>CM057148.1:20027423-21267315 GCA_029964075.1 Patiria pectinifera | reverse complement strand
TGTAAAGTACAGGTAGCCCAATTTGGATTGATTGTAGGAGAAAAAAAATGGAATGAGTAGCCCCCATAAGAATAAAAATGTGTACATTCCAATGGAGGTTGACTTTGTTGATCTAATTCTGGAGGCAATCCGTTTCCCAATCCTTAAACTACACGCTGGTGATTTATTTGTAACTACATATGTATATGCAGAAATGAACACCTAGATCTGTGGAAAGTGAATACCCGCGAATAAAATATCCTGTTTAAAAGGACAATAACAATAATTGATTGTTTCAAACATGCAGTTTCCACCTTGTGCATAGATAATGAAGCATGTTGCATTATTCCGACGCCACACTTTTCATCATATTTTACTCAATGTTGAAAAGACACGAATCTGGGTCTGAGAAACACTTCCTGTATTGTTATTAAATACTCTGAATATGCACTCAACCCTCCATAGACTTACACAAAACCAAAGAAGGTGCGTCTGGCTACTACACTCTTTCCGACACGTTTGAGGAATACGTTATTGCGCCCTCTCGTGATGTCTCAGTTTAATTTGAACTATGAACCCGGAAATCACGTGCAGCAATCGACCAGTCTGAATGTCTAGACGATGTTGTGCGGTAAGTACGAATCTAAACCATTCACAAGCTTAGCGATGAGGCGTCTGCACGGCTGAATGAAAATGGGTTATTTTACTTTTTTAGTTGTTTGGTTTTGTTTTATCACAATAACTTCTGCTCAGTACTTTGGAATGACTCATTCTATCGGTGACGGTCATTTGACAAGAAAGCGTAAGTACGAAAGCGAATGCTTTTCAGTCGTGTCAGTTCAGTATGAACTAACCCCATAAATGTGGCCAATTGTCCAGTAAATTGGCCACATTTACCGGGCTGTTTATCGAAAGCGAAATAAATTTGCATATAACCAACTTGTTCAGGATATATTCTTACTGTTGCCTTGTCACAGGTGGGATATATATTTCCTAGTCTAATTTAAAACAAAACACTAATATGACTCAGCTTATGGAAATGACATAGGCTTTCGCCCTTACCAATGTTTTCAGTGTGTGTACCCGAAGTCAGTCCATATGGGTGTGTTAACCGGTGCTCCCAAAACATAGGTCGCCCTGACCTCCTGACTTAAACCTTCGGTAAGACTAATGATGTTTGGATCGAGGTGCAGGGTTCAATGGGTTGCAATAAGCCTAAGACGTAATGACGTCACACTTTGTTTACATGTGCGCTTTCCTATGTAGTAGGCGGACCCCACTTTATCTGGCGTCCCGACTTCGCTCCCATAGGAAAGCGCATATGTAAACAAAGCCATTACGTCATTACGTCTCAGGTCTATTGAGTGCCTGCGAGTTGCCGCCTTATATTGCCTAACCATCATTAATCTATTTTTAACCGTTATATTGAATAAGGTTATTTTAATAAACAAGGTACGTAATTTGCACGATTTGATGGTTTGACAAACACATGCAATGCGGTGTGTTTCTTTTATGTCGATTGGTGCGTCAATTGCACTATATGTATCAATAAATTGTTCTTACATGTAAATGATTATCCAGATTAGTTCAGAGTCGTCTTTTCCCTGATGATGGCGAAGGGAGGGGAAATCAAAATAATTGTAGGAAAAATATAACGATCATGACATGCCCTCTACATGAAGTTGTTTTCTTTTCGTGCCTGACGTTTTATCCTCAAATTTCAAAGGTCAGTGACCTCTGACACTGACGATACCTTTATTTTGTAAGGTAAGGTACATCCATCATACATTCTTAAAACAGTGTTTACTCTCATTGCAGAAACCATTTTTAGCCCGATTAATTGGTTTCTAACAAACAGAATGACCATTAAAGTTTCACTAATGTTTCACTAATGTTTCAACGTACTTTTATTTTTAAATAATTTTTTTTTCTTATCGGCTGCCTTCCTTTCAACAGTAGTTGGCCACCAATGAAAGAATGAGAGCGCCCTCAATAACCAAAGCGAGAAATTCAAATTCTGAAAAAGGATCTTAATTTTCCAATTGTAATGGTCACTGTTCGTTTTTGACGCAAGTCATGTGCTTCACTACACTAATTAGAAGACGAACATTCTAATCGGTGCAAGTAGATTGACGAGAACAGTCGCATTTGAATGTTGTCTAAAACCAACATGTTTTTTTTCCGTCGGAATTGATTAAAAGTTGTGTGTAAAATGTCGTCTGTCGTCATATAAAACACTTGAAATTAGCGCTACATGCTTATATTATTCATCACTGATATTCAAATACTTGCTTCATAATAATCAAACTCTCTCCTTAGGTTTTTAGCCCCATTTTGCTGGTCAGAACCTGCCCTCAAAATACATTAAGTACGATTTCAAAAAAATTATACAAGTTTGTTGAGGTTTGGCACTACGTATCGAGCAATCCAAAAACACTAAAACAATACTGTTTATATAGTGGGCTTTTAAAATTGGTTAGTTTTATCAAAACAAACTATCTAGCGATAAGAAACCTATTCTATGTAAAAAAAAAAAAAATCACCACGTCAGGTTTTATGTTCAGTATTTGTTTGCCCTGTGTGATAGCTTCAAATATCTATAAAAAAAAAATCTCAAGCGAAAAAGCGACCCACACGAACGATCGAAAGTCTTTTTGAATCACGTACGTGACCCCAAACAGTGCGAAGTTTGCGATGTAGCACGCATGAGCAGCTGAGTATACACCAGCATTTTAGATATGCCGGAATGTGCCCGTTGAATACAGCTGGTTATCCCAAAAAGTGCTTGCTGGATGCAGCAATGTAAGCAAACAAGCAAGGGCGCTAAAGCAAACGTTTTCTGTAACTACAGAGGGAACTGCTTCTCAAAGTAAAAGGCTCATCCTAACGTACAGCCTATGCGGTAGTAACATTACGTGTATTAAAAATGTTCGACTGGCCACACAAAAATGGCATGAAGTGTCAGTCATAATTAAACAGTTTCACTGCTCAGCAGCCACTTCCTCTATCAAACTCCCTTGCGTCATTGTCAACATCAGTCAGATAGGTAATTGAGAACACCGATGTAAATTAAGTATCAAACTAATTTAGCACCTTACGTATTTAAATTCAATATATTTTGCAGCTCGGAATGTCCAATTACCGACTTATCTCTCACCGAACGAGGTCGTTCTTCACAGAGGTCCGACTCAGCACATCCGGTGTCCCAGCTACGTAAGGGGTGAACGAGTGAGCCTGGTGTTTTGGTTGAAAGGAAAACAACTCCTTGCCCACTATACCCCTCCCAACGTTGGCGGTAGCTATGCTTCAAGTGATCGTTATCGGATGTCCGACTCGCATGATTTGATCATAAGTCATGTCGACATGAGGGATCAGGGGGAGTACGTTTGCAGTGTTGTCCCCATCGCTACCACCTTACAGAGGAGGCAGTCTATTTCCGTCACTGTTCTAAGTGAGTATATACTTTTATAGATGGAAGGCAACTATTATGATTAGTTTTAAATCTCAGCAGGAGTAACTTGTTAGTATAGATTTTCCAAATATGACTTGAAGAAATCAAGGAACTTACTAAGTTGCTTTATTAATAAAACAAAATTACTGATGTCACAATCTCTTCTTACACGGAGCTCATGTACGTGGTTACTATCCATTGTGAAAATGTTCATGTTTTTCATTCAGCTGATGTCACGGGCTTTAAAGAGGCCATGTACCTTCGTACATGAGTCAAACACCGTAACCACTGGACCATGGCATCCTGCAAAGCTTAATTTCAAAGGACAATTATCAGTTGCATGAAAATAGGGGCGGGTTTAATGTGAAAATAAAGCACTTGAAGCGCACACATTCATATACAAATAAGCCCCCCACAAATAACAATAATAATAATAATTACTCTTTTCGCCTCAATAGGGTGACTTTCCCATAGACTTGTGCACAACCCTAAACTGTAACCTAACCCAAGTTTACCTTATGTTTTTTCCACGAAATTTAGTATTTATACTAATTGGACCATGAGGAATCGATCTAAATGGTTAGCGACAGCAAAATTCCTTGTTCTAAGGGTCGTTTTCATAAAAGGGCGACAGTTATTTTGTCGCCTCAATAAGGTGTATCGCCCTATTGTGGACGGAGTTCGCAAAACCTGTCGCTCTATTACAGTAATAGTAGTAATAATTCAGTATAATATAAAAAAAAAATACGCACCCTGCAATCCCCCCCCCCACTTTAAATGTCAGCAGGAATAACTAGTCAGTATAAATTTTCAAAATATAACTTTAAGAAATCAAGGAACTTGCTAAGTTGCTTTGTTAATAAAACAAAATTACTGATGTCACAATCTCTTCTTACACGGAGCTCCTGATCCTGTGCGTGTTTACTATTATCCATTGTAAAAATATTCATTTTTTTAAAATTCAGCTGATGTCCCGAGCTTTAAAGAGGCCATGTACAATACAGCAAGTGATGCCTACGTACAACGGAACCAGACTCATCACATTCAGTGTCCAAGCTACAGGGAAGGGGAGTCCGTGAGTTTGGTTTTCTGGTTCAAAGGAGGCCAACTCATAACCCGATTCGCCAACCCAGCAGTCGGCACTAACTATATTTCGAGTCGTCATTACTGGATGTCCAGTTCGCACGGGTTGGTCATAAACCAAGTTCAAGCGGCTGATGATGGAGACTACATGTGCGGTGTGGCGCCGACTGCAACAGGAGTGCAAAGGAAAGGATCAGTGCGAGTTACTGTGTTAGGTGAGCCATTTGCATGTATCACATGCCATAACTGTCAATTAATTACCCAATAACTTCTATGGTGGCTAACCTCTTCTCCAGGCTGTTGGATCCTGTTCGAATTCCACCCAATGACCAATACGAATTTGTCTGCCAGTACCCACTTAATCACTCTTGCTTTCCTATGGACTAAAATCTCCACAGTTTTCTCAATATCTAAACTCTTTCATTCCCTAAAAATGTCAATTCGCTATTAATGTAAAAAGAACATTGTCCTTGACGTTTCATGTTGGTGTCTCTTAGTTCAAACTTATACCTTTTATTGTTTTATCAGAATCACATGGAGTTAAGGCAAAACACATTTTTACCGTGTACACAATTATGTACAGCACACCCCTCCTCTACAAACGTTATTGCGAACCTCCTGTTGATACAGACTTATTGTTTCATATTTCCCACAGATCCCGAATTTCCAATCGTGGACGATGCACTGGTTGTAAACAAAACTAGTCTCATTCTCGAAAGAGGGCAAGGACACGTAAAGTTGACCTGTCCCGCAATGCGCATGGACCAACAGGCTGCCACTGTCTACTGGTCACTTGGCAACGGAGAGACCATGGATACCAGCATCATCGGTGTGAAGTTCGCCGACAAGGAAACCATGGTATCGGATGACTACCGTGGCGATTACAACATTACAGATGGTGGCTCGTTGGTTTTGAACACATTAGACATGCCAACCAGTCGTTTCTGGTGCCATGTTTTTACGGATCAGCCGGGTCTGTCTTCTGCATATTATGACGTCATTGAGACAGGTAATTTAAATACCAACATGTTTGTTTATTTGCCTGTTATTTCACACTTTAGTCAATTCCTTGCAGGGCTCAAAGCTCTGTCTGTATTTAGGGCCTAATCTTTAATACTTCAATCTTCAATTAGGTTTGGGGCTTTCTTCGTGCTATGTTTCTGTCACAAAGAAATCCACCTGAACAAGGTCATCTGCATGGGCACATTATTCCATGCCAACTTATTCAGTCATCGTTGACTTTTGTTATGAAACCTTCAGACTCTGTTTCACTATTGCAATTAACATTTGTTGGTAGTTTTCGGCTCAACAATGGAGAGTGCGCGTGCGAGGTGAGATCAGAAAATAGAACTAGAATATCACACAAAAAAAGTATGGCAGTATTGTCCCAATGAAAGTTAAAAGTGTCCATGAAATTTATTTTTATTAGGAACACGTCTTCTGCAACTTATACTCTTAAAAGTATGAAAACTATATCCCTGCTTGGTTAATAATGTTATTACAAAAATCTCAACCATCCCCATTGCATGACTCGCGACTAGTTTGTTCGGAATTAAACTACATGTCTGTGGAATCTCCCCTGGTTCAACCTCTTGACATGGTATTCATGTCACAACAATATCCCATCGGTTTCATGGGATTATTATCCAGAAAGCGAATGGATACCACAGCATACAATAGCGTACCTCAATCAGCATTTTCATTTTCTTCCTTTCACTAGGCAAGGCACCTTACGATTCCAAAGCTCTAACGTCAGAAAAACTTACACATGGCTCGGCTCTGCCGTATATTGTTCCTGCAGTATGTCTTCTCACTGTCTTAAGCATTTTCATCTGGGTGACGAGGGGCATCAGAAATGAAGACGCGGAGAGTGGAATGCAAACCCAAGGTAACAAGTGAAACATCAATACATGTACATAAGGACGGGATTGTTGTGCATGTAGCATGCTACTTCAACTGTCGAGTTATTGCTACCGTAGCTGATTTTGCGGATGTTGTGGTGGAATGTGCTATAAATACTGCATGCTTTTAACTAAATTCTTAGTTTTTAACCTTATAAGATTTCGGGACAATCTTCTAACTCATGTCCCCTTCCCGTGTCAGCTGTGATGTCATGTCGACAGCAGGCCAAATCGCAAAACGAACACATCAGCCTCCTTCTGATTTTGCTAGCATTCAACAGTAAATGACCCATATAAACCACCCATATTTCAAGAGATAACACATACAGTGCAGATTAGATGTTGGCTTCATGTCGCTACAGCACATTTTTGTAAAAATGGTGTCATGGTCCATACTCCCTACATCTTCAAAAACACACCCCTCAAATCCTCGAGAAATTATTTTGTAAATTTTGTTGAAAAAGAACGAGGAGCTATTCTACTCTCCTCCCTTTATATAGTATCTTTCAAAAGTGAGGAAAAAGAAATGTGACCGTTGACAAACTAAGAGAGATGGAAGCCACGATGCAGTCAGTGTGACCTATGACCTTTGACGTGACCTCTGCAATTTACTTACAGATGGAACTGATGGTTCCACGCACGAATCGAAAGAATGGGCCTCTACGGTGGCAAGATGGACAGAAAAGAGCGGTGTTGTTGTTGTCGAAATCATCCCAGGTAAAAATAATTTCGGAAATCGTAATATTTCAGTTCATAATCGTTAAAAAAGAGAAAGACAGTCGAAAAAATGGTGAAACTGTTATCACAGTGTAATATATCACTTTTATAAGATGCAAATATGACAAGGCCAGCCTAGTAAAGCTGGTCTCAGAGGGCACATACTACTCTTCAACTGATTCAGAATGGCTTTCCATACATTTGGTCTACAAAATGGGCCGCATTTAGCTAATTCATTGACTTTTACGAAGTAATCCTATACGATCGCACTCTCCGACTCACACGTGATAGTGAGTCAACCAGTCAGTCAGTTAGTGAGGTAAGTTAAAAGACAAGACACTAGCCTGCCCCTCTAGGATCAGCAAACACCTTTAACTGTAAATATAACTGTAACTTTATCGTACAGTGGAATTTACTTCCTCTTCACGCCCCTCCCTTTCATCCCTTCATAAAACTCCCATCAAATCCCAAAGAAATGTAATCTGATGACATTCATTTGTGACACTATATTTACCAATAAAGCTGAATCTTGTGTTTCCACAGAAAATTCTTCGGTTGACAGAAGTGAAACCTGTAGTACAGCCGTTCGTGACTTTGCAGCGTTTCTGTTGTCGCTGTTCAGCATGGTGAAAAATAAATTATGTTTGTAAAATAACAACCACAAAGCTGTTCCCAAAATGGGAAAGATTTCCATATACGAAGTTCACTAATTTTCCTCTGTATTGACTACCAAGCCCCCAGATAGCAATTTCATGTCATCAAAGTCAATTTGAGCAGTGGGAAAATACAAGCATTTCCTTGGAGAACACAAACATTTTCAGTCCAATCTCATAGGGTTTGTACACAGGGTGTTGAATGAACTTCGTATATGGAAATCTTTCCCCAAAATGTTTTTGATTGTCTTTTGGACGGTACAAAATGACTGAATGATTTATTAAAAGACTGTCACTTTTAAAATGTATATTTTCTTGAATATTTGCACTTCCAGTAACACTGGAAGAAGGGTCCGCCGAAACATTTCATGTAACACACCTTCAGTACACTGCAATGCAATATGCCCCCATCCCCCCCCCAAAAAAAACCACAAAAAACAAAACAAAAACAAAACGCAAACTGTCAAAGCGTATCACACTCATGGGCGTCGAGAGGCGGTGGGGGGTGGGGTGGGGTTGGAAAGGGGGAGGGGGTTAGAAAGGGAGGCACTCGCCCTCCCCCTCCCCCTGAGAGAGGGAAAGGAAAAAGAGTTGCGAATCAGTATTGCTGTTAGTTTGATGGGGGGTAGGGTACACGTTCCCCTGCCCACGCTCGGAAAAATGATATATTGAGAATATGTTGAAAAAGTTAAGGAATTTGGGGGAGAAATGTGCTTTGCCCCCCCCCCCCCCAAAAAAAAAAATCCTGGCGAAACCCATGATCACACTGCTGACTTAATTGCTACAAAATTGTCTAATTAAATATGCATGACGTCATAACATTAGCACAATATACTGCATGGTAATGTTAAGCAATATTGTTTTATGTTTCAATGTCGCTTCATACTCATAACCCTATTTGGTTGATAATTAGTGAGAAGTGATAATATAGATCTAATGTTAACACTTCAGTTAACGCCCGGAGTGAGTTGTGTGGTTCTGAGAAGAACCAGTTGCTTTGACTCGACGTTTCGAACATTATGCTTGTTCGTCATCAGGAAACTGCCGGACTCTTGTCGGTGTAGTGTTAATTACTTCAAAAATATAAACAACTTGAGACTCTATCTAGATATGCAAGATTGAGGCCAAAACGGTTGGACAGATTTCACGATATATGACTAGGCCTTGATATTTTAAGATACTGTTACGTTACACAAATCAGTTTTCATCTACAACACTTTCCTGTCCATATAGCTATGAGGTTTGAAAGCAATCAGTTTATAAATTCTATAGTTACAGGAGTGTGAAAATTACTTTAAATTGATTTCACGTGACCGCTGATGAGGTCATGATGACGAAATGTTTTGGTACACATTTTCAAATGATAAATCAAAGACTGCAGTATCCTTTTTCCTGCTAGTAGTTATTCTCGGCCAAAACTTGGTGTGTGTATAAATGTGATATTTGCTAGTAATTTCAAACTGCTCCACTTTTAAAAAATGTATATAAATAGTAAATTTAATCATTGCCATTCTTATGCATTTTTTCTGTACTTGTAATTAATATGATACATGGCAAAAATGTAAACACTCGACCTAACTGAAGCAAATTCCATTGCATGATAACTAGCTTTTGTTCGTTACAACATCTGCATACATCGAAATATGTAGCTCTATTTTCACTAACTGCCTTTTCGAATCTAAAACATATTTTTGTAAAAAAAATTAATTGACCATCGTGTAATAAGTGGAAGTTGGAAGCAGCCTTTTCTGCAAGACCCAACCTACGGAAAATTATGCGAAACAAAGTTAGGCTAACTTTATTTTTAAAGCTAGCCTCAGACAACTTTTTATACTGTACAGTTATTCTTATTGTTTAGTATTGTAGGACCACTGTCTGGTACTATTCCATTTTATCCATAAATTTCATGGGGAATTTTCGATCTGACTTTGTTAAACTACTTTTTTCGCCGTTTTCCAGCATTTCTTTTTTTTTGGGGGGGGGTAGCGTTTTGCATTTTTATCCTAGGTTTGTTTTCACTTGTCCATCAAATTATGCCAATGTTTTAAGTTGCATTTTGGCTGTTTTGCTCTTTGACTTTTTTTTTTTTTTTTACATGCCCAGTATTTTATTGGGTATTTAGTCTTTTGCGTATTTTTCTTTCTCCTGGGTTCTGCTTATACTCGCCCTTTTTGCGCATTTGTTTATTTGTTTATAATTTGTTTGTAATATAATTATTTTTGTATTGATCTTATAGTCATCATTTATACTGTATAACTTTTTTTGGGGGGGGGGGTCTGACACATCTTTGATGACACTTTTTACAAACAAAATTGTCCTGGTCTAGACCAGGACAACTTTACCTTTTTTACTAGGTACATTTTTAATTATTTAATTTCTAAAAATAACATTACCACAATAGACTGCATGAAGTATAATGTTAATGCAATATTGTTTTAGGTTTCAATTTCGCTTCATACTCATATTAACCATATTTGGTTGATAATTAGTGAGATAGGATACAAAAGGACTAATGTTAACACTTCCCTTAACACCCGGAGTGAGTTGTGTGGTTTTAAGAAGAACCAGTTGGTTCAACTCGATGTTTCGAACAGTATGCTCTGTTCGTCATCGGAAGACTGCCGCACTCTCGTCGGTGTAGTATGATTACTTCAAAAATATACCCAACTGTAAACTGTCTCTACATATGCTTCATATGCAACATTTGAGGCCCAAAACGGTTTCTACATCGGGTCTTCGGTCATTCACCGGTTCGCGTCATAGACAAGGGATTAAAAAAAACCTGCGTCACGCGCTCTGTATCATATTACGCGATAATGCACCCGGCTGTTGTTGCATTACAAAACACTGCATTCGAATTGACAAATCAAACTATTTTGTCCTGATTTTGGAATGAAATGACGTCACGATTTAGTAAGGTCGACTCCGATTGGCTGGCGTGCGGCTTGCATATACACGGTGGGAGTAAAAAAAAACCTATACACTTTCAAAAATTGGCCATATTTTTTTTCTGTAGTAATATAGATAAGATATTTTCATATGTACTTGTACAATCAATCTTCCTGCTTCTTTTGGTGGCATTTTCACTGGATTAATTTCCATGCATGACTGCACATGAGACAATAAAAGGGGTCGGGTGAAATCTGACTTGCGCCAACTGGTCAGGGCTGGATAAGAATGAGACACAACCATTGTACTGGTTCTGGTAATGGAATGCATAATCAGTTCAGGTTTGTGGATCTTGCTTACAAGAGTTTCAGCAGGCAAATCTGTGTGACCTCCGGGAAAGGATAACTTGTGAAATTGACATTCTCAGGCAAGACAAGGAGTTGATTCGCCGTACTGTTGCAGGAATGATGCGCCGAGCACAGCTATGTGCATTGAACGAGATGGTGGCCATGTTGAAGACTTCGTACACAACCAAAGAAGTAGCGTCTGACTACCGCATTCTTTCTGTAACGTTTGCCGGATGAGTTCATAGCGCCCTCTCTGTGTTGTCTTAGTTTGAACTATTGAACCCGGAAATCATCTGCAGCAATCGTCCAATTAAATGCCTAGACGGTGTTGTGCGGTAGTACGAATCTAACTATCCATGTACGGATGTAGGCTTGTAGGCATACACGAGCTTAGGTGATAGTGATATACATGTACATAGCTACATGCATGGTTGAATGAAAATGAATTATTTTACTAGTTTGGTCCTGTGGTTTGGTTTTATCAGTAATTTCTGCTCAGTACTTTGGAATGACTCGTTCTATCGCTGATGGCCATTTGACTAGGAAACGTACGAAAGCGAGTGTTCTTCAGTCATGTCAGTTTATCAATATTATTGTTACCGCCGCCTGGTCTCAGCTTGAAAAAAACATGTCCTTGTTTTATTAAACTTAATTCACAGCTTATAATGGAATTGACATAAGCCTAGGCCCTTTACCGATGTATTCAGTGTCGGCCTATGTACCCGAAGCATCTTAAAACGTGCACTCACGAATTTGGGATTTCCCAAATTCCTTGTTGTGTGTCCCTATAGTATATACAAATAACAATAATGGAAATGACCTAAAAAAAAATCGAGACAAAATAAAATCGCGACATTTGACGGTTGGTAGGAAGGGCTTCCTTTGATCACAAAACAACCTTTCTTTGATCAAAGAGCACACGCAATGTAAATTGTGTAATGCTTTCCTTGAAAATGCACCTTTGTTAATTAAGTCAATTTTAGCGAATACAATTCTCTAAAATTTCCGAAGGCAAAGATGATTATTGCCCTAGCCAAGTTTTAGATCTTCATTCGAACTGTAACTTTATTTTTATTTAAATAGTGCTTATGGACCTCTGGAATTCGATTGCACGTTTTTCATGTATTGTATCGTATTGTTTTATTTTCCAATTATCACAAATTAATACAATGCTAATGTAACAGTTTATTTACTATGTACTATTAATAATTTACTCAAATAAGTACTATGAGTATTTCCCCGTGCTAGAATTCCACATTGAAGATGGGGTAATGCAAGTGTATTATACATAGAGAAGAGGACATTTCTAGGTAGTATATGTCGAAGTTTACGTATAGTAACCCCAATACATGTAACTGGGAAATTGACGTGTGAAACATGTTAGGTTATAACACCTAAAATATTAAATGATTTACTTGTCTTATCTTAGATGTTTTTAATATAAATGTTATTGTCAACATCATTGTACTTTTTTTCAGCAAATGAGCTCGAATAATCCTTTATGACGAGTGAATGCTGATGCAATGAGCAATTCATTTTCAAATGAAATTTAGTGAGGCGGTCGAGTACTAATTTTAAAAAGAAGGTCTGATCAAAGAGTACTGTTACATATCTTTTTGGGGGGATGGAGGTGCCAATTTATTTTACGTCGTTTTGTTTGGCGCACATGGCTGTGAAACATTTTACGTTATATTTTTTGGTCACTTTTTACAGTGCAGATAGCTCGTGTAATTATGATATGGGAATTATATGGACCTCACTAAAAAATGTGCTTAACCGAAAAGTTAAGGGTTGGTTATTAAAGGGTTTTGTTATCGTCACCGCTATGTATTTATTTCGTCATTTAATTTTCTCCTTAGAGTAACTGTTTCCCTTATTTAGAGCCCTTATTTGCATAAGTCCCTTATAACATCAGTGCGTCTACCCTTCGACCAAACCCGCTTAGGCATTTTCGGTATGCGATTATGTTACGTCATTCTTTTTGTCTCCCCGCTTGCCACTCCGGCATGCGGGAGATTCGTATCAGTTGTGTCCACGCTGTCAACCAGCTCACATCGTATCATTTTCCGTAGTCAATTTTTGTAGCCAACTGTAAGTATTTTTTACTTTAATTTATATCATGTTTATTCTTGAACATTTAATTCACTATAAGCATTTACCTTCGTTCCATATTATTCATTAGCTCATAAATAATATTAAGGATAATTTAGTTTACATGGAAATAATGAACATTCCTCAGAGCCAACGCCCTTGGCACTATGCTCCGGGCTACGTTTATATTTATAATAACATTTCATGAGTAAAATTGTATGTGTGTTTATTCGATATTTGTATTATTTGTACAGCACCCCAGAATGCCGCCGTAAAACTCTGAACGCCCCAGCTTAAACCCGTTACCTCACTGTGTGTGCTGATATTCCTTACCCCGGGAACGATTGTAAGTTTATATAATATCTATCAGTCTACACATTCAGATAATTTGCTAAATTAAATTTATTCAAGGAATTGTAACTCATCCATAACTGATACTGCCGATAAGGTGCTGCCCCTTCGTAACTTGTCCGATAATCCTTTAAGTTCGTTCATGTTATTGCTTAATTGATTATTTGCGCTTAAACGATTGTATTATTTAATATGAATTTTTGTATTTCCTTTAGTTTTCACCTGCACTAGCGGTGTGCGAATAAATCGGGGTAAGGCATCAAACAGACTTCCAGTCTCGTTTTTTCCAGCGGTGCATACAGTGACAGTGAAAAAATCGTCCATCCAGCAGTTATCCCCGGTCATACCAGAAGCGTCTATCGTCGTCACCCCGTGCCCGTTGCCGTCATCTTCACCTCGTGAGCCATCATCGTCATCGCCCTCCCTTCGGTCATCGTCATCGCCCTCCCTTCGGTCATCGTCATCGCCCTCCCTTCGGTCATCGTCATCGCCCTCCCTTCGGTCATCGTCATCGTTCCCCCTTGTACTCGTCGCCGTCATCTCCTCCCTCCGTGAGCCATCGTCGTCATCGCCATCCCTCCATGCAGTCGTTGTGATCGTCCATAATTATTTTTGATGTTCACCAATTGTCAATGAACACCTGTAATTGTAAATAAACTTTTTAACAAAATAAAAAAAGGTTTATTTAATTATTATTCAGAAATTCAACGAAGCTAACCTAATCATCATATTTACTCCTAAGAATAAAACCATTAACGTACATTGATGTATATTTACGGATTTGGACGATAATTTTCCTCATTCATCTAGCTGTTATGAAGTGTGGCTTTCTGGTGTTCTTCCTTGAACTACCTGCTTTTTCTGAGAAACAGGGTGGGAATTGAACCCACATCTCCACATTGACACACTCACCCAATAAGAAACTGAACATCAAGACATGACCACATCAAACTGTAATTTGATAACAAAGTGACAACAGATCGACTCAGCATATTTTTTCCCCTGGCAATGGGGCTATACGGCCCCTTTTATTCTCAAAACTATTACATACACATCACATTCATTCAATATTAAAGATCACAGACAAAATTATTTAACAACTACATATTTTATGGTTGAAATGTCACCTCTTTTAACATGTAGGTCATATACAGGTCGTGTATTCAAAATGAATGTGTCAAGATCGAGAGATAGTTTGTGTGCATATACCCACTAAGCACATGTACATGTAACCCCCCTTAATGATTCAGCAGTCAATTAAGAAAACAACTCTTACCTTTATGGGAAGTTGAAAATGCTTGGAACACCTTTCCATCTCAAGAGGACTAGCTGTTTGCCCTGACCTATCGAAATTGCCTTCCACAAAGGCACTTCATGTCAGCCAGTGATGCTAGGTGTTGGTCGGAATGACCCCCTGACCCTTCGCAGTACTTCCGTTCAACTGCAGCACAAGTCCTTGTCCTTTGGAAACCTGTATGCAGTATATGTGATCAGACTAGTATATTCACTTGAGACCCATTGATCACACTACCAAACTGTGCAAGTAAATATGTAAAATATATATTATACACGTTTATACAAACGCGGAAATCTATATTTTACACCTATACATAAAGATGTTTTGCACACATCAGCCAGTAAGATGTTTGTGTTATAAACAGGCAAGGCAACATTGTAATGAGAATTAATATTTTGAATATTGAATAATTTTATGTCATATGTTTTTGCACATATCATCAGTCAGGGAGATGTTAGCGGTAATAATTAATATTTTGAATATTGAATAGTTTTACAGTGCCAATTTGTAATCGTTTGTTCAAGAAATGTATTTATTGACGCATCTTAAATTGTTTGTGGCACAATATTCAATAGCATTAATACATGTCACAATCGCCGCAGAATGCAGCGTCCACTATGGATCAACGGGGTCCGCTCATAAGTCGGACGCCAGTCAGAGGTCCGACGCCTCATAAGTCCGAAATTTCGGACTTATCATGCGTCGGACTTATGATACGGCCCCGGATCAACGAGGTCCTACTTTGAATCTTTCGTAGACACCTGCATAAAGTCTTGAGGTGCGTGTCGTCCGAAAAAAAAATCGGTCATCATGTGATTCTCTGACATACAGCATGTAGGGGGCCTACTGCTGTGACTGGCAGAACGCCGCAAATTCCAGTCAAAACCAGTGATGTGGCGCAGTAATAATTATGGGCGCCATTTTCCGTAGCCAGCATGTTTGTAATGCGAACAGACTTGGTTATTAATGGAATGTCACGTGATGTTTGGATCGAGGTGCAGGGTTCAATAGGTTGAGTGCCCGCATGAGAGCGTCACCTTAAACCGTCGTTTTACTCTATCCTTTATATTGTATCTATTTGAACAGTAATATGAATTTCAATTGTTTTATTTAGAGCCAACTTTGAGGCTTACAATTTCGAATGTAACCTCAACAAAACCGTGGTATTTTCTTTATAAATGCACAATTCGTACGATTTAATAATTTGACATAATTGACGTGTATAACGTGTTAGTTTTATGCCGATTATGCGTCAATTGCATTAGAGACCTATGTCAAAATGATTCTTTTTTGGCAAGTAAATAAATAATTATCAAGACCATTTTAGAGTACCTCTTTTCCCTGATGATGGCAGGGGGGGGGGGTTGAATCAAAGTCAACGTTAGTTGGAAATATACGACGATCGTGACGTGTTTCTACATGACCTATTCACCTCCGTGATTGACGGTTGATGCTAATCATTTTCAAATAAACAGGTAACCGCGCTAGCGCTGAGCGCGCACTATTATGTCACAAGTTTCAGAAAAAGGAGGAATACCTCGGTATTTCTGAATATAGAACAGGTTTTATTTTAATACCTTGCTTCTTAAACAATAATAACTAAGTTGATAATTAGTATTCATAAATCTTAAAATTCAATGACAATTTTGTGCATCAATTATGCTCTAGGATCGTACGAGGGGTGAGCTTTACTGCGTATTTAAATCTGGCGACGGTTACAGGGATTTTTCAAAACTCGGCTTGGTCTTCATTTGGCTTCCCCTGCCAAAATAATATGTCTGTCCTTATAACCTTTAAGAGTACAGATCAACATTCTTCAATGTTGTTTTTTTGGACAACAATATCAAACTGTATGACATTATGAAGCAGGTAATATGTTTTGAAAAAATAAGATCAGAACATTAAAAGCTCATGAGTGATAAAGCGAATCGGAAACGAAGCCTGGCTTTGAAAAAGGGCCGTCAATGTCGTCATGTTTTGACGGGGAGGTTGCCTGACATACTGTTTAGACGTCTGGGCGTTGTCACGTCAGAGAAGCAGACTGGGAATCACAGCGCGGCGGGCAAATTCAAATTTCTTTCTATTATGGGTCTCATTTGTCCAGTTTTAATTGTTGCATTGTTTGTTTTTGACAATTGTGCGTCACTACATTACCTAGGAGACGGAAATGCTATTGATACAAGTAGATTGACGAGGACGGGTAAGTACGAAACCGAGATAATCATATTTTTTGTTGGGCCGGTTGCAATGCTATTTGTGTCGGTTGGTTTTACTTGTTTTATTCATTTTTTTTTTTAAGTTTAAAACTGGTTTCCATTGGGCCCTGCATGTCCATTAAAAACACAATTATTCATTGAAGTGAAAGATAATTAACATGAATAAAAGTGCTGCAAACTACTTTCTGACTGGAATACAATTAAAATATACGAAATCAAAAAAAATTCAGATGACCAGACGTTGCAATCTTAACAAGATCTCTTTCAGAGGCAAGAGACCAGCACAAAACATCAGTAAGCTATAGGGATTTTTTAAAAAAAAAGTAACTTTGAGCATATTATGACCTTATATCGTTTTACTTCAATTTGTTCAAGATGTTTTTGCACATATATCAGTCAGCAAGATGTTTGCGTTACAAATGGGCAACATTGTAATGAAAATTAATATTTTGAATAGCGAATAATTTTACAGTGCCAATTTCAATTGTTTGTTCAAGAAATGTATTTATTGACGTATCTTAACTGATTTGTGGCACAATGTTTAATAACATTATTCATTCAGTGCAATTCCATATTGTCACTTTCATTTATAGACTCACTCAATTGTTTTGTGTATTAAATACATATCAATGGGATTTAATATATAAATACAGAATGATTTATATTGCACTCTATTGCAGCAAACATCAGGTATGTAGGCCTATTGATGTATCTAAAATTACAAGTAGGAGATGAAAACAAGCAGTATAGCTATGCCTACTCAACCCGTGCAGTTGGTATTTGTTGACGTGTGACACATGCAAACTGGCAGCATTCAACCTGTTCGGTAATCAGTTTCATCCACACATCCTAACAACAATTTAATGAGAAATACCTGCCCAAATCTCGGTAGAACACAGCACCCACTTTTGGTCAACGAGGTCCCAGTTTGAAAAGTGTGTATCCATGGACAGGCTTGCAGCCAATATGTGGAACCGTCTGAGAAATCAGATTACCTGACGTACAAGTACGTACTTCCGTGACCTGGCAGAACGCCGCACATTTCGCCATATAAATGGACGCCATTTTCCTTAGCCAACAATAGACTGTATTGATACAAATGTCACGTGATGTTAGGATCGAGGTGAAGGGTTGAATGGGTTGAGTGTCGCCCTGCGAGTTGCCGCCTTTAGCCTAACCGTCATTAAGGCCGCCCAAAAATTCATCGGTTTGTGGTATGGAACACGCCCCAAAAGTGGTGCGGCGACGCGGCTTTTTTTCCCTACATTGTTTTGTACAACACCGTCTGAAAATGGTGCCCAACTATTCTGTGCAAAATATATGGGAGCCCAGAAAGGCCACATAAAGCTTATACTCGATCGTAACCCCATCCAAAAACACGTAAAAAAATGTGCAGCAGCAGGATTCCAGTCAAACCAGTGAGTTTGGCGGTTATGACACATCATCTTACATTGAAAAAAAAAAACGGAGCCTTTTTTTTTTGCTGGCCTAATCTATGTTTTTTTTTACCGTAATATTATAATTTTTTTTAAATAATGTGTTTTTTTAAATAAATGCGTAATTTGCACGATTTGATGATTTCATATAAGTTGATGTGTATCTTTTATGTCGATCGATGCATCAATTGTACTACAGACCTATGTATCAATGAATTGTTGTTGCTTGCAAATTATTATCCAGATTAGATCAGAGTTGTGTCTTTTCCCTGATATTGGCGGAGGGAGGGGAAATCAAAATCGACGAAAAGTAGAAAATATATGACGATCATGACGTGTCGTCTACATGGACGTTTTTCATTTTGTGCCTGACGTTTGACTCTCAAATTTCACGTCAGTGAACTCTGTCACTGACGATACCTATAGAATCATGCCAACAATACGATAGAATTTCAGATATGCTGGAATTTGCCTGTTGAGTGCAGTTGTACCAGAAAAAGTTGGCTAGATGCAGCTAATGTAAGCAAACAAGATATGGCGCTACAGCAAAAAAAAATGTAACTACAGATGGAACTTTTTTTTGCTTCTAAAAATAATGGCTCTTCCTAACGTACAGCCTTTGCGGTATTTAAATTACGTGTATAAAAAAAACATGTTAGACCTGTCTGTTAGAAAAATACGACTGGTCACAGCTAAAAATGGCATAACTGAATAGTCATATCCAGTAGGCCTACTACTGGAGTCAGTACATCTTTGTTGTACATATAGCAGGAAAGTAGGCAGGCCCATGGGACTAGTAACCATTATAGCTGGAGTTTTAGACTTCCTCTATTAAACTTCCTTCCTTCATTGTCAACATCAGTAAGATAGGTAATCGAGAACACCGATGTAACTTAGGTATCAGATTAATTTAGCACCTTACGTATTTGATTTCAATTTATTTTGCAGCTCGCAATGTCCAATTACCGACTTACCTCTCACCGAACGAGGTCGTTCTTCACAGAGGTCAAACTCAGCACATCCGGTGCCCCAGCTACATCAAGGGTGAACGGGTGAGCCTGGTGTTTTGGTTCAAAGGAGAACAACTCCTAGCCCGCTATACCCATCCCAAAGTTGGCAGTAGTTACACATCAAGTGATCGTTATCGGATGTCCCACTCGCATGATTTGATCATAAGTCACGTCGACATGAGGGATCAGGGGGAGTATGTTTGCAGTGTTGTCCCCAGCGCTACTGGGTTACAGAGGAGGCAGTCGATTTCCGTCACTGTTCTAAGTGAGTATATACTTTTATTGATTGAAGGCAACTATTATGATTAGGGCCTGTATAGACGATGGAACATTTGTTAACACATTGCATTTGGCTATCACGTGATGCAAACTGTAAGCAAACGGGTCTATTCTGCACTCTGTGTATAGTACTTGAATATGAATTTTTCAAAAGAGTGTTGACATGTACTGTTTAATGTGAGCGAAATACCATAGAAATAATGCTTAAATGTTTGGGTTGCCTTCCTTGTCGGCATGACGTCACAGCAAGAGCACATGGTTTATACTACTACTATCACATTGTTTGTCCAAATTATGCCAACGTATAGAATGAGTTCTAGTTTACATTGAGCAATATTTTATATATACAATAATAATTCATAATTGTGCTTATATAGCGCTTTACAATTACTAAGCCGATATCAACGCTCAATTGGTTAATTGTGATTAAGTGTCTTGCCCAAGGGCACAAACATCATGTTCCTGGCAGGGTTCGAACCGGCCCACACACCTTCGTGCATGAGTCAAACACCGTAACCACTGGACCATGGCATCTTACAAAGCTTAATTTCAAAGGACAATAATCAGTTGCATGAAAATAGGGAAGGGTTTTATTTGAAAATGAAGCATTTGAAGCGCAGACATTCATATACAAATAAGCCCCCCCCCCCAAAAAAAAAATAAATAATAATTACCGGCAATGGGGTAATAGGGAGACTTTCCCATAGACCTGTGCACAACAATTTTCCGATTTAAATGTGCCCTTACCCAATATTCCCTTGTCCTTTTTCCACGAATTTCGGTATTTTTACTAATTATACCACGAGCAACAAATATAACCTAATTTCGACAGCAAAATGTTTCCTCTAAAGGGGGGCTGCGCCAATAGGGAGACACCTAGGTGTCTCCCTATTAAGCCCGTGTCTCCTTACTATCGAAATTTCTACGCTAACGTGTCTCCCTAATAGTACATTTGTATGAATTATTATAATGAAAATGATAAATAATGATAACAATAATAAAATTCGCACCGGGCAGGTCCCCCCCCCCCTTTTAAATCAGCAAGAATAACTGGTCAGTAGAAAATTTTCCAAATATGACTTTAAGACTTTGTTTTATTAATAAAACAAAATTACAGTGATAGCACTGATGTCACAATCTCTTCTTACACGGAGCTCTTGCGGTTGCTATCCATTGTAGAAATGTTCATTTTTATGCCTTGTCCTTCCCTGACCACAAATTCGTATCCTTGTGGCGACACACACACAATAGGGAACAAAACATTGTAAAGGTCTCCACACGGCAATTTCTATAGATGAATAGGTCTCCACAAGGTTTTTACGAAATAGATATACGGGTTTTACTCAAAAACTAGGAATTTCCAAGGTGGGTTGATCCGTCGCAAGGAAACTAATTCTGGTTAAAAAAAGAGCATTTTGAAACTTCACTTTCAAAATTGAACACTACACGAGAACAAAGAAATGTTTCCACAAGGATACAAATTTTAGAATGTGTGGGTGGATGGGTGGACAATAGGGGGTCCCCGATTGCAGGCAAATACACACTTATCAGCGCGATAACTTGAGAAATACTTAACATATGAACTTCAAATTGGTTTGTCGATTGTTCTTGGTAATTTTAAGGGTGCACGCCTGTAAATAGGCCAAAAAAAAAATCCGCCGAGCTCATGAATAAAAGTTGTACCCTCTAAATATTCTATATTAGAGAGTTTTGAGAGCCATAAAATTGGGGAATTGAAGAGATATGGTAATGAACCTCTGGCCCGGACTTGGGGCTTCCAATTCTGAGCAATTTGGATGCCATCTAGCTCGAAACTGGCGCTATTTGGCCATGTTGTGGAGGGATCGTTTTTCAAGATGGCTACTTTTCCGCTTATGGGGGTCGTCTTCTTTGGCCGAGAATATCTCGAAAAGTCACTGGTCAACCCACCAAAAAAAATGAAAAGAAATAAAAGATGACACATTGATCATCATTTTGCTGTGCAGCTTGAATACCTGTAAGAGTTCTGAGTATTTTTAAAACAATTTTGAAGTAAGCGCATTAGGCACTAGTGTCTATGGGATTTTTTTCTGCAGTGTTGCTCCGCTAAGACGCCTTTTGCATTTGGGACCGAAAAATCAAGGGTCAAGACGTAAGGTCACAGTGGCTAAAACAATAGAAATCTTGTGAGCGCGATAACTTGAGAAATACTTTACATGTGAACTTCAAATTTGGTTTGTGGATTGTTCTTGGAAATCCAAACAAGCCTTTCGCATTTGGCGCTGAAAGGTCAAGGGTCAAGCTCACATTGGCTAAAACAATAGAAATCTTGTCAGCGCGATAACCTGAAAAATACTTTACATGTGAACTTCAAATTTGGTTTGTGGATTGTTCTAAGAACTAAGAAGCCTTTTGCATTTGGGGACGAAAGGTCGAAGGTCAAGGTCACAGTAGCTAAAAAATAGAATTTTGTATTTATGCTGTTATCATAGGGATCAATTCATATAAAACCCACAGAAAAACACTTATGATGTCAATGAACGTTCCATGTGACCCAAGTACATGTACATGTAAGTTGATGTTAAAAGAGTGTTGTTATGTCATGGGAACAGTCACGGTTGTGGGACATTTGTGTTTGTAAACACACCTGAACTGTTGGTTTTTTGTTTTTTTTTCATTTAGCTGATGTCCCGAGCTTTAAAGAGGCCATGTACCGTAAAGCAGGCGATGCCTGCGTACAACGGAACCAGACTTATCACATTCAGTGTCCAAGCTACAGGGAAGGGGAGTCCGTGAGTTTAGTGTTCTGGTTCAAAGGACGCCAACTCATAGCCCGATTCGCCAACCCAGCAGTTGGCACTAACTTTATTTCGAGTCGTCATTACTGGATGTCCAGTTCGCACGGTTTGGTCATAAACCATGTTCAAGCTACTGATTGTGGAGACTACGTGTGCAGTGTGGCGCCGAGGGCAGCAGGGGTGCAAAGGAAAGGATCAGTTCGAGTCACTGTATTAGGTGAGGCATTTCCACGTGTCACTTGGCATAACTCTTAATTAATTACACAATATCTTGAATGGTGGCTAGACCTCTTTTCCAGGCTGTTAGATCATTCTTTTCGAATCCCACCCAATGACCAATACGAATGTGTGTGTCAGTACCCACTTCATCACTTTTGCTTTCCTATGGACCAAAAATATCTCCACAGTTTTCTTAATGTATACAACTATTCATTTCCTAAAAATGCCCTTTCGTTTTGGTGTCTCTTAGTTGAAACTGAAACCTTTTCTGGTTTTATAACAATCAAATGGAGTTTTAAGCAAGAAACACATTTTACCGTGTACATAATTATGTAAAGCCCACCCTCTCCTCAAATAGTTATTGCAAACTTCCTGTTAATACAGACTTATTGTTTCATATTTCCCACAGATCCCGAATTTCCAATCGTGGGCAATTCAGAAGTTGTAAACAAAACTAGTCTCATTCTCGAAAGAGGGCAAGGACACGTGAAGTTGACCTGTCCCGTACTTTGCATGCACAAACAGGCTGCCAATGTCTACTGGTCCCTTGGCAACGGGGAGACCATGGATACCAGCATCATCGGTGTGAAGTTCTCCGATGGGGAAGCGATGGTATCGGATGACTACCGTGGCGATTACAACATCACAGATGGTGGCTCGTTGGTTTTGAACACATTAGACATGCCAACTAGTCGTTTCTGGTGCCATGTTTTTACAGATCAGCCGGGTCTGTTTTGTGCATATTATGACATCACCAAGACAGGTAATTCACATACAAACGGCACGTTCGTGCGCATGTTAATTGTAGCGCTCAAAGATGTTTGTTGCGTGTATACTTCCATGTTTACGTTTGACCTTTTAATTTTGGATTTTTTTTTCGTGCTAAACTCTTCCATGTTTCTGTCAAAATGATATCCACATGAACAAGGTCCTCTTCATGGGCATTTGATAGCCAGCTTATTCAGTCATTGTTGAATTGTGTTATAAAACATCAGACTCACTCTGTCTATTGTCAATCCATTTTATTGATAGATCCTGGCTCAACAACGGAGAGTGCGACCAGTGGGAAGGTTGACCGTAGTGACGAAATAATTCCTCAGGAAAGTGATTTCTTCAAAGGTGAGATAGAACTAGAATATTACGGAAGAGTATGGCCATCTAGTCCCATTGATATAGTTAATCAAAGAAAGGCAAAGTTACAGAAGGCAAATCATGCTTCACAAGTATTTTGTTATGAACTCAACCGCAAGTCTATGGAACCTCCGTAAACCACTTGATGTTGCAGTTATACTATTGGTCGGGTCACACACAAAAATGTTCCATCGGCTATGTAGGATGATTATCCTGAAAGCGAATGGATACAACAGCACATAACAGCATACCTTAATCCGCATTTTCATTTTCTTCCTTTCACTAGGCAAGGCACCTTACGATTTCATAGCTCTCTCGACAGCAAAGCTTCCAGATGGCCCGTATATCGTTCCTGTAGCATGTCTACTCACTGTCTTAGGCATTTTCATCTTGGTGAAGAGGGGCATCAGAAATGAAGATGCGAAGAGTGGAATGCAAACCCAAGGTAACAAGTGAAACATCAATACATGTACATGAGGAAGGGGTTGTTGTAGCATGGTACTTTAACTGCTATACCGTAGCTGATTTTGCAGATGTTGTGGTGGAATGTGCTATAAACACTGCATGCTTTTAACTACACCCTTAGTTTGTACTCTCATAATATTACGGGGCATGTAATATTAACTCATACCCCTTCCCTTGTCAGCTGTGACGTCATGTCGACAGGGGGCCAAAAAGCAAAACAAACACCTCGGCCTCTTTCTGATATTGGCAACATTTAACAGTCAATGAAACACTTTTAAACCACCCATATTTCAAGAGATTGTGCATACAGTGCAGACTAGATGTTGGCTTTTTTGACTACAACTTTTTTTTGAAATAGTGGTTCCATGGTCCATACCCCTTCATCTTCAAAATCACACCCCTCATATCCTCTGGAAATATTTTGTAAATTATTTTTGTGTTGTTGAAATAGAACGGGAAGCTATTTTGCTGTCTTCCCTTCTATCCTTCAAAGGTGAGGAAATATTTTAAAAGGACTTGTTTCGTTGAAGATCTCAGCGAGATAGGAAGCCATGATGCAGTCAATGTGACCTATGACCTGTGATATGACCCATGCAATTCATTTACAGATGCATTTAAGGGTTCCACACACGACTCCAAAACCGATCAGAGTACCACACCCAAAGAACGGGCCACAAGGGCGGCTCACCGGACAGACACTAAATATGCTACTACCGTCGAAATGTCTCAAGGTAAAAATCATTTCGAAATCCTAATAAGTTCATCAACGTTATACAAACAAAAAAATCACAATTCAATATAAATCATTTTTATTAAATTAAATAAGACAACGCAAGCCTAGTAAAGCTTGTCTCCGAGTACTCAAAATATTCTTGAATTAATTCAGAACAGATATCCGTTTGAAGTCTTTTCATGCATGTGGTCTACACAACAGGCCGTGGATTTAGGTCAAGCGGTGGGTTTTAGGGAGTAATCATATACGATAGCACTGTCCGGCTCACAAGTGATAGTGAGTCATTTGTCAGTAAGATATGTGAAGGCAAAAACATGGCACTTGGCTGGTCCTCAAAAACCAGCAAACACCTGTTTAACTGTAAATATCAATTGTATCCGATATTGGAATATAAATGTCCTATCCACGCCCCCTTCAACTCCTTCATAATTATTTTCTTCCATCAAATATGACATTCATATCTGACACTAATACATTTCTCTATACAGATGGACCTCAAGGTTCTACAGAAAATTCTTCAGCTGACCGAAGTGAAACTTGTACAGCCGTTTAGGACTTCCCAACGTTTCTGTTGTCGCTGTTCAGCATGGAGAGAGAAAAAGTTTTTATATTGCCTATTGGACTGTACAAAATCATTGAATGATATATTAAAAGATTGTCACTTTTAGATATTTTCTTGAATAATTGCACTTACAGTAACACGTACTGGGAGTAAGGGTCACATGACCTTCATATTTCAGTAGGCACACCTTCATCACACCACAATGCAATACGCAAACAAAGCAAAAATCAGTTTCAAATATTACCACACTGCTGAGATACGGTGGCTTCAAAATTGCCTAATTAAATATTCATGACTTCATAACATTAGAAAAATAGACTGCCTGGTAATGTAAATGCAATATTTGTATGTCGCTCTACGCTTAGATCTTAACCCAATTTGATTGATAATTAGAGAAATATGATAATAAAGATCTAATTATTCTGGTGACACCGGGGGTAATTGTCCATTAGCTCGATATTCCAGCAGACATACTTTTAGACCAATTCAATACAATGTGCAAAGAACCGAAGAACCATACGTTGGTTTGTTGAGATATGGTGGATACAAATTTAGCCTCATTTAGTATTGATGACGTCATAACTGGAGAATTACTTCATTGAGCATCTCATCACCTTAAAAAATAGAAATAAGTTTAGACTGTCTCTAGATAATGCAACATGCTCTATGGTGCGATCTGAGGCAATTTCTGACCCGTTTATTTTTTTCCAGCAAATAATGGTGTTGTATATGCAAAGCCTGTATTTTTTTGCGATGTCACCTAAAAAAAATGGGAATTTTTTTTTAGGTGGGGAGATGGCCCCCAATGGCCCTCCACCCTTGACCCGCCCTTGACAAAGACTGTAATTTACTTCGTCCTCCTGCTAGTAGTTATTCTCGACCAAAAGTGTAGTGTGTAAAAATGTGTGATTTGCAAATAATTTCAAACTTTTCCGCTTTCACAAATGTGTGTAAAAGTTGATTGATTATTGCTATTCTTCGCAATTTTTCTGCAGATGTAAATACTCGGTAACAATTTTAGAAAACCTTGACCTTACAGTGTTTGTTAAGCAAATGCCATTGCATGACAATTTTTGTAACATCTAGTTTTTGTTTGATACAATATCCGCATATATCCAGCACAGTTCGGGGTAGAGGGGGTACCCCGGTATATACCCTGTACATACAAACTATGAAGATTGTTTACTTAGCTCTGCTTTCATTCAGCTTTTCGCTTTTCTTATAAATAAATAAAACAGGTTATTCAACAAAACATTGGGATATAAAGCTTGGTTTTCACCAATTGCATTTTCTTTTTGTAAGGACTAAAATAATGTACGGTCATGTAATAAGTGGAAGTTTAAGTAGCTTTTGCCGGCCCTTTCCTGCCACACTGATACTTATTATGCAACACAATGTTTGGCTAATTTATAGCATTTTAGAGAATACAAAGCTCCATAATGTCCATAGGGCAAAGATTAAGATGAGCATTGTCCAGCCAAGTTTAAGGACAAAAGATTCAAACCTTATGTATTTTTTTATACATGTAATACTATTACTAAAATTTGAATGCATTGAACACTCAGCAAATGAACTCGAATAATCGTCTGTGACGAGTGAATGCTGATGTGAGGAGTAACTCGTATCCATAACACTTAGAAAGTGGGCCGAGTACTGATTTAAATGAAAAAGACAGCTCAAACAACGTAAAAATAAAAAATACCATAAAAATACCTTTTTGTACGTATCCATCTTTACTTGCATTGGTAAGTTTGATTAGGTATTCAATAACAAGAATTGTACAATGCTGCATGCAGCGTCGGACTGTTGTTTTTTTTAACAATAGTTTAGGACAAAAGGTGTTAATTGGTCTTTCCCCCTTCCGTTTCTAGGGACAATAACATTGCTAATTAATTTTACATTTCGCAACTGTTTGGCACCCATTAATGTAAAGTAATATACCGTAGATCTTTACTGTAACTTTTACAGTGTAAGTAGATTTGGAATAATGCAGCGCCATAGGAACAAACAATGTACTATCCCATGGATTTAGCTTTGAGTCATTTCTGGAGGCAGTCATACGGTTGCCTCCAAAAACTACATGTATACACTGGTGATAACCCCTCGATTCGCACACCGAGTGAATACCTGTGAAAAAATCCCCGTTCAAGAGGCCAATAATGATAATTAATTGTTTCAAACCGACAGTTCCCATCTTTTGCATAGATAATGGAGGAACGTTGCATTATCCTGACGCCACTTGTTTTCATCATATCCTACTCAATGTTGAGAAAACCTGAATCTGGGACTGAGAAACATTTCCAATTTTGTCAGAAAATTCTTTGAAAATGCACTTGGCTCTCTATAGACTTCGTACACAACCAAAGAAGTAGTGTCTGACTACTGCATTCTTTCTGAAACGTTTGCCAGAGGAGTTTATAGCGCCCTCTCTGTGTTGTCTTAGTTTGAACTATTGAACCCGGAAATCATCTGCAGCAATCGTCTGATTTAATGCCTAGACGGTGTTGTGCGGTAGTACGAATCTAACTATCCATGTACGGATGTAGGCTTGTAGGCATACACGAGCTTAGGTGATAGTGATATACATGTACATAGCTACATGCATGGTTGAATGAAAATACTAGTTTGGTCCTGTGGTTTGGTTTTATCAGTAATTTCTGCTCAGTACTATGGAATGACTCGTTCTATCGCTGATGGCCATTTGACTAGGAAACGTACGAAAGCGAGTGCTCTTCAGTAATGTCAGTTTATCAATATCATTGTTACTTATAGAATTGACATAAGCCTAGGCCCTTTACCGATGTATTCAGTGTCGGCCTATGTACCCGAAGCATCTTAAAACGTGCACTCACGAATTTGGGATTTCCCAAATTCTTTGTTGTGTGTCCCTATAGTATATACAAATAACATTAATGGAAATGACCTAAAAAAAAAAAAAATCGAGACTAAATAAAATCGCAACATTTGACGGTTGGTAGGAAGGGCTTCCTTTGATCACAAAACAACCTTTCTTTGATCAAGGAGCACACGCAATGTAAATTGTGTAATGCTTTCCTTGAAAATGCACCTTTGTTAATTAAGTCAATTTTAGCGAATACAATTCTCTAAAATTTCCGAAGGCAAAGATGATTATTGCCCTAGCCAATTTTTAGATCTTCATTCGAACTGTAACTTTATTTTTATTTAAATAATGCTTATGGACCTCTGGAATTCGATTGCACGTTTTTCATGTATTGTATCGTATTGTTTTATTTTCCAATTATCACAAATTAATACAATGCTAATGTAACAGTTTATTTACTACAACAATAACTAAACTTAATAGAATGCTAATACATGTAGAACACTTTGATCAATTAAATATAAATGATGACAGATGGGGGAACCAGCTAAGCTTAAACAGAGCCTGTTCCCGTTTGTGAATAACTTATGAAATAAACAACAATTAAAGCTATAATTTAAACCAGTGATCGATAAATTAATTAATTAATTAGTTACTTGGCATAATAGTAGAAAACTGAAGGAAATTGAAATAAACTAATTTACAATATAACATTTGATTATGATAGAATTTGACTTAAACAAATGTGAATTATGGATGCACGTCTTCTATAATACCGGAAATAAGTAGATTTTCTTTAGATATCTTTTGAATTCATGCACAGTCCGAAAGAAGGGTTTAGGGGTGAACTGATTCCAGAGTGGGGGCCTTCGTGTCTAACTGTTTTCATGAATGACGCGGTACTATCCTGATTTTTTTGGCTGATCCTGTGTTCTGTAAATGGACATTTAGATTCCTCACAAAAAAAGGACCTGATATTTGTAGGTAGTAGGTTACCCTCAAATTTAAACATAAGGATTCCTAGATGGTATTTGTACAGTTCAAAAATATTCAGTGTTTTATATTGTCTAAAAAGTGGGCGCAGCCGTAGAGTGTTGTCTGAAACCGGAATTTGTGATGACCCTCATCAGCTTCTTCCTATGTACTATTAATAATTTACTCAAATAAGTACTATGAGTATTTCCCCATGCTAGAATTCCACATTGAAGATGGGGTAATGCAAGTGTATTATACATAGAGAAGAGGACATTTCTAGGTAGTATATGTCGAAGTTTACGTATAGTAAACCCAATACATGTAACTGGGAAATTAACGTGTGAAACATGTTAGGTTATAACACCTAACATATTAAATGATTTACTTGTCTTATCTTAGATATTTTTAATATAAATGTTATTGTCAACATCATTGTACTTTTTTTCAGCAAATGAGCTCGAATAATCCTTTATGACGAGTGAATGCTGATGCAATGAGCAATTAATTTTCAAATGAAATTTAGTGAGGCGGTCGAGTACTAATTTTAAAAAGAAGGTCTGATCAAAGAGTACTATTACATATCTTTTTTGGGGGATGGAGGTGCCAATTTATTTTACGTCGTTTTGTTTGGCGCACATGGCTGTGAAACATTTTACGTTATATTTTTTGGTCACGTTTTACAGTGCAGATAGCTCGTGTAATTATGATATGGGAATTGTATGGACCTCACTAAAAAATGTGCTTAACGGAAAAGTTAAGGGTTGGTTATTAAAGGGTTTTATTATGTTTCCATAATTATTTTTGATGTTCCCCAATTGTCAATGAACACCTGTAATTGTAAATAAACTTTTTAACAAAATAAAAAAAGGTTTATTTAATTATTATTCAGAAATTCAACGAAGCTAACCTAATCATCATATTTACTCCTAAGAATAAAACTATTAACGTACATTGATGTATAGTTATGGATTTGGAGGATAATTTTCCTCATTCATCTAGCTGTTATGAAGTGTGGCTTTGTGGTGTTCTTCCTTGAACTACCTGCTTTTTTTAGAAACAGGGTGGGAATTGAACCCACATCTCCACATTGACACACTCACCCAATAAGAAACTGAACATCAAGACATGACCACATCAAACTGTACTTTGATAAAAAAGTGACAACAGATCGACTCAGCATATTTTTTCCCCTGGCAATGGGGCTATACGGCCCCTTTTATTCTCAAACTATTACATACACATCACATTCATTCAATATTTAAGATCACACACAAAATTATTTAACAACTACATATTTTATGGTTGAAATGTCACCTCTTTTAACATGTAGGTAATATACAGGTCGTGTATTAAAAATGTGTCAAGATCGAGAGATAGTTTGTGTGCATATACCCACTAAGTACATGTACATGTAACCCCCCTTAATGATTCAGCAGTCAATTAAGAAAACAACTCTTACCTTTATGGGAAGTTGAAAATGCTTGGAACACCTTTCCATCTCAAGAGGACTAGCTGTTTGCCCTGACCTATCGAAATTGCCTTCCACAAAGGCACTTCATGTCAGCCAGTAATGCTAGGTGTTGGTCGGAATGACCCCCTGACCCTTCGCAGTACTTCCGTTCAACTGCAGCACAAGTCCTTGTCCTTTGGAAACCTGTATACAGTATATGTGATCAGACTAGTATATTCACTTGAGACCCATTGATCACACTACCAAACTGTGCAAGTAAATATGTAAAATATATATTATACATGTTTATACAAACGCGGAAATCAAACTCAACGTTAGTTGGAAATATACGACGATCGTGACGTGTTTCTACATGACCTATTCATTTCCGTGATTTACGGCTGAGCGCGCACTATTATGTCACACGTTTCGGAAACTCGGTAGTTCTGAGTATAAAATAGGTTTTATTTAAATACCTTGCTTCTAAAATAAATAATTACTAAGTTGATAATTAGTATTCATTAATCTTAAAATTCAATGACGATTTTTTTTTTGGCATCAATTATGCACTAGGATCGTACGAGGGGCGAGCTTTGCTGCGAATTTGAATCTGGCTGCGTATTTTAATCTGGCGACGGTTACCGGGATTTTCCAAAACTCGGCTTGGTCTCCATTGGCTTCACCTGCTAAGATGATATGCGTGTCCTTCAAGGGCGGATCCGGGGCCAAAGGGGCCATGGCCCCCAAAAAAAACGAAACCATTTTTTTTTTTTTTATGTAACATCGCAATAAAGGCAGGCAATGAGTACACCGCCATCTTTTGCTCAAAAAAACATTGGTTAAAGTGGTCAGAAATTGCCTCAGATCGCACCACAGAGCATCTAGAATCCAAAAAAATTTCGGGGCCCTTAAGCGGGCCCCGAACCGCACGCCGTACTTTTTTGACCTACTTTTTTGGGGACCAATTTTTTTTTGGCCCCCTCCAAAATTGTGTTCTGGATCCGCCCTTGGTGTCCTTATAACTTTTGAGAATACAGGTCAACATTCTTCAATGTTTTTTTTTTTTTCTGACAACAATATCAAACTGTATGACATTATAAAGCAGGTAAAGCAGGTAATAAGATCGGAACATTAAAAGCTCATAAGTGATAAAGCGAATCGGAAACGAAGCCGAGCTTTGAAAAAGGGCCGTCAATGTCGTCATGTTTATTTTTAGTCGTGGAGGTTGCCTGACATACTGTCTAGACGTCTGGGCGTCGGGAGAAATTGTCATGGGAACCAGACTAAATTAAGTCTGGGAATGACAGCGGGAAAATTCACATTCTTTCTAGTATGGGTCTCATTTTTCCAGTTTTAATTGTTGCATTGTTTGTTTTTGACAACTGTGCTTCACTACATTACCTAGGAAACGAAAATGATATTGATACAAGTAGATTGACGAGAACGGGTAAGTACGAAATCGATATAATCATTTTGTTTTGTTGGGCCGTTTGCAATGCTATTGGTGTCGGTTGGTTTTACTGTTTATACATTTAAAAAAAAAATAGTTTAAAACTGGTTTCCATTGGGCCCTGCATGTCCATTAAAAACACAATTATTCATTGAAGTGAAGGAACATTAACATGAATAAAAGTGCTGCAAGCTACTTTCTGACTGGAATAAAATGAAAATATACGAATCCGAAAAATTAAGATCACCAGACGTTGCAATCTTACTGACGAGATCTCTTTCAGAGGCAAGAGACCAGCACACAACATCAGTAAGCTAAAGAGAATTTAAAAAAAAAAACCAGTAACGTTGAGCATATTATGACCTTCTATCATTTTACTTCAATTTGTTCAAGATGTTTTTGCACATATCATATCAGTAAGTAAGATGTTTGCGTTATAAATAGGCAAAATTGTAATGAGAATTAATATTTTGAATAGTGAATAATTTTACAGTGCCAATTTGAATCATTTGTTGAAGAAATGTATTTATTGACGTATCTTAACTGATTTGTAGCACAATGTTAAATAACATTCATAAATACCTAAGACAGTTTACGTATTCCTATTGGTCGAGAGCCCGTCACGTGGCCGGTATTAAACGGATGATAAAGACATGGATAGACATGGAAAAGTGTTTAAGACCAGTCTTAAACACTTTTCCAGTGTCACATAAAATGTGGACTCTTACAAATCCAGTGCCTCTTACCGTTTTATTGGTTGAACGATCACAGTCCTCACGTAGGCATGCGCAACACAACCAGCGAGTCAGAATTTTATAGTTCTCAATTCAAAACGCAACGCCCCAGGTGCGTTCTGCGCGACATCGCGTCCATGTCGCGCAGAACATGCTACGCGCGCGTCAATCTCCATAAAAGGGTTGTTTACATCTTACTCGCCAGCTGAAAATTCCATTATTTTGCTAGAGGGATGTTTCAAAAAGCATGAAGTGAACTTGCTGAACAAAATCAGGATTTTTGAATGAATTGTTTGATCTTTTTTTTACCGAAAAGGTATTTATGAATGGGAATAAATGTGTGCTCGGTCGGTATTTATCACTCTGTTTAATACCACTTAGAGTCTGGGTGCTGATAATTACCCTCGCCTCCGGCTCGGGTAATTATCAGCACCCAGACTCTAAGTGGTATTAAACGAGTGATAAAAACCTCCAGAGCACACATTTATTCCCTTATTATTCATTCAGTGCAATTCCATATTGTCACTTTCATTTATCGACACACTCGATTGTTTTGTGTATTAAAAACACATCAATTGGATTTAATATATAAATATAGAATGATTTATATTGCACTCTATTGCAACAAACATCAGGTATGTAGGCCTATTGATGTATCTAAAATTACAAGTAGGAGATTCAAACAAGCAGTATAGCTATGCCCACTTTACCTGTGCAGACTGGTATTTGTTGACGTGTTGGTGACACATGCAAACTGGCAGCATTCAACCTGTTCGGTAATCGTTATGTTCAGACCTACAGGCGCGTGTTTCATCCACACATCCTAACAACAATTTAATGAGAAATACCTGTCCCAATCTCCGTAGAACACAGCACCCACTGTGGGTCAACGAGGTCCCAGTAGTGTGTATCCATGCACAGGCTTGTAGCCAATATGTGGAACCGTCTGAGAAATCAGTGATCATCGGGTGATTCCCTGACGAACAAGTGTTGCAAGTACGTACTTCCGTGACCTGGCAGAACGCCGTACATTTCGCCATATAAATGGACGCCATTTTCCTTAGCCAACAAAGCAAATAGACTGCATTGATACAAACGTCACGTGATGTTTGGATCGAGGTGAAGGGTTGAATGGGTCGAGTGCCTGTGAGTTTTGCCGCCTTTAGCCTAACCGTCATTAAGGCCACAAAAAACGTCTTGGGTTTCTGGTATGGAGCTTGCCCCAAAAGTGGTGCGGCGACGCGACGTTTTTTCCCTACATTTTTTTTGTGCAACACCGTCTGCAAATGGTGCCCGACTATTCTGTGCAAAATATATAGGAGCCCAGAAAGACCACATAAAGCTTATATTCGATCGTAACCCCATCTAAAAACACGTTGAAAATGTGCAGCAGCAGGATTCCAGTCAAACCAGTGAGTTTGGCGGTTATGAGACATCATCTTACATTGAAATAAAAACCGGAACCTTCTTTTTTGGTGGCCTAATATTATTATTTTGTTCAATAATGTTGTTCTGGCCTCGGGGAGTGTGGGACGCCCCCTATCCAGTTAGATAACCAGGCACACAAGGAGTAGGTTCAACTTCAAATTTATTCCTTGACATACACATGGTAAACTGTAAAAATAATCAAATAAGGAAAATTACAATAAAAAAAAGGCGCAAAGGACAAAATTATATAATGATTGACATGGATAATATGAAATAATTTCCCATTACAAAAAATATGACGACAAGCTAGCAGGTAGATGACAGAGTAACAAACCAGAATGGATAAAATGTACATGTATGTAAGTGTGTCACAAGAAGTACACAAAAATCGCTTCATCCTCAATGACAATAACATTATACATTGTACTCCTGAAAGGAATGTGCAAAGACTTACAGAGCTGTTGTGTCTCCAAATACACATTGTACTGCCAAACCTTTGAGAGGACAAGTCGCATATAGTGAATAACAACCTAGGGAGAATAAGCAACAAGCTATTTTAACAATCAAATCAAATGAACTACAATGCACAAGGACTTAAAAAATCATTTCCCAAAAAATGAATAAGTAGGCACATGTCACTTCACGACAGAAATCCAAGCCAATTACATGAAAATGTATACAAAGGGGGATATGGCAAAGAGCTACTGCTTATAAACAACATACGAGAACTTGATCTTACACCACACTATGGATTCAAGAAATTTCAAAATCGAACAATGAGAATTAATGCCTACGCTACATGCGAGAATGGAATGAAAACAAACATGGCTGCCCCCAACAGAGGAGAATTTCACAAAAATCAAGTATAAGTGACAATTGGAAAATCATAAGTTACATAAAGGATCAAGCAAATGCAAACAAGCTTACTGGGAATTATGATTAGAGCAGTGAACATATTAATTACCTTGCAAAGATAAAAAAAAAAGACAGAAAAACTAGTAAAAGAACATCGACGTGTTCGGTCGGCTGACGGCTGGCGCCCAGAACGCCCGAAACCTCAAGAGGGCGCTGTTGCTACCTAACGGTCGCTCAGTTAACCAAACTGCAAACAGCACACTCCCCCCTGTGATGTGCGCAACATCACAAAATAACCAAATTATCAAGGATCATTCAACTACAAGGTAAGTACAAAGATAACAATACAACAACTTGACAAAATCTGTTAGAATACATGAAATATAGGCAATGAAAATGTGTAATGACAAAACCATCATTGGGGTGGACTACCCTCAGGTTGGAACTGGGCATTATTCTGACCCGCAAACAATAGACTTAACAGTTTACCGACACCCTTGAGACTCAACCTACATCACAAGTTCGTGTATGGGCGACGTAAGTTCTTCCTGTAGAAGGCAGGTGCACAATGACCAACTTAGTGAGCCTTTGGATTTCATCATAACTGTGCCTCTTCTCTAGAGCGACTGATTTGAGTCTTCTCCCGTATCAAAATGGTCAGGAACAACTGTTGGCTGGCTGAGACTACGTTCTTGAGAGTCACAAACTTGCATGGAGCTTCGACTTGGCTCAAAAAACAGTGCTCGGGCGTCCAGTGTTGTCCAGAAGTCCCGTGTTGTGGACTGATATTCCAACTTTCTTGTGGAGTCCATCCAAGCGAGCATCGCCAACAATGACCCACCCTAGGTCCAATCGCTGTGCATATGGAGCGTTATCAGGTCCGTTGATTTGCTCTCTAACCTTGTGCGCTTGTAGCACATCTCTTCCGATGAGGAGGAGAATGGTAATCGCCGGATCGATTGGCTCTATCTCGTTGGCAATTCGTTGGAGATGTAGATGGTGTCGAGCAACTTCTGGTGATGGTATCTCCTCCAACTTGTCCGGAATCATAACGCACTCTCTCACGGAGGGCAACTTGATACATGTTCGACCATCTGTCGATTTGATCCACAGCTTAGTTGTGTCACGTCCTGTGACCTCGATTGAGCCAGCACACGTTTTCATTGCGTAGGTCGTGGGTGGAGAGGATATCCCAAGAAGGTCAAAGAGTTCACCTTTTGCTAGGGTGGAGTTGCTTTGGTCGTCAATTACTGCATATGCTGGAACGGTCTGCTCTTGCCGATCTTCTCTGTACACTTCCACCTTGCAAATCTTTGCACAGGACTTTCCACCAGGAAAGGAGCTGCACAGATCCGTGCATGCGTTGGTAATCTCAGTTGATGAGCCTGCCTGAATATCTGCGCCTTTGCTACCACTCTGCTTTTGAGATAGTCGTGGAGGTATGCGGACGTGCAGGGCGGTGACATGTCTATCACTGCCGCAGTCTTCACATTTGATGGGGTTTTCGCAGTTTCTGGCGACATGCTTCGTGGTCATACAACACTTGTAACACACCCCCAACTCTTTCAACAGCTGTTTGCGTTCCAGTAGGGGTTTCTTTCGGAAGAGCCGGCACTCATGTAGTGGGTGTTGTGAGTTATGCAGAACACACATCTGCAAGTCTTCTTCTCTAGGGTTGGTAGCTTTGATGACTTCTGTCTTCCAAACACTGACTGGCTTGATAGACTTCACCTTGTCGCTAGTGACATTAGACTCCGATGCTGTACAGGGTCGACACACCAGAAAACTTGGGTCATTTCGCATCTTTGCTTCTGAATGGATGAAACCATGAAACACTTCAAAGGGTGGGAATAAACTGGCATTGGAACTCTTGTATTTTGATCCATGTTTCATCCACTTGTCTTGGAGTCCTGGTGGTAGCTTTTGAACTATGGGGTTAATGCCATGTGCGGAGTCTAAACTCGCTAGTCCAGGGTACTTCGCTGATTTCTTGAGGTGCAAAACTTCCAGGAGCAAGTGGTCAAGCTGGCGAAGTTTACTAGATTCCTTTGCTGAAAGCTTTGGAAACTCCTGTAGACGTGTCATGACATTCGATTCAATGGCCTCTGGGGGGCCATACGTATCATCCAGCAAACTCCAAATTTGCTTTAATGCCTCTGCAGGTTGGTCAATGTACACCGAGTACAGTGGTTCCACCAGTTTTCTTGAGTCGTTCCCCAACCACTTCATGACAAGATTCAGTTCTTGTGAAGGAGGTATGTTCAGTTCCTTTACTGTGCTGACAATCGAAGCCTTCCAGGTTCTGTACATGGGTGTAGAATCGTTGAAGCCTCGAAGGCTCAAGGCTAACAACTCCTTTCTGAACATAATGTTTCCCATCTCAGACATTATGTTCACCGGTTGCTGTTGAAGGCGTTGGTTGGCACTGACAGGAGAGGCCTGGGGGCTGGGATGGACTGGTTGACTCACAGGGGAGGGTGTCAAGTTGGAATCAACTGACTGACTGACAGGAGGCGATTGTGGGTTGAGATGGGCTGGCTGGTTGACAGCAGATGTTTCTGGCTTGAAACTGGATGGTTGACTGACGGGAAATGGCTGTGAGGTGGGATCGGCCAGCTGGATGGCAGGAGACGATTGTGGGTTCGGGTGAGTAACGGCCAATGAGCTTGAGGTGATGGGCACTACTGGGGGTGGCGGGGTGCGATTGATCTCCTCAGGGGGTGTATCAAAAAGGTTTGAACTTTGTAATGGTTGACCTGACCACCATGGATCGCTTAACAGTGGCGGAGAAGCTGCTTGTTTGATTTCCGAGGTCGCACCATCAAGTGGATCGGCTTCTAAAGATTCATAGACCTGTTCTTCAGCTTCTGCCTCTGCAAGTGCAGTTTCTTGCTCGAAACGACACTTCTGTTGTTTCAACTTAAGCTCTGCCTGCTCAAGTTGTTCCATCTCAGCAAGTCTTTGCAAACGAACCTTCAATGCTGCTTTCTTGGCTGATGCTCTTGCTTTGGAAGAGGCCGTGCTTCCACATGAACTGATTGATGACATGTTATCAGCCATGTTCGTGTCCAGTTGGCGAATTTGGAAACAGCTCTTTTACTGTTCTGGCCTCGGGGAGTGTGGGACGCCCCCTATCCAGTTAGATAACCAGGCACACAAGGAGTAGGTTCAACTTCAAATTTATTCCTTGACATACACATGGTAAACTGTAAAAATAATCAAATAAGGAAAATTACAATAAAAAAAAGGCGCAAAGGACAAAATTATATAATGATTGACATGGATAATATGAAATAATTTCCCATTACAAAAAATATGACGACAAGCTAGCAGGTAGATGACAGAGTAACAAACCAGAATGGATAAAATGTACATGTATGTAAGTGTGTCACAAGAAGTACACAAAAATCGCTTCATCCTCAATGACAATAACATTATACATTGTACTCCTGAAAGGAATGTGCAAAGACTTACAGAGCTGTTGTGTCTCCAAATACACATTGTACTGCCAAACCTTTGAGAGGACAAGTCGCATATAGTGAATAACAACCTAGGGAGAATAAGCAACAAGCTATTTTAACAATCAAATCAAATGAACTACAATGCACAAGGACTTAAAAAATCATTTCCCAAAAAATGAATAAGTAGGCACATGTCACTTCACGACAGAAATCCAAGCCAATTACATGAAAATGTATACAAAGGGGGATATGGCAAAGAGCTACTGCTTATAAACAACATACGAGAACTTGATCTTACACCACACTATGGATTCAAGAAATTTCAAAATCGAACAATGAGAATTAATGCCTACGCTACATGCGAGAATGGAATGAAAACAAACATGGCTGCCCCCAACAGAGGAGAATTTCACAAAAATCAAGTATAAGTGACAATTGGAAAATCATAAGTTACATAAAGGATCAAGCAAATGCAAACAAGCTTACTGGGAATTATGATTAGAGCAGTGAACATATTAATTACCTTGCAAAGATAAAAAAAAAAGACAGAAAAACTAGTAAAAGAACATCGACGTGTTCGGTCGGCTGACGGCTGGCGCCCAGAACGCCCGAAACCTCAAGAGGGCGCTGTTGCTACCTAACGGTCGCTCAGTTAACCAAACTGCAAACAGCACAAATGTTTTTGTTTTGTTTTTTATAAATGTGTAATTTGCACGATTGATGGCGGGGGGATCAAAGTCAACGTTAGTTGGAAATATACGACGATCGTGACGTGTTTCTACATGACCTATTCACTTCCGTGATTGATGGTTGATGCTAATTATTTTCAAATAAACAGGTAACCGCGCTAGCGCTGAGCGCGCACTATTATGTCACAAGTTTCGGAAAAAGGAGGAATACCTCGGTATTTCTGAGTATAAAATAGGATTTATTTTAATACCTTGCTTCTTAAAAAATAATAACTCAGTTCATAATTAGTATTCATTAGTCTTCAAATTCAATGACATTTTGTGCATCAATTATGCTCTAGGATCGTACGAGAGGCGAGCTTTACTGCGTATTTAAATCTGGCGACGGTTACCGGGATTTTTCAAAACTCGGCTTGGTCTCCATTTGGCTTCGCCTGCTAAAATAAAATTTGTGTCCTTATAACCTTTAAGATTACAGGTCAACATTCTTCATTTTTTTTCTGACAACAATATCAAACTGTATGACATTATGAAGCAGGTAATGTTTTTGAAAAAATAAGATCAGAATATTAAAAGCTCATGAGTGATAAAGCGAATCGGAAACGAAGCCTGGCTTTGAAAAAGGGCCGTCAATGTCGTCATGTTTAGTCGCGGAGGTTGCCTGACATACTGTTTAGTAGACTTGATGGCAGTCGTTAGACTATAGTGGTTTATGTCCGTCATCAGCGCCAGAATCCGGCCGGCCATGCCACCGCCGTTCACGCAACGTGAGAGACAACCAGTTATGCAAAAGTCATGTACATGTATAGTACATGTACGATGTACATGTACATACACGTACAATGTACACTGCGCGGCATGGTCAGTACACGCATGGGATCGCACACGCATGGGGTCGAAAATGTACGTACCGTCCCCGCTACTAGGACAGCATGCGGTATGTCGTACACCCGGCACAGAGCTTGGCAGTCGCGCGCGGCGGACGCGATTAAAACCACTCATTACATACTTGATTTCAAGTCTAACTGTTTAGACGTCAGGAACCAGACTGAAAATCACAGCGCGGCGGGCAAATTCAAATTTCTTTCTATTATGGATCTCATTTGTCCAGTTTTAATTGTTGCATTGTTTGTTTTTGACAATTGTGCTTCACTACATTACCTGGGAGACGAAAATGCTATTGATACAACAAGAAGATTGACGAGGACGGGTAAGTACGAAACCGAGATAATCATTTTTTTTGTTGGGCCGTTTGCAATGATATTTGTGTCGGTTGATTTTATTTGTTTATTCATTTAAAAAAAAAACCAATTAAACTGGTTTCCATTGGGCCCTGCATGTCCATTAAAAACACAATTATTCATTGAAGTGAAGGAACATTAACATGAATAAAAGTGCTGCAAACTACTTTCTGACTGGAATAAAATGAAAATATACGAAATCAAAAAATTTAAGATGACCAGACGTTGCAATCTTAACAAGATCTCTTTCAGAGGCAAGAGACCAGCACACAACATCAGTAAGCTATAGGGAATTTAAAAAAAAGTAACTTTGAGCATATTATGACCTTATATCGTTTTACTTCAATTTGTTCAAGATGTTGTTGCACATATATCAGTCAGCAAGATGTTTGCGTTAAAAATGGGCAACATTGTAATGAGAAATAATATTTTGAATAGTGAATAATTTTACAGTGCCAATTTCAATTGTTTGTTCAAGAAATGTATTTATTGACGTATCTTAACTGATTTGTGGCACAATGTTTAATAACATTATTCATTCAGTGCAATTCCATATTGTCACTTTCATTTATCGACACACTCAATTGTTTTGTGTATTAAAAACATATCAATGGGATTTAATATATAAATATAGAATGATTTATATTGCACTCTTATTGCAACAGACATCAGGTATGTAGGCCTATTGATGTATCTAAAATTACAAGTAGGAGATGAAAACAAGCAGTATAGCTATGCCTACTCAACCCGTGCAGTTGGTATTTGTTGACGTGTGACACATGCAAACTGGCAGCAGTCAACCTGTTCGGTAATCGTTATGTTTAGACCTACAGGCGCGTGTTTCATCCCCACATCGTAACAACAATTTAATGAGAAATACCTGTCCCAATCTCCGTAGAACACAGCACCCACTTTTGGTCAACGAGGTCCCAGTTTGAAAAGTGTTTATCCATGCACAGGCTTGTAGCCAATATGTGGAATTGGAATCGTCTGAGAAATCAGTGATCATCGGGTGATTACCTGACGTACAAGTACGTACTTCCGTGACCTGGCAGAACGCCGCATTTCGCCATATAAATGGACGCCATTTTCCTTAGCCAACAATAGACTGTATTGATACAAACGTGTTTGGATCGAGGTGAAGGGTTGAATGGGTTGAGTGCCGCCCTGCGAGTTGCCGCCTTTAGCCTAACCTTCATTAAGGCCAAAGGTCGGTTTGTGGTATGGAACATGCCCCTAAAGTGGTGCGGCGACGCGGCTTTTTTTCCCTACATTGTTTTGTACAACACCGTCTGCAAATGGTGCCCAACTATTCTGTGCAAAATATATGGGAGCCCAGAAAGGCCACATGAAGCTTATACTCGATCGTAACCCCATCCAAAAACACGTAAAAATTGTGCAGCAGCAGGATTCCAGTCAAACCAGTGAGTTTGGCGGTTATGACACATCATCTTACATTGAAAAAAAAAACGGAGCCTTTTTTTTTTTTTTGCCTAATCTCTATTTTTTTTTACCGTAATATTATATATTTTTTAATAATGTGGTTTTTTTTATAAATGCGTAATTTGCACGATTTGATGATTTCATATAAGTTAATGTGTATCTTTTATGTCGATCGATGCGTCAATTGCACTACAGACCTGTGTATCAATGAATTGTTGTTGCATGCAAATTATTATCCAGATTAGATCAGAGTTGTGTCTTTTTCCCTGATAATGGCGGAGGGAGGGGAAATCAAAATCGACGAAAAGTAGAAAATATATGACGATCATGACGTGTCGTCTACATGGGCGTTTTTCTTTTCGTGCCTGACGTTTGACTCTCAAATTTCACATGTCAGTGAACTCTGTCACTGACGATACCTAGAAGGTATACCAAGGTCACATTGGCTAAAACAATAAAAATCTTGTCAGCGCGACAAACTAAGAAATATTTTACACGTGAACTTCAAATTAGGTTTGTGGATTGTTCTAAGAACTAAGAAGCCTTTTGCATTAGGGGCCGAAAAGTCAAAGGTCAAGGTCACAGTAGCTTAAAAAATTGAAAAAGAAATTTTGTATTTATTCTGAGATCATAGGGATTAATTCATATAAACCTACAGAAAAACACTAATGATGTCAATGAACGTTCCATGTGACCCAATTACATGCACATGTAAGTTGATGTTAAAAGAGTGGTGTTATGTCATGGGAACAGTCACGGTTGTGGGGCATTTGTGTTTGTAAACACACCTGACTTGTTTTTTTTTTTTTCATTTAGCTGATGTCCCGAGCTTTAAAGAGGCCATGTACCGTAAAGCAGGCGATGCCTGCGTACAACGGAACCAGACTCATCACATTCAGTGTCCAAGCTACAGGGAAGGGGAGTCCGTGAGTTTAGTCTTCTGGTTCAAAGGAAGCCAACTTATAGCCCGATTCGCCAACCCAGCAGTTGGTACTAACTTTATTTCGAGTCGTCATTACTGGATGTCCAGTTCGCACGGTTTGGTCATAAACCAGGTTCAAGCTACTGTTTGCGTTATAAACAGGCTACTTTGTAATGAGAATTAATATTTTGAATATCGAATAATTTGTACAGTGCTAATTTGTATTTTTTTTTGTTTCAAGACATGGATTTATTGACGCATCAGAAAATATTTGTGATCATATTCAGTAGCATTATTCATTCACAGCAATTTTATATTGTCACTTTCATTTATTGACTCAGTCAATTGTGTGTGTGTGTGTATTAAATACGTATCAATGGATTTTAATATACAATATTAAACGATTTACATTGCACTGTATTGTGAAAACGTCAGGTACTGATGTGTCTAAAATCATGCGTATAGGAGCTGCAAAGTGCAAACAAGTAGTAGCTTTGCCCATTCAAAGAATCAACCTGTGCAGTTGTATTCACTAAGTTCACATGCAGACTGGTTGTTGACGTATTGGTGACACATGCAAACTAGCAGCATTCAACCTGGTCGGTAATCGTTATTTGTTAAACCTACAGGCATACGCGTGTTTCATCCATACATGAAAAGAAAATGAGAAATACCTGTCACAATCTCCGTAGAATGCAGCACCCGCCATTGAATCGTGCGCAGACACTGCCATTTTACTGATACAGTGTTGTGGAACTGTCTGAAAAAATCGGTCATCGGGTAATTATTCTATGACATACAGTACGTACTTCCGTGACCTGGCAGGTCACCGCAAATTTCAGGCGCAAACAGACTAGACTTAGTCATTGGTACCAACGTCACGTGATGTTTGGATTGAAATGCAGGGTTCAATGGGTTAAGGGCTGCAAGTTGGCGCCTTAAAGCAGCGGTTTTTCTTTGTTGGTGCAGTTTTGAACGGTAATAATTATTTAACAATATTTTTTTAATGAAATCGTATTTTGCACGATTTGATGGTTTAACATGTATGTGGTGTGTTTCTTTTTATGTCGATTAATGGTCGATTACAAAGACCTTACATGTATATGTGAACCTTTTTTGCATGTAAAATTTAATCATTATTCAGAGCAATTTGGAATACCTCTGATGCTGGGGGAATACAAATCAACGTTAATAGTAGGAAATATATAACGATCAGTGTTATCTGCATGACCAAAATTTGTTTCATTTCCGTGCTTGACGGTTGACGTTAACAATAATAGTAATTTTGAAATACATGTCAGTGCACGCGGTTGCACTGCAGACGATACCATTATATTTGTAGGTGAGGTACATTCATCATCATTTTCTAAAATAGTGTTTACTCTTATTCCGCAAGCCAAATTTCAACGCGATTGGCCTTTAATAAACGAAATGGCCATTAAAGTATTAATTACTTTTTAAACTTACTTTTTAAAATTTTACTTTTTAAAATACACTTAAAATGCCCTTTTTACATATGGGTTGGGTTGCATATTCCTTAGCAGGAAAGCGCCCGCAATTGACGACAGCGGCAAACGACGACAGCGGGAAATTCAATTTAAAATTTTGAAAATGGATCTTAATTTTCCAATTCTGATGGTTGCATTGTTAATTTGTGACACAGGTGCTTCACTACATTACTTAGAAGACGAACATCCAATTGGTGCAAGTAGATTGACGAGAGCAGGTAAGTACAGGACCGAGATAATCATTTATTGGATGGCTTGGATTGGATGGCTTGGATCTCAATACTATTGCTATGGTTTGTCTTTAAATGAACCTTGTATGGCGGTTAGTATACTTGGTTGATCAATTTGGTTTAGGCTGCGGAATTGGCACGAATATCAGGGTATGGGTTTGGAGAAACATATACAAGCTTTCAATGTTGATCCCAAAACTCTTGCCTTCGTGTTCATTATGATTCGAAACAAATTATTCAAACATGATTTAAACGAATTTTCCGTTACAATTTTCCATTCTTTATAACCAGGTAGGCTAATAATTGGTACAAAGCCAAACTATCCTGCGCTCACCAAATTTATGTACTAAAAAATTGTATAGTATGTTGGTTGCTCAGTGAAAAAAAAATTGAAGTCAAGCTTTATATTAAAGCTGGTCAAATGGCTAAAAACATAAAGAGCCATTGTTGATTCAGTTAAGGAGAATGGACGAGGAACTTCGGGCTAAGAGGAATAGAATTATCACAGTTTATTCGCATATATGTACAATGTTTAGTTTGCTAGAATATACATTAAAAAAACGGCAGTCAATTCGTACGTAATTCTGCGAAATGGACAGTTTGTTAGTTCCAAACCTTACACTAACCCTGTTTACTGTTGAAATTATAATCCTCCTAGCCAAGATGGTCCGTACCCCCGTAATTCCCTTCTAAAAATATCCACCTAGCCAAGGTAGTTAGTCTCCTCCATATTTCCCTTCTAAAAATATCCTCCAAGTCAAGATGGTTAGTCACCTCCATAATTCCCGTCTAAAAATATCCTCCAAGCCAAGATGGTTAGTCTCCTCCGTAATTCCCTTCTAAAAATATATCCTCCTAGCCAAGATGGTTAGTCTCCTCCGTAATTCCCTTCTAAAAATATATCCTCCTAGCAAAGATGGTTAGTCACCTCCGTAATTCCCTTCTAAAAAAATCCTCCTTTTTAAATACTAACAAATTCTTGTCTAATTCTTGCCGAGAAAGACAAAGACTGAATCTCAAATCGGTCATCTTCCTCAATTTGACATGACTTTCTTTTAACGGTTTAACTCTCGTTCATTCCGCGTCAATAGATTGTAACGTTTGGCATATCGTGAGGTATATCTTAGGCTGCGTAAGACCTTATGTCTACTCTTAAATAAACAAGTGTATTGTGACAGCGTTCCTTCTTGTTGGCGAGATTGGAGAGACCGTACTTCCTTATCTTACATAATCCACACTTGTTCTTCTACTAATAAATCTATCATTTCCTTATTGTTCTCCCATAAACTAACATCCTTCCTTCCATTTCATCCTTCAACCTTCTTCCTTCATATTTCAAAGTCTTTCTCCCTCATTAACAAATCAGGTCTTAATATAAAATAAAAAAAATATAAAAATATTTTTAGAAGGGATAGAATTTTTTTTGAAATACATGTCAGTGCACGCCATTTTCCGTGGCCAACAATGCAAGCAGACTTCGTCATTGATACAAACGTCACGTGATTTTCGGATTGAAATTCAGGGTTCAATGGTCGAGTGCCTGCGATTTGCCGCCTAGCCCAACCGTCATTAATCACATTAGTTGTGAATAGTATTTTTGAAATACATATCAGGGCACGCGGTTGCACTGCAGACGATATACCATTATATTTGTAGGTGAGGTACATTCATCATCATTTTCTAAAATAGTGTTTACTCTTATCCCGCCAGCCAAATTTCAACGCGATTGGCCTTTAATAAACGAAATGGCCATTAAAGTATGAATTACTTTTTTTTCAACTTACTTTTTTTTTCAATTTTACTTTTTAAAATACACTTAAAATGCCCTTTTTACATATGGGTTGGGTTGCATTTTCCTTAAGCAGAATTTTTTCTACCAATAAAAGGAAAGCGCCCGCAATTGACGACAGCGGCAAACGACGACAGCGGGAAATTCAATTTAAAATTTTGAAAATGGGTCTTAAGTTTCCAATTCTGATGGTTGCATTGTTAATTTGTGACACATGTGCTTCACTACATTACTTAGAAGACGAACATCCAATTGGTGCAAGTAGATTGACGAGAACAGGTAAGTACGGGGCCGAGATAATCATTCATTTTATATACATGTATACAACAATCGATATAAGGCTATATAGGCTTGCAACGGTTGGATGGCTTGGATCTCAATACTATTGCTATGGTTTGTCTTCAAATTAACATTGTATTGCGGTTAGTTGATCAATTTTGTCGTAGGCTGCGGCGTTAAGGCATCAATATCAGGGTATGGATTTGGAGAAACATAAACAAGCTTCCAATGTGGATCCCAAACCTCTTGCCTTCGTGTTCATTATTGAGGATTGAACATTATTCAATCAAACATGATTTAAACGAACTTTTACAATTTTCCGTTCTTTGTAACAAGGTTATAATTTGTACAGAGCCAAACTATCCTGCGCTCATCAAGTTTATGTGCTGAGATATTGTATAGTATGTTGGTTGGTCAGTGAAAAAAAAAACAATTCAAGCTTAATATTAAAGCTGGTCCAATGTCTAAAAACTTTAAGAACCATTGTTGATTCAGTTAAGGAGAGTAGACGAGGAACTCCCCCAGTTTTTGATTTTACGGAGGCCAAGTGATCGGAGAAAAAAACCTGTGCACATTTTCAGATTTTTTTGCTGATGAAACACCCCTTGCGAAAATTCCTGGATCCGCCCCTGAAATGACATAAAATAGCGCTAAATGCTTCAATTAATTATCACCGATATTCAAAAATACGGCCTCATAAAATCAAACTAACCTGTCTGTAGGAAAAACACTGGTGTCAATTGGCATAACGGGGTAATCTTATGCCATAGCACTGCTAAGCTCACAAGTGAAAGTGCATCAGTTTTGTTCATAGTGAAATAGGAGACTGGCCCATGGGACAAGTAAAAACTGTGGTTGTAGTTTTATTATACTTCCTCTGTTAAACTCATTTAGGTCGCTGTCAACATCATAATTGAGAACACCGAAGTGTCTTATATGTCTTTAAACTTCAATTTATATTGCAGCTCACACACAATGACCAAAAAGCCGGGTCAAATTTAGTCAATTTAAGCTATCCTGGTCAAAATCAGTCCATTTCGGGTCAGATTCCACCAATTCCGGGTTGAAACTGACCCGGAATCCGGGTCCCAGGGGGTCTGACCCGGGCCCAGGTTGGATTGACCCGGTCTTCCGGGTTGGATTGACCCATAGTCCCAGGTTTGATTGACCTTGACTTGAAAAGTTTGATGTGACATTAATGGCTTCGTTCATCCAATCTCAAGAAGATTTTTTTTTTCTCCACAAGATGCATGCTTTTAAGATGTCATCACATTGTGTGTCCAAGTGCATTTCCCAATTATGTCAGGGTAAAGGAGTTATTGTTTGCCATTGACCCTACCTTTAAACTAATCATTAAAAGAAAAAAATCAGTGAAAAAGAAAGCACATGAAACGTAAACATTCATAGAAAATAAGAACCCACCAGTCCTCAAGCTTTAAAAAAAATCCAGCAAGAATTGCTGAAGAAATCAATGAACTTGCTTTTTATAATGATAGCATTGATGGCACAACCTCTTCTTACACGGGGCTCCTGTGGTTGCTATCCATTGTAGAAATGTTCATTTTGTTTTATCCAGCAGATGTTCCCATCATTAAAGAGGCCATGTACCGTACATCAAGCGATGCCTACGTACACCGGAACCAGACTCACTACATTCAGTGTCCAAGCTACAGGGCAGGAGAGTCCGTGAGTTTGGTTTTCTGGTTCAAAGGAAACCAACTTATAGCCCGATTCGACAACCCAGCAGTTGGCACTGACTTTATTTTGAGCCGTCATTACTGGAAGTCCAATTCGGAGATGTTGGTTATAAACCAAGTTCAAGCGACTGATGGTGAAGACTACGAGTGCGGTGTAGTGCCGAGTGCCATCGGGGTGCCAAGGATAAGTTCAGTGCGAGTGACTGTGTTAGGTGAGGCATCTGCATGTTCGAACTGTCATAACTATTAATTAATTACACCATTGTTTCTATGGTGACTAGTCTCTTTTCAAGGTTGTTGAAACCTGGTTCGAATTCCAATGATCCAATTACCAATGCAAATTTGTCTGTCCGTCCCCACTTAATCGCTTTGCCATTCCTGTGTACAATAACCTCCATATTTTCCCATCATCTTAACTCTCTCATTCCCTAAAACATCCTCTCGTTAATTATGGAAAAAGAACATTGCCCTTGATATGTTTTCTTTAGAGGCTCTTAGTTCAAACTGAAACCTTATTGGATTGATCAGCATCACATGCGATTTTAAGTAAGACACTTTTTTTTTACCCTGTACATAGTATGTTAAGCCCACCCCTCCCCTCAATTAGATATTGCGAACTCCCAGTTAATACAGACTTAATTAATGTTTTTATATTTCCCACAGATTCCAGATTTCCGGTTGTTGGCGATTCACAAGTTGTCAGCAAAACTAGTCTCATTCTCGAAAGAGGGCAAGGACACGTGACCTGTCCCGCATTGCGCATGCACCAACAGGCTGCCACAGTCTATTGGTCTCTTGGCAACGGGGAGACCACGGATACCAGTATCATCGGTGTGAAGTTCTCTGATGGGGAAACCATAGTAACGAATGATTACCAAAGCGATTACAACATCATTGATGATGGCTCGTTGGTTTGGAACACATTAGACATGCCAACCAGTCGTTTCTGGTGTCACGTTTTCACGGATCAGCCTGGTCTGTTTTGTGCATATTATGACATTACCAAGACAGGTAATTCACATACAATCGGCACGTTCGTGTGCATGTTGATTGTAGCGCTCAAAGATGTTTGTTGCGTGTATACTTCCATGTTTACGTTTCACCTATTAATTTTGGATTTTTTTTCGTGCTAAACTCTTCCATGTTTCTGTCAAAATGATATCCACCTGAAAAAGGTCCTCTTCATGGGCATTTGATAGCCAGCTTATTCAGTCATTGTTGAATTGTGTTATAAAACATCAGACTCACTCTGTCTATTTTCAATCCATTTTATTGATAGATCCTGGCTCAACAACGGAGAGTGCGACCAGTGGGAAGGTTGGCTGTAGTGACGAAATAAATCCCCAGGAAAGTGATATCTTCCAAGGTGAGATAGAACTAGAATATCACGGAAGAGTATGGCCCTCTAGTGCCATTGATATAGTTAATCAAAGAAAGGCAAAGTTACAGAAGGCAATCCATGCTTCACAGGTATTTTGTTATGAACTCAAAGTCTATGGAACCTCCGTCAACCACTTGATGTTGTGGTTATACTCTTGGTCGGGTCACACACAAAAATGTTCCATCGGCTTTGTAGGATCATTATCCTGAAAGCGAATGGATACAACAGCACACAACAGCATACCTTAATCCGCATTTTCATTTTCTTCCTTTCACTAGGCAAGGCACCTTACGATTCCATAGCTCTCCCTCCAGCAAAGCTTCCAGATGGCTCGGCTGTTCCGTACATCGTTCCTGTAGTGTGTCTTCTCACTGTCTTAGGCATTTTCTTCTGGGTGAAGAGGGGCATCAGAAATGAAGATGCGAAGAGTGGAATGCAAACCCAAGGTAACAAGTGAAACATCAATACATGTACATGAGGAAGGGGTTGTTATAACATGGTACTTTAACTTTCGAGTTACTGCTATACCGTAGCTGATTTTGCAGATGTTGTGGTGGAATGTGCTATAAACACTGCATGCTTTTAACTACACCCTTAGTTTGTACTCTCATAATATTACGGCATGTAATATTAACTCATACCCCCTTCCCTTGTCAGCTGTAATGTCATGTCGACGGGGGGCCAAAAAGCAAAACGAACACCTCGGCCTCTTTCTGATATTGGCTACATTTTAACAGTCAATGAAACACGTTTTAACCGCCCATATTTCAAGAGATTATGCATGCAATGCAGACTAGATGTTGGCTTTTTTTACTACAACTTTTTTTTTGAATTTTGCAATAGTGGTTCCATGGTCCATACCCCTTCATCTTCGAAATCACAGCCCTCAAATCCTCTGGAAATAATTTCGTAAATTATTGTTTTGTTGTTGAAATAGAACGGGAAGCTATACTGCTGTCTTCCCTTGAATCCTTCAAAAGTGAGGAAGTATTTAAAAAGGAATTGTACCGTTGAAGAACTAAGAGAGATAAGAAGCCATGATGCAGTCAATGTGACCTATGACCTGTGATATGACCCATGCAATTCATTTACAGATGCATCTAAGGGTTCCACACACGACTCCAAAGCCGATCGAAGTATCACACCCAAAGAACGGGCCACAAGGGTGGCTTGCCGGACAAACACTAAATATGCTGCTGTCGTCGAAATGCCTCAAGGTAAAAATCATTTCGTAAATCCTAATAAGTTCATCAACGTTATAAAAACAAAAAAGACAGTTAAGAAATACTGAAATTTTAATCACAATTCAATATAAATCAGTTTTATTAAATTAAATAAGACAACGCAAGCCTAGTAAAGCTTGTCTCCGAGTACTCAAATTACTCTTGAATTAGTTCAGAACGGCTATCCGTTTGAAGTCTTTTCATGCATGTAGTCTACACAACAGGCCGTGGATTTAGGTCAAGCGGTGGGTTTTAGGGAGTAATCATATATGATAGCACTGTCCGGCTCACAAGTGATAGTGAGTCATTTGGTCAGTTACATAGTAAGATATGTGAAGGCAAAAACATGGCACTAGGCTGGTCCTCTAAAACCAGCAAACACCTGTTTAACTGTTAATATCAATTGTATCAGATATTGGAATATAAATGTCCTATCCACGCCCCTTTCAACTCCTTCATAATTATTTTCTTCTATCAAATATGACATTCATATCTGACACTAATACATTTCTCTATACAGATGGACCTCAAGGTTCCACAGAAAATTATTCAGCTGACCGAAGTGAAACTTGTACAGCCGTTTAGGACTTCCCAACGTTTCCGTTGTCGCTGTTCAGCATGGCGAGAGAGAAAAAGGTTTTATATTGCCTATTGGACTGTACACAATCATTGAATGATATATTAAAAGGTTGTAACTTTTAGAATTCATATTTTCTTGAATAATTGCACTTACAGTAACACGTACTGGGAGTAAGGGTCACATGACCTTTATATTTCAGTAGGCACACCTTCATCGCACCGCAATGCGATACGCAAAAAAAAAAATCAGTTTCAAAGCTTACCACACTGCTGAGATACGGTGGCTTCAAAATTGCCTAATTAAATATTCATGACTTCATAACATTAGAAAAATAGACTGCCTGGTAATGTAAATGCAATATTTGTATGTCGCTCTACGCTTAGATCTTAACCCAATTTGATTGATAATTAGAGAAATATGATAATAAAGATCTAATTATTCTGGTGACACCGGGGGTAATTGTCCATTAGCTCGATATTCCAGCAGACATACTTTTAGACCAATTCAATACAATGTGCAAAGAACCGAAGAACCATACGTTGGTTTGTTGAGATATGGTGGATACAAATTTAGCCTCATTTAGTATTGATGACGTCATAACTGGAGAATTACTTCATTGAGCATCTCATCACCTTAAAAAATAGAAATAAGTTTAGACTGTCTCTAGATAATGCAACATGCTCTATGGTGCGATCTGAGGCAATTTCTGACCCGTTTATTTTTTTTCCAGCAAATAATGGTGTTGTATATGCAAAGCCTGTATTTTTTTGCGATGTCACCTAAAAAAAATGGGATTTTTTTTTTAGGTGGGGAGATGGCCCCCAATGGCCCTCCACCCTTGACCCGCCCTTGACAAAGACTGTAATTTACTTCGTCCTCCTGCTAGTAGTTATTCTCGACCAAAAGTGTAGTGTGTAAAAATGTGTGATTTGCAAATAATTTCAAACTTTTCCGCTTTCACAAATGTGTGTAAAAAGTTGATTGATTATTGCTATTCTTCGCAATTTTTTCTGCAGATGTAAATACTCGGTAACAATTTAAAAAAACCTTGACCTAACAGTGTTTGTTAAGCAAATTCCATTGCATGACAATTTTTGTAACAACTAGTTTTTGTTTGATACAATATCCGCATATATCCAGCACAGTTCGGGGTAGAGGGGGTACCCCGGTATATACCCTGTACATACAAACTATGAAGATTGTTTACTTAGCTCTGCTTTCATTCAGCTTTTCGCTTTTCTTATAAATAAATAAAACAGGTTATTCAACAAAACATTGGGATATAAAGCTTGGTTTTCACCAATTGCATTTTCTTTTTGTAAGGACTAAAATAATGTACGGTCATGTAATAAGTGGAAGTTTAAGTAGCTTTTGCCGGCCCTTTCCTGCCACACTGATACTTATTATGCAACACAATGTTTGGCTAATTTATAGCATTTTAGAGAATACAAAGCTCCATAATGTCCATAGGGCAAAGATTAAGATGAGCATTGTCCAGCCAAGTTTAAGGACAAAAGATTCAAACCTTATGTATTTTTTTATACATGTAATACTATTACTAAAATTTGAATGCATTGAACACTCAGCAAATGAACTCGAATAATCGTCTGTGACGAGTGAATGCTGATGTGAGGAGTAACTCGTATCCATAACACTTAGAAAGTGGGCCGAGTACTGATTTAAATGAAAAAGACAGCTCAAACAACGTAAAAATAAAAAATACCATAAAAATACCTTTTTGTACGTATCCATCTTTACTTGCATTGGTAAGTTTGATTAGGTATTCAATAACAAGAATTGTACAATGCTGCATGCAGCGTCGGACTGTTGTTTTTTTTTAACAATAGTTTAGGACAAAAGGTGTTAATTGGTCTTTCCCCCTTCCGTTTCTAGGGACAATAACATTGCTAATTAATTTTACATTTCGCAACTGTTTGGCACCCATTAATGTAAAGTAATATACCGTAGATCTTTACTGTAACTTTTACAGTGTAAGTAGATTTGGAATAATGCAGCGCCATAGGAACAAACAATGTACTATCCCATGGATTTAGCTTTGAGTCATTTCTGGAGGCAGTCATACGGTTGCCTCCAAAAACTACATGTATACACTGGTGATAACCCCTCGATTCGCACACCGAGTGAATACCTGTGAAAAAAAATCCCCCGTTCAAGAGGCCAATAATGATAATTAATTGTTTCAAACCGACAGTTCCCATCTTTTGCATAGATAATGGAGGAACGTTGCATTATCCTGACGCCACTTGTTTTCATCATATCCTACTCAATGTTGAGAAAACCTGAATCTGGGACTGAGAAACATTTCCAATTTTGTCAGAAAATTCTTTGAAAATGCACTTGGCTCTCTATAGACTTCGTACACAACCAAAGAAGTAGCGTCTGACTACTGCATTCTTTCTGAAACGTTTGCCAGAGGAGTTTATAGCGCCCTCTCTGTGTTGTCTTAGTTTGAACTATTGAACCCGGAAATCATCTGCAGCAATCGTCCGATTTAATGCCTAGACGGTGTTGTGCGGTAGTACGAATCTAACTATCCATGTACGGATGTAGGCTTGTAGGCATACACGAGCTTAGGTGATAGTGATATACATGTACATAGCTACATGCATGGATGAATGAAAATGAATTATTTTACTAGTTTGGTCCTGTGGTTTGGTTTTATCAGTAATTTCTGCTCAGTACTTTGGAATGACTCGTTCTATCGCTGATGCCCATTTGACTAGGAAACGTACGAAAGCGAGTGCTCTTCAGTCATGTCAGTTTATCAATACTATTGTTACCGCCGCCTGGTCTCAGCATGAAAAAAACATGTCCTTGTTTTATTAAACTTAATTCACAGCTTATAATGGAATTGACATAAGCCTAGGCCCTTTACCGATGTATTCAGTGTCGGCCTATGTACCCGAAGCATCTTAAAACGTGCACTCACGAATTTGGGATTTCCCAAATTCCTTGTTGTGTGTCCCTATAGTATATACAAATAACAATAATGGAAATGACCTAAAAAAAAATCGAGACAAAATAAAATCGCGACATTTGACGGTTGGTAGGAAGGGCTTCCTTTGATCACAAAACAACCTTTCTTTGATCAAAGAGCACACGCAATGTAAATTGTGTAATGCTTTCCTTGAAAATGCACCTTTGTTAATTAAGTCAATTTTAGCGAATACAATTCTCTAAAATTTCCGAAGGCAAAGATGATTATTGCCCTAGCCAAGTTTTAGATCTTCATTCGAACTGTAACTTTATTTTTATTTAAATAATGCTTATGGACCTCTGGAATTCGATTGCACGTTTTTCATGTATTGTATCGTATTGTTTTATTTTCCAATTATCACAAATTAATACAATGCTAATGTAACAGTTTATTTACTACAACAATAACTAAACTTAATAGAATGCTAATACATGTAGAACACTTTGATCAATTAAATATAAATGATGACAGATGGGGGAACCAGCTAAGCTTAAACAGAGCCTGTTCCCGTTTGTGAATAACTTATGAAATTATAAGATGAAATTTTTATAAGATGGAATTTTTTTTTTTTTTTTTTTTTTTTGCGCCGGGGTGATATAAATCAAATTAGGTTTTGCCCTTCACCTATACTTATGAAATAAAACTTATGAAATAAACAACAATTAAAGCTATAATTTAAACCAGTGATCAATCAATTAATTAATTAATTACTTGGCATTATAGTAGAAAAACTGAAGGAAATTGAAATATACTGATTTACAATATAACATTCGAATATGATAGAATTTGACTTAAACAAATGTGAATTATGGATGCACGTCTTCTATAATACCGGAAATAAGTAGATTTTCTTTAGATATCTTTTGAATTCATGCACAGTCCGAAAGAAGGGTTTAGGGGTGAACTGATTCCAGAGTGGGGGCCTTCGTGTCTAACTGTTTTCATGAATGACGCGGTCCTATCCTGATTTGTTTGGCTGATCTTGTGTTCTGTAAATGGACATCTAGATTCCTCACAAAAAAGGACCTGATATTTGTAGGTAGTAGGTTACCCTCAAATTTAAACATAAGGATTCCTAGATGGTATTTGTACAGTTCAAAAATATTCAGTGTTTTATATTGTCTAAAAAGTGGGCGCAGCCGTAGAGTGTTGTCTGAAACCGGAATTTGTGATGACTCTCATCAGCTTCTTCCTATGTACTATTAATGATTTACTCAAATAAGTACTATGAGTATTTCCCCATGCTAGAATTCCACATTGAAGATGGGGTAATGCAAGTGTATTATACATAGAGAAGAGGACATTTCTAGGTAGTATATGTCGAAGTTTACGTATAGTAAACCCAATACATGTAACTGGGAAATTGACGTGTGAAACATGTTAGGTTATAACACCTAAAATATTAAATGATTTACTTGTCTTATCTTAGATGTTTTTAATATAAATATTATTGTCAACATCATTGTACTTTTTTTCAGCAAATGAGCTCGAATAATCCTTTATGACGAGTGAATGCTGATGCAATGAGCAATTCATTTTCAAATGAAATTTAGTGAGGCGGTCGAGTACTAATTTTAAAAAGAAGGTCTGATCAATGAGTACTATTACATATCTTTTTGGGGGGATGGAGGTGCCAATTTATTTTACGTCGTTTTGTTTGGCGCACATGGCTGTGAAACATTTTACGTTATATTTTTTGGTCACTTTTTACAGTGCAGATAGCTCGTGTAATTATGATATGGGAATTATATGGACCTCACTAAAAAATGTGCTTAACCGAAAAGTTAAGGGTTGGTTATTAAAGGGTTTTATTTTGTTTCCATAATTATTTTTGATGTTCACCAATTGTCAATGAACACCTGTAATTGTAAATAAACTTTTTAACAAAATAAAAAAGGTTTATTTAATTATTATTCAGAAATTCAACGAAGCTAACCTAACCATCATATTTACTCCTAAGAATAAAACCATTGACGTACATTGATGTATATTTATGGATTTGGAGGATAATTTTCCTCATTCATCTAGCTGTTATGAAGTGTGGCTTTGTGGTGCTCTTCCTTGAACTACCTGCTTTCTTTTAGAAACAGGGTGGGAATTGAACCCACATCTCCACATTGACACACTCACCCAATGAGAAACTGAACATCAAGACATGACCTCATCAAACTGTAATTTGATAACAAACTGACAACAGATCGACTCAGCATATTTTACGGTTGAAATGTCACCTCTTTTAACATGTAGGTCATATACAGGTCGTGTATTCAAAATGTGTCAAGAGAGATGGTTTGTGCATGTGCATATACCCACTAAGTACATGTACATGTAACCCCCCTTAATGATTCAGCAGTCAATTAAGAAAACAACTCTTACCTTTATGGGGAGTTGAAAATGCTCGGAACACCTTTCCATCTCAAGAGGACTAGCTGTTTGCCCTGACCTATCGAAATCGCATTCCACAAGGCACTTCATATACCAGTGATTCTAGGTGTTGGTCGGAATGACCCCCTGACCCTTCGCAGTACTTCCGTTCAACTGCAGCACAAGTCCTTGTCCTTTGGAAACCTGTATGCAGTATATGTGATCAGACTAGTATATTCACTTGAGACCCATTGATCACACTACCAAACTGTGCGAGTAAATATGTAAAATATATATTATACATGTTTATACAAACGCGGAAATCAAACTCAACGTTAGTTGGAAATATACGACGATCGTAACGTGTTTCTACATGACCTATTCATTTCCGTGATTTACGGCTGAGCGCGCACTATTATGTCACACGTTTCGGAAAATCGGTAGTTCTGAGTATAAAATAGGTTTTATTTAAATACCTTACTTCAAAAATAAATAATAACTAAGTTGATAATTAGTATTCATAAATCTTAAAATTCAATGACGATTTTTTTTTTGCATCAATTATGCACTAGGATCGGGCGACGGTTACCGGGATTTTCCAAAACTCGGCTTGGTCTCCATTTGGCTTCGCCTGCTAAGATGATATGTGTGTCCTTATAACTTTTAAGATTACAGGTCAACATTCTTCAATGTTTTTTTTTTCTGACAACAATATCAAACTGTATGACATTATAAAGCAGGTAACGTTTAAAAAAAAATAAGATCGGAACATTTAAAGCCCATGAGTGATAAAGCGAATCGGAAACGAAGCCGAGCTTTGAAAAAGGGCCGTCAATGTCGTCACGTTTATTTTTAGTCGCGGAGGTTGCCTGACATACTGTTTAGACGTCTGGGCGTCGGGGGAAATTGTCATGGGAACCAGACTAAATGAACTCTGGGAATGACAGCGGGAAAATTCAAACTCTTTCTAGTATGGCTCTCATTTTTCCAGTTTTAATTGTTGCATTGTTTGGTTTTGACAACTGTGCTTCACTACATTACCTAGGAAACGAAAATGATATTGATACAAGAAGATTGACGAGAACGGGTAAGTACGAAATCGATATAATCATTTTGTTTTGTTGGGCCGTTTGCAATGCTATTTGTGTCGGTTGGTTTTACTTGTTTATACATTTAAAAAAAAATATTTTAAAACTGGTTTCCATTGGGCCCTGCATGTCCATTAAAAACACAATTATTCACTGAAGTGAAGGAACATTAACATGAATAAAAGTGCTGCAAGCTACTTTCTGACTGGAATAAAATGAAAATATACGAATCCGAAAAATTAAGACTACCAGACGTTGCAATCTTACTGACGAGATCTCTTTCAGAGGCAAGAGACTAGCACACTTCATCAGTAAGCTAAAGAGAATTAAAAAAAAAAAACCAGTTACGTTGAGCATATTATGACCTTATATCGTTTTACTTCAATTTGTTCAAAATGTTTTTGCACATTTGTTTTGTGTATTAAATACATATCAATGGGATTTAATATATAAATACAGAATGATTTATATTGCACTCTATGGCAACAAACATCAGTTATGTAGGCCTATTGATGTTTCTACAATTACAAGTAGGAGATGCAAACAAGCAGTATAGCTATGCCTACTCAACCCGTGCAGTTGGTATTTGTTGACGTGTGACACATGCAAACTGGCAGCAGTCAACCTGTTCGGTAATCAGTTTCATCCACACATCGTAACAACAATTTAATGAGAAATACCTGTCCCAATCTCCGTAGAACACAGCACCCACTTTTGGTCAACGAGGTCCCAGTTTGAAAAGTGTTTATCCATGCACAGGCTTGTAGCCAATATGTGGAATTGGAACCGTCTGAGAAATCAGTGATCATCGGGTGATTTACCTGACGTACAAGTACGTACTTCCGTGACCTGGCAGAACGCCGCATTTCGCCATATAAATGGACGCCATTTTCCTTAGCCAACAATAGACTGTATTGATACAAACGTGACGTGATGTTTGGATCGAGGTGAAGGGTTGAATGGGTTGAGTGCCGCCCTGCGAGTTGCCGCCTTTAGCATAACCGTCATTAAGGTCAAAGGCCGGTTTGTGGTATGGAACATGCCCCTAAAGTGGTGCGGCGACGCGGCTTTTTTTTCCTACATTGTTTTGTACAACACCGTCTGCAAATGGTGCCCAACTATTCTGTGCAAAATATATGGGAGCCCAGAAAGGCCACATAAAGCTTATACTCGATCGTAACCCCATCCAAAAACACGTAAAAATTGTGCAGCAGCAGGATTCCAGTCAAACCAGTGAGTTTGGCGGTTATGACACATCATCTAACATTGAAAAAAAGGAGCCTTTTTTGTGGCCTAATCTATGTTGTTTTTTACCGTAATATATATTTTTTTTCAATAATGTGTTGTTTTTTTTTTTTATAAATGCGTAATTTGCACGATTTGATGATTTCATATAAGTTTATGTGTATCTTTTATGTCGATCGATGCGTCAATTGCACTACAGACCTATGTATCAATGAATTGTTGTTGCATGCAAATTATTATCCAGATTAGATCAGAATTGTGTCTTTTTCCCTAATAATGGCGGAGGGAGGGGAAATCAAAATCGACGAAAAGTAGAAAATATATGACGATCATGACGTGTCGTCTACATGGACGTTTTTTCGTGCCTGACGATTGACTCTCAAATTTCACAGGTCAGTGAACTCTGTCACTGACGATACCTAGAATCATGCCAACAATACGCCAGAATTGCTTCTCAAAATAATGGCTCTTCCTAACGTACAACCTTTGCGGTAGTCATATTACGTGTATAAAAAAAAAACACATGTTAGACATGTCTGTTAGAAAAATACGACTGGTCACAGGTCACAAAATGGCATAACTGAAAAGTCATATCCAGTAGGCCTACTACTGGAGTCAGTACACCTTTGTTGTACATATAGCAGGAAAGTAGGCAGGCCCATGGGACAAGTAAACATTGTAGCTGGAGTTTTAGACTTCCTCTATTAAACTACCTTCCTTCATTGTCAACATCAGTAAGAAAGGTAATCGAGAACACCGATGTAACTTAAGTATCAGATTAATTTAGCACCTTACGTATTTGAATTCAATTTATTTTGCAGCTCGGAATGTCAAATTACCGACTTACCTCTCACCGAACGAGGTCGTTCTTCACAGAGGTCAAACTCAGCACATCCGGTGCCCCAGCTACATCAAGGGGGAACGAGTGAGCCTGGTGTTTTGGTTCAAAGGAGAACAACTGCTCGCCCGCTATACCCATCCAAAAGTTGGCAGTTGTTATGCTTCGAGCGATCGTTATCGGATGTCCCCTTCGCATGATTTGATAATTGGTAATGTCGACATGAAGGATCAGGGGGAGTATGTCTGCAGTGTTGTCCCCAGCGCTACTGGGTTACAGAGGAGGCAGTCTATTTCCGTCACTGTTCTAAGTGAGTATATAATTGTATTGATTGAAGGCAACTATTATGATTTGGGCCTGTATAGACGATGGAACATTTGTTTACACATTGCATTTGGCTGTCACGTGATGCAAACTTTAAGCAAACGGGTTTCTTCTGCACTCCCTGTTGATCTCTTGAATATGAATGTGTTTTTTTTAAAGAGTGCTGACATGTGAGCCAAGTACCATACAAATAAAATGTTTGGGTTGCCTTCCTTGTCGGCATGACGTCACAGCTAGGGCACATGGTTTATGCTACTACTATCACATTGTTTGTCCAAGTGCACTTTCCCAAATTATGCCAACGTATAAAATGAGTTCTTGTTTGCATTTGACCCATATGTTATATTTACAATAATGATAATAATTGTGCTTATATAGCGCTTTACAATTATTACCCCGTTCATCAAGCCATGGGACCACGCGGCAGCCGATATCAGCGCTCAATCGGTCCTCGACCCTCACAGGTACCCATTTATACTCCTGGGTGGAGGAAGGCAATTGAAGTTAAGTGTCTTGCCCAAGGGCACAAACACCATGTTCCGGGCAGGGTTCGAACCCATGCACCTTCGTACATGAGTCAAACACCGTAACCACTGGACCATGGCATCCTACAAAGCTTAATTTCAAAGGACAATAATCAGTTGCATCGGGTTTAATTTGAAAATGAAGCACTTGAAGCGCAGACATTCATATACAAATAAGCCCCCCCCCCCCAAAAAAAAAAATAATAATAATTACCAGCAATAGGGTAATAGGGAGACATTCCCATAGACTTGTGCACACAAATTTTCCGATTTAAATGTGCCCTAACCAAATATTCTCTTGTCCTTTTTCCACGAATTTCGGTATTTTTACTAATTATACCACGAGCAACAAATATAACCTAATTTCGACAGCAACATTTTTCCTGTAAAGGGGGCTGCGCCAATTAGGGAGACACCTATAGGTGTCTTCCTATTAAGCCCGTGTCTCCCTACTATCGAAATTTCTACGCTAACGTGTCTCCCTAATAGTACATTTGTAGGAATTATTATAATGATGATGATACATACCCTCATAGAAAATCTCTGGCAAAATCCTATGTTTTTCCTATTGAAAATACATTTTTAAGCTATTTTCTCCTAGAAAAAAGGAACAAAATATATTTTATTTCTATTACGTCAAAATGAGTACATGTTGCCACTCTATTTTATTTCTATTTTTAAAACTGCACGCTATTTTATGACTATTTTTGGAGACTTAGACATTTTTGTGTGGTTCACAGTCTATTTTTCGTCTATTTTCTGGACACTTACACATGTTTATGAGAACCATGGACTATTTTTTGGCTATTTTGTAGACATGCTCTCAGTACAACACAATCTGAAGGCCAAGCACTTAATTTGCATACCAGATAAACATCCTGTGTGTGTGTGGCAAGTTTGAATTTTGTCAGTTGCATTCTGAGAGCCTTTGTGAAGCACAGCTGCAGTAGAGATGTGTGCAATGGGGGCAAGTATATCTGGGGTTAAAATGCATCCAAATCACTGTAATGGAGTGACAAGTGCACCACATGGTTAGTAGATTTTCCAGGACAATTATGAGTAACATTCTTGTACCATTTCAAGCTGTATTTTGCTGAAAAAGCACGCACAACTGTAGCATGTTGAACCAAACTGTTTTAATAACTTGATGGTGCATGATGTATGTGTATGTTAATTGTTTGGACACTGTGTTGTCACAGCATTATTACTGTTCATGGTAATAGACATACATGTATTATTTCTCAATTATTCCATTCTTATGCAGTCATATTGCTTGCTCACTTCATGTACCGTATGTTTGAGGACTGCTAAAGATGCCTATTGTCCACAAGGACATGTGTACTATTAACATGTACCGGTATGTCCACGTATTATAACAGTTGTTTGGACAGATGCCATTTTGTATTTTTTAAAAATAGCAATTTTTTTTTTAAATAGCATGCTATTTTTTAAAAATAGCAACCTATTTTACCTCTATTTTACCTGTATTTTTTAAAAAGATATTTTTTCACTATTCTATTTTTTCGGTATTTTTGGGGGTGTCGAAATACAATGGAAAAAAATAGATTTTTAAAAAATGTATTTTCAATAGGAAATAAATATATTTTTTCTCTATTTTATTTCGACCTGGGTAATGATAACAATAATAAAATACGCACCGGACAGTCCCCCCATTTTAAAATCAGCAAAAATAACTGGTCAGTAGACATTTTCCAAATATGACTTTAAGAAGTTGTTTTATTAATAAAACAAAATTACAGTGATGGCACTGATGTCTTCTTACACGGAGCTCTTGTGGTTGCTATCCATTGTAGAAATGTTCATTTGTATGCCCCGTGGCGAAGCCGAAGGGTCATATTGTTTCGGCCTTGTCCTTCCGTGGGTGGATGGATGGACCAAAAAAATGAAAATAAAATAAAAAAGATGACACATTGATTTTCATTTTTCTGTGCAGCTTGAATACCTGTGAGAGTTCTGAGTATTTTTAAAAGAATTTTGAAGCAAGCGCATTTCGCACTAGTGTCTATGGGATTTTTTCTGCAGGGTTGCACCCGTAAGAAGCCTTTTGCATTTGGGGCCGAAAGGTCAAGGGTCAATACGTAAGGTCACAGCGGCTAAAACAATAAAAATCTTGTGAGCGCGATAACTTGAGAAATACTTTACATGTGAACTTCAAATTTGGTTTGTGGATTGTTCTTGGAAATCCTAAGAAGCCTTTTGCATTTGGGGCTGAAAGGTCAAGGGTCAAGGTCACATTGGCTAAGACAATAGAAATATTGTCAGCGCGATAACTTGAGAAATACTTTACATGTGAACTTCAAATTTGGTTTGTGGATTGTAATAAGAACTAAGAAGCCTTTTGCATTTGGGGAAGACAAGTCGAAGGCCAAGGTCACAGTAGCTAAAAAATAGAATGTTGTATTTATTCTGAGATCATAGGGATTAATTCATATAAAACCCACAGAAAAACACCAATGATGTCAATGAACGTTCCATGTGACCCAAGCTCATGTACATGTAAGTTGATGTTAAAAGAGTGGTGTTATGTCATGGGAACAGTCACGGTTCCGGGGCATTTGTGTTTGTAAACACACCTGACTTGTTTTTTTGTTTCATTCAGCTGATGTCCCAAGCTTTAAAGAGGCCATGTACCGTAAAGCAGGCGATGCCTGCGTACAACGGAACCAGACTCATCACATTCAGTGTCCAAGCTACAGGGAAGGGGAGTCCGTGAGTTTAGTCTTCTGGTTCAAAGGCGGCCAACTTATAGCCCGATTCGCCAACCCTGCAGTTGGTACTAACTTTATTTCGAGTCGTCATTACTGGATGTCCAGTTCGCACGGTTTGGTCATAAACCAGGTTCAAGCTACTGATTGTGGAGACTACGTGTGCGGTGTGGTGCCGACTGCAACAGGGTTGCAAAGGAAAGGATCAGTGCGAGTTACTGTATTAGGTGAGGCAATTCCATGTGTCACTTGCCATAACTCTTAATTAATTACATAATAACTTCTATGGTGGCTAAACCTCTGTTCAAGGCTGTTAGATCATTTTTTTCGAATCCCACCCAATGACCAATACGAATGTGTGTGTCAGTACCCACTTAATCACTTTTGCTTTAGTATGGACCCAAAATATCTCCACAGTTTTCTTAATGTGTACAATTATTCATTCCCTAAAAATGCCCTTTCGTTTTGGTGTCTCTTAATTCAAACTGAAACCTTTTCTGGTTTTATCAGAATCAAATGGAGTTTTAAGCAAGAAACACATTTTACCGTGTACATAATTATGTAAAGCCCACCCTCTCCTCAAATAGTTATTACAAACTTCCTGTTAATACAGACTTATTGTTTCATATTTCCCACAGATCCCGAATTTCCAATCGTGGGCGATTCAGAAGTTGTAAACAAAACTAGTCTCATTCTCGAAAGAGGGCAAGGACACGTGAAGTTGACCTGTCCCGCATTGCCCATGGACCAACAGGCTGCCAATGTCTACTGGTCCCTTGGCAACGGGGAGACCATGGAAACCAGCATCATCGGTGTGAAGTTCGCCGACGGGGAAACCATGGTATCGGATGACTACCGTGGCGATTACATCGTCACCGATGGTGGCTCGTTGGTTTGGAACACATTAGACATGCCAACCAGACGTGTCTGGTGTCATGTTTTTATGGATCAGCCGGGTCTGTCTTCTGCATATTATGACGTCATTGAGACAGGTAATTCAAAGACATACGCGCTTGTTCATTAATTGCCTGTTATTTCACACTTTAGTCAATTCCTTGCAGGGCTCAAAGCTCTGTCTGCATCTAGGGCCTAATCTTTAATACTTCAATCTTCAATTAGGTTTGGGGCTTTCTTCGTGCTATGTTTCTGTCACAAAGAAATCCACCTGAACAAGGTCATCTGCATGGGCACATTATTTGATGCCAACTTATCCAGTCATCGTTGACTTTTGTTATGAAACCTTCAGACTCTGTCTCACCATTGCAATTAACATTTGTTGGTAGTTTTCGGCTCAACAATGGAGAGTGCGACCAGCGGGAATGATAGTGACGAAATAACTTCACAGCAAAGTGGTTCCGTGCGAGGTGAGATCACAAAATAGAACTAGAATATCACAAAAAAGTATGGCAGTATTGTCCCAATGAAGTTAAAAGTGTCCATGAAATTAATTTTTATTAGGAACACGTTTCTGCAACTTATACTCTTAAAAGTACGAAAACTATATCCCTGCTTGGTTAATAATGTTATTACAAAAATCTCAAACATCCCCATTGCATGACTCGCGACTAGTTTGTTCGGAATTAAACTACGTGTCTGTGGAATCTCCCCTGGTTCAACCTCTTGACATGGTATTCATGTCACAACAAATATCCCATCGGTTTCATGGAATTATTATCCAGAAAGCGAATGGATACCACAGCATACAATAGCGTACCTCAATCAGCATTTTCATTTTCTTCCTTTCACTAGGCAAGGCACCTTACGATTCCAAAGCTCTAACGTCAGAAAAACGTACAGATGGCTCGGCTCTGCCGTATATCGTTCCTGTAGTATGTCTTCTCACTGTCTTAAGCATTTTCATCTGGGTGAAGAGGGGCATCAGAAATGAAGACGCGGAGAGTGGAATGCAAACCCAAGGTAACAAGTGAAACATCAATACATGTACATGAGGAAGGGGTTGTTGTGCATGTAGCATGCTACTTCAACTGTCGAGTTATTGCTACCGTAGCTGATTTTGCAGATGTTGTGGTGGAATGTGCTATAAATACTGCATGCTTTTAACTAAATTCTTAATTTTTAACCTTACAAGATTTCGGGACAATCTTCTAACTCATGCCCCTTCCCATGTCAGCTGTGATGTCATGTCGACAGCAGGCCAAATCGCAAAACGAACACATCAGCCTCCTTCTGATTTTGCTAGCATTCAACAGTAAATGACCCATATAAACCACCCATATTTCAAGAGATAACACATACAGTGCAGATTAGATGTTGGCTTCATGTCGCTACAGCACATTTTTGTAAAAATGGTTTCATGGTCCATACTCTCTAAATCTTCAAAAACACACCCCTCAAATCCTCGACAAATTATTTTGTAAATTTTGTTGAAGAAGAACGAGGAGCTATTCTACTCTCCTCCCTTTATATATAGTCTCTTTCAAAAGTGAGGAAAAAGAAATGTGACCGTTGACAAACTAAGAGAGATGGAAGCCACGATGCAGTCAGTGTGACCTATGACCTGTGACGTGACCTCTGTAATTTACTTACAGATGGAACTGATGGTTCCACGCACGAATCGAAAGAACGGGCCTCTACGGTGGCAAGAAGGACAGAAAAGAGCGGTGTTGTTGTTGTCGAAATCCTCCCAGGTAAAAATAATTTCCGAAATCGTAATATTTCAGTTCATCGTTAAAAAAGAGAAAGACAGTCGAAGAAATGGTGAAACTGTTATCACAGTGTAATATATCACTTTTATAAGTTGCAAATAAGACAAGGCCAGCCTAGTAAAGCTGGTCTCAGAGGGCACAGAATACTCTTCAACTGATTCAGAATGACTTTCCATACATTTGGTCTACAAAATGGGCCGCATTTAGCTAATTCAGTGACTTTTACGAGGTAATCCTATACGATCGCACTCTCCAACTCACACGTGATAGTGAGTCAACCAGTCAGTCAGTTAGTGAGGCAAGTAAAAAGACAAGACACTAGCCTGACCCTCTAGGATCAGCAACACCTTTAACTGTATATAACTGTAACTTTATCGTACAGTGGAATATACGTCCTCTCCACGCCCCTCCCTTTCATCCCTTCATAAAACTCCCATCAAATCCCAAAGAAATATAATCTGATGACATTCATTTGTGACACTATATTTACCAATACAGCTGAATCTTGTGTTTCCACAGAAAAGTCTTCAGTTGACAGAAGTGAAACCTGTACAGCCGTTCGGGACTTTGCAGCGTTTCCGTTGTCGCTGTTCAGCATGGTGAAAAATAAATTATGTTTGTAAAATAACAACCACAAAGCTGTTCCCAAAATGGGAAAGATTTCCATACATGAAGTTCGCTAATTTTCCTCTGTATTGACTAACAAGCCCCCAGATAGCAATTTCATGTCATCAAAGTCAATTTGAGCAGTGAGAAAATACAAGCATTTCCTTGGAAAACACTTAAACATTTTCAGTCCAATCTCATAGGGTTTGTACACAGGGTGTTGAATGAACTTCGTATATGGAAATCTTTCCCCAAAATGTTTTTAATTGTCTTTTGGACGGTACAAAATGATTGAATGATTTATTAAAAGATTGTAACTTTTAAAATGTATATTTTCTTGAATATTTGCCAGTATCACTGGAAGAAGGGTCACATTACCGAAACATTTCATGTGACACAAATTCAGTACACTGCAATGCAATATGCCCCCCCCCCCCCCCCCCCAAAAAAAAAAAACACAAAAAAACACCAACAAGCGTATCACACTCACGGGCGTCGAGAGGGGTGGGGGTGGGGTGGGGTTGGAAAGGGGGAGGGGGTTAGAAAGGGAGGCACTCGCCCTCCCCCTCCCCGGAGAGAGGGAAAGGAAAAAGAGTTGCGAATTTGGTAACACCCGGAGTGAGTTGTGTGGTTCTGAGAAGAACCAGTTGCTTTGACTCGACGTTTCGAACATTATGCTTGTTCGTCATCAGGAAACTGCCGGACTCTTGTCGGTGTAGTGTTAATTACTTCAAAAATATAAACAACTTGAGACTCTATCTAGATATGCAAGATCGAGGCCAAAACGGTTGGACAGATTTCATGATATATGATTAGGCCTTTATATTTTAAGATACTGTTACGTTACACAAATCAGTTTTCATCTATAACACTTCCCTGTCTATATAGCTATGAGGTTTGAAAGCAATCAGTTTATAAATTCTATAGTTACAGGAGTGTGAAAATTACTTTAAATTGATTTCACGTGACCGCTGATGAGGTCATGATGACGAAATGTTTTGGTACACATTTTCAAATGATAAATCAAAGACTGCAATATCCTTCTTCCTGCTAGTAGTTATTCTCGGCCAAAACTTGGTGTGTGTATAAATGTGATATTTGCTAGTAATTTCAAACTGCTCCGCTTTTAAAAAATGTATGTAAATAGTAAATTTAATCATTGCCATTCTTATGCATTTTTTCTGTACTTGTAAATAATATGATACATGGCAAAATGTAAACACTCGACCTAACAGTGAGTATGAAGCAAATTCCATTGCATGATAACTAGCTTTTGTTCGTTACAACATCTGCATATACCCAGTACGATTTGGGGCAGAGGAGTATACCACCAGTATCCTTTTATCCTATACATACAAGCTATACAAATTCATGAATTAAATGTAATTTTCCGTTCAGCTTTTTCCCCTTTTTTTTGCTTTTTTTGCCTTTTTCTTTTTAAACAGGATTCAATTTTCAATAAAACATCGAAATATGTAGCTCTATTTTCACTAACTGCCTTTTCGAATCTAAAACATATTTTTGTAAAAAAATTAATTGACCATCGTGTAATAAGTGGAAGTTGGAAGTAGCCTTTTCTGCAAGACCAAACCTACAGAAAATTATACAAAACAAAGTTAGGCTAACTTTGTTTTTAAAGCTAGCCTCAAACAACTTTTTATACTGTACAGTTATTCTTATTGTTTAGTATTGGTAGACCACTGTCTGGTACTATTCCATTTTATCCATAATTTTCATGGGAAATTTTAGATTTTGACTTTGTTTAACTACTTTTTTTCGCCGTTTTCCAGCATTTGTTTTTTGGAGGGGGTAGCATTTTCCATTTTTATCCTAGGTTTGTTTCATTTGTCCATCAAATTATGCCAATGTTTTAACTCTAGTTGCATTTTGGCTGTTTTGCTCTTTGACTGTTTTTTTTTTACATGCCCAGTATTTTATTGGGTATTTAGTCTTTTGCGTATTTTTCTTTCTCCTGGGTTCTGCTTATACTCGCCCTTTTTGCGCATTTGTTTATTTGTTTATAATTTGTTTGTAATATAATTATTTTTGTATTGATCTTATAGTCATCATTTATACTGTATAACTTTTTTTTGGGGGGGGGGTCTGACACATCTTTGATGAGACTTTTTTGCAAACAAAATTGTCCTGGTCTAGACCAGGACAACTTTACCTTTTTTACTAGGTACATTTCTAATTATTTAATTTCTAAAAATAACATTACCACAATAGACTGCATGAAGTATAATGTTAATGCAATATTGTTTTAGGTTTCAATGTCGCTTCATACTCATATTAACCATATTTGGTTGATAATTGGTGAGATAGGATACAAAAGGAATAATGTTAACACTTCCCTTAACACCCGGAGTGAGTTGTGTGGCTTTGAGAAGAACCAGTTGGTTCAACTCGATGTTTCGAACAGTATGCTCTATTCGTCATCAGAAGACTGCCGCACTCTCGTCGGTGTAGTATGATTACTTCAAAAATATACACAACTGTAAACTGTCTCTACATATGCTTCATATGCAACATTTGAGGCCCAAAACGGTTTCTACATCGGGTCTTCGGTCATTCACCCGTTGCGCGTCATAGACAAGGGATTAAAAAACCTGCGTCACGCGCTCTGTATCATATTACGCGATAATGCACCCGGCTGTTGTTGCATTACAAAACACTGCATTCGAATTGACCAATCAAACCATTTAGTACTGATTTTGGAATGAAATGACGTCACGATTTAGTAAGGTCGACTCCGATTGGCTGGCGTGCGGCTTGCATATACACGGTGGGAGTAAAAAAAAACCTATACACTTTCAAAAATTGGCCATATTTTTTTTTTCTGTAGTAATATAGATAAGATATTTTCATATGTACTTGTAAAATAAATCTTCCTGCTTCTTTTGGTGACATTTTCACTGGATTAGTTTCCATGCATGACTGCAGATGAGACAATATAAGGGGTCGGGTGAAATCTGACTTGCGCCAACTGGTCAGGGCTGGATAAGAATGAGTTCATAGCGCCCTCTCTGTGTTGTCTTAGTTTGAACTATTGAACCCGGAAATCATCTGCAACAATCGTCCAATTAAATGCCTAGACGGTGTTGTGCGGTAGTACGAATCTAACTATCCATGTACGGATGTAGGCTTGTAGGCATACACGAGCTTAGGTGATACACGTAGTGATATACATGTACATAGCTACATGCATGGATGAATGAAAATGAATTATTTTACTAGTTTGGTCCTGTGGTTTGGTTTTATCAGTAATTTCTGCTCAGTACTTTGGAATGACTCGTTCTATCGCTGATGGTCATTTGACTAGGAAACGTACGAAAGCGAGTGTTCTTCAGTCATGTCAGTTTATCAATATTATTGTTACTGCCGCCTGGTCTCAGCTTGAAAAAACATGTCCTTGTTTTATTAAACTTAATTCACAGCTTATAATGGAATTGACATAAGCCTAGGCCCTTTACCGATGTATTCAGTGTCGGCCTATGTACCCGAAGCATCTTAAAACGTGCACTCACGAATTTGGGATTTCCCAAATTCCTTGTTGTGTGTCCCTATAATATATACAAATAACAATAATGGAAATGACCTAAAAAAAAAAAAATCGGGACAAAATAAAATCGCGACATTTGACGGTTGGTAGGAAGGGCTTCCTTTGATCACAAAACAACCTTTCTTTGATCAAAGAGCACACGCAATGTAAATTGTGTAATGCTTTCCTTGAAAATGCACCTTTGTTAATTAAGTCAATTTTAGCGAATACAATTCTCTAAAATTTCCGAAGGCAAAGATGATTATTGCCCTAGCCAAGTTTTAGATCTTCATTCGAACTGTAACTTTATTTTTTATTTAAATAATGCTTATGGACCTCTGGAATTCGATTGCACGTTTTTCATGTATTGTTTCGTATTGTTTTATTTTCCAATTATCACAAATTAATACAATGCTAATGTAACAGTTTATTTACTACAACAATAACTAAACTTAATAGAATGCCAATACATGTAGAACACTTTGATCAATTAAATATAAATGATGACAGATGGGGGGACCAGCTAAGCTTAAACAGAGCCTGTTCCCGTTTGTGAATAACTTATGAAATAAACAACAATTAAAGCTATAATTTAAACCAGTGATCGATAAATTAATTAATTAATTACTTGGCATAATGGTAGAAAAACTGAAGGAAATTGAAATATACTGATTTACAATATAACATTTGATTATGATAAAATTTGACTTAAACAAATGTGAATTATGTATGCACGTCTTCTATAATACCGGAAATAAGTAGATTTTCTTTAGATATCTTTGAATTCATGCACAGTCCGAAAGAAGGGTTTAGGGGTGAACTGATTCCAGAGTGGGGGCCTTCGTGTCTAACTGTTTTCATGAATGACGCGGTCCTATCCTGATTTTTTTGGCTGATCTTGTGTTCTGTAAATGGACATCTAGATTCCTCACACAAAACAGGACCTGATATTTGTAGGTAGTAGGTTACCCTCAAATTTAAACATAAGGATTCCTAGATGGTATTTGTACAGTTCAAAAATATTCAGTGTTTTATATTGTCTAAAAAGTGGGCGCAGCCGTAGAGTGTTGTCTGAAACCGGAATTTGTGACGACTCTCATCAGCTTCTTCCTATGTACTATTAATAATTTACTCAAATAAGTACTATGAGTACTTCCCCATGCTAGAATTCCACATTGAAGATGGGGTAATGCAAGTGTTTTATCAGGCGCGGTTCTAGAACCAATATTTTGGGGGGGCTAGCACGGTGGATCCAGGGAGGCGTGCTGAAATGTAGACCGGTTATTTTTTCCAGACACTTAGGCCTCCGAAAATCAATAGGGGGGGGGGGGGGCTCATGCCAATAAAACGCCAATAAAATCCTAAAATCATTCACACTATATTAACTAATGCACCCTTGTCACGACTATTTCTTTAGGGGGTGACCGTTCGCATGTACATCACAATCCTTCTTTTTGCCAATGCAATTTTTTTTTTTTACGGAATTTATTTTGGGGGGAGGGGGGCTAGACAAAATTTTGGGGGGGGCTACAGCCCCCCCCTAGCCCCCCCGTAGAACCGCGCCTGTGTTTTATACATAGAGAAGAGGACATTTCTAGGTAGTATATGTCGAAGTTTACGTATAGTAAACCCAATACATGTAACTGGGAAATTGACGTGTGAAACATGTTAGGTTATAACACCTCAAATTTTAAATGATTTACTTGTCTTATCTTAGATGTTTTTAATATAAATATTATTGTCAACATCATTATACTTTTTTCAGCAAATGAGCTCGAATAATCCTTTATGACGAGTGAATGCTGATGCAATGAGCAATTCATTCATCAAAGAGTACTGTTACATATCTTTTTGGGGGAATGGAGGTGCCAATTTATTTTACGTCGTTTTGTTTGGCGCACATGGCTGTGAAACATTTTACGTTATAATTTTTGGTCACGTTTTACAGTGCAGATAGCTCGTGTAATTATGATATGGGAATTATATGGACCTCACTAAAAAATGTGCTTAACCGAAAAATTAAGGGTTGGTTATTAAAGGGTTTTATTATGTTTCCATAATTATTTTTGATGTTCCCCAATTGTCAATGAACACCTGTAATTGTAAATAAACTTTTTAACAAAATAAAAAAGGTTTATTTAATTATTATTCAGAAATTCAACGAAGCTAACCTAATCATCATATTTACTCCTAAGAATAAAACCATTGACGTACATTGATGTATATTTATGGATTTGGACGATAAGTTTCCTCATTCATCTAGCTGTTATGAAGTGTGGCTTTGTGGTGCTCTTCCTTGAACTACCTGCTTTGTCTGAGAAACAGGGTGGGAATTGAACCCACATCTCCACATTGACACACTCACCCAATAAGAAACTGAACATCAAGACATGACCACATCAAACTGTAATTTGATAACAAAGTGACAACAGATCGACTCAGCATATTTTTTTCCCCTGGCAATGGGGCTATACGGCCCCTTTTATTCTCAAACTATTACATACACATCACATTCATTCAATATTAAAGATCACAGACAAAATTATTTAACAACTACATATTTTATGGTTGAAATGTCACCTCTTTTAACATGTAGGTCATATACAGGTCGTGTATTAAAAATGAATGTGTCAAGATCGAGAGATAGTTTGTGTGCATATACCCACTAAGCACATGTACATGTAACCCCCCTTAATGATTCAGCAGTCAATTAAGAAAACAACTCTTACCTTTATGGGAAGTTGAAAATGCTCGGAACACCTTTCCATCTCAAGAGGACTAGCTGTTTGCCCTGACCTATCGAAATTGCCTTCCACAAAGGCACTTCCTGTCAGCCAGTGATGCTAGGTGTTGGTCGGAATGACCCCCTGACCCTTCGCAGTACTTCCGTTCAACTGCAGCACAAGTCCTTGTCCTTTGGAAACCTGTATGCAGTATATGTGATCAGACTAGTATATTCACTTAAGACCCATTGATCACACTACCAAACTGTGCAAGTAAATATGTAAAATATATATTATACATGTTTATACAAACGCGGAAATCAAACTCAACGTTAGTTGGAAATATACGACGATCGTAACGTGTTTCTACATGACCTATTCATTTCCGTGATTTACGGCTGAGCGCGCACTATTATGTCACACGTTTCGGAAACTCGGTAGTTCTGAGTATAAAATAGGTTTTATTTAAATACCTTGCTTCAAAAATAAATAATAACTAAGTTGATAATTAGTATTCATAAATCCTAAAATTCAATGACGATTTTTTGTGCATCAATTATGCACTAGGATCGTACGAGGGGCGAGCTTTGCTGCGTATTTGAATCTGGCGACAGTTACCGGGATTTTTCAAAACTCGGCCGTGGTCTCCATTTGGCTTCGCCTGCTAAGATGATATGTCTGTCCTTATAACTTTTAAGATTACAGGTCAACATTCTTCAATGGTTTTTTTTCTGACAACAATATCAATCTGTATGACATTATAAAGCAGGTAACGTTAAAAAAAAAATAAGATTGGAACATTAAAAGCCCATGAGTGATAAAGCGAATCGGAAACGAAGCCGAGCTTTGAAAAAGGGCCGTCAATGTCGTCATGTTTATTTTTAGTCGCGGAGGTTGCCTGACATACTGTTTAGTCGTCTGGGCGTCGGGAGAAATTGTCATGGGAACCAGACTAAATGAACTCTGGGAATGACAGCGGAAAAAAATTCAAATTCTTTCTAGTATGGCTCTCATTTTTCCAGTTTTAATTGTTGCATTGTTTGTTTTTGACAACTGTGCTTCATTACATTACCTAGGAAACGAAAATGATATTGATACAAGTAGATTGACGAGAACGGGTAAGTACGAAATCGATATAATCATTTTGTTTTGTTGGGCCGTTTGCACTGCTATTTATGTCGGTTGGTTTTACTTGTTTATACATTTAAAAAAAATAGTTTAAAACTGGTTTCCATTGGGCCCTGCATGTCCATTAAAAAAACAATTATTCATTGAAGTGAAGGAACATTAACATGAATAAAAGTGCTGCAAGCTACTTTCTGACTGGAATAAAATGAAAATATACGAATTTAAGACTACCAGACGTTGCAATCTTACTGACAAGATCTCTTTCAGAGGCAAGAGACCAGCACACAACATCAGTAAGCTAAAGAGAATTTAAAAAAAAACCAGTAACGTTGAGCATATTATGACCTTATATCGTTTTACTTCAATTTGTTCAAGATGTTTTTGCACATATCATATCAGTCAGCAAGTTGTTTGCGTTATAAATAGGCAAAATTGTAATGAAAATTAATATTTTGAATAGTGAATAATTTTACAGTGCCAATTTGAATCATTCGTTGAAGAAATGTATTTATTGACGTATCTTAACTGATTTGTAGCACAATGTTAAATAACATTATTCATTCAGTGCAATTCTATATTGTCACTTTCATTTATCGACACACTCAATTGTTTTGTGTATTAAAAACACATCAATTGGATTTAATATATAAATATAGAATGATTTATATTGCACTCTATTGCAACAAACATCAGGTATGTAGGCCTATTAATGTATCTAAAATTACAAGTAGGAGATGCAAACAAGCAGTATAGCTATGCCCACTTTACCTGTGCAGACTGGTATTTGTTGACGTGTTGGTGACACATGCAAACTGGCAGCATTCAACCTGTTCGGTAATCGTTATGTTTAGACCTACAGGCGCGTGTTTCATCCACACATCCTAACAACAATTTAATGAGAAATACCTGTCCCAATCTCCGTAGAACACAGCACCCACTGTGGGTCAATGAGGTCCCAGTAGTGTGTATCCATGCACAGGCTTGTAGCCAATATGTGGAACCGTCTGAGAAATCAGTGATCATCGGGTGATTCCCTGACGAACAAGTGTTGCAAGTACGTACTTCCGTGACCTGGCAGAACGCCGTACATTTCGCCATATAAATGGACGCCATTTTCCTTAGCCAACAAAGCAAATAGACTGCATTGATACAAACGTCACGTGATGTTTGGATCGAGGTGAAGGGTTAAATGGGTCGAGTGCCTGTGAGTTTTGCCACCTTTAGCCTAACCGTCATTAAGGCCACAAAAAACGTCTTGGGTTTCTGGTTTGGAGCTTGCCCCAAAAGTGGTGCGGCGACGCGACGTTTTTTCCCTATATTTTTTTTGTGCAACACCGTCTGCAAATGGTGCCCGACTATTCTGTGCAAAATATATGGGAGCCCAGAAAGACCACATAAAGCTTATATTCGATCGTAACCCCATCTAAAAACACGTTGAAAATGTGCAGCAGCAGGATTCCAGTCAAACCAGTGAGCTTGGCGGTTATGAGACATCATCTTACATTGAAATAAAAACCGGAGCCTTTTTTTGGTGGCCTAATATTATTATTTTGTTCAATAATGTTTTTTTTTTTTTTTATAAATGTGTAATTTGCACGATTGATGGCGGGGGGGGGGGTAGATCAAAGTCAACGTTAGTTGGAAATATACGACGATCGTGACGTGTTTCTACATGACCTATTCACTTCCGTGATTGATGGTTGATGCTAATTATTTTCAAATAAACAGGTAACCGCGCTAGCGCTGAGCGCGCACTATTATGTCACAAGTTTCGGAAAAAGGAGGAATACCTCGGTATTTCTGAGTATAAAATAGGATTTATTTTAATACCTTGCTTCTTAAAAAATAATAACTCAGTTCATAATTAGTATTCATTAGTCTTCAAATTCAATGACATTTTGTGCATCAATTATGCTCTAGGATCGTACGAAGGGCGAGCTTTACTGCGTATTTAAATCTGGCGACGGTTACCGGGATTTTTCAAACTCGGCTTGGTCTCCATTTGGCTTCGCCTGCTAAAATAAAATTTGTGTCCTTATAACCTTTAAGATTACAGGTCAACATTCTTCATTTTTTTTTCTGACAACAATATCAAACTGTATGACATTATGAAGCAGGTAATGTTTTTGAAAAAATAAGATCAGAATATTTAAAGCTCATGAGTGATAAAGCGAATCGGAAACGAAGCCTGGCTTTGAAAAAGGGCCGTCAATGTCGTCATGTTTAGTCGCGGAGGTTGCCTGACATATGGTGGCCCTGAAGGGACATAGCATATCGCAAACGTGTGCGCATACGTATGCGATGTCGCGAAATTTATCGCGAATGTGTGCGCACACGTATGCGATGTCGCAAAATTTATCGCGAATATGTGCGCACACGTATGCGATGTCGCGAAATTTATCGCGAATATATGCGCTCACGTATGCGATGTCGTGAAATTAATCGCGAATATGTGCGCACACGTATGCGATGTCGTGAAACAATTCGCGAATATGTGCGCACACGTATGCGAATTTGTTTGCAATGTCGTGAATTTTATTGTATACCTTGTCGCATACCTTACAGTAAAATTTCTAATGAATTGGGGAGTTGTAGTAGCTAGTCTGGAATCTAGACGTACTGTTAGATATAAATAGGGTCTGACTAATAAACCTTCGCGCGCACGCTGTTCCTCGTGCAATCGTTACTACTAGTACTGTCGAGCGCAAGCTTGCTACTTGCGGAACTTTGAAATTTGCGCGCGCAAGTTTGAAACTTGCGCGCGCAAACAGTACGTCTAGATTCCAGACTAGCTGCTACACCTCCCCAGTTCATTAGGAATTTTACTGAAAGGTATGCGACAAGGTATGCAATAAAATTCACGACATTGCAAACAAATTCGCATACGTGTGCGCACATATTCGCGAATTGTTTCACGACATCGCATACGTTTGTGCATATATTCGCGATAAATTTCGCGACATCGCATACGTGTGCGCACACATTCGCGATAAATTTTGCGACATCGCATACGTGTGCGCACACATTCGCGATAAATTTCGCGACATAGCATACGTATGCGCACACGTTTGCGATATGCGATGTCCCTTCAGGGCCACCATACTGACATACTGTTTAGACGTCAGCAACCAGACTGGGAATCACAGCGCGGCGGGCAAATTCAAATTTCTTTCTATTATGGATCTCATTTGTCCAGTTTTAATTGTTGCATTGTTTGTTTTTGACAATTGTGCTTCACTACATTACCTGGGAGACGAAAATGCTATTGATACAAGAAGATTGACGAGGACGGGTAAGTACGAAACCGAGATAATCATTTTTTTTGTTGGGCCGTTTGCAATGATATTTGTGTCGGTTGATTTTATTTGTTTATTCATTAAAAAAAAAACAATTAAACTGGTTTCCATTGGGCCCTGCATGTCCATTAAAAACACAATTATTCATTGAAGTGAAGGAACATTAACATGAATAAAAGTGCTGCAAACTACTTTCTGACTGGAATTAAATGAAAATTTACGAAAGCAAAAAAAATAAGATGACCAGACGTTGCGATCTTAACAAGATCTCTTTCAGAGGCAAGAGACCAGGACACAACATCAGTAAGCTATAGGGATTTTACAAACACAGTTACTTTGAGCATATTATGACCTTGAGCATATTATGACATTATATCGTTTTACTTCAATTGGTTCAAGATGATCTTGCACATATCATATCAGTCAGCAAAATGTTTGCGTTATAAATGGGCATCATTGTAATGAGAATTAATATTTTGAATAGTGAATAATTTTACATGGCCAATTTCAATTGTTTGTTCAAGAAATGTATTTATTGACGTATCTTAACTGATTTCTGGTACAATGTTTAATAACATTATTCATTCAGTGCAATTCCATATTGTCACTTTCATTTATCGACACACTCAATTGTTTTGTGTATTAAAAACATATCAATGGGATTTAATATATAAATACAGAATGATTTATATTGCACTCTATTGCAACAAACATCAGGTATGTAGGCCTATTGATGTTTCTACAATTACAAGTAGGAGATGCAAACAAGCAGTATAGCTATGCCTACTCAACCCGTGCAGTTGGTATTTGTTGACGTGTGACACATGCAAACTGGCAGCAGTCAACCTGTTCGGTAATGTTATGTTTAGACCTACAGGCGCGTGTTTCATCCCCACATCGTAACAACAATTTAATGAGAAATACCTGTCCCAATCTCCGTAGAACACAGCACCCACTTTTGGTCAACGAGGTCCCAGTTTGAAAAGTGTTTATCCATGCACAGGCTTGTAGCCAATATGTGGAATTGGAATCGTCTGAGAAATCAGTGATCATCGGGTGATTACCTGACGTACAAGTACGTACTTCCGTGACCTGGCAGAACGCCGCATTTCGCCATATAAATGGACGCCATTTTCCTTAGCCAACAATAGACTGTATTGATACAAACGTGTTTGGATCGAGGTGAAGGGTTGAATGGGTTCAGTGCCGCCCTGCGAGTTGCCGCCTTTAGCCTAACCTTCATTAAGGCCAAAGGTCGGTTTGTGGTATGGAACATGCCCCTAAAGTGGTGCGGCGACGCGGCTTTTTTTCCCTACATTGTTTTGTACAACACCGTCTGCAAATGGTGCCCAACTATTCTGTGCAAAATATATGGGAGCCCAGATAGGCCACATGAAGCTTATACTCGATCGTAACCCCATCCAAAAACACGTAAAAATTGTGCAGCAGCAGGATTCCAGTCAAACCAGTGAGTTTGGCGGTTATGACACATCATCTTACATTGAAAAAAAAAAACGGAGCCTTTTGTTTTTTTTGCCTAATCTCTATTTTTTTTTTACCGTAATATTATATATTTTTTAATAATGTGGTTTTTTTTTATAAATGCGTAATTTGCACGATTTGATGATTTCATATAAGTTAATGCGTATCTTTTATGTCGATCGATGCGTCAATTGCACTACAGACCTGTGTATCAATGAATTGTTGTTGCATGCAAATTATTATCCAGATTAGATCAGAGTTGTGTCTTTTTCCCTGATAATGGCGGAGGGAGGGGAAATCAAAATCGACGAAAAGTAGAAAATATATGACGATCATGACGTGTCGTCTACATGGGCGTTTTTCTTTTCGTGCCTGACGTTTGACTCTCAAATTTCACATGTCAGTGAACTCTAGCTGTCACTGACGATACCTAGAAGGTATACCAAGGTCACATTGGCTAAAACAATAAAAATCTTGTCAGCGCGACAAACTGAGAAATATTTTACACGTAAACTTCAAATTAGGTTTGTGGATTGTTCTAAGAATTAAGAAGCCTTTTGCATTAGGGGCCGAAAAGTCAAAGGTCAAGCTCACAGTAGCTTAAAAAATTGAAAAAGAAATTTTGTATTTATTCTGAGATCATAGGGATTAATTCATATAAACCTACAGAAAAACACTAACGATGTCAATGAACGTTCCATGTGACCCAATTACATGCACATGTAAGTTGATGTTAAAAGAGTGGTGTTATGTCATGGGAACAGTCACGGTTGTGGGGCATTTGTGTTTGTAAACACACCTGACTTGTTTTTTTTTTTTTTCATTTAGCTGATGTCCCGAGCTTTAAAGAGGCCATGTACCGTAAAGCAGGCGATGCCTGCGTACAACGGAACCAGACTCATCACATTCAGTGTCCAAGCTACAGGGAAGGGGAGTCCGTGAGTTTAGTCTTCTGGTTCAAAGGAAGCCAACTTATAGCCCGATTCGCCAACCCAGCAGTTGGTACTAACTTTATTTCGAGTCGTCATTACTGGATGTCCAGTTCGCACGGTTTGGTCATAAACCAGGTTCAAGCTACTGTTTGCGTTATAAACAGGCTGCTTTGTAATGAGAATTAATATTTTGAATATCGAATAATTTGTACAGTGCTAATTTGTATTTTTTTTGTTTCAAGACATGGATTTATTGACGCATCAGAAAATATTTGTGATCATATTCAGTAGCATTATTCATTCACAGCAATTTTATATTGTCACTTTCATTTATTGACTCAGTCAATTGTGTGTGTGTGTATTAAATACGTATCAATGGATTTTAATATACAATATTAAACGATTTACATTGCACTGTATTATGAAAACGTCAGGTACTGAAGTGTCTAAAATCATGAGTATAGGAGCTGCAAAGTGCAAACAAGTAGTAGCTTTGCCCATTCAAAGAATCAACCTGTGCAGTTGTATTCACTAAGTTCACATGCAGACTGGTTGTTGACGTATTGGTGACACATGCAAACTAGCAGCATTCAACCTGGTCGGTAATCGTTATTTGTTAAACCTACAGGCATACGCGTGTTTCATCCATACATGAAAAGAAAATGAGAACTAGAGCTAATGTGCTTCCCGAAGCACGGATATCAGCCTAAATTGCCGTTTTATCGGTTTGTTTGAATCCTGACTCGCACTGACCACAAGCTGCGCTAAATGTGGCTGAGATCGGCAAAAGAATGTAAGAGAAAAAACTATGAATATTTGACATTAAGACCGCCGATATATTACAAAAAATAGCCGTAAAGACTACACATGAAACAGTAGTTAATGCCCGTAGATTAATCCATAAAAACACTCAAAAATTCACCACAGCAATAGTGTTATTTATTGGCCTCCGTACTCTTTAATCCACGGCGGAGTATCTGGCTGCACACATTACACAGGTGGCACTACTGCTATTAACAGACCAAAAGTATGCAGTGTCAAGGCCACATACATATAGCGGTTGTGTGCAAAGTCTGTGGAGAGTGTGGCACTGTATGTCACACAACATCCACAGTATCGTGGTGGTTTGAACCTTCCCAGAATTCCTATGTGTTTATATTGTTTTTTACATGCGTTTGAAAAATGAAGAACTTGAAATAACTCAACAACCAAATAAGTCAGGAATATGAAATTTAGGAATTAGAGATAAAAAAATACACTGAACAGGGCTGCAAAGATTTAAAATGTAAAACAGTTTTTGAATTTTGTTTCATAAAAAGACCCCTACTGACCAATAGGTGACCACTGGCCAAATTCTGTGAACAACTTTTGTGAGGCTTGGTCCAAAGATACAACTGACCAAGTTTTACATCAATTGGGTCAAGACTGTGGGAGAAGAAGCATTTTGTAAATATTCATTAAATGACCTCTAGTGCCCCTTTAATGACCAGTGGCTGGATTTTACGAACATGGCTAGGTAGGGCATGTGACAAGGCTTAATTTGGCCAAGTTTGTTTGAAATCGGCTGAATAGTTTAGGAGTTATGGCCATTTTTATATTGGTCACGTGACCGTTTGCCCGAAGAAAGAAAGAAAGAAAGAAAGAAAGAAAGAAAGAAAGACTTTTTGACTTTTCAAATGAAAACTTTATTTCAATTGAAAACAAATCCAACAAAAAACTATATACAAAGCAACTAAAACAATTACAAATAAAAGATTAGTATACTAAAAAAAATAATAAACAATAACAAAATTATCAAAAACACAATTATTTTATGACGAACAATTATCTTTGTAAAGTAAACACGAAAAAGAAATTAAAAAACTTAAAGAAATTATCATTGCTATAAACAAAAGCTAATAAAGACAATCAAAAAAACAAAACAGAAAATTCTTTAGAAGTAATTTAGTTGGAAGGTGGGATCAACAAAAACAAATTGTACAAAAAAAATACGAACAATCAAGACAGAAATTAATGCACAGAAACAGATCATTATTTCCAAACAAGAAAAACAACAAATGCAATCAAATGCAAACAACAATTTGTATACGAGGACAGAACAGGAAATTACATGATCAAAAAACTGAAACAATTTTCATCCAAAAGTAAATTATAAACAAACAAGTGGAAATAAGAAATGACAGAACAGAATATAGAGGAGCAAGACATCATCAATTATACAATAGAAAACAAAAAAAAAAACAGAAAAAAAATACACAACGAAATGCATAGATACATCTACGAAACAAAAAACAGTATTCAAGGGGAGGGTAAAGAGAGGGAGGGGAGAAAGGAGTGGGGTCACCGGCATCTCTGGTGTGGGCATGTTACACGCCCACTACCGGTAAGCCCCGGGTGGGAAAAATAGGGTCGTCGAGGTGGGCTGTGCAGAAAAAAGCACAGCGTCCCGCTTTTGGGTCGGCGGGACAACCCACGCAACGGCGACCCTGGGAAGGGGAGGGGATGCATTTACAAAAGAAGGGGAAGCAAAGAAATTAGTGATCAGAACAGCCACGTTATCTTATTGTCGGCTACAGTAAAGAGGGAATCGTTAATGTACCATTTTTTGAGAAAAAGATCAAGGGATGAGTTTAACCGGTGGTAGTGATATTCGATGAGGATTTTAGATTTCAGACGATGAGACCAGACGAGAAGAGGATCGGAAAAGGTAGTAGAGCGATAGGACCAGTAGATTACATTTTTTAGGCTGACGATGAGGAAATTGGCGAGTTTGACCGCGTCCCGGTCCCGACTCCTGGCGTTTGGGATCAGGATCCAGTAGAGGTCAAAGTTGAGACGGAGATCCGGAAGAAGACGGGACAGCAAGGCGTGTAGAAGGTTGAGGGCGGGTTGGATGGCAGAGCACAGGATGAAGAGGTGGACGACAGTTCCTTCCTCTCCACACCATCCGCAGGACGGGGAGATATCCGGGTTGAGGTGATGAAGAACAGGGAGAGATGGCAGGAAGTTATGAAGAAGTCGAAACTGGACGTCGCCTTCTTTCTTAGAAGTGGGAAGCTTGTAGATTTGAGTCCAGGGGATGGAGAAGTGAGAGTCCTTGAAGAAACCGATGCGATGCCAGTGAGTGATTGTAGTGGGAGGGTGGCAGTTGACGGAAACGTTGAAGATATCGTAAAGGGTCTTGGAGGATAGCGAGAGTCCGTTGAGGTCGGGAGCGATGAAGAAGGGGATCGGATTATCCGGAAAGCAGGGGACGGTGCGGAGAGGAGTCGGAGGAGCTAGCAGACCACAGGAGCCGATGAGAGACGGAAAGGACGAGCGGAGGGCGAGACGCAGGCGGCGAAGCAATCCGTCAATGAGGCGGAGGGAGGGACGACGGAAACTGGACAGGGCGAAGGGCAGATCTTCGGCTTCCAGCCAGCGACCGGTGGAGGGATGAAGAAGATGACGGACGATCCTGATCCCGCACGAGAGGAGTCGAGAACAGGTGTTCCCATCGTCAGCCGCGTGTTCAAGGAGAGTGCTATTGATAGGGATGTTGATAACATGACTGATCTGATCCGATGGTATTTCGATTCGAGCTCCGGATACCTTCCAAGCACGCAGAAGCTCGCCGTAGAGTGGAGGAATGCTGATATAGAATTTGGGATCGAGATCAAGTTGAAAGAGTTGGAAATCAAAGTCGAGTTTTTTGTAACGACGGAGAAAGTAGCTAACCATGGTGTAGGCAGGATGAGGACACAGACCGAGAAAGCGTTGGATAGTGGACATTCTGTAAGCGAGCGTGCGTGCTTGGAGGCATGCAAGACCGAGTCCGCCTCTGTCGGGTCTCTGATAGAGAATTTGTTTTTTGAGATAATGTCTCTTCCCGGACCAGACGAAGTCGACCAGCAGTTCCTGAAGTTCGCTCAGGACATTTTCGGGTGGGGAAAGAACGGCCAAGATATGAAAGAGTTTAGAAGCAGCGAGTTGATTGGCCACGAGAATTTTACCTTTAAAGGATAGGGACGAAGAGAGACGTTTCCACTGAGACAGAGTTTTGTGAAGTTTTTCTTTGCAGATGGCCCAGTTTTGTTTAAGGAAATCGTGGGTGTTTCCCAAGCGAACTCCAAGGAAGGTAAGACCTTGACTGTTCCACTGAAAATTCAGGGGCCGGTCGACTCGTCTGGTCCACGAACCGACCCACAGCCCCTGGGATTTTTGAGTATTTAAACTTGCAGCAGAGGCTCTACTGAAAATAGCATAGGTTTGCTCAATTATTTTAAAACCGTTGTCGGAGGTGACAAACAGAGAGATATCATCGGCATACGCCGAGACCGAAACGTATTTATCGGTGCCGGGAAGAAGAAAACTATGTTGATTCAGATTATTACGGAGTTTGTTAAGAAAAGGCTCTATGGCAATGGAGTAGAGAAGGCCCGAGAGCGGGCACCCTTGACGGATGCCCTTGTCGAAGGTGAAGGGTGCAGTTAAAGAGCCGCACACCTTCACCAGGCTCTCGGCACCATTATACAAGAGATTAATATATGATATAAAAGCGTCTCCAAAACCCATGGCTCTCATAGTATTGAACAGATAACCGTGGTCAACGCTGTCAAAAGCTTTCTTTTGATCTAAGTTGACCACGGCCAAAGGAACATCATTGAAATTACAGAAATTGATGATATCTCTAATGAGAGAAATATTGTCATAAATTGTCCTACCAGGAGCGCAGTAACACTGGTCTTGGTGGACTACATTACCAATAAATTGTTTTAAACGATTGGCAAGCAGCTTGGCAAAGATTTTGTAGTCAGTGTTCAGGAGGGAAACCGGACGCCAATTGGCTATGTCGGAAAGGTCTCCCTTTTTTGGAATGAGCGTGATGACAGCTCGACGGAAAGAATGCGGAAGAGTTCCGGTACTACAGGCGTGAGAAAAAACGGAGAATAAATCGTCTTTGAAGAGAGGCCAGAAGGCTTGAAAAAATTCAGAAGTGAGACCGTCTAGGCCGGGAGTTTTATTTTTGCCAAGTTGCTTAACCGCAGCATCGAGTTCTTCCAGACTGGGAGGAACATCAAGATCCTCCGAGTCGACTGAATCGAGTCTAGGCACATCATTTAAAATGTGCTTTAGGGCGCCCTCGTCAGTCTGAGGTCGACTGTACAAGTTTTGATAAAAATCACGGACGTGTTTTTTAATCTGTGCAGGATCGTCCGTGAGATCGCCGGAAGCAAGACGAATGCTGGAAAAAGATTTAGACTGAGAGCGAGACTTTTCTAGATTGAAAAAGTAGGACGAACATGTGTCGACCTCATTGACATGTTGAAAACGGGCCCTGACGAGGGCACCCCGAGCTTCATTATTAAGAATTTTATTCAGTTCATCTCTTTGTTCATCAAGAATGCGTTTAGTATCTTCGTTAAAGTCTGGCGCAGACAGAAGGTTTTCAATAGTTTTGTTAATTCTGAGCAGGGCGTCACGTTTTTCTTTGGCGATTTTCGACCCGTACATTTGGGTGAGGGTTTTTATTTGGATCTTGCCAAAATCCCACCACGCGCAAATGTCGGGGAATTCGTTTTGTCTCTCCCTCCAGCCAGTCCAGAAATCTGCAATCAGTTCTCTGTAGGCCTGATCGTCTAAGAGAGAGTTATTAAAATGCCAATAGGCGCTTCCTTTACAGTTAGAGGAGGGAAGCTTAATAGTGACGGTCACAGCCGAATGGTCAGACAAAGAACAGGGAAGAATTTTACACAATGAGACGGAGGACAAAAGAGCAGTGGGGAGATAAAAGCGGTCCAGTCTGGCTTTTGAAACGCCATACTGGCTGGAGGGGTTAGCTCTGTACCAGGTGTACTTTTTTTCCTCGGGGTTCCGTCTGCGCCAGACGTCGTACAAAGAGAGTTTGTTTAGAATATTTTTGAGAGCCACGGAAATTCTGGGACGACGCTCGGTCGGCATGTTTAAACGATCCAACTCGGGATCAAAAGTACAATTAAAGTCACCTCCGACTATAATGACACCGTCACTGAGGGGGTCACTGTGTTTGTGAATGGAGTCGATGGCTTTTAAGGCTTCACTATCAGATTGAGGGATAAGAATATTGTAGAGATAAAAAATGACGTCATTATGCGAGATTTTAGTATAAGTAGCATAGCCATCGTAAATGGAGGAAGATTCAAGAATGGAAATGTTATTTCTAACGAGAGTAGTGACCCCGGATCCACGCGAGGGGCTGGGATTACAAAGCGGAGTATAACTAGGCCAGGAACTCCAGGAAGAAAACTGATCATTTAAATTGCTGGTTTCCTGGAGAAAAATGATGTCCGGTTTATTACAAAGCGTATCAACATATGTGTGAAGAGAGGCGTGTTTGACCGAGGAGGAACAGCCCCTCGCGTTTAGAGTCATCAGTGACAGTGTCATTACAAAAATAAAATGAGTGAATTGAGCAGAAACCATAATGAAATAGAGGGAAATAAATCAGACATCTAGATTTTTGATGAGTTTGTAGATCCTCTGTTGCAAGTTTCGTTTAAGCAGAGGGCTATTTCTCAGGGGTTTTAGTTGAGCAGCAAGACCTGGGATGTTTGAGGTGAATTTCCGCGCGACAAGTTCAGGTTTTTTGCTGGATTTAACCGCTTTGAGAAATGCCAGGAGTTCATCAGGTTTGAGAGGTCCTTTGCAAGTGGGAAGACCCGCAGAGCCGAAGGGATCATCGTCGGCTTGCGAGTCCTCCCACAGCGTGGAGTCCGTGTCGGTGCCGTCAGCTGTGGATGCGGGCGTGGAGGGGGCGGGCGTGGAGGGGGTGGGAGAAACGGCATCTAGGGCCTGGGATACAGTGGGAGACGTGACTTGCATCGGAGAAATGACTTTCCTGGCAATTTTGCGAACGGGAGAGGGGGATTTGAGGGGGACGAGGCGGGGGATTTCGTCAACAGGATTGGAGGGGGGAGATTTTTTGCGTTTGGTTATTTCCGAGAAGAGGCGGGAAGGGGCCGGTGGTGTTCCCCAGACGTAGACGGTTTTTTTCTTGGAGGCAGCCCCGGCCGAGGTACCCGACGACGAAGCGCCCGAGGCCGCAGAGTCCGACCCGACGCCTCCAGCAGACGCCGGTGGCGACGGATCAGTCCCCGCAACAGACCCCGGGGCAGCCGTGCCGGACGCCCCCGCCGGAGGCCCCGCGGACGCCGCACGAGGAGCCCCGCCGCCCGCCCCAACAGACGCCGGAGCAGAGGCGGGAGCCCCACCAGAGGCACCCGCGGAGGCCACCGCCCCCGCAGACGGAGCACCAGGGCCGGCCGAGGCACTGAGGCCCGGCCGAACCGCGGAGCCCCGGTCCGCAGAAGTAGTGCCGCCCCCTACTGTTGTCAAAGAAGAGGATGTCTTGGATTTTTTGGGGGGATGTTTGGGATCTGATTTACCATGTACAAAAACCGGGGGTGGGTTGAGAGGGTTGTCCGGGTGGGTCTGAGGGTTGGAGGGTTGCTTTTTGCATGCCCGACTGATATGGCCGAACTCTCCACAGTTGAAGCACCGCACGGACTCAGTTGAAAGAAACACACGGTAATTTACTCCGTTGTGGGAGAAGTTGATGTGATCCGGGGGTGTAATATTGTCATTGATCAGAACCTGAACGTGTCGCCGGAAAGACATTATGTGACTGAGTTCTTTATTTTGAAGCCCAGGGAATGGGGCGGATCTGGGATACGGCTTTACAGAATGCAGAGCGATTCTTTACCAGGATGGAATTAGGGATTTCAGGGTATACATTAGATAAAGTGATTCGGGTAGTAGGACGGATGAGGGGAGTCAGCTCAAGGAAAGAACCGTCATGGTCGAGACCACGTTGAACAGCGTCCATGACGGCCTCCCTCGAGCTGAGATAGATAGCAATACGACCATTTGAAATGCGAGAAGCAGAGATGATATCTTTGGCAGGGTGGACATTAGTGAACGAATCAATGTAGGATTGTATGGATACAGTGTCTGTAGCACGGAAAGTAACACCATTGTTCCTCGTGACGTTCTTGAATGGCTCGTCACCAGGAACAATGGGCTTGCTAGGAGCGGACGCCCCTACGGTTGACTGCCCCTGAATAGCGGGCCCTGCCTGGCTAGCCATGGCGGCCAGTCAGACAGTGCGTCAAGCTAAACAGGGACGAACGAAAAATGAATCTGAAAATATAATAAAATGAAAACACCCGAGAGGCTAGAAACGGTCTTGCAAGATGTATCGGCAATACAAAGTACAGTGGTAAATAAATAATACTCAAACAAAGTCTAAAATACACAAAAACACCTACTTACTCCGGAGCTCGAACGATGTACGTGTGAAAGAAAGAAAGAAAGAAAGAAAGAAAGAAAGAAAGAAAGAAAGAAAGAAAGAAAGAAACTGGACGATCACAGTATATCAGCGTGCTGCGCACGGCTGATATAAAGAAAGAAAGAAACTGGACGATCACAGTATATCAGCGTGCTGCGCACGGCTGATATAAAGAAAGAAACTGGACGATCACAGTATATCAGCGTGCTCCGCACGGCTGATATAAATACCTGTCACAATCTCCGTAGAATGCAGCACCCGCCATTGAATCGTGCGCAGACACTGCCATTGTACTGATACAGTGTTGTGGAACTGTCTGAAAAAAATCGGTCATCGGGTAATTATTCTCTGACGTACAGTACGTACTTCCGTGACCTGGCAGGTCACCGCAAATTTCAGGCGCAAACAGACTAGACTTAGTCATTCGTACCAACGTCACGTGATGTTTGGATTGAAATGCAGGGTTCAATGGGTTAAGGGCTGCGAGTTGGCGCCTTAAAGCAGCGGTTTTTCTTTGTTGGTGCAGTTTTGAACGGTAATAATTATTTAACAATATTTTTTTAATGAAATCGTATTTTGCACGATTTGATGGTTTAACATATATGTGGTGTGTTTCTTTTTATGTCGATTAATGGTCGATTACAAAGACCTTACATGTATATGTGAACCTTTTTTGCATGTAAAATTTAATCATTATTCAGAGCAATTTGGAATACCTCTGATGCTGGGGGAATACAAATCAACGTTAATAGTAGGAAATATATAACGATCAGTGTTATCTGCATGACCAAAATTTGTTTCATTTCCGTGCTTGACGGTTGACGTTAACAATAATAGTAATTTTGAAATACTGTCAGTGCACGCGGTTGCACTGCAGACGATACCATTATATTTGTAGGTGAGGTACATTCATCATAATTTTCTAAAATAGTGTTTACTCTTATTCCGCAAGCCAAATTTCAACGCGATAGGCGTTTAATAAACGAAATGGCCATTAAAGTATTAATTACTTTTTTTTCAACTTACTTTTTAAAATTTTACTTTTTAAAATACACTTAAAATGCCCTTTTTACATATGGGTTGGGTTGCATATTCCTTAGCAGGAAAGCGCCCGCAATTGACGACAGCGGCAAACGACGACAGCGGGAAATTCAATTTAAAATTTTGAAAATGGATCTTAATTTTCCAATTCTGATGGTTGCATTGTTAATTTGTGACACAGGTGCTTCACTACATTACTTAGAAGACGAACATCCAATTGGTGCAGGTAGATTGACGAGAGCAGGTAAGTACAGGACCGAGATAATCATTTATTGGATGGCTTGGATTGGATGGCTTGGATCTCAATACTATTGCTATGGTTTGTCTTTAAATGAACCTTGTATGGCGGTTAGTATACTTAGTTTATCAATTTGGTTTAGGCTGCGGAATTGGTACGAATATCAGGGTATGGGTTTGGAGAAACATATACAAGCTTTCAATGTTGATCCCAAAACTCTTGCCTTCGTGTTCATTATGATTCCAAACAAATTATTCAAACATGATTTAAACGAATTTTCCGTTACAATTTTCCATTCTTTATAACCAGGTAGGCTAATAATGGGTACAAAGCCAAACTATCCTGCGCTCACCAAATTTATGTACTAAAAAATTGTATAGTATGTTGGTTGCTCAGTGAAAAAAAATTGCAGTCAAGCTTTATATTAAAGCTGGTCAAATGGCTAAAAACATAAAGAGCCATTGTTGATTCAGTTAAGGAGAATGGACGAGGAACTTCGGGCTAAGAGGAATAGAATTATTCGCATATATGTACAATGTTTAGTTTGCTAGAATATACATTAAAAAAACGGCAGTCAATTCGTACGTAATTCTGCGAAATGGACAGTTTGTTAGTTCCAAACCTTACACTAACCCTGTTTACTGTTGAAATTATAATCCTCCTAGCCAAGATGGTCCGTACCCCCGTAATTCCCTTCTAAAAATATCCACCTAGCCAAGGTAGTTAGTCTCCTCCATATTTCCCTTCTAAAAATATCCTCCAAGTCAAGATGGTTAGTCACCTCCATAATTCCCGTCTAAAAATATCCTCCAAGCCAAGATGGTTAGTCTCCTCCGTAATTCCCTTCTAAGAATATCCTCCTAGCCAAGATAGTTAGTCTACTCCGTAATTCCCTTCTAAAAAAATATCCTCCTTGCCAAGATGGTTAGTCACCTCCATAATTCCCTTCTAAAAAATATCCTCCTTTTTAAATACTAACAAATTCTTGTCTAATTCTTGCCGAGAAAGACAAAGACTGAATCTCAAATCGGTCATCTTCCTCAATTTGACATGACTTTCTTTTAACGGTTTAACTCTCGTTCATTCCGCGTCAATAGATTGTAACGTTTGGCATATCGTGAGGTATATCTTAGGCTACGTAAGACCTTATGTCTACTCTTAAATAAACAAGTGTATTGTGACAGCGTTCCTTCTTGTTGGCGAGATTGGAGAGACCGTACTTCCTTATCTTACATAATCCACACTTGTTCTTCTACTAATAAATCTATTATTTCCTTATTGTTCTCCCATAAACTAACATCCTTCCTTCCATTTCATCCTTCAACCTTCTTCCTTCATATTTCAAAGTCTTTCTCCCTCATTAACAAATCAGGTCTTAATATAAAATAAAAAAAATATAAAAATATTTTTAGAAGGGATAGAATTGTTTTTGAAATACATGTCAGTGCACGCCATTTTCCGTGGCCAACAATGCAAGCAGACTTCGTCATTGATACAAACGTCACGTGATTTTCGGATTGAAATTCAGGGTTCAATGGTCGAGTGCCTGCGATTTGCCGCCTAGCCCAACCGTCATTAATCACATTAGTTGTGAATAGTATTTTTGAAATACATATCAGGGCACGCGGTTGCACTGCAGACGATATACCATTATATTTGTAGGTGAGGTACATTCATCATCATTTTCTAAAATAGTGTTTACTCTTATCCCGCCAGCCAAATTTCAACGCGATTGGCCTTTAATAAACGAAATGGCCATTAAAGTATGAATTACTTTTTTTTCAACTTACTTTTTTTTTCAATTTTACTTTTTAAAGTACACTTAAAATGCCCTTTTTACATATGGGTTGGGTTGCATTTTCCTTAAGCAGAATTTTTTCTACCAATAAAAGGAAAGCGCCCGCAATTGACGACAGCGGCAAACGACGACAGCGGGAAATTCAATTTAAAATTTTGAAAATGGGTCTTAAGTTTCCAATTCTGATGGTTGCATTGTTAATTTGTGACACATGTGCTTCACTACATTACGTAGAAGACGAACATCCAATTGGTGCAAGTAGATTGACGAGAACAGGTAAGTACGGGACCGAGCTAGTCATTCATTTTATATAGGGGGCCTACATGTATACAACATCGATACAGGCCTAGGCTTGTAACGGTTGGATGGCATGATAATACTATTGCTATGGTTTGTCTTCAAATTGACATTGTATGGCGGTTAGTTGATCAATTTTGTCGTAGGCTGCGGCATAAAGGCATCAATATCAGGGTATGGATTTGGAGAAACATAAACAAGCTTCCAATGTGGATCCCAAACCTCTTGCCTTCGTGTTCATTATTGAGGATTGAACATTATTCAATCAAACATGATTTAAACGAACTTTTACAATTTTCCGTTCTTTGTAACAAGGTTACAATGTGTACAGAGCCAAACTATCCTGCGCTCATCAAGTTTATGTGCCGAGAAATTGTATAGTATGTTGGTTGGTCAGTGAAAAAAAAAGACAATTCAAGCTTAATATTAAAGCTGGTCCAATGTCTAAAAACTTTAAGAACCATTGTTGATTCCGTTAAGGAGAGTAGACGAGGAACTCCCCCAGTTTTTGATTTTACGGATGCTAAGTGTCCGGAGAAAAAAAACCTGTGCACATTTTCAGATTTTTTTGCTGATGAAACACCCCTTGCGAAAATTCCTGGATCCGCCCCTGAAATGACATAAAATAGCGCTAAATGCTTCAATTAATTATCACCGATATTCAAAAATACGGCCTCATAAAATCAAACTAACCTGTCTGTAGGAAAAACGCTGGTGTCAATTGGCATAACGGGGTAATCTTATACAATAGCACTGCTAAGCTCACAAGTGAAAAGGCATCAGTTTTGTTCGTAGTGAAATAGGAGACTGGCCCACGGGACAAGTAAAAACTGTGGTTGGAGTCTTATTATACTTCCTCTGTTAAACTCACTTAGGTCGCTGTTAACATCATAATTGAGAACACCGAAGTGTCTTATATGTCTTTAAACTTCAATTTATATTGCAGCTCACACACAATGACCAAAAAGCCGGGTCAAATTTAGTCAATTTAAGCTATCCTGGTCAAAATCAGTCCATTTCGGGTCAGATTCCACCAATTCCGGGTTGAAACTGACCCGGAATCCGGGTCCCAGGGGGTCTGACCCGGGCCCAGGTTGGATTGACCCGGTCTTCCGGGATGGATTGACCCATAGTCCCAGGTTTGATTGACCTTGACTTGAAAAGTTTGATGTGACATTAATGGCTTCGTTCATCCAATCTCAAGAAGATTTTTTTCCTCCACAAGATGCATGCTTTTAAGATGTCATCACATTGTGTGTCCAAGTGCATTTCCCAATTATGTCAGGATAAAGGAGTTATTGTTTGCCATTGACCCTACCTTTAAACTAATCATTAAAAGAAAAATGAGTGAAAAAGAAAGCACATGAAACGTAAACATTCACAGAAAATAAGAACCCACCAGTCCACAAGTCCTTAAAAAAAATCCAGCAAGAATTACTGAAGAAATCAATGAACTTGCTTTTTATAATGATAGCATTGATGGCACAACCTCTTCTTACACGGGGCTCCTCTGTTTGCTATCCATTGTAGAAATGTTCATTTTGTTTTATCCAGCAGATGTTCCCATCATTAAAGAGGCCATGTACCGTACATCAAGCGATGCCTACGTACACCGGAACCAGACTCACTACATTCAGTGTCCAAGCTACAGGGCAGGAGAGTCCGTGAGTTTGGTTTTCTGGTTCAAAGGAAGCCAACTTATAGCCCGATTCGACAACCCAGCAGGTGGCACTGACTTTATTTCGAGTCGTCATTACTGGATGTCCAATTCGGAGATGTTGGTTATAAACCAAGTTCAAGCGACTGATGGTCAAGACTACGAGTGCAGTGTAGTACCGAGTGCCACCGGGGTGCCAAGGACAAGTTCAGTGCGAGTGACTGTGTTAGGTGAGGCATCTGCATGTTCGAACTGTCATAACTATTAATTAATTACACCATTGTTTCTATGGTGGCTAGTCTCTTTTCAAGGTTGTTGAAACCTGGTTCGAATTCCAATGATCTAATTACCAATGCAAATTTGTCTGTCCGTCCCCACTTGATCGCTTTGTCATTCCTGTGTACAATAACCTCCATATTTTCCCATCATCTTAACTCTCTCATTCCCTAAATCATCCTCTCGTTAATTATGGAAAAAGAACATTGCCCTTGATATGTTTTCTTTAGAGGCTCTTAGTTCAAACTGAAACCTTATTGGATTGATCAGCATCACATGCGATTTTAAGTAAGACACTTTTTTTTTTAACCCTGTACATAGTATGTTAAGCCCACCCCTCCCCTCAATTAGATATTGCGAACTCCCTGTTAATACAGACTTAATTATGGTTTTTTTATATTTCCCACAGATTCCAGATTTCCGATTGTTGGCGATTCACAAGTTGTCAGCAAAACTAGTCTCATTCTCGAAAGAGGGCAAGGACACGTGACCTGTCCCGCATTGCGCATGCACCAACAGGCTGCCACAGTCTATTGGTCTCTTGGCAACGGGGAGACCACGGATACCAGTATCATCGGTGTGAAGTTCTCTGATGGGGAAACCATAGTAACGAATGATTACCAAAGCGATTACAACATCATTGATGATGGCTCGTTGGTTTGGAACACATTAGACATGCCAACCAGTCGTTTCTGGTGTCACGTTTTCACGGATCAGCCGGGTCTGTTTTGTGCATATTATGACATCACCAAGACAGGTAATTCACATACAAACGGCACGTTCGTGCGCATGCTAATTGTAGCGCTCAAAGATGTTTGTTTGCGTGTATACTTCCATGTTTACGTTTGACCTTTTAATTTTGGATTTTTCTTTCGTGCTAAACCCTTCCATATTTCTGTCAAAATGATTTCCACATGAACAAGGTCCTCTTCATGGGCATTTGATAGCCAGCTTATTCAGTCATTGTTGAATTGTGTTATAAAACATCAGACTCACTCTGTCTATTTTCAATCCATTTTATTGATAGATCCTGGCTCAACAACGGAGACTGCGACCAGTGGGAAGGTTGACCGTAGTGACGAAAAATTTCCTCAGAAAAGTGATTTCTTCAAAGGTGAGATAGAACTAGAATATCACGGAAGAGTATGGCCCTCTAGTCCCATTGATATAGTTAATCAAAGAAAGGCAAAGTTACAGAAGGCAATCCATGCTTAACAAGTATTTTGTTATGAACTCAAAGTCTATGGAACCTCCGTCAACCACTTGATGTTGTGGTTATACTATTGGTCGGGTCACACACAAAAATGTTCCATCGGCTTTGTAGGATGATTATCCTGAAAGCGAATGGATACAACAGCACACAACAGCATATCTTAATCCACATGTTCATTTTCTTCCTTTCACTAGGCAAGGCACCTAACGATTCCATAGCTCTCCCTCCAGCAAAGCTTCCAGATGGCTCGGCTGTTCCGTACATCGTTCCTGTAGTATGTCTACTCGCTGTCTTATGCATTTTCATCTTGGTGAAGAGGGGCATCAGAAATGAAGATGCGGAGAGTGGAATGCAAACCCAAGGTAAGAAGTGAAAGATCAATACATGTACATGAGGAAGGGGTTGTTGTAGCATGGTACTTCAACCGTCGAGTTATTGCTACCGTAGCTGATTTTGCAGATGTTGTGGTGGAATGTGCTATAAACACTACATGCTTTTAACTAAACCCTTAGTTTGTACTCTTTAAAAGATTTCGGGGCAAACTTCTAACTCATGTACCCTTCCCATGTCAGCTTGGACGTCATTCCGACAGGTAGCCGAAAGGCAAAACGAACAACTCCGCATCTTTCTAGTGTAAAACTTGCTAATAATAAACAGTAAAATGACAACACTCTTAAACCACCCATATTTCAAGAGATATAGTGCAGATTAGATGATGGTTTTCATGTGATTACAGCTAATTATCGTAAATAGTGGTTTCATGGTCCATACCCCTTCATCTTCAAGATGTGTACACCTCCAATCCTCGAAAAGGTTATTGTGTTTGTTGAAAAAGAACGAGGAGCTTTTCTACCGCCCTCCCTTTATATTATCCTTCAAAAACGTTTTAAAGGAATTGTAACAAATGATTGGAAGCCATGTTGCAATCAGTGTGACCTATGACCTGTGACACGATTTATGTCATTTATTTATAGATGAATCCGAGGCCAATCAGAGTGCCAAGCCGAGAGAACCGGCCTCAGTTGCCGCAAAATGGACAGAGAAGGGAGGCGTTGTAATTGTAACTGTCACTTCAAGGTAAAAATAAAAATAAACAAAATTAATGGGTCATTTGTTGTGGAATAAAAGACAATTGACAAGCAAACTTTATTTACAATTCAATAACTTCACTTTGAATATAATGAAACAAGACAAGGCAAGCCTAGTAAAGCTGGTCCCAAAGCGCACAGATTGCTCTTTAATGAATTCAGAATGGATGTCCATTTGAAGTCTTTACATGCATCTGGTCTACAAATTGGGCCGGATGTATCCCACTCATTCTGGTTTTACGGCATAATCCTATTACAATAGCACTGTCCGGTTAAACACCTGTTTAAATGAAAATATATATTGTCCCTTTATCAGGTATTGGACTATTATGTCCTATCCGCCCCTCCCTCTGTTTCAAGCCTCAATATTTTCTCCCATCAAATATCAGAGAAATGTAACTAATGACATTCATGTCTGAAACTCAATTCCCAATACAGATGAACCTCATGGTTCCACAGACAATTCTTCAGCTGACAGAAATGAGACTTGTACAGCCGTTCGGGACTTCGCAGCGTTTCTGCTGTCACTGTTCAACATGGTGAAAAATAAATTCTAAATAAAGGCATTATGAAAAGAGACTTAGGTGCTGTGAAATGACACGCATAAAAATAAATCATCGTAGCATATAGAGCGCCCTCACCGATGACATGCTTAGTCCCACTGTATATATGCTTGTTTGACACTTTGCACTTTCATTGTCGCTAAATTGAAATCACAAAACAAGGGGCTGACTGACACCAATCAACACTTAATGCACTAAATAAATCTTTCATTTTAGGTCTAGAGGTTAATCTCAACCGAAACTCTGTGCATGCAGCCATGTACACCTGTTTCCGAAATACATATGCAATTTGTAAATAATTTCTAACTGCTTCATGAGAGATAAGCCTTTTAAATTATGTAAATTGTTGATTTTTATTGCCATTCTGCAATATATTTTACATGTACATGTTGTAAGAAAAGGCGCTGTAACAATGTGTATACTAAAGTTTAATAGTGTGTAGAAAGCGAATTACATTCCATTTTTGTCTTTGTAAACAATTAACCTTTTTGAAACATGCAGTTAAAACGCCTGCAGATTTCACTCGTTGTAATGTGGTTGAATGATTCAGGTGGAACCGTCTTGCCAATGGTGTCGATGAAGTTAACCGCTTGAGCAGAAAAATCAGTTTCCCCGATGCACGTGAGACATGCGCAAGTTGCGTGTCTTGCATTTATTCAGCCTAGTAAGAGATTATGGAGCTGCTGCATCGTACAAATGCATATTACAACCAAAATACTATTTTTTCAGTTAGTAAATTTGACTATCCTGTCTATTGCATTGTATATATTCTTCCATCTTGAAGAGTGATATCGATATCGATATGTGAAGTCGTAAGTTAATTGTGAATCGCTAGCACGTGAATGATTCTATCGTGAATAATAAAATAATAGTCGTGACTTTTGGGAGCTTTTTACACCGACATTTCTGTTATAGTTCCACTGAAGACAATAGGAAGGAAGTTTATCATGTTAAGTTATTTTCATGGCAAGTTGCTGCAAAATTATTTAAGATGTATTTTTTTTAATTGGTGTATATACCTACAATCTATTCCAGCTTTCTATTCTTTTGAGTACAGCTTTGTTGAAAGTAGTTTAGGTGATCAAGTTAAACATATTAAGATCATTCAAAACCATTGCTTTTATTTATGTAGATTGAGTTTATTGCTCACTAAATTTAGCGTGAAGTACGGAGTTAACTCTCCATTGCACTACTTTAAAGTGATGAATAAATTCGTGCATGCCACATTCGAGCAAATCACAATTTTACTTTGTTCTTTATTTTTATTTGCCAGTCCAAGCAGTTTCCAAAAATTCGCTGCACAGCGTTTCCTTCAAAATATAAACACATAAAGCTAAGACAAACACCTCCTTTTACTCCCAATGTCAGTCAAGAATTATAACCACATTAGCCATTCCAAAGGAAATTTAAACAGTCACCAATTATGCTTCAGCTTTGAAATATTCCCCAAGAACGAGTTGACATAACGCGCTGACTTAGATGTCCTTTCTTCAACCCTGATAAGAAAGTGCATGCGCGCTAACTTAATTTTCCATTTTCTGGACTTTTCGATTACTGTTTTGTTCGCATTATTCCAAGCACAATAGTTAAATATTACGTTTGTACACCTCAAAAAATGTACACCTCAGAGCGTGTGGGCCTGGTAGTTGGCACTCTGACGCTCATGCCGGAGGTTGTGGGTTCGATTCCCGCCCAGGCAGAGGTACCAGCAGAGCAGTTTACTTCTAGATTGGAGCCCGGTTCGCCGGAACAGCCCGGTTCGCCGGAACAGAAGCTCCATGATTTACCTCAAGGCCACCGGCACTTCTGCAGCAGGACTTCTTATTGTAAATATATGAAGCTTCGTTTGTACTTATAGAGTGAAAGAAAAATACAAATCTAGCCGGGTTTTGAGCCCGCTACCTCAAGACTTAGAGCAGGAAGATCTGGCACGAGGCCACCATTATTTTCGAGGGGGCAAACAATTCACATATCTGTAGCATCGTTTTCTAACTGGGAAAAATATTAAAAAATAAAAATAAAATGTGCTGAGTTGGAATCGAATTTACGATCTCTGACTTGTGAGTTATTGGATCTTCGATGACACTGACGTCTTCACTGGAAGTTCCTCTCAAATCTCAGATAGATAAAGAGTCGTTTTCTACTCAAAAGTACATTTTAGTACTCCCAATTATATTTTGTACTCGACAATACAAAAGCTCAATCTTTAAACGGGGCTGAATCAAGTGATATTCGAGTCTACGGCACTCAGATTTGCCATGATACTGCCGGCTACTTTTAAAATGGCCCCCTTTTAATATCTAATCTCCTTCTTGGAGATTGGACACAATTTTTTTTTTTTGGGGGGGGGGGTTCGATGCTTCAAGATTTAAAAATCCTTAAATGTCTATCACTGTAACAAACAAACTAGTACTTTACGGAGAACTTCATCATCTAAATAATTATCTGCGCCTTCAGTCCAGTCCGGCAATTTAAATTGTACCAGTAGGCCTAGATAAATGATCTTGTTTTCTTATTCCTTTCTACAACAGACTACAGGGTGGGTCAAAAAGAGACTTGGATTAATGTTTTCCCCTTAAAATAGCAATTGCATTTGACAAACCATTAAAGCACGTATAAGACGAGGATTTTCTTCCACTCATGTGAAAAAAAAAGAAATACTGAAATTGATCCATGGTATATCAAAAGTTAGCCATGTTTTAATAACCGAACCCATTATTTTCACAGCTGCCTCTGGAATGCTGAATGTTTTGAAGCTGAGTGGGAACCAGAAATTACACACGGACATTCATATACAAATTAGATTTCAATAATTTAAGTCAAGACTGAGACATTATATTTCTCTGTGTTTTGAATATGGGGAACAAATCATTTTTTTTTCCCCTCTGAAATGATGACATTGAGTTTCGTCTGTTTCCCTCTGCAAGTTTCTGTTCATTCATGGGATAGAAAAAAAATAATGTTCGTTATATCTAAAAGGTAATTATCAATGCGTATCGGTAAATGATTATCCTCGGACAGCTAAATTATCAAATTGAGATAACGTTTGATTAAAGCATGGCATTTACTGGACATTTTCACGCCGATGAGAACCTGCGTTTTATTGTTGCTATTGTTCTTCATATTAAATTGAGTGAGCCATATACTTTAAAAAAGTATTTTTTGTTTATCCTACTCGTTCACGTTCTCTTAGGTTTGTTTACTTCTTTGCGTGGTTATGTTGAATTGAGGTGAGCAATAATCGACATTTCAATCCATAATAAAGTGCAATTGCCTGTCATGCCCTATACAGTGTATACCGAAACAAAGATCACGTCATGCTGTTTCACTTTCTATATTTACATATAGTGTGTTCTTTTAAATTGTCTCATTCTTATCCAGCCCTGGCCAGTTGGCGCAAGTCAGATTTCACCCGACCCCTTTAATTGTCTCCTTTGCAGTCATGCATGAAAACTAATCAAGTGAAAATGTCACCAAAAAAGCAGGAAGAGTTACTCTTAAATTACATATGAACATATCTTATCTATATTGCTACAGAATAAAACTATGGCCAATTCTAAAAGTGTATATTTTGTGACTCGCACTGTATACTATCTTTGGCCGTTCATTGTATGTACAGTAGTTGTAATAACTAATGTAAATATAGAAAGTGCAACAGCATGACATGTGATCTTTTTTTCGGTATATCTGAAAACAATCAACCAATCAATCAATCCAGGTGAACACATATGATTATAACTTTGTGCAAACTACCACACCACACTATAACACACGATGGCACTAGGTAAGCAATCTTCTTGCGGATACCTGTTTTTAATTGTCTCCTTCTTCAGCAAATGTTGCTCAGGTAAGTAGGTTGCCAGTCTGTCACTCGTCATTTGTGATATCTTTTTTGGGAAAAAAACCCTAGAGATACGCGTTTGTTGAGTTATAAATGCTAGGTGATCGGACCGAAACCTATTCCGTATGACACTGCCCAGTTGTGAATATTTTTTTATGTCAAAACAGAAAAAACAAAACTATTCTGAAATTCAGCCATTCCAGTGAAACTATTAGTTTTCATTTTAACAAGGACATCTTTGTATTATGATAAATTTCAATATACACGTTATTTCTGGTTTCATGACGTCATCAGTAAAAATGTACAAACTGAATGCTGATTAAGTCAGAGAGGATATATACTCACCATGAAGTAAGAAGAACTTCTGAAGCTGAAGATCAATATTGTACCCGATATCATTATTTGTGCTACGAACATGGGGGAAAAATCATTCTAAATTCTCCCAACGATAACTTCAGGTACGATGACGTCATGATTCTTTAACCTTGCAAAGTCATTTGTGGTTGTTTAAAGAATATCTAGGGGCAATGTGGTAAAATTGTGATAAATGGTTTTTAAATTTAAAATGTTTTACTCTCTTTGAAGGGCTGCTAAAGGGCGTCCTTTTTGCTTTTTAACATTCCTCACTAAGGACTTCCATAATTTGTGTGTCTGTTGTAAATGGCTTCGAGTCCATTTTCAAGTTATATTCAATTTTCACTGCACTTCCGGTAACATCGGAAGTAAAGGTCAAACGGCGTTGTGCCTGGGAATCCAAAATACTGCCCGAGGCAATGTCTAACCGATCACCAACAATGAAAACGGCACCCCGATCATTTAAAAGTAAACATCCAAAGTAATTAGTCCAATATTGAACTTACACAGCTTGTGATTTGATACCTGATGGCGTCATGATGACGTCACAAAAGTTATAACATCTTCGGACTGAGGTCCTAGTTCATACCAGGTTTTATGATCACCACCTCAACCGTTTGGAAGAAATCTTGGTTTGTTTTGATTAGAGGCTCATTTCTATATTTTGAATTCACCTAACTTTAACATCCCGGTAGCCCCGGAAGGAAAAGTCAGACGACTTTGACTGTGGTAATTAAACATTTTCATTAAGGTATGGTATGGTGGTTTCATTAAGAGTATGCGCGTGATAGTTCATTTTGTTCATGAGTTATAAAGGACAAAACCGTAATTTTTTTTTTAAAAATCGCTTGTCATTTCATACCTGATGACGTCATCATGACGTCAGAGTAATATGTACACCTTGGGAGCAGTTGCGGGGAATTATTATCCGGATATTTTTGTATTTTTTTTATTTTGTAGTCGGTTTCATGGGCGTGGTCACTCTTTGGCCTTTATGAGGCAAATGTGCACAAAGTAAACAGTGTATTACAGTAAAATCTCGATAATTCAAACCGCAAAAGAAACAGGTTCAAAATTCTACTGAAGCAGTGCTTTGAGTTAAGCAGGGTTGTATATCATTGTGATACTACTGAAGGGAATTGATTCTTTGTTGGATTTAACAGTTGTTTTGAGTTATCAGAGTTTGACTTATCGAGATTTCACTGTATATCATAAAATATTCTGCTTCAGTTTGTTATTTCTTCCCGAAATGGAATAATACAATATCCCAATGTCATTTTCTCCAGTTTCTTCGCAGGAGGTAGTATTGTCCAGAATAAGTCGGTATGAAATAGAAGGGCAAGGGACGGAGTTTAAATGTACAGTCGGAAGAGAATTTTACAATCGACACTATTTCTCACACTCAGTCTGGCTCCTTAACGGGTATCCATTGTTCGCGCTCCCCGACGAATTTCCAGCAACGCTTGAAAGTAGCAAAATGATAACGCTGCAAAGAAACCAGACTGGATCCACGTTGATGTGTCTGGTGCATCCCATTGAGAAAAACTCGACCTTGACACTACACGTAATGTGTAAGTAGTCCTCTCCTTTAAATATTGCTAAATTATACCTTAATCTTTAAAGGGAATATACATCATTTGCTTTTGCTGTAATTTTCAGAAATGGATGGAATTGGGGGGTTGGAAATATATAGCGAATATATTTACACTGACTTTTTTGAGGTGTTGGGTTCGAAAATGCTATAAACCCGAGAAAAACAATCATTTTCCTGTAGTCTGTTTCCCTGACTCCATTTAAGAAGAAACAGAGCAGTTTACATATATTGGGGAATTGTAAGACCAGGGAACCAGTCTAGCTGGCTTGTACCCGTTCATAGGTGTGTAATCGATTGCAAACAAGTGCGATGGTCAACTGGGGCCAGTATTTGGAAAAAAACCCAGTTTTTTTGCCAACGCTGATCGGCCGATCAGCGTTGGAAATTGATACAAAAATATCACTTTTCTTGAAAATGACAGTATACCAGGTGAAATGATTTTACAGGATGCTTTACACTGCCATTCACTAACAGTCCAGCAAGGTATTTCAAAATGATTTGGTAGTTTTATTTTTTTGATGTTTGCAAATGTTGTATTTTCCCTTTAATTTGAACGTGATCCACAGCGTTCGATTACTTCCCCCGCGCTTATACTCGTACAACCGCAACTGCTTTCGATATAACCCTCACGTGACTTATCGCGCTTACAAGAGTCTGGCTCAATGGTCCAATTCAAATATGCCCAAAATCCGTCTGCCGAGCTCATGAATAAAAATTATGCTCTCAAATTATTTTATATTTTAGAGAATTCAGAGAGCCATGAAATTGGGGAATCGAAGACATATATAGCACTGCACTGGGCTCTGGCCTGGACTTGAGGCTTCCGATTCTGAGCATTTTGGATGCGATTTGGTCCGAAAGTGGCGCTATTTAGCCATGTTGTGCAGGGAACCTTTTTTTCAAAATGGCTACTTTTCCAGTTTGGGGAACATCATTCGTTTCAGGGGTTGTCTTTTTGGGGTGAGAATTTCTCAAAATTTCATTGGTCAACCCAATAAAAAATGAATGGAAAATGAAAGACGACATGTTGGTCATTAGTTTCTGTGTAGCCTGAACAGCTGTAAGAGTTCTGAGTATTGTTAAAATACTCGGAATCACCCCAAAGTCACGCTATAACCCCAAAGTAACCGACCCCAAAGTAACCGACCCGCCGAGTCTATTTGAGTTTCTGCAACCCTGTGAAAAAAAGTAGACTGAATCCAGGTCCCTACATTTTCGATTCTGGTTGAGGGCGGGAACCAGCCTGCCTTGCGAAAACTGAACTACTGAACTCGGGTTGAAAGTCGAAAAAAAGCTTGGTCATAAATTACGGTGGTTTTATTCTAGATCCACCAAGCGCCGTGACCCTGCATGTAAACACCACACATTCATGTGAGAGCGACACGGTGTGCAGCGCTGATGTCACAATCGGAAGTCGCTATCGATTCGCCTGCAACGCGTCAGGTTCGAGTCCAGCCAGTAACATCACCTGGCTGATCAATACCAAGGCCCGTTCGGGAATGGGACAGACAGAGATCTCTCCAGATTGGAGTCAGGCACGCCAAGATGAGACCAACGAGGACTGGGAAACCTCGAGTCGGATCGATCTGCAGATACTCCCAGAGCATCACCAGGGAAGCATCACATGCAGGGCGATGTTTCCCGACGGAGGAACAGTGTTCAGAAAGATAACCGTGAAACTGATTGCCGACGACAAACATGGTATGTTAAAGAGACCAACTTTGTTAAGTCGAGCTGGGCACAAAGGTCTAAGTTGAGGAAACTCCTTATCAATTGCTTGCTGGTGGTGCCGCCTCCTTCCATATTGCGAAGCTCCTAATGCTGATGGTCATATTATGTCTTATGTCTTATTTCTCACAGAGGTATTGCTGCTTGCCATCCTTATACCAACTGCGGTGACTGTGGTCATAGTCGGCGTCATTGCAACTGTTTGCAAATTGCGGCCAAACATCAAGCGTGAAAGAGCAAGAAGCTATAGAGGTGAGGAGGCTGCCATCGAGAATTATTCTGGCAAAAAGCTACCGACTATTTCAGTTGTTTTGTAATGCACATCTTGTGATAAACAAAATAATATTTGCCCTTTCGAGCCGAGAGTCTCAATTTAGGACTTTTTACTCTCACTCAGTATCTCGGCCAGTCAGTCATTCAGGCAGTCAGAGCACAACAGACCCCTTGAATCCGAAGTCACATCTAAGAGCAAGTGTTTGTTCCTCTGAGACACATTGTACTTTAAAGAACTGAATTTAAATAAGGCACGCCGAGCAAGGGGTCTAAGGCACATGGCCGTCTCAAATTTTGATGTTAGAGACAGACAGTTGGAGACAGTATTCAACTTGCATGTGAACCTTTCGGATGTCACCTGCTAGGGAAAGGCATCTTCTTAATACCCATATATCATAAGTTATATTAACAAATCTTATCCGTCTGAAAACAAACAAGACGGAATGCTTACTCTCTCAAAGAGACTGTATGCATGGGTCGACACTTTGTACTGTCATTATCCATGAATTTAAATAAAACAAGGGGCCCACTCACCAATAATCACTTTAATACACTGCACTGTAAATAAATCTACCCTTTTACTTCGTCCTACTAGTGGTAATTCTCAACCAAAACTCGGTCCATGCACAACTGTTCCCCAAATACGTCTGTGATTGGTAAATAATTTCTGACTGCTTCGAGAAATTTAAACCTTTAAAAACTGTTTGATAATAGTTGATTTTTTATTATTGCTATTCTCCTACAATATTGGGTTTCTTTGGTACATGTACATCACAATTTATCTTCCTCGATCCTGATAGTTCGATCCATGGAAACAAACCATGGGTTAAAAACCACATATCCCACATCATAGCAGAAAAAAATGTTTTGTAATATCGTGCCAATAAGTCACACAGATAAATGGTTGAAACATACTTTGCAAGAAATAAATTAAAGCCAGAGTCCATCATTTGCAGCCATCCGAAAAGTAGCTGGCGTAATTATTGTTCAAAAACATACTTGGTTGAAAGACAGTAAGGGAACTAAACTCCCTGTGGAATTATTCTTCCTGGCAAGCTGTCATTTTGAAGTGATCAACGAAAGAAGGCCTATCCAACTGTGCGTTTTAAGACGCACCGTCGGAAAATTTAAATTATTATAGTAGTTCGTTTTGTTATTCGGAGAAGCGCGTGCAAGCATTGGCACGACGCACACGCGCGTGCGGTTTGCTATAATTCGTCGGATCAGTGCGCGACATCGCGTATAGCTGCAACCGAGAACGTGTCTTGGACGCTGAATTCAGGCCCAATTCAAAACATGATTCAGCAACTTTTGATTCGAAATTGAGATCCTAGAATGCTGTTTTTCTCGGAATATACAGCTGAAGCTGAGCAAAAACTTCATCAGTTTAGTTGTTCAGTATCCTTCATAAGATTTTGAACACTTTTGTTGCTTCAAACAAACAAAATGAACAAATTACAAATGATGGACTATATCTTTAAATCACTGTGGTGTAACCTTTCATAGCTGCATGCATTCCTGCAGGAAGTGTGACATGAAACTGAGTGGTTGCAGTTATAAGTTGCGAGTGCGATGCACAACGCGCAACGCGCGTAATTAATAAGCAGCGCAGTATATATGAGGCTTATTTATAATTATGGAACACAGTGTATATGATATAGTTTATATGCAACGCAGTGTTCATGAAATTAACGGTTACGTTTTTACAGATTGGACACGTGGCCGTTCTAGACCAATGAAATAACAGTATCCAAGCACATTATATAACAAATGGCGCTATCCGGCACGTATACAAAGGATGAACGCTGATAGTTCGCGGACAGCGTGCTTGTTTCATCTTTACTGTGCGTCAAGTTTGCTTGAAGATAAATTTGTTATGTGGTTTTCTATAGTTGTATGTCTGTAACCTATTTGTTTTCTGTAAAACTTTGACGAAAATAGTTTAGCATATCACGTTAAACATATTAAGATCATTCAAAACTAAAGTAAATATAGCGTAAATAATGGTAGGAGTACAAAATTCAACCGTCTATTTCACTTCTTTACTTCAGTATAAGAAAGTGCTGAGTAAAATGTGAACATGCCGCATTTGAGAAAATTAAAGTTTCTAACTTTGTTTTATTTGCAGGGATGAGATTGTAAATTAAAAAGTCTTTAAAAAGATGCATATGTTTCTGTACTGTAACGTCTTTCTCCCAGATTCACAAAATCTGATGATAGACAAAAGTCTGGAAACTCTCTCACCTGTATTTGCCAGTACTAGTAGTTTCCACCAAATTCGCTGTATATTGTTTCCTCCAAATAATAACACATGGAAGTTAAAGTAAAAACAAACACTTATTTGACTGTCAATTTAAGTCCAGAAATATAATCGCAACAAAGACAATGTATTAATTTAAATTCATTTAGCGTTAAAATAGGTCCTGTCACGATGGAGACAGGCCCTTTAACTTTGTTGGTTAGCTATAATCTCAGTTTAATCCAGTCAGTAAGCAGTGTTGGCAACGGCTATATTTCATTTTTCAAAGAATACCAAGGCACAGTTTGCCTTTTCTCTAAACTACTCGAAAGTACGTTTCCCTTTAAAATGCTTTTTTTTAGCTCGTAAAATTCACCAATTTGAGATTTCACAATAATATTTTCAGCTGATAATTTAGGTTTCCCATTATTTCCGAGCGACCCGTTTTATTAGGTTGAAGTCTAAATGTATTTGAACATGTGTGCTATTTCTCGATCATTAGACTGGTGAGTGCATGGAGCTAGATTTGTATTAATGGTTAGTGTGTTTTCGTACTTTTGGTCAAGTTTTAGGAAATTAAATTTGGGTTCCCAACTTTCTCTTCGTCGAAAACATTTTCTTTTCTTAAAGTTGCCGAACAGTACTTCCTTTTGGTAAGAAATTTTAACTGTCACCAACGGAAGTTTTCAAATATCCCTCAGAACGAGTTGACATACGCGCTGACTAAGCTGTCGTTTCGAGGTGGGAAAATGGAGTAAGAAAGCGCATGCGCGCTAACCTTATATACAGACTTTCGCTCGCAGTTTCGTTCGCATTGTTGCTAGCAGAATACTTATATATTATTTTTTACATGTCACGTACGAAGAGCGTGTAGGCCTATAGTTGCTCTTTTGTTTGGCCTACTTGTGGGTACCCTGATGCTCATGCAGGAGATTGTGGGTTGTATTCCCGCTCGGTCAAACATCCATGCAGAACATTTTACTTATTTTTTACTTATACCGGTATTTATATATTTATTCATAAAAAAGGGAAATAATATTTTGGCTGGCGCTGCCACGGAACACGAACCCGCCTCATTCTTTCCTGCCACGGGTCGTCTTTTCACTGGCCAGGACTCGATCGAACCCGCGACCATCCACCCACTTCCGCACCGCACTCCATCATGTAAATATCTGCGCCCTAATTACATTCCAGCAATCAAGCTATATTTTACCAGGGTACTTTAATAACCTTGGGTCTTTTTTTCATTCCCCCTGTCCATAACAGACTAGGTTTACTTCTTTGAGTCTAGGTTTACTTCTTTGAGTTTTTAAGTTGAAATGAGGGCATAGTGCCCGGCATTTTGTCCGTATTGTTTTCAAATATAATGATTTTAAAAAAAATGTAATAGCTTTTCATGGCCTTTCGTTGACCTCACATTGCTTGTTGTAAAAAATAAATTAAGCAAATGTAGAAAGTGAAATTGCATGACGCGATCTTTGTTTCTTTAAATCAAACAAGCTGAATAATTACGATTACATATTAATTGCTGTTTCCTTGTGCGAATTAACACACCCAACAATGGCCTCAGGTAAGCGAGGTTCTATTGGTGTCTACATGTTCCTACTAATTGTCTCCATCTTCAACATATTGTGCCCAGGTAAGTAGGCTGCCACTTTTTGGATTTTTTTTTAAACAAAACTAAAAAGAAAAACAGGGTTAAGTCAATCAGTGACACAATTATAGAAAGATCAGTAGACATTCACATGAATAACGAATTGAAACGAAAGCAGTAACTTTGTGTGACAGTTTGTCGAACATAGGTTTCAGCTAAACCTTAATCTAACAACTTTTTTTCTCGGGAATGCTTGGTATTGAGATTTATTGGCTATTTTAAGGCTATTAGGAATACCTGAATTATACTGTTTTAGGTCGTGAACCTGTTCAACTTAACAATCAACGAGAACAAAAAATAGCCGACGTAAAAACAAGAAAACCTTGGGAAATGAAAATTTCAGAGAAGTTCTCTTTATTTTGTGTTTGTGTGTGTGCAAGCATTACATTCACTGTGTGGAGTTCCGAGCAAAAGATGTCACCATGAACCAGGTGTCAGATACGTTGTGTGGACTTACCCACGTCCACACAAGGTTCCCCCCTCTCTGGTTAAAAGGCTTTTTTTTTTAGTAAGCTTTATTCGTCGCAAAAAAAAAGAAAAGAAACACTCGAGGGAATCATAGTAATCAAAGTGGATGAAAGAGTTTTCACAGTGTGAGTGAAATGAGGTTTTTTTCACAGGTTTTTCTTAACTACACCAAAACAAAAGAATGTCCATACTATGTGTGTAACGAATGTGTGTGTTTGTTTCTGAATTCAATAGGGGACGTTGAACAATAGAGGACAATAGGGTCCCCACTTCCCGAGAGCTCCCCAATTTGGATTCATGTACAAAACATATGGGGGGGGTCTTCAAGAGTACAAACAAAGAGGGACAATATAGCAGGCAAATACACACTTGTGTGCGTGTGTGTGTTATTATCTGATTACTGTGCGTGGTCACTTTTTTAGCCTATGAGGTAACTGTGAACAAAGTGGACGGTGAGATTTTTCATAAAATATTCCATTATGTTTTTGCTTTTCGAAATGGAATAATATAATATCCTATGCCATTTTCTCCAGTTTCTACACAGGAGTTAATATTGTCCAGAACAAGTCCATATGAAATAGAAGGGCAAGAGACCGAGTTTAAATGCACACTTCGAAGAGACAATTGGCAAATTATCGCACATTATTTTTTATGGCTCATTAACGGGACACAAGTTGGTGGGTCCCATTCGAAAGAACCGCCGTTGGAGAGTCGCCTAAAAACAACGTTGTACAGAAACCAGACAGGATCCACGTTGATGTGTATATTGCAACCGGCTGAAAAGAACGCGAGTTTGAGGCTAAACGTAATGTGTAAGTAGACTAGTTCTATATTTTATCCAAAATCTATTCCTAAAGGTAAACAAACTCTTGACTTTTCGAAACTTGTGTAAAGGCAGTTTTAAACTAGTTTTGTATTAACAAATAAGGTATTCACAAACAACTTATTAAAGTTGGTAGGCTTATACAGGGTGACCCAAAACAACGTAACCTTGGAAGATTTGCCTATTTTTCAAAAACATGATCTGTGTACGTTAATGTTTTTGATATCAGATTAAAGCTGTGAGCTTTTTCTGTCAAATACTGTAGGGGGGATCATAAAAACATATTTGGTTACCGTTAACACCCAGTCAGTTTCCCTGTGTGGTTCCTTTGAAAAAAAAATAAATATTAACTCTTGATTGATTTTAAAGATGACTGTCCGTGTACTACAACAGATCCCCCTTAAAAGTTTAAGATCTGGAAGGAGCTTCTACATATCAATTGGTGGTCGGTCGGTCAATCAGACGGTCTGTCTGTCTGTCCCCGAAATCGACCAAAAGTATGATGTTTCATATGTGCCATCGGCGTCGCATTTTTCAGCTCTGGCAGGGATCATTTTGCATATGATTTAGCTAGTGCAATTTGTCTCCTAAATCGCTGATGACTTTTGATGTCAAGATTCTTGAACTCAAAACTCCGCCAGCTAATGCCGCTAATTTTGCCGCCCAATTCGTGGAAAACTTTAGACAAATTTGCACTAGCTAAATTTTAGTTTCGTGAACTCAAAGCTCCAACATCTAGTGTCAATTGTCCCTCAAATCGTGGGCAACTCAATGATGTAAAAATATTGTGATCACACTGTCTGTGTTCTTCAACAAATTTAAGTAATTTATCCCAACAAATTGTCACCTGTATCTTCTATTTTAGCGGTAAGAAAATATATTATGAGGTTCTGCAATCTTCTGAAAAAGGGTTTGTGCGTGGACGATCCGCTTAGCGGGTAGACTGATTCCCAGTCCCTACTATACCTTCTGTTTGAGGGCGGGAACCAGCCTACCCTGTGAAAACTGAATTATTGTCGGGCCGGAAATCATTAAAAATTAAAAAGGTTATTCCATAATTAAACGGGTGCCGATTTTCACATTCGATATCTCATTCAAACAATTTACAAAAACAAATCGTATCTCTCCCCTTTTTTAAGGGGGGGGGGGGGTATGGGGTGTGAAAGTCGAAAATAGATTGACATAACAATATTGTGGTTTCATTCTAGATCTGCCAAGCGCCGTGACCCTGCAAGTCAACACCACTCATTCATGCAAGAGCGAGACTGTGTGCAGCGCTAATGTCACAATCGGAAGTCGCTATCGATTCGCCTGCAACGCGTCAGGTTCGAATCTAGCCAGTAACATCACCTGGCTGATCAATACAAAGACAGAGATTCTGCCAGATTGGACCCAGTTACGCCAAGAAGAGGCCAACGGGGACTGGGAAGCCTCGAGTGAAATCCACCTGCAGATACGCCCAGAGCATCGACTGGGAAACATCACATGCAGGGTGATGTGTCCCGACGGAGGCACAGTGTTTAGAGAGATAGTCATGGAATTGATTGTCAACGACAAACTAGGTTGGTAAAAAAAAGATCAAGTTTGCTTAGTGGAGCTAGGCACACAAGTCTGAGTTGGTGAAACTTGTTACACAAATGAAATTACTCACTCGCTCAAACGATGTTGGGGGAGCTTGCTCCCTCTTTTGCAAAGGCTTCTAAATTTGATGGTCGTGTATGTCTTGTCCTATTTCTCACAGATGTACTGCAGCTGCTCGCCATCGGCATACCGGCTGCGGTGACTGTGTTCGTAATCGTCGTCATTGCAACTGTTTGCACATTGCGGTCCAATGCCAAGCGTAAAAGAGCAAAAGAGGTTACAGAGGTAAGCCTGCCATTCAGAATTATTCCGGCAGAAAACTTCAGAATACTTCACTTTGTTTGTAATAAATAACAAAACATGCCCTCAGTGAAGGCACACAGAGCAAGGTGTCTAATGTGGCCGTCTTTAGAGGTTTAAGTTTAGACAGCCGGTCAGAAACCCCGCTTCACTTGCATAAGAACCTTTCGGATGTTATCTGCGATGAAAAGAAATCTGCGATGAAAAGAAATATTGTAAGTCCCAAATATCGTAACGTATGGGAACAAATTTGCCTGAAACAAACAAACCTGAATTCTGTATTCTCTCAAAGGAAATGGAGGAAGGCACGTATGAAGAAATATAACTTTCCCCGGAGCAAGATTACGCGGTGAGTTAAATATGCAGGATATTTGTAGGCCTTAATTAAATGGTGAATGAAGACTTAGTGTACCTATATAACTAAGTAAAACAAGTGTAAGCATGAATATAGTTTAAATTCAAGCCTTATGGCATTATAAAAATTGAAGACGTCTCCACCACAGAGGTAATTTCACAGTGTCGCAGAACGTGCCACACACTAATTCTGGTTCACATAGGCCTACACATTTTATGTTCAACTGTTCAAGATTGTTGCGTTTAGCAATGGGAGTGGACTTAGCCTAATTAAGATATGTAGAATATTGAATAATACTATTTTCACTGCAGTCTGTTGCAACTGTTAGGTTGACATTGATGTATCTACGTATTTGTAGCACGTAAAGTATCATGTCCCCTTTTCCCCCTTTGATGGAGGCGTGGGTCAAAGTGTGAAATATGTGAAGATCATGACGTGCCTTCTAACGTGTCACTTCTGCGTGTGCAATAATGTATGATATATATTTTGCATCTACGTGTATATATAAGAATTTTTCACCACATAGAGCCTATCAGCCTGCAAGATGAGAATGCATAATTTCTACAGTGCAAATCTGTAGTCTTTTGTTCAAGACGTATCTTAAAATGATCTGTGGCATGTGTTCAATAGCATTTCCATATTTTCAGTTTAATTAATGACTCATTCAATTCTTTGTGTGTATGAGTATGACATGCAAACAAGCATATCTATTCAAGCTGTGTGCAGTTTAATTCATTCATTATCGTTTACCTATTTCACCGACATGAATTTCTTGACTTTTTTATTAGTCTCCGCATCCAACAAGTCTTAATCACTTCGTCAAACAACTGACACAGCTTAGTTTAAAAAAAGAAGAAGAAAATATAAAGCGGAGAAAAAAGAAAGAAAAAGAAGAAAAAAACGGGGGGAGATGTCATCTTGCAGCGATGTTTTTGTCAAGGGCGGATCCAGAACGCATTTTTTTTTGGGGGGGGGGCCAAAAAGTAGTTTATGTACAGTAATTTTATTACAGCTACTGCTTGTGGTTCTGTGGTACTGTGGTTCCTGATGGTCACAAATAGAGAAGCCTTCTCGAGTAGACCAGTGTATCCCTTATCCAGCATCCATCATATTTGGGTACGTGTATAAAACATTATTGCTTGAAATGTGCCTAAGAAATTGAAGATGTAGAGATTTGGAGATTTGGAGATTAATGTGTTGTAAAATTATTGTATAGCAAGTGCTTATGGAGATTATTTCTTCTTGGTTATATTTTTATGCCTTTAATATTTGTATGCATCTCGTAAGAAATGAACTTGTAAATTCGCAGCAAAAACATTTCTATGGAACCAGTAATGCAATTTCTCATGACGAGAGATAACCAAGGATAAGGAGAGATGGTTATTTCAAATAATTAAATAATTGAATATTGGATTCATAGTCATCGTATATTTGTAATTAAATTAATTTCTATTCTTCTGTTTTTTGTTATTACAGACTGCTGAAGAAGGACTGTCGTTTTTTTTCAGTTTTGTTGTAGTTTTTTGTAGTAATAAAATTTTGATCAATTAAGTGGAATTATATCCCTGTGTCACCCAATTTTTCTGCGTAACCTTTCCAACCTTTGATACTTCACATGAAAAATAATGAGAAAAACTTGTCACAGTCTTCATTGAATGCAACACCCACTATGGGACAAAGGGGCAATCGTTTGTAGACATCTTTGCTAAGGCCAAAAAAAAATCCGGTTTATGGTATGGAGCTTGCCCAAAAAGTGGTGCGGCGACGCGGCTTTTTTTTTTTTTTTTTACCTGATTTTTTTTGCTTCAAATGTCGGCTGATGACTGCAAATGGTGCCCTACTAAACTTAGTGCCAATATATGGGAGTCCAGAGAGGCCACATAAAGCTTTTTCTCGACCATAACCAATCTAAAAACACATTAAAATTGTGCAGCAGCAGGTCTCCAGTCAAACCAGTGAATTTTGGCGGTTTTGAGACATCATCTTTCATTGAAAAAAAAACTGTTTTCATTTTGCCGACGCGCATGGCTACGGCGACGCGCGCGCATACCAGAAACCGGAGACTTTTTTGTTTGGCCTAAGCCACCAAATAGATATGTATCATGTATGTGGAATCGTCGGAGAAAATCGGTCATCACCTGATGTACATGTACTGCCGTGACCTGGCAAAACGCCGCAAACGTCAGTGATAACTGATGTGGCGCAGTATGGGCGCCATTTTTGCCGTGGCCAACAATGCGTATCGACCTAGTTAAGTTGATGCAAACATCACGTGAGATTTTTTTAGAAGTGCAAGGTTTAAAAAGGCTGAGGGCCTGCTTCGCTCGTACCCCCCGCCCTGCAAACAGGACGCTGGGATACTCTGATGAGCTTCACAGAATCTTGTGAAGGAAGTGGCCTATGACCTATGTATAAAGCATCTGGCTGCAACTGTTCAAGACCGCAGTTAGACAATGTGCGCAAATAATATCCGATTTTTTTTTATAGAATTGCGCACATTCCATACCGGATGTGATTTCTGTTTCATCGAGGACCATGTAGACAAAATTTTGTGCGTCGCATAATGCAATCCGACCGTTTGTGATTCGAAACGGAGCCTGAGCGAGTGACGGGAATTGTAAATTTACAACACAGATAAGGTTTACAGAATTTCCTACATTATTACGCTTTTCAACGAGAAAAAAACATCTCTAAACTGGATTAAAAGAGTAATGAATCAGTTTAAATGGCCGTTTCAAACCTTACAGAGTCATGACCTTAATGACGCGCAGGTCACTGGTCACGCAAAATCCGACCAATCAGAGCGTTTATTCATCAGAATATCCCAGCGTCCTGTTTGCAGGGCGGGGGGTACGAGCGAAAGGTCCTGCGAGTTGTCGCCTTATAGCCCCAACCGTCAATGCAGACGATACCATTATTGTTTAGGTGAGGTACATTCATCACAATTTCCTAAAACAGTGTTTATTATTATTCTGCAAGCCAGGTCCTGTCACGATGGAGACAGGCCCTCTAACTTTTTTGGTTAGCTATAATCTCAGTTTAATCAAGTCAGTAAGCAGTGTTGGCAAAGTCTGTATTTCATTTTTCATAGAATACCAAGGCACAGTTTGCCTTTTCTCTAAACTACTCGAAAGTACGTTTCCTTTTAAAATGCTTTTTTTTTGGCTCGTAAAACTCACCAATTCAGATTTTACAATAATATGTTCAGCTGATTATTTAGGTTTCCCATTATTTCCGAGTGACCCGTTTTATTAGCTTGAAGTCCAAATGTATTTGAACATGTGTGCTCTTTCTCGATCAATAGGAAGTGCATGGAGCTAGATTTGTATTAAATGGTTAGTGTGTTTTCATACTATTGGTCAAGTTATAGGAAATTAAATTTGGGTTCCCAACTTTCTCTTCGTCGGAAACATTTTCTTTTCTTAAAATTGCCGAACGGTACTTCCTTTTGGTAAGAAATTTTAACTGTCACCAACTGAAGTTTTCAAATATCCCTCAGAACGAGTTAACATACGCGCTGACTAAGCTGTCGTTTGGGGAGGGGGGGGGGGATGGAGTAAGAAAGCGCATGCGCGCTAACCTTATATACAGACTTTCGCTTGCTGTTTCGTTTGCATTGTTGGAAGCAGAATCATACATTTATTATTTTTTTACATGTCACGTACGAAGAGCGTGTAGGCCTATAGTTGCTCTCTTTTTGGCCTACTTGTGGGGACCCTGATGCTCATGCATGAGATTGTGGGTTGTATTCCCGCTCGGCCAAACATCCATGCAGAACATTTTACTTATTTTTTTACTTATACCGGTATTTATATATCAGTTCATTAAAAAAAAAGGCTAATAACATTTGGGCTGGCGCTGCCACGGAAACGAACCCGCCTCATGTTTTCCTGCCACGGGTTGTCTTTTCCCTGGCCAGGACTCGATCGAACCCACGACCATCCACCCACTTCCGCACCGCACTCTCTAGCGGGTACCGTATTTTAATTTTGAATGTTAACAAACTGGCACTTTAAGGGGAACTTCATTCTGTAAATATCTGCGCCCTAATTACATTCCAGCAATCAAGCTATATTTTACCAGGGTACTTTAATGACCTTGGGTCTTTTTTTCATTCCCCCTGTCCGTAACAGGCTAGGTTTACTTCTTTGAGTCTAGGTTTACTTCTTTGAGTTGTTAAGTTGAAATGAGGGCATAGTGCCCGGCATTTTGTCCGTACTGTTTTCAGATATAATGATTAAAAAAATGTAATAGCTTTTCATGGCCTTTCGTTGACCTCACATTGCTTGTTGTAAAAAATAAATTAAGCAAATGTAGAAAGTGAAATTGCATGACGCGATCTTTGTTTCGTTAAATCGAGCAAGCTGAATAATTACATATTAGTTGCTGTTTCCTTGTGCGAATTAACACACCCAACAATGGCCTCAGGTAAGCGAGTTTCTATTGGTGTCTACATGTTCCTACTAATTGTCTCCATCTTCAACATATTGTGCCCAGGTAAGTAGGCTACCACCTTTTTGGAACATTTTTTTTTTTAAACAAAACTGAAAAGAAAAACAGGGTTAAGCCAATCAGTGACACAATTATAGAAAGATCAGTAGACATTCACATGAATAACGAATGGAAACGAAAGCAGTAACTTTGTGTGACAGTTTCTCGAACATAGGTTTCAGCTAAACCTTAATCTAACAACTTTTTTTTCTCGGGAATGCTTGGTGTTGAGATTTATTGGCTATTTTAAGCCTATTAGGAATACCTGAATTATACTGTTTTAGGTCGTGAACCTGTTCAACTTAACAATCAACGGGAACAAAAGATAGCCGATATAAAAACAAGAAAACCTTGGGAAATGAAAATTTCAGATAAGTTGTCTTTATTTTGTGTTTGTGTGTGTGCAAGCATTACATTCACTGTGTGGAGTTCCGAGCAAAAGATGTCACCATAAACTAGGTGTCAGATACGTTGTGTGGACTTACCCACGTCCACACAAGGTTTCCCCCTCTCTGGTAAAAAGGTTTTTTTGAGTAAGCTTTATTCGTCGCAAAAAAAAAAGAAACACTCGAGGGAATCATAGTAATCAAAGTGGATGAAAGAGTTTTCACAGTGTGATGAAATAAGGTTTTTTTCACAGGTTTTTCTTAACTATACACGAAAACAAAAGAATGTCCTAACTATGTATGTATCGTATGTGTGTGTTTGTTTCTGCATTCAATAGGGGACGTTGAACAATAGAGGACAATAGGGTCCCCACTTCCCGAGAGCTCCCCAATTCGGATTCGTGTACAAAACATATGGGGGGGTCTTCAAGAGTACAAACAAAGAGGGACACCCAGCAGGCAAATACACACTTGTGGGGGTGTTCTCGTGTAGTAAAGTTTTCGAGTGTGAAATTGAAGTTTCAAAATGCTCTTATTTTAACCAGAATTAATTTCCTGGGCTGAAATTTGGACTAAATATCCCTTTTCTAAAACTCTTCCATTTGCGACAGATCAACCTACCTTGGAAATTCCTAGTTTTTGAGTAAAATCCATATATCTATTTCGTGAAATTCTTGTGGAGACGCATTCATCTATAGAAATGTTCTTCTGGAGACGTATACAATCTTTTGTTCCCTATTGTGTTCATGTCTCCGTAAGGTAGTAAATTTAAGAACAAAGAAATGTCTCCACAGGAATACAAATTTCAGAATGGGTGTGTGTGTGTGTGTGTGTGTGTGTGTTATTATCTTCTTACTGTGCGTGGTCACTTTTTTAGCCAATGAGGCAACTGTGAACAAAGTGGACAGTGAGATTTTTTATAAAATATTCCATTATGTTTTTTTCTTTCCGAAATGGAATAATATAATATCCTATGCCATTTTCTCCAGTTTCTACACAGGAGGTAATATTGTCCAGAATAAGTCCATATGAAATAGAAGGGCAAGAGACCGAGTTTAAATGCACACTAGGAACAAACCAAAATAGCGAACAGATTTTTCTCTGGTACATTAACGGGACACAAGTTGGTTGGTCCGAATCGAAAGGACCGTCGTTTGAGAGTCGCCTGAAGACAAAGTTGTACAGAGACCAGACAGGATCCTCGTTGATGTGTCTACTGCAACCGGCTGATAAAAACGCGAGTTTGACGTTAAATGTAGTGCGTAAGTAAACTAGTTCTCTATTTCATCCCAAATCTATTCCTAAAGGTAAACAAACTCACGACTTTTCGAAACTTTTGTAAAGGCAGTTTTAAACTAGTTTTGTATCAACAAATAAGGTATTCACAAACAACTTATTAAAGTGGGAGGCCTATACAAACAACGCAACCTTTGAACATTTGCCTATTTTTCAAAAACGTGATCTGCGTACGTTAATGTTTTTGATATTAGATTAAAGCTGTGAGCTTTTTCTGTCAAATACTGGGGGGGGGGGGGGATCATAAAAACATATTGGGTTACCGTTAGCACCCAGTCAGTCTCCCTGTGTGGTTCCTTTGAAAAAAAATATTAACTCTTGATTGATGTTAAAGATGACTGTCCGTGTACTACAACAGATCCCGCTTAAATGTTTAAGATCTACATATCAATTGGTGGTCAGTCGGTCAATCAGACGGTCTGTCTGTCTGTCTGTCTGTCTGTCTGTCTGTCCCCGAAATCGACCAAAAGTATGATGTTCCATATGTGCCATCGGCGTCGCATTTTGTAAATGATTTAGCTAGTGCAAATTTGTCTCCTAAATCGCTGATGACTTTTGATGTCAAGATTCTTGAACTCAACTCCGCCAGCTAATGCCGCTAATTTTGCCGCCCAATTCGCGGAAAACTTAAAACAAATTTGCACTAGCTAAATTTTAGTTTCGTGAACTCAAAGCTCCAACATCTAGTGTCAATTGTCCCTCAAATCGTGGGCAACTCAATGACGTAAAAATATTGTAATCACACTCTGTGATCTTCAACACATTTAAGTAATTTATCCCAACAAATTGTCACCTGTATCTTCTATTTTAGCGGTAAGAAAATATATTATGAGGTTCTGCAATCTTCTGAAAAGGGGTTTGTGCGTGGACGATCCGCTTAGCGGGTAGACTGATTCCCAGTCCCTACTATACCTTCTGATTGAGGGCGGGAACCAGCCTACCCTGTGAAAACTGAATTAGTGTCGGGCCGGAAATCATTAAAAATTAAAAAGGTTATTCCATAATTAAACGGGTGCCGATTTTCACATTTGATATCTCATTCAAACAATTTACAAAAACAAATCGTATCTCTCCCCTTTTTAAGGGGGGGGGGGTATGGGGTGTGAAAGTCGAACATAGATTGACATAACAATATTGTGGTTTCATTCTAGATCTGCCAAGCGCCGTGACCCTGCAAGTCAACACCACTCATTCATGCGAGAGCAAGACTGTGTGCAGCGCTGGGGTCACAATCGGAAGTCGCTATCGATTCATCTGCAACGCGTCAGGTTCGAATCTAGCCAGTAACATCACCTGGCTGATCAATACAAAGACAGAGATTCTGCCAGATTGGACCCAGTTACGCCAAGAAGAGGCCAACGGGGACTGGGAAGCCTCGAGTGAAATCCACCTGCAGATACGCCCAGAGCATCGACTAGGAAACATCACATGCAGGGTGATGTGTCCCGACGGAGGCACACTGTTTAGAGAGATAGTCATGGAATTGATTGTCAACGACAAACTAGGTTGGTAAAAAAAAATCAAGTTTGCTTAGTCGAGCTTGGCACACAAGTCTGAGTTGGTGAAACTTGTTATTACTCACTCGCTCAAACGATGTTGGGGGAGCTTGCTCCCTCTTTTGCAAAGGCTTCTAAATTTGATGGTCGCGTATGTCTTGTCCTATTTCTCACAGATGTACTGCAGCTGCTCGCCATCATCATACCGGCTGCGGTGACTGTGTTCGTAATCGTCGTCATTGCAACTGTTTGCACATTGCGGTCAAATGCCAAGCGTAAAAGAGCCAGAGAGGTTACAGAGGTAAGGCTGCCATTCAGAATTATTCCGGCAGAAAGCTTCAGAATACTTCATTTTTTTTGTAATAAATAACAAAACATGCCCTCAGTGAAGGCACACAGAGCAAGGTGTCTAACGTGGCCGTCTTTAGAGGTTTTGAAGTTTAGACAGCCGGTCAGAAACCCCGCTTCACTTGCATAAGAACCTTTCGGATGTTATCTGCGATGAAAAGAAATCTGCGATGAAAAGAAATATAAGTCCCAAGTATCGTAAGATATAGGCACAAATTTGCCTGAAACAAACAAAACTGAATTCTGTATGCTCTCAAAGGGAATGGAGGAAGGCACGTATGAAGAAATATAACTTTCCCCGGAGCAAGATTACGCGGTGAGTTAAATATGCAGGATATTTGTAGGCCTTAATTAAATGGTGAATGAAGACTTAGTGTACGCATATAACTAAGTAAAACAAGTGTAAGCATGATTATAGTTTAAATTTAAGCAGGCGCGGTTCTAGAACCAATATTTTTGGGGGCTAGCACGGTGGATCCAGAATTTTATTCAGGGAGGCGTGCTGAAATGTTGACCGGTTATTTTTTCTAGACACTAAAGCCTCCGAAAATCAATAGGGGGCTCATGCCATATTTTCAATGGGGAGCGCCAATAAAATCCTAAAATCATTCACAATATATTAACTAATGCACCCTTGTCACGGCTATTTCTTCTTTAGGGGAAGACCGTTCGCATGTACATCACAATCATTCTTTTTGCTAATGCAATTTTTTTTTTTTTTTACGGAATTTATTTTTTTTTTTGGGGGGGGGGCTAGACAAAAAAAAATGGAGAGGGCTACAGCCCCCAGCCCCCTAGAACCGCGCCTGAATTTAAGCCTTTCTGCCTTATAAAAATAAAGAAGTCTCCACCACAGAGGTAATTTCACAGTGTCGCGGAAGGTGCCACGCACTAATTCTGGTTCACATAGGCCTACACACTTTATGTTCAACTGTTCAAGATTGTTGCGTTTAGCAATGGAAGTGGACTTAGCCTAATTAAGATATGTAGAATAAGGGAATAATACTATTTTCACTGCAGTCTGTTGCAACTGTTAGGTTGACATTGATATATCTACGTATTTGTAGCACGTAAAGTATCATGTCCCCTTTTCCCCCCTTGATGGAGGCGTGGGTCAAAGTGTGAAACATGACGTGCCTTCTAACGTCTCACTTCTGCGTGTGCAATAATGAATGATATATATTTTGCATCTACATGTATATATAAGATTTTTTTCAGCACATAGGGCCTATCAACCTGCAAGATGTTTACGTGATATAGGCTTCATAGCAATGAAAATGCATAATTTCTACAGTGCAAATCTGTAGTCTTTTGTTCAAGACATGTATTTATAGACGTATCTTAAAATGATCTGTGGCATGTGTTCAATATCATTTCCATATTGTCAGTTTAATTAACGACTCATTCAATTCTTTGTGTGTATGAGTATGACATGCAAACAAGCATATCTATTCAAGCTGTGTGCAGTTTCATTCATTCATTATCATTTACCTTTTTCACAGACATGCATTTCTTGACTTTTTTATTAGTCTCCGCATCCAACAAGTCTTAATCACTTCGTCAAACAACTGGGGAGATGTCATCTTGCAGCGATGTTTTTGTCAAGGGCGGATCCAGAACGCAATTTTTTTTTTGGGGGGGGGGGGCCAAAAGCAGTTGATGTACAGTAATTTTATTACAGCTACTGCTTGTGGTTCTGTGGTTCTGTGGTTCCAGATGGTCACAAATAGAGAAGCCTTCTCGAGTAGACCAGTGTATCCCTTATCCAGCATCCATCATATTTGGGTACGTGTATAAAACATTATTGCTTGAAATGTGCCTAAGAAATTGGAGATTGAGAGAATTGGAGATTTGGAGATTAATGTGTTGTAAAATTATTGCATAGTAAGTGCTTATGGAGATTATTTCTTCCTGATTAAATTGTTATGCCTTTAATATTTGTATGCCTCAAATAATTAAATAATAAAATATTGGATTCATAGTCATTGTATATTTGTAATTAAATTAATTTCTATTCTTCTGTTTTCTGTTATTACAGACTGCCGAAGAATGACTGTCGGTTTTTTTTGCAGTTTTGTTGTATGTGTAGTAATAAAATTTTGATCAATTAAGTGGAATTATATCCCTGTGTCACTTTCAAATTTTCTGCGTAACCTTTCCAGCTCGGTTACATGTGTTTCATTGATACTTCACATGAAAAATAATGAGAAAAACTTGTCACGGTATTTCTTTTTTTTAACCTGATTTTGTTTGCTTCAAATGTCGTCTGATGACTGCAAATGGTGCCCGACTAAACTTAGTGCCAATATATGGGAGTCCAGAGAGGCCACATAAAGCTTTTTCTCGACCATAACCCAATCTAAAAACACGTTAAAATTGTGCAGCAGCAGGTCTCCGTCAAACCAGTGAGTTTTGGCGGTTTTGAGACATCATCTTTCATTGAAAAACAAACTTTTTCATTTTGCCGACGCGCATGGCTACGGCGACGCGCGCGCATACCAGAAACCGGAGACTTTTTTTGTTTGGCCTAAGCCACCAAATAGATATGTATCATGTATGTGGAATCGTCGGAGAAAATCGGTCATCACCTGATGTACATGTACTGCCGTGACCTGGCAAAACGCCGCAAACGTCAGTGATAACTGATGTGGCGCAGTATGGGCGCCATTTTTGCCGTGGCCAACAATGCGTATCGACCTAGTTAAGTTGATGCAAACGTCACGTGAGATTTTTTTAGAAGTGCAAGGTTCAAAAAGGCTGAGGGCCTGCTTCGCTCGTACCCCCCGCCCTGCAAACAGGACGCTGGGATACTCTGATGAGCTTCACAGAATCTTGTGAAGGAAGTGGCCTATGACCTATGTATAAAGCATCTGGCTGCAACTGTTCAAGTCCGCAGTTAGACAATGTGCGCAAATAATATCCGATTTTTTTTATAGAATTGCGCACATTCCATACCGGATGTGATTTCTGTTTCATCGAGGACCATGTTGACAAAATTTTGTGCGTCGCGTAATGCAATCCGACCGTTTGTGATTCGAAACGGAGCCTGAGCGAGTGACGGGAATTGTAAATTTACAACACAGATAAGTTTACAGAATTTCCTACATTATTACGCTTTTCAACGAGAAAAAAAACCATCTCTAAACTGGAATAAAAGAGTAATGAATCAGTTTAAATGGCCGTTTCAAACCTTACAGAGTCATGACCTTAATGACGCGCAGGTCACTGGTCACGCAAAATCCGACCAATCAGAGCGTTTATTCATCAGAATATCCCAGCGTCCTGTTTGCAGGGCGGGGGGGGGGGGGGTTACGAGCGAAAGGTCCTGCGAGTTGTCGCCTTATAGCCCCAACCGTCAATGCAGACGATACCATTATTGTTTAGGTGAGGTACATTCATCACAATTTCCTAAAACAGTGTTTATTATTATTCTGCAAGCCAGGTCCTGTCACGATGGAGACAGGCCCTCTAACTTTTTTGGTTAGCTATAATCTCAGTTTAATCAAGTCAGTAAGCAGTGTTGGCAAAGTCTGTATTTCATTTTTCATAGAATACCAAGGCACAGTTTGCCTTTTCTCTAAACTACTCGAAAGTACGTTTCCTTTTAAAATGCTTTTTTTTTTGGCTCGTAAAACTCACCAATTCAGATTTTACAATAATATGTTCAGCTGATTATTTAGGTTTCCCATTATTTCCGAGTGACCCGTTTTGTTAGCTTGAAGTCCAAATGTATTTGAACATGTGTGCTATTTCTCGATCAATAGGAAGTGCATGGAGCTAGATTTGTATTATATGGTTAGTGTGTTTTCGTACTATTGGTCAAGTTATAGGAAATTAAATTTGGGTTCCCAACTTTCTCTTCGTCGAAAACATTTTCTTTTCTTAAAATTTCCGAACAGTACTTCCTTTTGGTAAGACATTTTAACTGTCACCAACTGAAGTTTTCAAATATCCCTCAGAACGAGTTGACATACGCGCTGACCAAGCTGTCGTTTCGAGGGGGGGGTGGAATAAGAAAGCGCATGCGCGCTAACCTTGTATACATACTTTCGCTCGCTGTTTCGTTCGCATTGTTGCAAGCAGAATACAGTGCTTGTATATTATTTTTTACATGTCACGTACGAAGAGCGTGTAGGCCTATAGTTGCTCTTTTTTAGGCCTACTTGAGGGTACCCTGATGCTCATGCAGGAGATTGTGGGTTGTATTCCCGCTCGGCCAAACATCCATGCAGAACATTTCACTTATTTTTTACTTATACCGGTATTTATATATCTGTTCATTAAAAAAAGGCAAATAATATTTGGGCTGGCGTTACCACGGAACACCAACCCGCCGCAGGTTTTCCTGCCACGGGTCGTCTTTTCCCTGGCCAGGACTCGATCGAACCCGTGACCATCCACCCACTTCCGCACCGCACTCTCTACCGGGTACCGTATTTTAATTTTGAATGTTAACAAACTGGCACTTTAAGGGGAACTTTATCATGTAAATATCTTCGCCCTAATTACATTCCAGCAATCAAGCTATATTTTACCAGGGTACTTTTAATGACCTTGGGTCTTTTTTTCATTCCCCTGTCCATAACAGACTAGGTTTACTTCTTTGAGTCTAGGTTTACTTCTTTGAGTTGTTAAGTTGAAATGAGGGCATAGTGCCCGGTATTTTGTCCGTACTGTTTTCAGATATAATGATTAAAAAAAATGTAATAGCTTTTCATGGCCTTTCGTTGACCTCACATTGCTTGTTGTAAAAATAAATTAAGCAAATGTAGAAAGTGAAATTGCATGACGCGATCTTTGTTTCGTTAAATCAAGCAAGCTGAATAATTACATATTAATTGCTGTTTCCTTGTGCGAATTAACACACCCAACAATGGCCTCGGGTAAGCGAGCTTCTACTGGTGTCTACATGTTCCTACTAATTGTCTCCATCGTCAACATATTGTGCCCAGGTAAGTAGGCTGCCACTTTTTGGATTTTTTTTAAAACAAAACTAAAAAGAAAAATAGGGTTAAGCCAATCAGTGACACAATTATAGAAAGATCAGTAGACATTGACATGAATAACGAATTGAAACGAAAGCAGTAACTTTGTGTGACAGTTTCTCGAACATAGGTTTCAGCTAAACCTTAATCAATCAACTTTTTTTCTCTCGGGAATGCTTGGTATTGAAATTGATTGGATATTTTAAGGCTATTAGGAATACCTGAATTATACTGTTTTAGGTCGTGAATCTGTTCAACTTAACAATCAACGAGAACAAAATATAGCCGACATAGAAACAAGAAACCTTAGGAAATGAACATTTCAGATAAGTTTTCTTTATTTTGTGTTTGTGTGTGTGCAAGCATTACTTTCACTGTGTGGAGTTCCGAGCAAAAGATGTCACCATAAACCAGGTGTCAGATACGTTGTGTGGACTTACCCACGTCCACACAAGGTTTCCCCCTCTCTGGTTAAAAGGTTTTTTTGAGTAAGCTTTATTCGTCGCAAAAAAAAAAGAAAGAAACACTCGAGGGAATCATAGTAATCAAAGTGGATGAAAGAGTTTTCACAGTGTGAGTGAAATGAGGTTTTTTCACAGGTTTTTCTTAACTACACGAAAACAAAAGAATGTCCACACTATGTATGTAACGTATGTGTGTGTTTGTTTCTGCATTCAATAGGGGACGCTGAACAATAGAGGACTATAGGATCCCCACTTCCCGAGAGCTCCTCAATTTGGATTCGTGTACAAAATATATGGGGGGTCTTCAAGAGTACAAACAAAGAGGGACAATGTAGCAGGCAAATACACACTTGTGTGCGCGTGTGTGTTATTATCTGATTACTATGCGTGGTCACTTTTTTAGCCTATGAGGCAACTGTGAACAAAGTGGACAGTGAGATTTTTCATAAAATATTCCATTATGTTTTTGCTTCCCGAAATGGAATAATATAATATCCTATGCCATTTTCTCCAGTTTCTACACAGGAGGTAATATTGTCCAGAATAAGTCCATATGAAATAGAAGGGCAAGAGACCGAGTTTAAATGCACACTTCGAGGAGACAATTGCCAAAATATGTCACAGTTTTTACTCTGGCTTATTAACGGAACACGTTTGTTGGATGGGCCCGAATTGAAAGTACCGTTGGAGAGTCGCCTAAAGAAAAAGTTGTACAGAAACCATTATATCATTGTTATACTACTGAAGGGAATGGATTCTTTGTTGGACTTAACAGTTGTTTGGAGTTATCAGAGTTTGACTTATCGAGATTTCACTGTATATCATAAAATATTCTGCTTCAGTTTGTTATTGCTTCCCGAAATGGAATAATACAATATCCCAATGTCATTTTCTCCAGTTTCTTCGCAGGAGGTAGTATTGTCCAGAATAAGTCGGTATGAAATAGAAGGGCAAGGAACGGAGTTTAAATGTACAGTCGGAAACGGAAGTGAAGATTACAATCGAGACTATTTCTCACACTTAACCTGGTTCCTTAACGGGTATCCATTGTTAATATTCGAGCTACCCGACGAATTTCCAGCAACAAGTACCAAAATGATAACGCTGCACAGAAACCAGACTGGATCCACGTTGATGTGTGCAACGCTTCCGGTAGAAAAAAACGCGAGTTTGACGCTAAACGTAATGTGTAAGTAGACTAGATCTATATTTCATCCCGAATCTATTCCTCCTTCTTTAAAGGTGAACAAACTCATGACTTTTTAAAAACTTTTGTAAAGGCAGTTTTAAACTAGTTTGGTATCGACAAATAAGGTATTCACAAACAACTTATTAAAGTTGGCAGGCGTATACAGGGTGACCCAAAACAACGCAACCTTGGAACATTTGCCTATTTTTAAAAAACGTGATCTGTGTATATGTTAATATTTTTTGGATATCACGTTAAAGCTGGGAGCTTTTTCTGTCAAATACTGGGGGGGATCATAAAAAAACATTTTGGGTTACCGTTAGCACCCAGTCAGTTTCCCTGTGTGGTTCCTTTAAAAAATATTAACTGTTCATTGATTTTAAAGATGACTGTCCGTGTACTACAACAGATCCCCCTTAAATGTTTAAGATCTGGAAGGAGCTTCTTCATATCAATTGGTGGTCGGTCGGTCAATCCGATGGTCTGTCCCCGAAATCGACCAAAAGTATGATGTTCCATATGTGCCATCAACGTCGCATTTTTCAGCTCTGGCAGGGATCATTTGTATCGATTTCATGCAAGACTTTCATGCAAGGCTTCTTGCAAAACGGCTAGAGCTTATTGTGCACTCGCACTTGTTTTCAACTGTATCATTTGAGAAAAGGAAACAATTATTTGGGGTTTCTGCAACCTTCTGACTAAAGGTGTTTTTTTTGGGGGGGGGGGGGGTGCGTTTCCTCGCAAACAGCTCCGCCTTGCGAGTAGACCGATTTCCGGTCGCAGCATTCGTTATTCGTCCCGTATGCGGTCAATCGTCGGCATATATCCTCACGCGCTATGCACATGCATGTAAAATTACAGCGCGAACAGTGACCTCACGCGGCCACTATTTTTATATGCAAATCAGTTGGGGGCGATCGAGAGCCTTGGTTCAATCGTCCATGTGAGGTTTTGGGGGTGGTGCTCATTATGTTAATAGTCTTAGCTGACCTTCAATGTCGTTTTCTTATTGGTCGATCGTTGCGTGGAAACTTGCATAGTGAAACGTGGCACCGTACATAATCCATACACGTACACGTTGTGTGTCTCTGCACACGGCACCAATGCACAAAAACTGTGGTTCCTGTCACGTCCGCAAAAGGCGAATAGCTGCAAATAATTTGATGACGTCCGGATTTACCAAGGTGTGATTGGACACTCCACATATTAGCCCCGCCTACACTTATCTGTATTCGCATACAAGGACGTGCGCTAGAAATCCAGCGCAAAATAAAGAAAAACATAAGCTTTTGCCGACGATTGAACCAAGGCTCGAGATCGTCCTCAACTGATTTGCATGCATGTGCATAGCGCGTGAGGATATATGCCGACGATTGACCGCGTACGGTGACCAAGGCTATTCCAGAATTGACGTGTACCGATTTTCACGTTCAATATCCCATTTTAAACATTTTTTTTAACAATTTCTTTTTTCTTCGGGTTTAATCTAGATCCACCAAGTGCCGTGACCCTTCAAGTCAACACCACTCATTTATGCGAGAGCGACACGGAGTGCAGCGCAGATGTGACAATCGGAAGTCGCTATCGATTCATCTGCAACGCGTCAGGTTCGAATCCAGCCATTAACATCACCTGGCTGATCAATACCAATGCCTGCTCGGGAATGGGGCAGACAGAGATGCCTCCAGATTGGAGTCAGTCACGCCAAGATGAGACCAACGAGGACTGGGAAACATCGAGTCGGATCGATCTGCAGATACTCCCAGAACATCACTTAGGGAGCATCGCATGCAGGGCGACATTTCCAGACGGAGGTACAGTGTTCAGGGAGATAGTCATGAAACTAGGTGGGTAAAAACGACTAAGTTTACTTAGTCGAGCTGGACACGAAAGTCTCAGTTAAGAAACTCGTTATCTCAACAATAAATTACTCACTGGTGGTGCGACCTCTGTAATGGCTTCTTGTTTTGATGGTCGTATAAATTATTATATACATCCACCGCGTTTGTGAACTCAAAAGTCCGCCAGCTAGTGCCAATATGCCCCCTCCTCGCCCCGAATTGCGGACAACTCTTTACATCCACCACGTTCGCGAACTCAAAACTCCGCCATTGCAGCCAGTGCTAAATATTTGTCACCCATATCGCGACAACTCAAGACATCCACGTTCGTGAACTTGAAACAGCCGTAGCTAGTGCACATTTGTCCCCTAAATCGCTGATGACTTTTGATGTCAAGATTCTTGATCTCAAAACTCCGCCAGCTAGTGCCGCTAATTTTGCCCCCAATTCGCGGACAACTCTAGACAAATTTGCACTAGCTAAATGTTAGTTTCGTGAACTCAAAGCTCAGACATCTAGTGGCAATTTGTCCCTCAAATCATGGGCAACTCAATGACGTAAAAATATTGTGATCACACTCTGTAATATTCAACAAGTGTGAGCAATTCATCCCAACAAATTGTCATCTGTATCTTCTATTTTAGCGGTAAGAAAAATATATTATGAGTTTCTGCAATCCTCTGAAAAGGGGTTTGTGCGTGGACGATCCGCTTAGCGAGTAGACTGATTCCCAGTCCCTACTATACCTTCTGATTGAGGGCGGGAACCAGCCTACCCTGTGAAAACTAAATTATTGTCGGGCCGGAAATAATATAAAAAAAAAAGAAGTGTACAGCTATTCCATAATTAAACGGGTGCCGATTTTCACATTCGATATCTCATTTTAAACAATTTACAAAAACAAATCATATCTCTCCCCTTTTTTGAGGGGGGGGGAGGGTTAAAATAGAAGGACATCACAATATTGTGTTTTCATTCTAGATTCGCCAAGCGCAATGACCCTGCAAGTCAACACCACTCATTCATGCAAGAGCGATACGGAGTGCAGCGCTGGGGTCACAATCGGAAGTCGCTATCGATTCATCTGCAACGCGTCAGGTTCGAATCCAGCCAGTAACATCACCTGGCTGATCAAAACAAAGACAGAGATTCTGCTAGATGGGACCCAGTTACGCCAAGAAGAGGCCAACGGGGACTGGGAAGCCTCGAGTGAAATCCACCTGCAGATACGCCCAGAGCATCGACTGGGAAGCATCTCATGCAGGGTGATGTGTCCCGACGGAGGCACAGTGTTTAGAGAGATAGTCATGGTATTGAGTGTCAACGACAAACTAGGTTGGTAAAAAAAGATCAAGTTTGCTTAGTCGAGCTAGGGACACAGGTCCGAGTTGCGAAATCTTGTTATACTCATGCAATTACCCACTCGCTCGACCGATGATGGGGGAGAGCGTCGTGCCTCCTTTGCAAACGCTTCTTACTAACTTTGATGGTCGTGTATGTCTTGTCCTATTTCTCACAGATATACTGCAGCTGCTCGCCATCATCATACCGGCTGCGGGGACTGTGTTAGCAGTCGTCGTCATTGTAACTGTTTGCACATTGCGGTCAAATGCCAAGCGTGAAAGAGCCAAAGAGGTTACAGAGGTAAGGCTGCCATTCAGAATTATTCCGGCAGAAAGCTTCAGAACACTTCACTTTTGTTGTGATAAATAACAAAACATGCCCTCAGTGACGGCACACAGAGCAAGGTGTCTAACGTGGCCGTCTTTAGAGGTTTAAGTTTAGACAGCCGGTCAGAAACCCCGTTCCACTTGCATAAGAACCTTTTGGATGTTATCTGCGATGGAAAGAAATCTGCGATGAAAAGAAATATCATAAGTCCCAAATATCGTAAGATATAGAAACAATCTTAGCTGACGGAAACAAGCAAAACTGAATTCTGTATTCTCTCAAAGGTAATGGAGGAAGGCACTACGAAAAAATGTAACTTTCCCCGGAGCAAGATTACGCTGTTCGATGTCATTGGAAGTGGGAACTTCGGTCAGGTCTTCAGGGCAACTGCAGACGGGATACTGCAGGAAGGAGTCGAGACGGAGGTGGCTGTGAAAGTACTCAAAGGCAAGAAACTGATTATTAATGAAGACACTACAGATTGTGGATGATGACTTACCCGCTACACTACACCTGCACCATGCAGACATTTGCTGGTCCCACAGGGCCAACCTGGTGTCATCTTTGTACCTATGTCACTGACCGACTAACCGACTTACTCTGACTGACTGTCACCTCTGAGATGGGCAGTATTTATTTTTCTCTCTATCTGGTAATGAAATCAATTATTTCTCAAAAGTGCCCCAGGCACTGCAGCTCGAAAGCCCGAGGAAACCTGTAGAGAGAACACAATGAATTTGAAGAAATTACAGTTTTAGAGGTGGGAGGAATACCCCGAAGAACATTCTGGAAAAAACTTATGGAATCAGGTAGAGACTAAAAACCCAATCCACATGTGTATCAGGACAGGAATCGAACCCAACCAACAGCAGTGGAAGGCGAAGACAGTAACCACTGCGCCAACCAGACTCCCTTGTCGACTTGGACAATTACCTTGTAACGCCCATGAATGGGTAGATCTGGCCCACTAGTTAGACCATATGGATGAAAAGGCTTCCAATTGATAGCCATTATTATTTTTTGAGTATACCTATGTGCGCTTTGAGGCCAGTTATACTAAGGTTGCTTAGCCTAGTATTAGAAGATTGCACACGGAGATACACCTAACCGGTATTGGCGACCAATATGACCTGATTCATTCCCAGTTTTTGATTGTTATAATTGTTTTTTGTTTCAGAGTCTGCTGATAAAGCAGCCGCCTGTGACTTCAAGAAGGAAATCGCGATCCACAAAACTTTGAAGAGACATCCGAATGTAGTCTCCATGTTTGGATGCTGCACTGACTCGGGTGGGTAGCTGCACTGACTCGGGTGTGAATTTAGTTTTCAGATAATGGGTCGTATCAAGATTAAGCGAAGTAGTCAGGGACTACAGCTATAACGACAAAAAACATTCAGCAGCTACTTTTTTTGATAGAGGTGTATTTTGTGTTCTTAAGTCCGTAATAATGAATACGCAAGAGGTAGAACAAAACACGCACCTATAAAATGAGAGGTTGGAATTAAATTAAGATGGGCTGATGAGAATAGGCTTTCAGTATGACGATTATTTTAGAATCTCAACTCCGACATGTCCCTTTTAACTCTTTTTTTTCTTCTAATGATCTGTTTCTCAGAACCCTTCGTCATCATTCTGGAGTTACTACCAGGAGGCAGTCTACAGGGTTACCTGAGGAACAAGAAACAGGCATGGATGGAGGAAGCCGTAGAAGGCGCTGAACCTGTCCCTCCATCCGAGCTGCTTGCTTTCGCCTCTCAGATTGCGAATGGCCTGGAATACCTGTCATCAGTTGGGGTACGTATGGGAATACAAGATAAGGAAAAGGATAAACAGAGAGTAAAAACATTCAGACTGCGGTCAAGATCAATGTCGCAGTCACGTGGTTCATTATGTAATGCTGATCGCAGACAACCATGTTATCACCACCATTATACACGTGATGTGATCTGGTCAAGCAACTATAGCTTCATCACCTAGAAAGAAATTAGAGACCTGTCTGTAATGATGACCTCTAGGGTTAGGGTTAATGTAAGTGTTGGTGGGTATGTAAACACCGGCAATCGTGGACCTAGCACAAAAGGGTTAGGGCACAAGCAATACGACCTACGATTGACCGATAGTCCACGATTGAAATTCGTGTACAAAACCAATGAGAGCTGTTGCTAAAAAGTTCGAGTACAAATAAAGGAATGAGGATTACGGACAATAGGGAGTCCACGATTGCCGGTGTTTACACAGATGCGTGTGGGTGTTAGTGTTAGGGTTAGGTTTATGATAAATATGCTTAACTATTAATTGTGCGTGTTCCGCGGCTTTGCACTTATAATCTCAGTCATTGAGTACAGGCTAAGACAAATCGTCATGTCTGATATAGCAAGCAATGTACACTGAGGTCAGACTGAGGTCATTTGGCGAAATCAGACTTCCAAGTCACATAACTATTAAATAGAAATCCCTATTTTTCTCGCCATTGTGTATTAATTTCACGGGTGGTTATGTTAGGCTATATTAAAGATAATTCAAACATTTCTTCAACTTCGAACAAGCATATACATTTTTTTGTCTGCAGTGCATTCACCGTGATTTAGCCGTCCGTAATATCCTCCTTGATAAAGACATGGTATGCAAGCTGTCCGACTTTGGCCTAGCGCGTGATGTTTCTGAGACACAACAATACGAAATGACTTCAATGGTAAGTTAACTTCTAGCCGGCCTTCCTTTTTTTCTCGAGCTTTCATTCATATGTTTGACTACGGTACTTGTATTCTGAACAACAGAATTGTACACTGTAAAATGTCCCGTGTCAGATTCGACTCGAACTCCGGGTGGTATTTCCGTGAAATTTGGATGAAATCGGGCGGAATGGCTCTATTTTGCAATGGAGCGTAGACGTTCATTTACAATATGGCGATGGCTTCAGGACTGTTTTTAGGGGTGATAATCTTTGGATGGAGGTTTCTCACAAAGGTCATTGGTTAACCCCCGAAAAAAAATTAACGAAAAATGAAAGATGATGAATTAAGTTTGGAGAATTGTGATTTTTAAAAAAATATATTTTGGGGAATCGCGCGTAGTTATCACCGAGGACTATATAAATTATGGCAGTCTATTTACTGGTCTGTAACCATTGATCTCCATTAATCTGTACAATGGAGATCAACGTCTGTAACCTTTGATAATTAAAAATGGCGTCCTCCACGATGATGCAGTACCCTGTGTGAGGGCGCTTTTTCACAACGAGACAATGAACCCGTATAGTGCTTCGAAGGTCGAAGGTTTGAAACCTTCTCCGTTCTTATATGGCTAGCCGAGTAAAGTTGGCCCTATAGGTCTAGACCTGTCAACGTCACAGCGCACAATCGATTCGGAATGACTATTCGCCGGAAGTCTTTTCCGTGTTTTTGGTTCACCCAACGGTCCGATTAAGCCCATACATTGGTGTAACGGGGTAATCCTATACGATAGCACTGCCCGGCTCTCCTGACCATACAACCGGTCTAAGTCACAAGTGACAGTCAGTCAGTCGGTAGGACAGGTACAAAGAGGACAGTATGGCGGTTCATTGGTACCAACGAATTAATGAACGTCCTCCGTTTGTCCTTAAATTTTATTAGCTTAATATGTCAATATCTGATATTTCACGATTGCCTTTCGTAGGGGATGATTCCAGTTCGCTGGTTGGCTATCGAGAGCCTGCTTGACGATGTCTATACCACCATGAGTGATGTCTGGTCATTCGGCGTTCTGCTGTGGGAGATTGTCACACTGGGTGCGTCAATTGTTTCTGCCTTTTAATAACGGATGCTTTGTAGTTCATAATCGATAGCGTGCCCTCTACCTTCCAGCCGGTGTGGTGCAGAATTATGGCGCCAGAGGGAAAATGACTTGTGTTTGTAATTTGCATCTGTGTTGTTGCCGAGTCCTTCACAAGGCCTCACAAGTCCATCACTGTACAATTCACCCAGGCCCAAGTCATACGCTATTCAAAATGAACCTTGACAAAGACATTCTCCCGTTACTGTTCATCTTCTGTCACTTGTAACCGAACTTGTGACTTGACGGGGGATTTACTCATTTTGTTTGGAAATGATTTACTCATTTTGTTTGGAAATTGAAGACTTTATTCTTATTTCATGCTTAAGGATGACAACATAATTGTGTACAGGGCAAATATAAAATGCTATCATTCCAGCTGATCTCTAACAAACGCCACATAGATCTGTGACACACATATCTATTTTTTTTCCACAGGTGCCCACCCCTATCGTGGCATGCATGCACGTGACGTAATTGATTCCATAGAACGGGGCTTTCGGTTACCAAATCCCGCCCACTGCAGCGAACAACTGTAAGTACCTAAAATTGGTTACGATATTGGGATGTGGCAAAGATCATTGCCCAAGTGGAAACAAATAACATTCAGATAACAACAGCATGCAGATCAAATATTTGTGAAAACACCAAGAGAACATTCACTGGGAGACACAGCTTCAGTAGTCGTATACGACTACTGAAGCTGTGTCTCTGAAATACTACTTAAAAAAACATATGACTTTCTATCAAGTGACTGTTATTTAAGCTATACCTTAAAGAGGATTTGCTTACGCATCCATTCCATTCCATGTATACACTTAGACCCCCCTCCCCCTTTACACTGGGCTGCGACCTTTGGGCCTCGCCTCCCTTGTGCGACTATGAAACTGGCCAGGTCGCCGTTGGAGGCTCAAAGGAGGCCGAAAGGTTGCCTAGGCCATTCAAAGATGGTACACAGGATGTTCAGACATCGCCATGGACGCCATGGTCTTCGTAAATTTTTGAACATGTTCAAAGCAGTCGCACAAAGGTCGCCGAGGAGGTTGGTTGCTCAAAGGTGGCTCAAAATATGAGCCATAAGGGAGGCCCAAGCATCGCCCGGTTGCAGAATGGATGCACAATGGTCGGTCAATGGGCGCCACGTAATAGATCCGTTCTGTTGCAAATTTTGCTGTCTATCTCGGCGATGCTTCTGCCTTCCTTGTGCCTCCAGGGTCGACTAGGAGGCAGAAGCATGGCTGAATGGTCGACCAGTGATTGCCGTTAGTTACCGTTGGTCGCCGATGATGGCACAGAAGAGGGACAGAGTGCAGGCGCGGTTCTACGGGGGGGGGGGGGCTAGGGGGGGCTGTAGCCCCCCAAAAATTTTGTCTAGCCCCCCCAAAATAAATTCCGTAAAAAAATAAAAATTGCAATAGCAAAAAGAAGGATTGTGATGTACATGCGAACAGTCAACCCCTAAAAAAATAGTCGTGACAACGGTGCATTAGTTAATATAGTGTGAATGATTTTAGTATTTTATTGGCGCTCCCCATTGAAAATATGGCATGAGCCCCCCCCCCCCCCCCCTATTGATTTTTGGAGGCCTAAGTGTCTGGAAAAAATAACCGGTCTACATTTCAGCACGACTACCTGAAAAAAATTCTTGATCCACCGTGCAAACCCCCCCAAAATATTGGTTCTAGAACCGCGCCTGCAGAGGAGGCTCAATGGTAGCCCAAACATTGCTCGGGGGTCGCCTATGTTGCCTATAATCGCGTTGGTTGTCGTAGATTGCACAGGGGAAGCACAGGGGAGGCAGGCAAGTGGCTCAGTGGACGCACAGGTCGCTAGTAGCTCGACATGGAAATGGCCGAAAATTGCAGTTTTGTGGTTCAAGTGAGAAACAAGGATCGCTGGAGCAGTTCCATGCATAGAAAAAGGATTTTCTGGGTCTAGACGACCATTGAGGGTCCTGGCCAGTTTTGGTCGCTCAAAGGTGGTACAAAGGTCGCAGCCCTGTGTAAAGGGGGCATCTGTACATGTAGGCCTACATGGAATATTCATCCACACTGGCGGCAAGACGTGACATCCTTTCCATTTTGCTGTGGTTGTACCAAAGATGAAACTTGTTTTCCGATTTTAATCGGAAATCCGATTTTTTTTTTTTACGTCTCCTAAGAAACAATAAAAACTGACCAGCAAAAAAAATCAAATTATGTGTCTGCTAGTTTTCTCTTCAAACTGTCGGACAAATGGTTGACATTAGCAATGTAAAATGGGTATTAAGCACTGTGACAACATATGAATTTACTGAGCATTCAGAAAACAAAATCATGCCATGTTTCTTTGTAATAAATATACATTTCTCATTACTATATGTTTATTAGTCTAAGGTCTCGGTCTCGCCCATAAGGTCTTGGTCTCGGTCTCGACTTTGGACCCTGAGGTCTCGGTCTCGGTTCTCAGGTCTCGCTCTCGGTCACGACCTTTCAGATCTCGACTACACAACACTGATGACTAATGATATTAATTGTATTGAAGAGAGGTCATTCATATCACTTCATTTTTGCTGGTCCCATTTGGTCAGCTTAACATCCAATTTGCTCCTATCTCGATAACTAACTGACGGACTCACTGTCACTTATAACTTTGTCTGGCTGCCCATCTCATTTTACTGACTGTCGCTTGTGACTTACACTGCCCTGGACCAGCTTGATAAGTCTTGCCTATAATGATGTAGCATACTGCAACACATGTGCATTATTAGTCTGACGCCCCTTATTCCATCAAGCCTCCATGCGAACGGCGAGAGTAGATTTTTCTTTCACTATCACGTTACCACTACAGTTTATTATAAGAAATTTTCTTCAAACTTTGAAGTACCTAAATTGCTTGCGATATTGGGAACTTTCACTCGGGAGGTTACACACTGAGTATACAGTATTTTTACACGTCGGTGAAGGGCAAAGACTAATATTGAACTCAGAACTTTTGGCCATTCCGAATCAACTGAATTGAAATGTGTGTCTTATGTTGAAACAGTTACGAGGTAATGAATGAGACCTGGCAGGAGACGCCTAGCGAACGCCCGACATTTCGCGAATTGAGGGAGACCCTTGAAGGAATGATCCCTGAGGCTCCGGTAAGCATAGTTGAGTGGTTAACTCCGTGCATGAAATTTAGCTGACGTAATTGGTGTCCCCCATCCCAAAAGAAGGAAGGCTGTTTATATTCAAATTAGCTGAGCGCCCTCAACGTCGAGTTTCGGGCACTTCTTGCTGCGCACTAAATCATTCACCCATTGTCGAAGACCGAGCTAACAATTTCATTTTCTGTCTTTGCCAGTACATAATACATGTGCCGATATCTGCTCAAGAACCTTGCCCGGTCCCTCATTTTAACCCTAAAAGAGCCGGGGCGGAATCCGTCCCCCTCAACTTTTTCCGCGATAGCCTTAAACATTTTTTTTTCACGACCCGAGCTGTTATGACTTTTTAGCCTCGAGCCTTGCGCATCTTTCACCAAAAATATAAAAAATTGAACCAGGGTTTGCCGCGTAGCAAAACAATTGCCGACGCTACGCGCCGTGAAACTCAATTTTCCCATATACGTCGTGTACACAGAGCAGAATTACCATTCGTACATATGAATAATTAATTAGCCATAATTCCAAAACCCTTTAACCTGTAGTCATAACATTTCTTGGGTATGTTTATGAGTTGCTCTATGCATGTACCGAGTTTAAAAAAATTGTCGTCACTCGATGACCGAGATCTATGGGGGCGGAACCCCCCGGCTGAAAGATGGTCAAAATAACCCGGCCTGATTAGGGTTAAAAGTGCCACAGTCAAATGACGGTTTTTACTTCATTTTGGTCGACAGATTTACCTGGATATGGCGAACTTTGTGGCCGATCAATACGTGGGAGAAAACTCTTGAGCATCTTTACTTTATCTCGTGTCCTCGCCTGATCTCTTCAACACTGTTTGAATGAATAGATCCACTAAGCCCGCCCTCTGATGTTTTGACCAATTACAGCCGTGATTATAGTGCGACATGCGTGCACTTGCACGTGACAAGTGCGTCTGAATCATGTAGAAAGGCGTAAGCCTATTTGAGGTATGGTGGACACAATAGGAGGGCGCTATTTGGTTTGGGTAAATACAAAGGACTTTACACAAATCAAACAGCGCCCTCCTATTGGGCGGGGCCTACTGAATTAGTCTGCTTGTGTTAAATTACCTCCAAATATTCCTTCACGAAGAAGTAGGTTCCAAAGTATTACGAAGATTAATTTTACATTACAAACAAGTCATGCTCCTGTTTTTGCTTGCATGTTGAACGTTTTCTTCGTGGAGGCAGTTGCTGTCTTTCGAGATCCCAAATTCTGAAGAGCATGCGAAAACCACAAGGTTCCCCAATGAAACATTACATCCTTTAATGAATGTGTTTTACTCAGAAAAAAATACTCAAGGCTTACGATGTTGTTATTTCTTGGATAATCAAGATATGTTACTTGTCAGTCTTTGAAGGCTGGATGGAAAATAATGTGTGCATGACGTTACTACATGTAGTCTACTTAATCGGAATTATACCTGTGTAATTAAAGAAATAGAAAAAAAAGACATGTGTTAACCCAGATGTAGAGACATACCGTTCACTTAATGTGTGTTTTGCTGTCGAACAAATGCATGCTGATAACACTGTAAAGAACAAAAACCCAAACACAGCCACATTGTGAGTCTCTAAATGCTTCTCTCTGTAAAGATGGTCATGTGGACTTGTAGAGCGCCACTTATTAGTGGGAATTGAATTCTAATTTTGTGGCGCTACAAAACGTGTGCCCTCTAACAGATTTAGACGCGGAAGGAATAACCACTTTATTTTTATTCCAAGGTCATTTTCCCCAAAGTCACGGCAAAATAAATAGCGCCCTCTATCTCGGTGTAAAAACAATATTCCAGTCTTTGGACGTACTTTGTTAATCTTGTGGTGGCGCACCAAAACTGAAAGTATACAAAACAGTGCAATTTTAATCCAAGGGCCACTGAAACCTTGTATTTTGTTTTCTTCTAGGGGGTCTTTCGTGAGTCACATTAAATTGTCTAGATGATGAAACGAAACGCATTCTTTTGTCTGCATATAACTTTGATCATTATTATATATTAAGAGAACAAAAAATATTTTTTCTCCAATAACAGTCAAAACAAGATGCAAAAACCAACTCTTTCTCTCTAGTAAAACTTATGTATCGACAATCTCGAAGACTCTAAAACCTCAAGTTCTAATCACAGTAGTAAACAGTACAGCATGCGACTAAATAATTTTTTTAAAAACTGTACATTTATATAGAAAAAAGAATTGAACAAATAGTTCACAATGCTTTAATAAATTGTAACATTTCAAAACAATTAAATTGGATTTTTTTTGAAGTTGTGATCGAAGTTTAATCAGTGGGGCCTAACTCTGCAGAGTGAATTAGAACAAAAGTCACGGTATACGGGAATGTTAAACTACACCGGTTGTTGGTTGGTTCAAAACAATTAAATTGGATTTTTTTTGAAGTTGTGATCGAAGTTTAATCAGTGGGGCCTAACTCTGCAGAGTGAATTAGAACAAAAGTCACGGTATACGGGAATGTTAAACTACACCGGTTGTTTTTTTAGAAGAAAAACCTGATCTGTGACAGGTGGCACGAAATTAAATCGGAGAACGCACATGTATAGTAGTGTTAGAGACGCTTCACATTGTAAATTGTAATAAGAGTGTTATAGTAACCGCATTAAAACAACAAGTGTGTGCTTCAGATAATTGTAAGCGGATATTTTAAATGTACCCAGAAAACTCCCCAAAATGTTTATTTTTAAAATAATATTTCAGCTCACGAAAACAGTATCTACTAGCAGAGCTTCCGGAGGAGCCCATGTACGCTCACTGCGCATGCTCAGTCTCTGACGGGGGTTTCCCCGTTGGTATCCCCGAAGCTATGATGCCGTTTTCCAATGCTTCTTTTGTTGTTCATGGAGGCGTATTAGCGACCTCGCTTACTTCACCCGAACAGCTTGGACAAAAGCACTTGCCACACGAATTTTAAAAGTTGTTTATCCAGATAACACGGGGAACAAAAACATATGACCATTTATTTTGTCCGTTGATTGTGTGAGAAATTAACTTGGAAAGAATATTGCAACCTGACGCTACTTAAGCGGTTGTTTACAAAGTCTACGGAGAGTCAAGACAATTTTCTAACACAACTTGAAATGTTTCTCAGTCCGAGATTCATATCTAATCATTTTTGCAATGACTGACCTTCATTGAGATGTCATATGAAGAAAATGCAGCGTCTGGTTGCAACATTCTTTCCAAGAACTTTAACAAAATATACCTATCCCTGTTAAGATAAGACAAAACTTGCCTAGCTAGTCGAACTGGACCTGAAAGTGTCAGTTGAGGACATTGTGGCTCAGCAGGGATGAGATCGGGGGGGGGGGAATGAAAAAAAAAAAAAACATGAAATAATCGACAGAGATTTGGCGTCGCCGAGGTCCTCAAAAACAACCTCGGGTCTATGATGTATGTTTGTCTTTGCCTAAAGCCAGCCATAACAATGAATGTTTTATTATACAGTACATACATGTAAAACAACTTTTCATTAAATCCTAAGGGATTCTAGATTTCAAAAACGGGATTCTAAAACAATCCTCAAATCATGAAAAATCCAAGTAACAAAATCATGAAATCTGGTTACAAAAACCCTGACAAAAAAAATCTTGTTATCAGGAAAAACCATGACAAATCTCACCCTCGCTCGGCGAGTCAGTAAGTCAGTCTATAAGTCAGTCGATAGGAGGACAGCAAGCCGACACTTTTGGGTCTAGTAAAAATAATAAGTTGTCATTAACTGATGCAGAAGGGCCAACATGAATCAACCATTTATAGCCAGAGGACTGAGCCTAATTTCAAGACCATGCTCAGCACGCAATTGTTGCTATCATCGGTCAGTACTGCTAAAGACTGTAAGCTGGGAATACAAACTTACTTTGCATAAAAATAGTAGGCATATACTGCGACAACGTCTAGACAGTGTAATATAGTATAATTGTAATACTTTTGGGTACTTTCATATTAATGTGTTCTTAATATTGTTACAGCTTCACACAATTCGGCTACAGGTGGCGAGGAGGCCGATTTAATAAACCATTTATCGATCTATGTATATATCTATCTATCTATCTAATAGGCCCATGGTAAGCATATGCTGTCTGAATTCCATAGAGTTGAATAATGGACCAGTCAATATATTGTGAAATCATTCTAATGTTAGATAACAAATTCTGAAATAAAATCTAGGGGAGACTCGAGTGAAAACTCAATCTACTCGATTGACTGAAGTTCACTTTAAAACGTCTGGTCCTATAGTTTCAGTCGGCGGGATGGAATGTTCACTCGAATATAGTGAATTTTCACTCTGTGGAAGTAAGAGGGTTGTTGGTACAATTTTGTTCTGCTCAACGTCAAGGGCCATGATATTAAGCCTGTTTGTTATAAGATACTTTCTTATTATTATAATCTCATCAGATAATCAGGAATGAACTACTGCGAAAATCGGGATTAAACGATTCCGTTTGGATTTAACCAGAATTTGGTTTTCGTTCGGGGTTTTCCTTGTGTGTCCCTCTTTTGTCTGTTTGTTTGTTCGTATCCAACTTTAAAACAAAATATTTGCTTAACAAAATGTAGTGCACGAGGTATTAGACAGAACCGCGACACACCAACTCTAGTGGGATGCGGATCAACCGTTTTGCTAGAGAATCCAAATGAATATGTAGATGTAGAACCACCTGTTGAAAAAAAAAACAGAAACAAAAATGCCTCACTGTATTTGAGGTTGACGCCATCTTCACTGACTAGACTTTACTGACTGGACTGTCGACCAGCAGACATTAATTAATTAGCGGAATGTAATCGGGAACGAAATGTGAAACTGCCTTTCAGTATAGTCAATAACGTATAATCCAAATACTTTTTAAAAAAAAATGATTGACTTCACAAAAGTCTTGCGCCTTCGACCCACAAACAAAATTTAGTTTTGAATACCAGTCTCTTTGTCATGTTGAAAAAAAATCAGACGACAAGCGAACACACTCTACAACAAAAATGAATAGAAAAGGCAACAAAGCACATATAATAAGATTAAAATTGGGGGGAATCTACCTATGCTACCCCAGATTGCAAAACGCAGATCTTTTTGTCTGGGATTTGTTGAGATGACCAAATATGGTCACGTGTTGCAAAGTTTAAGGCTGCCCAGAGTGGCGTGTTCCCTGATATGCAAATTGTTGTACTACGTCATATTTAAATTCGGGTACTGTCAGCCTATGAATGCCTCGCGATTCAGTAATTATTCGTGTGGGCAATGGAAGCAAACACATATAGTTGTCAGTTCGGGTGAACCTCTGATACGACTCTGATAGCTTTAATTATATTTCGACTGTTCTTATAGAAAAAAAAAGTTTGCTCTACCATTGTTACAGTAGCCTACACGTTGAGAGTGAGAAACTCTTCATTTTACGCACAAAAAAAAAATCTTATATCGCAACAAAAATGATCTGATATCAAATGTCCAGTGAGACGAACATTAGCTTGATTGGGTCAACATGCAAAATGGAGGAGAAATCTATGCTACCAAAACACATTGACAGGAAAATATGACAACACTGTGAACACTAATCGAAACCATCCAGAACAATCGAGACAGTTACTCGGTTTTACAGATCTCTTTTGTAGCTACTTTATTAAGCCCGGAAAATACGAACTAAGCTTTCTTTTTATTTTCTACTTACGTCTTTTTTAAAAATGGGTTGCCTCTGAAAAGCAAAGATGTTATCCTTTTATGCCAAACTTCTTATTTAAAACATAACGACAAACATCAGTAGACTGCCTATATCCACGTTTTTGCGTATTCCTCTTCTTCAAAGTAATATTATAAGTCATGCATATTTACCTTTTCCCCCTCCCAAACCAGTTTGAGTATGAAAGATAAAGCTGCATTTTATTTTTTTCCAGCTAGCCATGTGAATTTGCTTGTTGAGTTTTTTATTATCATTATCTGATCAGTTCTCTGAAGCAAGATTCAAGTTGAAAAATGGAAACGCGATTTGTCAATGCTCCGATTTCCCAGTGGTGATTTTGTACACCTTCAATCATGCAAACAAGGTCCGTACCATCAGCATTGGTGTTTAAACCAAGCATGCCCAGTCTGCACGGGTACAATTCCACCGCGGGAATAATCACTGCGAGACAGGCCTGTACAGAGTCGGTATTTTTTCCGTTCACTGAAAACGAAACTCCGAATTTACGGTGGCAAGGCGGGACTTATCCTGACCCGGGAAACCCCTCGGCCGTGCACCTGTACCATACGGATCTATTCGTCATACACGACGAGAACAATAGAACAACTCCTGACGTTTTTGGTTTATATGATAAAGATCTAGTTCGGGGTATCTCAAACAGTACAGCCATAACAGTGCGACGTGTGTACACACTCACGTAATACCGCATATAGGGGCAGGATTTGTGCCTCTGATGATACAAGCATGGCATTTGGCAAACAGTCAGAGCATGTTTTTTTGGCTATAGGGCCATCGCAGATTTGTCCTGTGAAGAAATATTGGTAAATAACAATCCATGCCGGCCATTTTCAAAGTGGCCGCCATGGCTTGTTATTTTACCTATATTTTGTCATGGGACGATTCTGCGATGACCCTATAGCCAAATATCTTTCTTAGGACAGACTCTGACTGTGTGCCGAATGCCATTCTTGTATCGTCAAAGGCACAATTCTCCCAAATATTTCACCTATCTGTCCCACTAATAATACACAGACAACTGCATCTTTTTTTATTTGTGTGTGTGCTGGTCTTAGAGTGGGTCAGCCTCTAGTGCTCACTTTACCTCCCTGACTCGTTGACTTATAACTCTCTGACCGTCACTTTGTCGGCCGGGTTAAATCCGGCCAATACCCACTGTATATATGATGCCTGAAAAGCTGCCATTCATTCCATTCTGAATAAATTGTATTGAAACTTAGTGGGCTGTGGAAAAAGTTCTGCTAGGTTTGACCTGTCTTTTTAAACTTGACATGATCTAGTGGTCAGAAATTGTGCCTGTTCCTATTAATTTGTATTGTGCAGTATTTGGTAACCAGGTCAACTGGTCAAGATTAACTGTGACCTTTTGTGTCTGAAGTTGTTAACGTTTACACTCGAGGAAAGTTGTTGACGTAGGTCTCGAGGGAATTTAGTTGGGTTGAATCTGGTTCAACTTGCTACAAATTGTCACTGTCCATTGAATGCTTTTCGATCTTATGTTGCGCCTCAAATGAACAACATTCATAACATTAAGTACAAGACTAGGCAGGCCTAGAAAAGCTGGTCCCATAGTAAGAAATAAACTATTTCAATTGAATTAGAATGGCTATTCACTGGAAGTCTTTCCCTGCATCTCGTCAACACAATGGGTCCGATGTAGCCCATTCATTGGCGTAATCCGATACGACAGTACTGCCCGGCTTCAATCTTCAACTGGTGTAAAAATGACAATCTTACTTACAATGACAAACTGTCCGTAAGTGAGATAGGTACAGAGAGGTACACTATGCTGGCCCTGTTGGACTTGCAAAGCTACTGGCAACTCAAGATACAGGTTAAGAAGGAAACGCGACTGGATTTATTACGATATGATCCACATAGCATGTGGAGGTTCTTTAAATTGCAATGTATGCGTCTTGTACGGGGGAAGCCACTCTCTGTAGATGCTGGACAAAAAAAAAATCATAACCAAAATGAAAACAGAGCTGGTCTACTCGCTCACCAAAACATAATGACAAGTATCCTTAAATGAATTAATGCTGCTAAAATTACACGAGACAATTACATTGGAAGCTGGTGAGGCATACCGAAATGTATTTATATTGTATATAAACAGTAACAAGGTCAGAAAAAGGAATATTACAAAGTTTTTTTTTTTTTTGCTACCGCAGGAAGAACAGTTTTTGAACAGCTTTCACATACTTTGAACAAGAGAGACCCACTTTAGGTTATTTTGTCAAAGTTTTTTTACTTGTGATTTCGACTGCGAAATCAGTGTTTAAACGTGTGACAAAGAAAACATAGTTGATGCCAAGAACACTTTTAATGCACAGAATTCCATGTCGCGGTTGAACAGTTATTTTATTCAAACTCCACATCGCATGCCTGCCAGCAGTCCTTGAAGTTCTGAATGTCAGATTCGCACCGGTATTTCGAACAACTTTTGTAGGTTAAGCCACACAAAAAAGGTCACAATCGCAAATTGGTATTCCCCACTGCCCATTATTTTCTATTGTACCGAAAAAAGTTCACAGGCACAGAACGAAGAATTTCGAAATCGCGATGAATTTTCTGCATACCTTGTAGGGTGACAGAATGAAAAATTTCTTCATTGGGAATCTTACATCACTCTAAACTTCAAGGCCGAAAAAATAATATGTTTGCTTGTCCCACTGGACCTTCTCATTGTCCTCTTTGTACCATCTCACTGACTAGCTGACTCACTGAGTGAGTGTGTCTTAGATTGGTTATAGGCTGGACAGTGCTATCGGAAAGAATTATCCAGTTTTAGGTTAACTTATGGTGAAGACCAGAATCATGAAGATTACCATGGAAAAGCCATTTCTGAAACAATCTCTTGTGCCCTCTAGATTCACTTCGGGATATTTTATCCAATTTTTTTTTTACTTGTGTTTTAAACTGCGAAATCAGTGTTTAAACGTGTGACAAGCGAACACTCCACTCAGTCGATGCCTTAAAAAGTTTTGAATGCAAAGAAATTCCATGTCGCTGTTATTGTTTTTTTTTTCTGTTGGTTTCATTGTAGCAGTGTTACTACCAGACAATGAACAGTCGTTTTTTTTTCTCCAAACTATACACATTCCGTGCCTGCCAGCATTCCTTGAAGTTATACAAGATTTCCTAATACTGGTTTTTGGAACAACTTTTGTAAGGTCAAGCAAAAATAAATTAAAAAAAGTCACGATCGCAAAACGGCATTCCCCGGCCGCCCGTCATTTTCTATTGTACCGAACGAAGTTCACAGGCACCGATCGAAGAATTGCGAAATCGCGATGGGTTTTCCGCATGCTTTGAAACTTATGAAACTGTTTTTTTTTTTATCGAGAATCTTACTTCACTCCAATCTTCAAGGCCGGAAATTATTTTGTGCCTGTCTCAGAGGACCTTGCTGGTATCTCATTTGTACCACCTGACTTACTGACTGACTGAATGGCTGACTGTAACTTGTGTCTAAGCCTGGTTATGGGCTGGTGGAGAGAAGCGGGCAGTGCTATCGTGAAGAATTACCACTCTCGGCTAAATTATGGTGTAGACCAGACTCATGAAAGCTTACCATGGAAAAGCCATTTCTGAAGCAGTTAAATTAAACTATTTTTTACTCTAGGACCAGCTTTACTAGGTTCGCCTTGTTTCTTATAGATTTCTATGGTTTCAGTCCTACAAAGGTGTCAAACATACTTCAATTATTAGACTATAGCATTTAATATACAGATCAATGGCCATTCTACTATACGGAGCAATCCGATGACCACAAATAGAAGACATTAATGAGGTGGTACTGTCATCGCCTGCATTGATCCTCCTAAGGTGGTTGATAAATGTGAGCTAGGCGTTCTGACAAAAAGAGACAGAACTGGGCAGAGGTCGAAATGAAGATTTGCGGGTAATTGGAAAGAGAATAAAAGTCGAATTACTGTTTAAGAAATGCATTTATCGACATGTCAAAAAAGTGAGAAAACACTGAGAAAAAGGCCTTGAAAGTTTCGAGTTTTGTATTCGCGAAAAGAACTGTGCCAATTGTTTTTCCTGAAATATTCTTTTATTCCACGTTTACAGTTTTGCTTAAGCTATGCGTATTACACACATCAAAGATTTACAAATGTCAATAAATCTGAAGAATTGAAAAACAAATCACCCATTTTGTTTCATTTTTTCTCCACAGCTGCTTGTGCCCAGTCCCGTCTCATTTCCCCCCACCCCCCAAAAAAATCCTCTGAAAAACAACACCATTTTGTAATCCAGATTCAAATCACACTGGTTGTGGATCTCACCTTGATAAGTTGTTTTCTAAATTCTAAGCGTGGCCCTGTTTCGAATCCAGTTTCACCCAATATTTGAACGATGTTGTGTCCAGTGTTGGCATCAAATTGAAATCTTGCTGTTGCAAAAAGCACAGGAGTGAATTGCATTGCACGTAATAATCCAAGAACTCTCTATTAGAAGGGGAAAAAAAAGAATAAGCCTTTTCTGATAGAAAATAAGTGTCACAAACTCTGAATTAAATATCAAGTTTGTAAAACTTTATGTCGTGTGTTTTAATTATGCATGCTTTAACAACACTCTCGAAATTAATTATCTCATTGCACCTGACCGCTGATCATAATTGAATTATCGAAAGATTACTTTCTTTGGCAACAGGCCAGTTGGCAACTTCAACATAGGATCAATTTCCCATGATCAAAATGTAGAGTTTCCTTTAAAAATCTATCTATATATATATATATATATATATATATATATATATATATATATATATATATATATATATATATATATATATATATATATATATATATATATATATATATATATATATATATATATATATATTGTAACAAATGGAAGAGAAAAAAAATAAATAACAGGCGTAAAAAATCACAGGAATTAGGACCGAATGTGGTTTAATGCTGCTAACATGAAAGAGTTTTGCTTACAAGTGCATAACAGTGTACATTTTTAACGAATATTCATGGAAGAAAGTCTTATCTCTCTTGCAGTTCGTCACTTATTATATATCACGGCGTGCCTTCAAAACTACCCGCACACACATTCCAATGTTACCAACAAGTGAATGATAGCTCGGGTTTGAGTCATACCATATTGGGTGAAAAGAGAAACACCAAACCTGAAAATTACATTCCAAAATCAAACCGAACTCCGCAATGTTGTTTGAGTTCCTATTACAGAAAATCTTCTGCCGATGCCCTGAAATTACAATCTCCATGAAATTTCTGAACTTTTCGAATAACCAGAACACATTACAAAGTTTTTTTTTTTTTGTGCGGGTCCCTTGGAACCACACATATAGGGTTAAGAATTGTCTTATTCCACGGTGTCTTTTTAATCAACAGGTCTGTTGTTCAGTGAACTATTTTCGGGATATATTAATTTGCACATTATCATAAACTGTTTACTATCCCTATTCTTACAACCTGTATTATTGTTTATGACTTCTCCTTTTGAGTCCTATTTATGTTTTAGCTTCTCTGGTTTAAATGTTTACTTTTTTTATAATTCACTCATTTGTATGGTTTGTATTTTTAGCTAAAGTTTATTGTATATTGAAATCCAGCGTAAAGTGCGCTAATGCACTTTCAACTACCTACCAAATCTAATAACAGAATCAATGTATATGGGTGTGTTATCAATACCACAAAAGAGCTTAATGTTCATATTAGGGCAAACGAATGACTTATCGTCCGACGGAAAACTTTTCAACGACTGAATGAAAATTCCCTGTTTTTTCCACGTGTTATTCACAACGGTACCATTATGATCTCATCGTTCGATAGAGCTTAGTACCAGGCTCCCAAAATACTGAAGGCGTCACACTCAAATGACCATTGACAAAAGACTCAAAACCGGGGCGAAATCGTTCAGGGGAAAACCCTCTGACGAATCGATCCCGCTGTTGCAACACAAGGGCAACAATTCAACCAATCACCGGCTCTTGGTTCACTGACACGTGGACAAAGTCCACCAATCACAAAAGGAGTTTCGTACTCGCCTTCCTGCACCGATGTTGACTTGGTGCAGCGATGAAGGAGAAATAATAGAAATCTGGTTTCAGAAAAAAAAATGAAAACTATTTCCGGGTCTGTGCTGTTTTTCTAACCTGGTAGTTTTCTTGTACGCACGGATGCTGTGACTTGTTGCTCGTGAGGATAAAACCCAAGCTAGGGTGAGTCCTGGCACAGAGTTGTTGAATCAGATTACATCTTGATGGCACAGCTCCAGGAACATAATAAACTCCGGAGTTTTGGGAGGAGACACACACACTCAGCGTGACTGGAGCTAACTTGACAGCGGGCCGCCGTGCGTTCTCGCCCCACGGAAACCTCAAGGTGCCCTCGCTATAGTGGTCCGTCAGAAGCCCAGGACTACTCTCGTAAGTTTAAATTAATTAACTATCACTCATTTTGTCTTCTCTGTATAACGAGAGGAAATGCTCTTTTTGTTTGTTATCTCGCCTTCTTCAGATCTTTAGAGCCTGTGTCAATATATGTGTGTTTAGAATCTAAACAGAAAATTGCAGAATAACTAATCAATTCAATGAAAGTGAAATACTAACAAAAATTGAGTTAAAAGAGCCAAATGTTAGACTACATTGATATACGTTTGCCTTGCACGTATTATATACAATTTTTCCACAACAATGAGGATATTCCTCCTATACGGTATCTTGAACCAAAAGTTCCTTGCGATATCAAGTAAAGTGTCAATTTCATCTTTGAATTCGCACCGCAAGACAGATTTGTATTTACAACATTCCCATCTCACTTAAGCAACAGTACTCAATTTATTTTTCATGGCAAGTCTGTATCATTTACATTCACAGTACTTGCCTACGTGCATGCCAAAACATATTCCCGTCACGCATGAATGATCACAAAAATGGGTGGGTGTAAGGCCATTCAGTGCTTCGTTTACCCAGGTTCAATTTGATAAAGCTTTTACTGTGTCACAGGGTTCATTGTCCATACAGATCACACACAAAAATTCAGAGGACTTAAGCTACCATAAAACGGAATGAAAACTCACGGATTTGTTGTCAGTAGCAGGCATAACTAAGCCAATTTTTGCAAGAGTGGAACTAAATTTAGTTTTAAAATTGCCAGCTGTGTTTCTGGTTTTGGTCAACTTCAATGGACGCTTCAATTGTTCTGTTGCGTTTGTTTGTTTATTTGTATGAAGAGTGCTGTGCATGCAACGCCTTACAGTCGCTTTCGCTATGCTGTTCAAAGTCACAATTCTGGCATTTTAACAACTGAACTTTGACACAATTTCTTCACCATTTAATTTGTTATGACGATTCATTTTTTGTATGATGTACTTCAAATGTTTTGTTATATTTGCACTGTATTGTAAATCATTCACAATTCAGCCTTTGGGCTGCGACGAATCGGTAGTAAAACCCTTGCATTGAATTGAATTGTTTGTTTGCTGGGCAATTGTCCCCAATGTGGCATTATATTCTGTACCCAGTTGCCAATTTCTAATGACGCAAAAAAAATCTTACCCTGTGCCATGCCTGGTTGACCAAAAGACACATACTTTTCTAGTAAGAAATCGCAATTCTGTGCAATGTTAGGGATAATATTCATTTTAATAGAACTGAAGTCGTGGTTAATAGTTTCGAAGATAATACCTTTGAACAGTGACTATTTTTTATAAGAACGGAGTACTATCTTAAAGGTTGGTAACAACTCTCACCATCCATTCTTTTAAGAACCACACAGAAGATATTAATTCAATTGTGTAGGCCCTACCCCCCACTCACAACTTTATTGTACCCTTCCTGTCATTTTTTGGGGTTTTGTTTTTGTTTTATTCTCCTGTATATATACAGGGGGTCGGATAAAAAAAATAAATATGACGGGACCAATTTTTGAATGAAGTTTTTGTCTGTAGCACTTTCAAAATCTAGGATATGAAAGCCCAAACAATGAGTTTTCTTTTAGTACAAAAATCAGTCAAATCACTCATGTTCTTTTCAAGGGAAAAAAGGTAAGTGTTCTTTCAGCAAAAACAAAAACAATTTACATGCATCCCTACGAGAATTGTTTTCGTTTTGCTGAAAGAACATGTGCTTTTTTGTGATCCGTGTACAGAACTCTCAAACGGTGTTTGTGTTCAAAATTCCGTACCTAGAAAAGTACATGCGTGTTTTAAATGATTTTTGTACTAAAAAGAAGCTTAATGACTGGGCTTTCATATCCTGGATTTTGAAAGTGCTACAGGCAAAACTTTAAATTGGTCCTGCCATTTGGGTTTCGGGTGTTTTTTTTTTACTCACCCTGTATTGTGAATAATAGGCCCACTCCTCGAAGAACGTAGCCACGAAACAAGCAAACCTACACCAAAGAAACTATGCAATTAGATAAAGTAGGGCAGTTAAGGAACAAGAGCAAATCAGTCTGCGTCACCTGTGACGCCATGCCGACGAGCAAAATTTACAAAATTCCAAGCAACTAACAGACTGTTATTTTACCAACGTAGGCAATAAATATCAACACATTTCAACTTCCTGCATTTTGAAGAGAAATACATACAGTGTAGAATGTAACAGCTTGCAGAAAATACGACAACACTGTGACCGAAATTTGTAAACAGATGTGACGGTTCTACAAAAATAAACTACAGTCCGAAAACAGACGAAAGGGAAAACAGACGAAAGGGAAAACATGAGGAAACTAGTGCATGAATAAATAATCTGTTTACATGAAGATGAGATCAGAAAGCCCAGTTTACTTAAAGAGTCTAGCCCCAATGAAAATGAATACCTGAGACAGTTTACCAATTCCTATTGGTCGAGAGCCCGTCACGTGGGTGGTTTTAAACCGCCGGTAAAACACCGCTGCGTTCAATTTCCATTCAGGAGATGTTTAGCACTGCGCGCGCGAGGCACATACTATAGACAAGGCCAGAGGGGTGTTTAACAAAAACATGAAGTAAAATTGTTCAAAATCGTTGAAAATGTGTGGCTGGTTGACTTTGTTGGTTTGGTTTTTGCCTGAATGGTGTCTCAATCTGAATGGGAATAAATATGTGCTTGGCCAGTTTTAAACAAGTACGTTTGAACTTGGATAAGGGCCTTGTCGGCGACACTGATCAGCTCGGGCTATTATGCGCGTCCATGCCCGGCCAAGCACAGATGTGTATTCCCTTATTTAAACAAAACCAGGCACGCCTATAGTAAAGCTGATCCAAAGCTAATTTGGTCCAAGAGTTATACAGGGTGAGTAAAAAAGAACGGAAACCCAAATGTCGGGACCATTTTGTTTTTAGTGAAGTTCTGCATAAGGCGCTTTCAAAATCTAGGATATGAAAGCCCAATTCATAAGCTTTCTTTTAGTATAAGAATCATTCAAATCACAACCACCGTTTTAAAGTTCTGTCCATGGATCACAAAAAATAAGTGTTCTTTCAGCAAACCGAAAACAAATCACATAGGGATGCTTGTTTTCGTTTTGCTGAAAGAACGAACCCTTTTTTTTGGTGATCCGTAGACAGGACTTTAAAACTGAGGTTATGTTTAAAATTCCGTAACTTGAAAAGTGCATGAGTGATTTGAATGATTCTTGTAATGAAAGAAAGCTTATGAATTTGGCTTTCATATCCTACAGATTTTGAAAGTGCTACATGCAGAACTTCACTAAAACAAAAGTCCCGACATTTGGGTTTCCTTTTTTTTTTTACTCAACCTGTAGTAGTAATCTGAATCAATTTGGTTGGCCAAAGGTAAGGCTGAAGCAAGTCTCACTAACAAGTGACAGTCAACGAGTCATCAGTCAGATACAAAGAGGAATGTGGCTAACACTCATGTACCAACACAGCGCCTTGAGCATCAATGCTCTTTATTATTATTATTATTATTATTATAATTCTTTCGGTCAGTTACTTTGTAACATTATACTCCTTTTTTTACAAGTTATAACTCTGATCATTTTTTTTTTCAATTCAGATCCCGCCAATATAAGTGGACATTGAAGTCAAGATGGAGACATCGCTTGGCCATTTCTACCAAACGGGACTCGTGAGTGTCATCGAGGGATCATCTCTGTACTCAAATGATTTTCCCGACGAACACCACCAAGTAGTGGAGCTCGGACACATGAAGGTAAAACAAAAGCTTTTGGGCTTCAATATTTCCCGGCTAATTTTTGACAGAACGTCGTTTTACAATTTGTAAATTTAACTGTCCATTTTATTTATGAAAAAATGTAGGGATTAATACATATACTAAATTACTTCTAAAAGTTACCCTCTTATTTTCAAAGAGTAAGAATTCACTCTTTCCAGCGTGTGAAACTGACGTTCAGAGTAAAATGTATGCAATCGAAATGCTTGATTAAAATATCATACTCCGGAAATGTGGTTATTCAGTTGCTTTTCGATCGAACAGAGGATTCTTTCGCTCTAAATCGTCTTGTCCGTACTTTCAGTGGGTGATATCAATGAAACTTCACTCTTTTCAATTTAAACAGACCAAAAAACCCCCAAAAACACCAAACGCACAGTGATAGTGAAATGGGACTTCGCGGGTTCGAAACCCCCAAGAAATCCCCCCTTCAAAAAGGGGGGGGGGGCATGATTCCTTTCTGTCAATCGATCGTGCATCGATCAATCAACCTCTTAATCTGAACTTGTGTCTATTGTCTGTTTCGTATACATTTATATAGTTTATGTTGCATACCTGTTTGTCTCGTTTTATTTAATGATTATTCGGTTATGATTTTAAATGATCTTATTTCCTTTCTGTTTGGATATTTTTTATACAATTTTAATCCTTGAAATTGCTAGTTTTTGTTTCATTAATGTATAACTATATGCCCAGGCCCCGTGCAAAACCACATTATATGTAAACGGGCTACCCTGATGAAAGATCAGAAATAAATAATTGAAATAAATAAACCCATAAATCGACCATGGCAGCTCGGTAAATTTGGAAATGTACACAGACCAAAGATATCCGGGGCTAGTGATCAGATTAGGATCGTTCTGTGCATCCAGAGCGATACTAGCTCGATATCACACACATAAAAATCCTTACTCCCTTTCATAAGTCTAGTACTCTTATCTAAATTTCCAAATCCTTACTCCCTGGTTTTGCTCTATCGTTTAATTATCAACTACTGTATCAACAGCTTTTACAATCAAACCCGGATTCTCCCCGAAAACCGATACCTGATGAAAATGTTTGATCTTTTACAATTCACCTGCAGTTTGTGTACACATTATTACATCGAACAAAGAAAGTCTACATCAGATCGAAAGTCTGTATCATTTTAACGGGAGACCCAACAAAAGATTCTAAACTGGGGTTTTTTTGGCTTTAATTTGGAGAGTGATATAGGCTTATAGTTTATTTTTCCTGGTTTTCCCTAATACTAGTGTGGAATTTTGAGATAAAACCGTGTGTACATAATACAGCGCCCACAGTGCTGCCGTGACAAAGCTGACAGAAAGAAAACATGGTTAATAGTTTGCTTTATATTTTTCACAGAATTTCTCAGCCAAAATCTAGATTTGAATTTGAAAAATGCTTTAAGCGGCAGTACGAGTCCGCAGAAGGAAGAAGTAGTTCCAAATTAAACAAGAAGTGCCATAAAATATCCGCGCAGATAGATCTGGTATAATTGTTGACAATCACGACTCTGGAACACGCGTCATACCTGTGCGATGTGATTTCGTCAGTAGAAGCTTGTAAGAAACATTTTTGATGAATTACGACGTCTTACAAATTTTGGGTCCGAGTTAGATTAGATATAGCAACAGAGCTGTGTGGTGCAGGGCGTGGTGCAAAGACTAGCAGATTTTGTTCGTGACCCTCTGTGCTAAAGCAGCTGATTTGGTTGTGTCCCCGAGAAATCTACTTTACTGTATTATTTGTTATTTTAACCATGTCAACATGAAGACACAGTTGTCAGAGTCACCCCGATGGTCTGGTTCCCTGCCTTCTTTCGCTAAACTGTCTACGCCCAAATCGTCTTGCCCCTGTCTCTCACTCAACCTGAAATATCTCAACGGCATATCGACTCTAGAATTGACCTCCTTTAACCTTTTTGAATTAAAAAAAAAATTATACATTATTTGCTCTCGGGCTGTTTTTTTTTTAAGACTGCTTCCAACAGGAGTAAAACATCCCGCAGATTTCTTTCCTCCAAGTTAATTAAATTAGTCATCTTTCTGTAACAAAAATAACACTTATGGCTCAAATTACTTCCTCCTTCCTCATTCAAGCCCACACGATATATTGTTGTAGCTTTCTATTTAATTGTCGGTCGTATTGAATTCCATTATCAGCAGCCACACATTATATCTAATAAGGGTGTGACTCTCTCGTCTTAAAATATCCAACATTAAAAAGCAAACTTTCGTTTTCTGAAGGGATCTTGCTGCACTGCATGTGGTCCAAATGAAAAGAGAGGGAGAAAAGAGGTATTTTTGTTACGGGTTCTTTACAACAACACTTGAAACATCCACAACGCACATGTGTTTGTAGAAATTATAGTATACATTCCAAACTGGACGGTAGCCACGCCCATAAAGTGGGCACGTACTCGCTTTGTCAGGGCAACAATTACATGGTTTTAACGTCTCTGACTGTTTGTATTTGTGTGTATGGGGTGGAGAGGGGGGCGGTGGTCAGCATGTGATTAAAGGTTGCTCGATGTTCAAGATGTTTGGCCAATACTTTGTCTCGAAACAGGTAACATGCAAGAGCAAGGGGCAGGTAATCGATACTTTCTTCAGTCGTTTTTTTTTATTGTGATTTTGTTATAGGAACCTGCATGTCCGGAATCGATACTGAATTTCATTCTGGAAACTGATAAAGAACGTTTAATACAGGGGAGCAAAGTGGATACCAGAATCGAATTTGGACTCCCACCGGGTGAGTTTGAAAAAAATACACAATAACTTATGGTTTACTTTATTATTTTGTATGAAGTTTGTTTTCTTTTTTTGCCCCCCCCCCCATTCATCAACTATCTGTAAAAATCCCAAGATCGAATATACAACCCACAACCCAGAGAGTTTGGGGAAACTGATCGAAAATATCCCACAATTAAAATTAACATCCTTCATTGCGCGCGGTAGCGCCTCGTTCACCAAGATGGTACGAGCGCACGTGACATGCTCGCACGTGGTACGCGCGAACGCACTCGGCGCTCCCAAATAGGGTTTTACACGCGCGCGTGAGCGTGGCGTAACTTCATTGACTTGGTTCTAGGATTTACACATGCGTTTTCTCCTTTTCAATTTCCTGTTGCAATTTTCAGATCCGCGCGAATGGACGGTTAAACACGTAAACTCCTGGCTCACGTGGATTTCTGTGGAACTTGACGTCGGCCTTGCCGACGACCTAGAGTCTAAATTACAGTACTGCCAGTTGAACGGCAGCACGCTCGCAAAATGGACAATAGAGGACTTTTGCAATTTCTTCGGTCCGGACGGAGATTTGATTCACGAAAACTTCACAAGATGGCTTAATGGTACGTTAAACTAAACTAGTCTCTCAAAATATAAAGAAACCCAGATGTTACACTCAAAATCGATCTAGATACAATCGGTGTGGACAGTTGTAGAACAAAATACTTAAAACTCTTTAATATTATCCAAACTTTTGTTGTCGTTGTTGTTGTTTTTTTACCGAGGAAGTTGCGACACTACTTTGTGTTAACCCAAATCCAATCTGAGCTAAAACCACATTGTTTTAACAAGGACAGGTAGAAAAATATTTGACATGGGTTTGGCCTGTTTTGTTACGGCAAACAGTTTATTTCTGGGCCATAGCTACATTTTCTAAGTTTCACTACACCAGTACCATTGAACTATTCCGAAAATTGTAGGCGAACTAATTCGATCCTGCACAAATTTGATACGGCAGACACAAAGTTGCTGAAGGCAGAAAACAGGCTTAGCAAAACATAATACCATTTACAATGTATTTCGGTGTTTATTGACTGTACAACGTGAGTAAAAAAAAGCGAAACCCAAACGTCGGGACCATTATTTTAGTGAAGTTCTGCATGTAGCACTTTCAAAATCTAGGATACAAAAGCCCAATTCATAAGCTTTCTTTTAGTATAAGAATCATTCAAATCAATCATGTACTTTTCAAGATACACAATCATCGTTTTATAGTTCTGTCCACGGATCACAAAAAAAAGGTGTGCGTTCTTTCAGCAAAACGAAAACAATTCACATAGGGATGTGTGTGTGTGTAAATAACATGTTACTGTATCTCCTGAAACACACGGGCATGTAACAATATGGCAAAATAAAGTAAAACTAATTTTGTTGTACCACATAAAGTTCCTTTGATATTTGGTTTTTAAAGACTAATAGGCTATCCTTCCAGACTTTTAAATTGGGTCTTGCCCTTCAGCCGAACCAAGAAAGCTAGGTGGTCGAGTGGTAAGACGTCTGCACTAAAAGTGCACAAGTAAGCTGGAGGTCGTGGGTTCCAGTTTCACCCGAGTAAGCTTGTCAATGCTTTTTTTTCTCACAAGCCCTTGGGAAACACTGAGTATTTACAGTGTTTATTAAAAAAAACAAGTGCGAGTAAACAATAATCTCTGGCCGTGTTAGACTCAAGCGAGGCTGACGTTGCAAGAAGTCTTCCATGAAAGTCTTGCATAACATCGATCATCATGATCCCTGTCAGCGCTTAAAAATGCGACGCCTAAAAATGCGACGCCGATGGCACATATGGAACACCATACGATCGGGGCAACGCAGACTGACCGACCACCAAGTGACATGTACAAGCTCCTGTCAGAGTTTACAAATACACCGGCGAAGGGCAAACCCCCACATTTCACATCTCCCCAATGCAAAGTTGATCTAAGACATTTTGTTAAGACACAGTTTTATCCTCCCTCCCCCTCCAGTCTCTCCTGAAAGTCTGGAGATACAAGATACGTTGTTTGACGTGCAGAAGGATATCAACCGACTACAGGGCATCAAACACAGACTGTTCGATACAATGGTGGACCATTTGGTAAGTTTACAATCTTCAAACTTAAAACAAACAAAACACACCAACAAAACTTGCTGGTTGATGTAGATCTTGAAACCTGTCTCGGAAATCTAATTGACCAGATTTGCAGTCATGCAGTGTGCATTTTCAATCTAGCATGAGGTCGGCAGCTTCCGCGTCCTCTCCTCGCAAGCGTCGGAAGCCACGCGATCACTGCATGCAGCCGCCGAGAGACCGCCGAATCGCACGGCATGACCTCACCAGCTTTAGGCAATCAGCTTCGGTCCAAAAACTGAGCTACCGGTATCAAATGATCGAAAGGAGCAATGCTCATAGCGATTTTTGGCAAGGTATACACATCTAGTGTTGGAAAATGTGTGATAGCTTTGCGGTGTGAGCAGTGGCATTTTTCTTGGGTGTTATCATTTTTTTTTTCAAAATGGCCGTCAATATGCTTGTTACCGGATTAATTGATAGCACCCAAAAAGCTGGCACCACTGCAATGCTATCACATATTTTTTTCCAACTACAGGGGTGCATACCTTGCCAAAAATCACAATGAGCATTATTCTCCTCATTTGATACCGACCAAAACCCCAGGCTGGTGGTCTTACTTGCCTTGCGCTCATTAATGCTGGAAATAAAATAATTATTTTGACTGATATTGAGCTGCACGCTGTTGAACATAAATTCCACAGAAAGCTGGAGTTTTGTAGCCACATCTGATGACAGTTTTATAGTTCGTTTTATATTGTACCCTTTTTATCTAAGCTCTCTGGCAGGAGCTTCTACGTGTCACTTTGTGGTCGGTCTTCATGTCTGTCTGTCCCCCCAAAAATGACCCAAAGCATGGAGTTCCATATGTGCCGTCGGCGCTGCAGTTTTCGGCGTCGCATTTTTTTTGTTAGTTCTGACAGGGATCATTTTGATCGATTTCATGCAAGACTTTCATGCAAGGCTTCTTGCAACACGGCCAGAGTTTATTGTGCACTCGCACTTGTTTCTCAATGTTTAGTGTTTTTTTGGGGGGTTTTTTTTGGGGGGGAGGTGTTCGCTAAGTTATTAAGGAGGTACTCAGTTGCTGGCATCAAGTTTAGTGAGGTCCAAATTGCACAAATAATGAAGGCTAGCAAAATAGTTTGCTGAGTCTTTCCCCCATGCACTGATGAAGAGCATAAGCAGTAAGCACAGCTATAAAAGTCAAGCTTTCTGTAGCGAAATATTACAGAGTAAATGTGCATTGTGTGCAAGCGTTATCACGTCTAGCCATAAAATACGCAGAAACTATGTCTTGTGAGAAGCAGGTTGTAGGTTTCAGAGGAAGCAGTGGTCATTCGAATCCAACGTTTCGATCTGTCTGCTTTAATCTTCTTCACGAAAGGTTCTAAGATTAAGTAGTCGATGCTTTGAAGAGTATGAAGCTTGCCTTTCACATCATTATGCATTTCTGGACTTGCTTTACATACGTGTACATTACCACTGCAATTCAGCTGGATAGCATATAGCCCAATCCGGGCACGTTACCCGTTTATCACGGAGGCCCTCTCTAATGGAGAAAGTACTGTACAGGCGCGGTTCTACGGGGGGGGGGGCGGGCTGGGGGGGCTGTAGCCCCCCCCCCAACATTTTGTCTAGCCCCCCAAAAAATGAATTCCGTAAAAACAAATTGCATTAGCAAAAAGAAGGATTGTGATGTACATGCGAACGGTCTCCCCCTAAAGAAGAAATAGCCGTGACAAGGGTACATTAGAAAATATAGTGTGAATGATTTTAGGATTTTATTGGCGCTCCCCATTGAAAATATGGCATGAGCCCCCCCCCCCCCCCCCTATTGATTTTGGGAGGCCTAAGTGTCATGAAAAAAATTACCGGTGTACATTTCAGCAAGCCTCCCTGAAAAAAATCTGGATCCACCGTGCTAGCCCCCCCCCCCATATATTGGTTCTAGAACCGCGCCTGGTACTGTACCAGCTATTCTTCAGGATAACCGTAGGAACAGTAGCTAGCACAATGCATTCGCCATTAAAAGGGGGCTTCCATAAGTGCACTATAGTATCACGTGCCCATACCACGTGAAAATGACTACCAATAATCCAACGTCCACAGGACAGCATTTAGGCCTAACATTTCACATTTACTAAAATTCTTGAGCGCCGTTTCTATATAAAAAGGGTTGTACATTACAATAATAATTAAAAAAAATATTCAAACACTGATAAGATAAAATAAAAAAACACAATTACACAGAAAGCACTAAAGTAACTAATTACTAGAAGAAGATCATCACTAATCATAGACTTGATTAGAAAGATACGTCCTAATTTCACGCTTGAACTCTCCTTCATTGGTGCACGTAAGCTCCTTTACTGGTGTGGAAGGAGTTCCACATCTTACTCTATGTGGTCAAGTTCGATTATTTTCTATGGTTAAATATTGCTGGCTTTAATCTACAAAGTACTTTGCCACGAAGTCCGGACATCTGTAATCGACATTGTTATTACAGCATGAACTCAGTGATACCGAACACCAATAGGTCTTCTATTTAAAAGTCCAAACGAGTAATTAAGTAAACCATTACACAGGCTCACCATCGCCCCTCGTATTGACCACAACTGTGCTGAATAAAGCTCGCGCGGCGGAAATATCTTGTGATTTTTTCGCCAGAAGTTCCCTATTTTGCGAAAACCAAAAACCACCAGAACGGAAAGAAGTCAGCGCAAAACCAAGGCCAGCGGGCGTTATCTGCTGTCGCACTGTGGAAAAACGAAACTCCAGTCGCCAACCCAATTAACTGCACTTTTAATTAATCGTCATTTTTTTATGCTTAGGCTACGTCTATTGTGTTATGGCATAACAAGTTTTCCGGGGTAAGCAATTGCCCCATTTTTTTTAGACGTGAAAACGAAAACTAACAAAAATCGTGTCAAGGTTTGCGGTCTCTAATTAACATACAGCTGAAGTTAGATTGTGTGTTCCTGGCAATGACCCAACTGCCCTGGATAACATTTAACATCAATGTAGTTTTATAATGAAGCCTGGAATCCATGCATGCAATCAAGATTATCCGGAAAAAAAAAGAGGAGCTGGGATGTAAAGGTCCGAGATTTTCAAAGGGGCTGCAGCTTGAAAATAACAAAGACCTGCGGCAATGAATCAAGATTTGCAATATACTGAGTGATGACGTTATTCATGGAACTTAAGGAAATTTGGGATTTCTCCCCATTTGTAGCCCCCCCCCCCCACCGATCTACCCTTGGTATTTTTAGCTGCGGACAGCAGCTCAACAAATCGTCGTGTCTCTCCGTTAGTTAGTTAGTTAGTTAGTTAGTTAGTTAGTTAGTTAGTTAGTTAGTTAGTTAGTTAGTTAGTTAGTTAGTTAGTTAGTTAGTTAGTTAGTTAGTTAGTAACAAAGTTCATGCAGTGACATGCAGCCTCGCATGGCTATATATCGACTCGTCCCTCTGGCCCTGGCAAAGGGTATATATCCACTTAGTCCTTCATGCCCTGGCCCGCTTTTGTGTCACTTTAATGGGTCTCCACTGACCATCAAAGGTCATCATAGGGTAACTAGGGTTAAAAACCTGATGTTTGTGCTCAAAACACTACTCCTTCCAACAACAACAGTAGCACGAAACAGCAACAACAACAACACCAACAAGAAAACCAACTGAAATCGAAAATACATTGTGGACATTGTGGACCAGTTGGGACTCGAACCATCGTCAGATTATGTGAGGCGAAGAAATTACGTGTAGGCCTACTCCACACAGACTGCTGAAACTAGACCTAATCATCCAAGCGGACAATCTTGCCAAAGACTAGGAATATCATCTAAACATCATGCATGTGGATTCAGAGTTTTACAGTCTCAAACTGCTCTACAATTATCAAAATTTACCAGATTCCACGGCTACTGAAATTTAAAGCTACAAGTAGCCTATAAACCGAAAGTGTGTTATAATGTTTTGAACTGCGCGAACGAAACCGAGAAGTGCCCGTGTCTGGATTTTCAGCTCTCCATCAAACACCTTCGCATACTAATGGCACACTAGATTCGGTTCCAGCTCTCGCCATTGACCAAGCTACGTGTAATCCGTTTCGATGTTTGCACATTTCATTCGAAAGATTTTACAGAGTTGCGAAAGCGTTGACAATTAGATGATTATTTCTACTGCGTCGTCAATCCTTAGGAGGAGTTTTGTAACACGGTGATCACTAATCTATTTCATGCCATCCCTTTTTAATTCTTGAATATTCTGCAAAATCTGCGATGGTCCAATTTTGTGTTTATTCACTGGATCCTCACTAGTTCATCAACTACAACTTCTTCTCTACGTTTATACAAGACAGCCAATCAGAGTTGCTTGAAAACTCAGTAAATTCAATGTCATCTGTGCCTCAAAATAGAAAAAAAAAATGTTGGCAAAACGCTACTACTATAGCAATATCACTGTCATGAATTTCTGAAATGTTCTCCTTCCCTCTTCCTAGCCTTTCATGAAAACCGACTATAATGGCTCCAACATGAGCAGCCCGCCACTCTCTCCACCACTGAGTGACGACTTCGTGTCACACGACCTGGACGCTAGCCACTCGCGAAGCCTGCCCCTAAGCGAGGTGTCGTCAACTACTCTACCGTGGTACCCGCACTACGACGAGGTACACGCTTCGACGCTCTTCATCGAGCCGGAGTCGGACGGCAGTGGGCCGCCGGCAGTCATGAGGGCAAAGAGACGACGAGGCCGACCACGGAAGCCCAAACCTCCCAAACAAAGTAAGTGCTTTACCTCTGTCACTTGATTATTCCGAACGAGCCAAAAGAGCTCTGTAAAAATACCATGCAGTGCAAAAGCGAAAATAACTAAAATATCCTAGAATATTTCACCGTTTTGAGAAGAACACACGGTTCCAAGAAGAACCCATAGTCCCGCGAAGCACCCATGGTTCCGCTAATCCACAGTTCCCAGATTTCTGAAAAGAACTCATGAGAAGAAACTGAGAAGAAACTAAGGTTCCGAGAACCAATAATTCTCAGAATCCAGGGTACTGAGAAGTACCTAAGGTTCCGATAAGAACCATGATTCTGAAAAAGACCCACTATTCCCAGAGAGGCCGGCAGACCATCGGAGAGAGGCTAGCAGATCGTCGTCGGAGAACCAATGGTCCCGAGAACAACGAACGATTCCAAAAAGAACACCCTGTAGTGGTTAATGCACTAGAGGTTTCATTGAATGTTCTCCTCTTTCCACAGAACGCAGCCAGCCTATCCTGTACAAGTTCATTCTGTGTCACTTGAACAACCCCACCATGCGGGACAAGTTGGAGTGGGTCAGCAAACAGAATGGCATCTTCCGCTTCCACTCGGCTCGCAAGGAGGAATTCGCCGAGATGTGGGGGCGTTACAAGGGCAACCGCGAGCAGATGACGTATCAGAACATGGCGCGCGCGCTGCGCAACTACACGCGCGGCAAGACGAGGATAATGGAGCGCGTCAAACGAAAACTGCACTACAAATTCTGTCCCGATTTCATCCAGTAATAAACAGTTTTTGTGAGGGAGTTCAACCCTTTTTTCTGCCAAAATTGCCCGGATTGGTTTTGATCATGTATTAATCGTGCACAAACAATCAAAAGGACATTTTCGTCCTGAACGTGTTTTTTTGTTAACTCGAAAATGCGTTTTTCACGAAATAATAATAATTGGAAATATTGATTAAAAGTAGAATAACAACGTTAGTACAACTATCCATTGAAAACATATGCATGATTTCAGGGTGCTAATTTTGGTCCTCAAAAATCAAGCAGAATAAATGTTGTTGAGTTCCAGAGAGCCACACCTTTGAAAATGTTAGGTCAATAAAACGAAACACTTATAGTTACTTTCTTTTCATTTTTCGGACGAGAGCGCTGCGGTAAAAACAAAATTGTATCAAGAGAGTCCAATAACTGAAATCTGGCCAAGGACGATACCACTATCAGCTTCAAGTTTTTATTATCAATATCTACTATTATTTTTGAGTGTTTATGCATTATCATGTCTTTATTAAGCAGAACACAAATAGTATTTTTGTTTTCTAAATTAATAAATTGTTTTATGTTCAGGCTTTGTAAAATTGCAAAAGGACTTTATTTTAACTTACCGCCAATCAGAACTTGTACTCAGAATAGGGATCATTTCAATTATTCTTCATACACAGATACATGCAAGAATGGATTATTAATGACATATCAGATTAAGAATCTTCTCAAGTATTATTATTATTATAAAAAAGAGTCTGTGTATATTATAAGCATCCAACATCATATAACAAAGTTATAATTACAAAAAGGTTTATACGGTGAAATTAATTTGGTTTTAATATAAAGACCCAATTTCTTTTCTGAAAAACAAAATGGAGAAAGTAAGCATAGAGCTACATTATTTTATTGAGTATAACTATGTGGCGTAAGCTTCAAGAAGTTTTACACCATAATTAGTAACATTATTGTGCAATAATGACCTATATAACCGCCAACGTAAAGCGGAAGTACCTACATACATGTTTTCTTTTATTAAAATATTTAATTTACAGTATATACCCTTAGTCACATTTGGAATGTGAGCATACATGCTGTTAACTCCAAAATGTTTAATTTTCTTTTGAGGAAGTGGCTTTGATTGAAACACATTCGAACCCTCACTTTAAAAAAGCAATGCCACTACGAACCCTACAATCGATCAAATTACTCTTAAAACAATTAATTAAATAAGAAGTATAATTATATCACAAAAGATAGAAAATATAATTCAATTTATTATTTGTAACATATTTTGTACAGAATGTACTCAAGATGGTAACATTGATGTGTCGAGAAAAAAATGTATGGCCACGTGACTTCAAAATGTCACGTGACTCGAATTAATTTCATCTTGTGGCGTTACTTTAATGGGTATATTTTTGCTTTGTGGAAAGAACTCGAACCCTTAAATATTAATATTCTTTTTTATATTTAAAAAAAAAAAAACTATAATATTATTGTACAACATGTTAGACTTTTGACAGAAGTGTACGGGATGTATATAAAGACTGATAACTCTTACTTAATATGTTGAAGAACATATCACTTTTCGCAGCTAAACCTGTTACTTAACCCATTTGTGCCTTATATATTTGTTTGTAATAGCTAAAGAAAAAATAGATATCGCAGACTCAAACGGTCAAGTGTGTCAAGCATAGAGCTTCAACTGACTGATAAGTGTACAGGGTTAGTCAAAAAGAAAGTGACCTGGATTAAATGTTTTTTTCTTAAAAAGCAATCAAATTTAATACACGAATGAAGTGTGTCTTAAACGAGCATGTTCTTCCGCTCATCTTAAAAACAAATACTGAAATTGATCCATGCTATCAGAAGTTATCCATGTTTTACTAAAATAACCTATTGCTAAAGCTGTCCATGGAATGTCAATGGAATCTATCGGGCTGAGTGAGAATTACAGATTACACACACACGCATCCAAGTACAAATGGATTTTAATCATCTGATTTAAGACTGAAACATTATTTTTGCCGTTAGATTTTGTGTGAAGATTACAATTTTCACAGTTACTATTCAATAACACCTGTTTTATCCTTATGTTGTTGTTATGAAATAGAACGAGCCAATTTTTTTTTTTTGTAATTCGGTCACTTTCTTTTTAACTCACCCTGAAAAATTATATGGTAAAATATTAAAAAGGTAACTGATATTCAGTTGTTAAAGACGGTTTCTAATTGGCAAAGGGAAATGATGTGTTGCCGAACTACACACACTTCTCTTAGTCAAATGCCGGTCCGCACCAAATTAAACAACTCAAGCAAACTATAAACTTCATCAAATAATTCTGTTGCATGGTTCTTTTTTTCATGAACTATTCAAAGCTGAAAATGGCTCTCAGTTGTTCTGAAAAACAAACTACTCGTGTGTCAATTGCTTCCAAATAAACGGACAGTTTATGTTGATTCATCTGGACCTTCTTTCGATTTCCGCTGAGGAATTGTTGTCTTTCCTCTACTGTAACTGTTCACGTCAAATTGTCAAAATAAAACCCGACAGATTTAAATAGAATAAAGTTGTATCCGTTTCTGACATAGCGTCATCATTATCTTTCTTTTGTGAACTTTTTATTTTTGTGTTTGTGCTGTGCGTGGCTTTCCTTGAAATGTCAACTCGTACAAGAAAATAATCAGGGTGATTTGTTGTTTTGTCTTAGAAATCAGGAAAAAGGACGTTGACAATAAACACCGGTATTTAAAGACGAAATCAGATTTATAGCATTGCTCAAAGGGTTGCGACATGAATTTTATACACTGAGACACAATACATTCTGTGCGAGTTTCTAGTCCTCTGAAATGCATGGAAACCATGAGACATCCCCTTTGGAGTTGAAATGTATGTGAAGTGCACTTGTTTGGACATTAAAACGTGTTCCATGATTTACCTGTTGCTATGGTGTTGTTTAAGGCACACACTCTCCGGTTTAGGGTGTTCGCTGTTCAAATTATTATGTCGAACATTTCGTCGGGTCAAAGCAGAAAGGACTTATAAGCCCTATTCAGCATTTTCCAGTATTTCAAGATAATCGAGTTTGACGATTCACACTGCTTTGAAAATTGCAAAATGTTATTTAAATAGTGTAAATTGTGCATATTGTTAAAGGGGGTTCTTTAACTTAACAGTTAAGTATTACTTGCCATTTTTTGTAACTTCATTATTTAATTACAGCTAATTAAAAAAAATAGGACCTTTTGGTGCTTCCCAATATAACACTGAAAGAAATGACAAAAGGACAAAAGGGTGCGTGCAAAAAGGTCCTACAAGCTCTTAAGCCCTTTTTGCATTTCTTTACATTATCAGTTATTTCAAACAGAAGGTCTTGCCTGTTTAAAGGAAAAAAAGGCTTATGAGCTTATAAGGCCTTTTTGCTCCCAGTAGTATGCCAAGATCAGTATAAGTCCTTTTAAAATGTCTTAATTACTCCTTAATTGGATGAAAATTAACATAAAACCTCTTTGGGATAAAGACTGTACTGAAAGTAAACAGTTACCATCAAAAAACAAAAATTGACCTAAAGCATGGTATAAGCCCTTTCTGCTTTGACCCGACGATTTGTTCTTTGGACAAAAACCACAATGAATCATGCAAAGCAGAACATTTACCAAATGCAACAACAACGAGTCGGACAACATGGTACTGGAGAAGCCTAACAGTATAAAGTTTCTGCTTTGAATGTCATCACAGGGTTACTCAGGAATATGGACATTTAAACACCAAAAACAGACACTAACACACCCTCGAAAATTAAAATATAGACTTTGAAAATAAGGGACAATACGTGGGACACAATGGTACATTTTCAAGGATGGTAGTAAAGTGTTCTATTTACATGGGCCCTTTAATACTGCGTGTTGATATCTAATTTTTATTAGGGGTAGATATAGGGTTGGTTCTGTAATACAGGCTAGACTTTAAAAAAAAAAATAAGCAGACTAAAGCCACAGAGGATACCACTTTGAAGACATTTCGTTGTGCATAATCAAAATACAAACGATGACAGAAAATATCACATTCCCTGTATAACAAATCATGGGGGCAATTGTGTGCCCAAGATACAAAAATATGGACCCCAGGAAGTTATTTATTTTTGCTTAAATTTAAATCATTTGAGCAAGGAACTAGGATTCCCTTTAAATAATTGGTGATCTATGGAAGACTATAAAGGCATGAAAAAAACTTCCAAACAGTTTGGTCGTCTTTTTTTTTCCTAACAATCTAACAAACGAAAATTTAAACCGCAACTCGTTTTAATGTTATGTCCTTTATTTAGCAAAGTTCAACGCCGAGCCGAAACACAGAGAAAAGTACGCAATATTGCACGGCTTCTTCACACGATTGAACAAACATCACTTCTTTCTAATGCTTTTTGATAAAACCTGCAAAGAAAGAAATTCAGCATTCACTGTATGTCCTTGACTCAAACAACTGGCTTCATCACTTACAAAAACTTGTTAATTTTCCACAAGGATAGTTTCCTGTTGCTGAAAGGAATACGCCAAACGGCTCTTGTCAAACACAAAACACGTCCGTTGGCAATAAAATTTTAAGACTAGCCGCAGATAATTGAAACCAGGGAATTCCCCCTAAAATCTCCTCCAGAACCACCAGAAAGGGGAAGAAATAAGGCTGCGTCCAGGGTCGCGTAAAATAAGACCACAGGGTCTCATCAAAGTCGTGCATGTATAATAATCATTATCTATTGTAAACAATCTCAAGTTGGTTCAGCTTTAGCTCCACAGGAAAGGCTCCATATCCTAAACGAGAAGGAAAAAACCGCCAAACTAAGAATAAAACTCTTTGAACTTGGCATACGGCAGTGAAAAAGTTACTTTGGGGTGCGATCATGGTTGAAATTGGTCAAACAATATTTGTGGGCGGGGCCAAAGACATCGTAATAAATCATGATTTGGATGGACGGGCTTAATGTATCGATCTTTTGAACCACTAGATGCAGTTCAATGTGGATTCTAGTCGAGTCCATAAGACCGACCCAACCCAACAAAATGAGGCACAAGTTTGCCAGGGCTACTAATCTGAGTAAAAGGCCAACGAATAGATAGGAACAATCAATCACATCACCTACATAATATGTGAATCCTTTAGGCGTCAACTGAACTGACAAAATAACTGTAAAAAGCAAATTATGCACGGAAAAAAACTTAACAAGCAACACTTTGTCCGTAAGACTTATTTCGTGGGATCCAGCCCCATTTTGGACTTTGTGACCTTGCAAATGGCATTTGAATTTAAAATCAAGGGTGGCATATCATCACATGTTCTTCCCCAATCCACGACTGATTGAAGTAACATGGGTCACTGCTTTTACCCAGAAGCCGTCAGAATTGTAAAATTCCCGGCATTGTTGGCTGACGCGCCCCTTGCACCAGATTTACAGACAACTCACCATTTTTTTTGCGCGGCATAGTCTGGTTCCCATACCAAAAGATTTGGACTATTTCTTTGATGATTCTCAGGAAACCGCCACGGCACGTAACCAATTTCCGAAAATGTCCAAAGTTTGCCGAGTGCATTTCGTCGACACTCTCGGATAGCGCCCGGGTAACTCCGGGTGTAAAATGGGTTTTATTTACCAGATTAAATCTTTTTAAAATGAGTTGATAATTAATATTCATTGCTTGCATTTAAAAAAACTTTGTGCATCAAGACAGTATGCACTCAGATCGTACGAGGGGCGAGCTTTGCTGCGTTATGTAATATTTTGAAACTCTTGACCGTTACTTATTGCAAAACTTGGCGTCGTATCCATTTCGGCTTCGCCTGCTATTTGGGTCCCTTACTTTGAAGATTCCAGCTCAACATTAGTCAATGTTTTCTTACAGAAATATCAAACTGTATAGAATGAAGCAAGTGATATAATGCTTTATTTTCAATTTGATCGGAACATTGATAGCTCCTCATGATAAAGCCAACCGAAAACGAAGCCAAACTGTGAAAAAGGGCCATCATGTTTATTTTTAGCCTTGTGGCGGCTGCCTGACCAACAATATGGGGTCAGGATGTCGGGGAATTGACAGGTCAGGGAACCAGACTATGCGCGGCAAAGAAGATCGCACGAGGGCGCCCTTTGACAAAAACGGTCATTCATTTGAAGGCTGTTGGTTTGACATTATTCCGACATCATGACATCGTCAGTTCTAAAAACAACAACAAAAAAAGCTTCTAAAATGTTCCGATCAGAAATATTACATTTCTATGTTGATGATAGGATTGGGTGTCAATCGGGTGTTTGAATATTGGAGAACTGAATATTTGTATTGATTTACGGGTTACTTTGAGGTATCCCAAAGGTACGGGGAGGGAATCTGCAACTAATAGAAGAGAATGTTACAATTTTGCATAACTTGAATTGAAAAAAAAAAGTGCATTAGGTATTAACTCTTTCTCTCATTTATTAAAGAGTGTTCCCGTTATGTATACCGAGAGAAAATGGCAATGCCTCTTAACACATTAAAAAAGTACAACCAAAACCAATCTGCTTTACAAGTAATTTCGTGAAGATCTGCAGAGTAATGGTCCACAGAAAAGGAAGAGCGCCCTCACCATTGTGTGATTAATGGCGCTAAAAAGCGGGACAGATGAGGAAGTTGATTACAAGGCCGTGTCTGAATTACTTGGCTTGTCTGAAAATTATACACACGCGCCTATGGAAGCGTCTGCAGAGAACCGTGTGGTGTTTTTTCCAGCCGTAGCTAACGGGGGGGGGGGGGGAGATACGGACTCGGCCTAACTTTTAAACAGAGTGGCACCTTGCCATACACGTATGATCACTGCAAACTCATGGGACACCGCCTTTATGGCTGCTGCATTGCGCCACATATTGCTCAGAATAACCGCCACTTTGTTACGGTAAAATGATGGTGTCCCTTGGTTCAGTTTGTATGCTAATGCATGTGGTGTCCATCCAAGAAACAATTGTTCACCACTTTTAAATTTTCCGATTCAAAATCAGTTTCAAGAACCATCTTGTGTCCTATTATTTTCGCATACTGGTCGGGATGGAGTAAGAAAAAGATATTATTAGTATCCTTTGCTTACTCCGTCCCGACCAGCTGTTTTGAGCCTAGTATTTATTTAGTCTCATTATTATGTAAATCGTTGACCCCTGTTCTCGGTATGTTCGTCATTCCGTCCTTAATTGTTTGTGTTTCATTTGTACTTCCCTGTTGGTTTGTCTATTTTTTTTTTCATTTCAATTCTTTGAAATGTTTTTTTTTACAGTGTTGCATTTATATGTCCCCGTAAGCTTTTTTGGGTTTTTTTTTGTTTTTTTTTCAAATCATGCCTCCATCTTAATATAGGCCCTAACTACTTTTTGTTCTCATGATGCTTTTACTTTGTTATTGATGGAAATAAATGTTATTGAGAAAAAAATAGAAATATTGTCCTTGGTTTCCCACAATTTAACACTGAAATTAAGCAAGAACTTGGTACTCCAAGACTCACTGAGAACAAGTTGACAAACATAACCAATACAAGACAGTTATATGAAGAGATGAAAGGTAAATGACTGACGCTTAAAAAAGTACATGTAGGGTTATATCTCCTCCTCCTACATCCTCCCATATCACAATTCGATGCAAATTATAGGCCCAATACGACACGAGCTGAGAGTAGACATGTATTACACTGAAAGGATTAGGAAAGTATTTCATCGAAAGTATTCAACTGAAGGCAACACAGTGAAAATGACACATAAAGTATTTCACCGAAGAAATTGCTTTGAAGCAATTCACATCACACTGACAATATTGCAATGAAAGAATTAGAATGGAAGCATTACACTGAAAGTATATACGTAGTATAAAGTAAACACCGAAAATCATTACATAACATTATCAGCTAAAAGTAGGCCCTACAACACTGATAGTAAAACACTGATAGTAAAACACTGAAGTGTTACCAACAAAAAACATGATCACGATCATCTCCGGGTGCGGTCGGTAAAACGACACCTGTCATCCTCTCTTGCCAGAATCGAGAGAGGTCAACAACAAAAGAATGATAACAATCGCCTTAGAAAAACACCTGTTCTCTCCCCCGGTAAATTCTTGACATTTTGACCTGCGGAAGCGTAACAAGGGACCCCGGTGGAAGAGGCGGTTTTCCGGAAACGCGGCCGCCAAGATTTCTTGGAAGCTGAAGACCTTGAGCGGTTCAGCAGCCAGGCTGAGGCCTGCCGAGTTTTTGCCGGTATGGGATGATAATTGACCCACTGACTCCTTCGTGCGTTTGGCAAATCAGAGCCCCCCCCCCCCCAAAAAAAATGAAGACAGTGAACTCCAGATTATTTATTGATTAAGAAAGCAGACATCGGAGGAATTTTCAATGATGGCCTAGATTGTAGTACAATTTCAGACCTGAATCGGTTTTCTATTTATGTTCCCCTATACAGGGTGAGCAAAAAACAAACGAAACCCAAATATCGGGACCATTTTTTTAAATGCTGCATGCAGGCTAGCACTTTTAAAATATAGGATATGAAAGCCCAATTCATAAGCTTTCTTTTAGTACAAGAACCATTCAAATCCTGTACTTACCAAGTTACGGAATTTCAAGCACAAACACCGCTTTGAAGTTCTGTCCACGGATCACAAAAAAAGGTAAGTGTTCTATTAGCCAAACGAAAACAATTCACATAGGGATGTGTGTGAATTTTTTTCGTTTTGCTGAAAGAACACTTACCTTTTTTGTGATCCGTGGAAAACGGTGTGTGTGGTAACAAGTCCGTAACTTGAAAAGTACATGAGTGATCTGAATTATTCTTGTACTACTAAAGGAAAGCTTATTAATTGGGCTTTCATCTCCTAGATTTTGAAAGTACTACAGGCAAAACTTCATTCAAAAATTGGTTCTGCCATTTGGGGAACTTTTTTTTAATCACCCTGTATAGACCATTTGCATTCAGCAGCCATAATTGCTGGTGTTGTAATTCAGTAACATTGAATGCATAATAAATGTGCAGATGCATGAACAAAAGCACGTGCCTCAAAGATGGCTGCTGGGCCAAGAATCTTTTCAAAAGTGTACCATCTCTTGTTGAACATTTGTGTGCATGGGCCTATGCTAGAGTCCATTCGGAAACCGCATCAACCTCTAAAAGACCATTCCAAGTGTACCACGTAACAACAAATTATCCGGTCTTTTAGAGTTGATTGCCATTACCTTGGCCTTGGCCTATATTTGTGGTCCCAAGTGGAGACAACGATCGTTAAAAGGGTCTCAATTCTTCGAATACGTTATATCAATCTATGCAACATGTGTCCAATTATCAGCATTTATTGCGGACTGCCCTGCCTATAGTACTGTTCAACCTTAGTGCACCGAATCAAGGTGCTTATAAGGCTGGTGCCATTATCGTGGTCGACAGGTCGACATGTCGCAGGTCGACACGTGAATTCAGGTGCTTGGAACCGAACAAGCTCCGGTCTTCTATCAGTCATCTCAGCACATAATCCTGTACAAGTTTTGAAAAGTCACATGTTTATGACTCTAGTAAGTGAATTGTCGGTTGGTTCGTGGTTCTGCCTTCACTGGGTGCAATTGGAGTTTTTTTGTTGTTCAAACAAGCTGTCGGTGGCACTGAGAAAATCAATATGGGGGAACCTTCAATTAAAATTATTTGCATGACTACTGCAGATTTATTGTCGGCAGCACAATGTATAGCGTATGGGAATACATCAACTATATATATTAGGCCCACGTTGTGTTTCGGGGTTCACGTTCAGAAGTTTTAAGTCCAACACACGGATTGGTTCGGCAAAATGCGAACTTTTTCACACCGTGTGATTTTCTTTCCGACAATTGGACATATCGGTATCGCAATCTTCATATTGCCTAATACCATAGAGTATACGGTACGATATAATGTAAACATCGAAATAACAGTTTAGTTTGACGTTAATCTTCACATTTTGTTTGCTGATAGCTCCATTCAATTGGTCATTCGTGCTCTTTGAGGGTCATTGAAACTTGAAGGTAGTTTTGGTCCTTTGTACTGACGAACCCACCCATAAAGAAAAACATTCTGAAATGCACTTTACAAAATGACATTAAAATTAAGCTTAAAAAAACAGATATGAAACTGCGTTACGAACATGTACATAGCACTGGAGAGTTCCAGAACCAAAGCATTATTGGAAGAGTTTATTTACATACCAAGTTTCACATATAGGCCCGAGTTTGCATGAAGTAACTTAAATCATATAAGAAAATTATGAGTCCCAACTGCAATTCCACTATAATCGAGAAAAGAATGGATGTTTGCACTTCTTTTCACTACTTAATGCTGGAGAGCCAAAATCGGTTTCTACTTCAACATGTTTTCTCCCTTGTTCATGAAATTTCCAATGTACTTTTAATTCTTCAATTCTTTGAATGATTTTCTTCATCACAGAAAACAGGACTGTTTTATTAAGCATCGAGCACGCGTGTCACCACCAGACTTGTCAATTCGATAATTGATAGTGAAAGAGGGGGCGATAGGTTTTAGCACCGGTGCCGCAGCGTAAACAAGTGGATTTGCCACGTCGCCTACGGTGATAAGCTGCGGCGCGTGCATGCCACGCGAGCGGGTCCGGGTGTGCGCGATTAAGATAAGAATCGAACACCATCAACCCAGGGATATTATACTCGGTTCTCGAGTTTCTTGGAAGATTGACAAGCAGTGGTGTTGTATTACCTCAGAGTAGCCTGTAGGAGGGAGAGGGTGGTAGGAAGAACAGGCATTGTTTAAAGGGAATATACAACATTTGAAATCATTGGAAAACAAAACTACCAAATGTTTACGAAATAGCTTACTAGGATGTTGGTACATGAAAGTCTAAAGCATCCTGTAAAATAATGGCACCTGGTGTGAGGTCATTTTCAAGAAAAGTGGTATTTTGTATACATTTCCAACGGTGGTCGGCCGACCACCGTTGGAAAAACCTAACTATTTTTCGACTACTGCTCCAAATTTACCATTTTTTTCAGTCCAAATTTTGTTTGCTATTGGTTACATGTTCATGAAGGGGTGCAGGCCAGCTAGACTGGTTTCCTTACCGTACAATTTTCCGGCATCTATAAACTGATTCATTTCATCTTTTGTGGAGTCAGGGAACCAGACTACTTGAGCATTTTTGTTTTTCTTGGTTTTTCCAGGATTTTCGAACACAAAACTTCAAACTTGGCAGTGTAACAATATTTGATCTATTATACTAACCCCTCAAATAGTTCATTTCTGAAAATAACAGCAAAATCCAATGATGTACATTCCCTTTAAAGGCCGTCCTCTGAATCAAAAATAATAAATTTAAGAAAGAAAAAAATCATCTGTTCATCACCGTTACGTTCCTGTGCCACTTCGGATAGATCACGTACTATCACGTTATATGGATTTTTCCACATTTGACGATTCAAGGTGAACTTTTTTTTTCAATAACGCCTTCAAATGTACTTTTAAAAAATTACGTTGGTATGCAATTTTGAATGAGCTTCTTTAACTTTACGCACGGTGCTTTGTGGTAGTTTTACATAAGTTTTCATTTTAATTATTCAATATCTGGGGAGAGCCCCGTACGTAAATGTTGGGCAATGATGTTACAGCCGATATTTGTCAGGGAATCACCTAATTTTGTTTAACTTGTAAAAAAAACCCCACTTTACCAGGTTTTTAGAACAAATAGTTCATGCATGCAGTTGATTATGACCGTGAGCAAGATTTTATCAAGAAACACCTATTTTATATAAGAGTAAGGGACTACCAAACGTTCTGTGCCGTATTTCCACGCTTTATGCTTTTCGGAATGTTTTTTAGTAAAAAGAGGACGGTTTCCAATATTTGTTTAGATATTTACTAAAACATCCAAGATATGTCTCCAAGTAATTCCCTATGGGTATGATGTCCCAGACATAAAAAAAATTGTATAAACACATTTCTCCGTGATAAACACTGCATATGGTTTCTGTGACCTGCGAGTTAACTGAAAGTAAGAGAACAGAACAGACTGAAGTTTCGCTTGTTTACATGTTTTACTCATGTTGTCATCTATTTCTCATGATCTACTCATGTATGGGTTTTACAAAAACAAAATCAAAGTGAGGAACACAAACGGCCAAAATTAGAATAAGGCTGACTGATTCGCGTGCATCGTTAGGCAGTTCGAAACAACACGCGTTTCCATCCAAACTGCACCGGGCTCGAGTGCAGTGCTACTCGCCTATTGTATTGTATTTAAATGGCTTTTCCGCGCCAAAGTTTCGACGCCATGCATAATTATGCTAGTTTCGATAGTTTTGTCGAATAATATGGTGCCGTGATAGCTTGCTGCTTCGTACTGCACGCTTCTAATCTATTGCAGGCCAATTCTGCGACTGCATTATGTGAGACGTTCAGGTGCTACGCAAAGTCAATTTCATTGTATTTTTTTGTTATAATCTTATCATGAAAACGCACCAATAAATGTGACAACTAACAACTAAACTGATGCTCTTCTTTAAACTCTCTTATTTTTTTTTCTCTAATAACTATCCGTATTTTTTTTTATTCGTTGGGACAAGGACGTTGGGGCAAGGACGGGGAATCCCAATTCCATGCAAGACATCAGGTTGCTACTGACTGGCGTACCCACAGGACCACGACTTTCTTAGTTTAGAGCAGCCGACGGCCATTTCCACACCAAAAGCGAAATTAATTTGTCTTATTCATTGTGTTTTTCTTATCAAATTCAATGCACATTGTTGTTTATGAGACACTCTTTACAAGAAAAACATGCGGGGTAGTTAAAATGCGAAATGTACATTTTTTGCAGCTATTTTCGGAAATAAATGGATTGGGAGGATTAGTATAATTATGTTAAGGCAAATATTGTTAAACTGACTTGTTTCACGTTTTGGGCTTGTAGATGCTGGAAAAACCAAGGAAACTTATGTTCTTGTAGTCTGGTTCCCTGACCCTACTTTAGATGAAGCGGAGCAATTAATACACTTTGGGGAATTGTTAGGTCATGTCAGAGAATCAGTCTAGCATGGTTGTACCAAGTCACAGGTGTGTAGTGAATTGCAAAGAAAAGTAATAACTAAATATTAAAAATTAGGAAGAGTTAAAAAAAAAACCAGTTTTCTCCAACGCTGCAGGACGGCCAGCGTCGAAAATATACAGTTTTTCTTGAAAATGTCAGCACACCAGGAGCCACGATTTTAAAGGATGCTTTAGACTGTCAGTCCCAGACAATTCAGTAACTGGTTTTTCATGATAATTTGATCATTTCGTTTTTGATGTTTGCAAATGTTGTATTTTCCCTTTAAGAGTCTGTTTCAGTTGCCCAGCTGGCTAGTGAAAAAAAATAAATAAGATCGAACATGGAAACTAGTGATACTCGTAATCGTACATGAACTTGTACTCGTTCTCATGGAAGTGTACTAGACTACAACACCGCTTTGATCGAAGTGGTCCGAATACAGCAAGATGTGTGTTTCATCAAGAGTTACACTGTAAACGAAATTAATGTCATTATCTGCATATTAAAATGGTCAATGCACCCCGTTTAATTTAAACACAACCTGAAAATGATGTTCTTTTAATCCAAGATATTGGCTGCAGCAATGCCTGATCAATTCATTGAACGTCAAGGCCACTTGCCTGGTCTGGAAATGATCGATAAGTGGATCTAAAGCTGATCCAATCACAAATTGATAGCATCCACTTATACAAATTACATTTTGAACAATTTCATTGTGCTGCGAACACTTGTTACTAATGTATTTAAGCACATCATAATTATTACCTCGGCTGATCAGGCCGAACGCACCAGCAACTGGAGATTAAACTAGTAATCTGATCTCAACCCTCTCAGGTATTCCTACTCCCAATGGGAAGGAGGCAATTGTAGTAAAGTGTCTTGCCCAGGAACACAAACATGCTTCCGTCAGGTTTCGAACCCAGGTTCGATCGCACATTAGTCGGATAACCGTACCATTAAATTAACCACTGAAACTTCAGCCCACAGCGCTTACGTTTCACTACGACTACTGAGCGTCACCCAACAGCCGTCGAAACCAAAGAAATGCTTGTTACCGCCGAAAGTAAAACACTTTTTTAGGCTACACATCCAGACCCCACCGCACGTGTCTTATCTCGTTTGCCACGCGCAGGCCACCAGCCTTCGCGTTCCAGGGAACCCCTTGTGGTCTGCAGTCACCAGATAAAAAATGAACAGTTGGAGAGGGGCAAGTATCAAGAGGTAGATCAAGATGTCAGGATTTTTTTCTTACTGTCACAGGCATTGTTTAATGTCAGTCACTCTTTTCTCGGTAATCACTTCGCCACCTTGCGTTTTACGACTTGAGGGTAAACGGAACCACAGATGCGACACGGCGATGATCGGTAGTCTCAAGGCGATGGTCTCAAAGAGGAATTGCCTGTCAGAAATATTGGTACCTGGACGTAAAAGAAAAGTGTGATGATCCCGGACGAAGAAATCCTGGAAATCTGGCAAGACTTAGCGGTCGTCCTCGACGACCTATGGGGTACAGATGACGAGGTTCGGGCTTCAAATCTCTCAAGAGAGTGGGAGTTATGGAAATTGTGACAATGAAAATGCTGGGTTTTTTTGTATTAATTTTAGGAAAACAAGTTGAAGCCATTTACCAACAGAAAAAGCAAAATGTTTATCTTGGTAGTAGAAATGAGTGAGTCAAACCAATCCAACAGGAATTCTGAGAAAAAAAATAATGGGCATTACATGACGAACAATCAACTAAATAAATCAAACAGATATTCACACTATTATCAAAATCGTCAACCAAAAGATGATTTGAAGATGCAAACTGTGTTTCTGACGATTGTTTATTTTGTCTACGATCTTTGTCTGAAGTCTGGTAGTTGGATCTCTCTCTGTCTCTTTTCCTTTTCCTTCTGTCTTTCTTTTGTTCTCTATGCGTCGATAAAGGTAAAGGTAAAGGAATGCGTCGATAACAATCTTCAAAATCGAAACCGAACTCTGTATTACTTGGTAATAAAAAAAAGCAGGAAAGAGAAGAATAGGTCAGCCACCACAGATGACAAGGAAAGACGACAGGGAAGGATTTGCAATTAAAACATGAAAAGCAACACTAATTATTGTGAAAATAGAAGCCCCCTAAACACGATGACGATCACGCAGAAACTGAAATAGAATCAGCGCAGAGGTGAGTACAATCCAGCTGGTTGAAGGGTCGGAGTGGTTTGGCAATAAAATTACAAGACAACAGAAATGCAGCTCTCAGCATAATTCATTTAGGCTTAGTTCGCTGTCACTAGTGATTTACACTTAATAACCGACTGTCACTTGTTACTCACATACAAGTCTGGTACAAAGTAATATTTAGGCTTGCCTTGATGTGGGTTTGTGTAAAATAAATACATCACATACATGTATATTAGATTACATTTACATTTACTGTACAATGTACAATGCATGAGAAGAAAATGTCGCTAATTTTCATAAGTTTTCTTATTTAGGGCCTAAAGGTTCGAAACCTACGCGTAAGCTACGAACATACATTTTTTTTTAAATACCGGATTTCTTTTATATACAAAAAATACTCAGGTAGGAAAATCACTCACGGTTAAGCTCATTTTAAGGCCGATAGCATGGCAGGTAAAATGTCACTCAATGTTATTTCCTTCGAAATATGTTTTTCTTTGTGCCGTCGCTCTTTCGAACTATTTAAAATGAATATCATCAATTTATTAAATAATATTACAGTCCTAGCTATTGCTTCGTCTCTTTGTTTCAACTGTTCTGAGAACTTGGGACACACAACGGGAAGTAACAATATATTCTAGTTTTGCAAGACTTGGTCTTCTGAGATTTCTAAGAACGACCACTATACTTACCCTGAAAATTTACAGTCGAAAGGCTTCTGTCTTGCTACAAAAATAGCAATAAAACCACTTGTTCTATACATTTTTAATGTGAAATGAATAACTGCAAGATATCTATTTAGTCACTGCTTTGTTTACAAGGAGCTCAAGTTTCAATTTCGTCTTCAGACCAACACTTTCTTTTCGTTCATTCTGGATCACAGTACGATTCAACTTCGACTGGCTAAAACCATTCAGCGACAAAGGTTTCTCCTTGTAAAAACCGCAAAACAAGCTGTACAATTCACCAATTTGCCGATTGACCTGTCATTTCTCGTCAACAAAAACCTCAGCAATAATTTGGCTGTGATTGAGAGAAACCACAGATATTTTTACGATTGGAAAGGATGCAACTAACTATACCCTTTAACAGTTTTATTAGTCTAACAAAAGTGCATTCCTTTTGAAGGCCCGTCTTAAAAAAATTGGATTGTATATAAGATATTGTGTACTTGTTTGACAGTTGTTGAAACAAGTATCTGTGTCATTTTCTTTGTAGTTCCAAACAGTCAGAATACACAATAAACTGGTTTTTTTTGGACGAAACATAATTTAGGGTTATTGCGTTTAAATGGTGATATTCTTTGAACGGATTGAGCAATTTTAGTATTTTTTTAATCTAAAAGTAGCTCATGAAATTGGCTTTCCAGTCATTATTATGTTTGGTGCTACATATTTTGTTTAAATATGAAATATATATTTGGGGCTTTTGGTTCCGCTTTTTGACTCACCCTGTTCATGTACTCGTATACTCACATTCGTATATTGGCAGGGGGGGTACCTGTACTCGTACTCACGACAAAGTTCTTCTACTCGTACTCGTACTAATGGAAAATTACTCAACTACAGCACTATTGTAAATATTGTTTTAGAAAAATGTTCAACATATAGGCCTAAGCCGAAGAAAGTTTTAAACTACTGGACGCGGGGAATAGCAAGTATAGCCGAGGGGGAACTTTGCCGGGTTGTTTGCACATGACTTGAAATTGGGAGTGGGGGAGAAAAAAAACGTTGTTTCAGCATTAAAAGCCATGATTTTTCAACAACAAAAAAGAAGTCCGACGCAAACATGGCTGAAGAGGTGGATTTCGGATTTAAACCAGAGAATGAACGGCTGGACTTTGATCGGAATGACCATCCTTTGTCCTATACAAGCGCGTCCTTGGGAAGTTGGGTACAGCTGGTGTGGCCATTCAGAAACCAAAACCGTTTTCCCGGAATGCAGGACATGAGTTGCATGACCATGCACTGCACATTCTAAACTGACAGTTAAATAACTTTGTTCATCCAAAAAAAAACCCAGTAGGTTTAACTGGTTTAACTGGTTGGCAGTGATAATTGTCTGTGAATACGAATGTGGTAATTAGCCTACTGCTGATGTAATTTTAAACAAAATCCTTTCATGTCAGCTAAAAACACAAATAAAATTTAAGTTATGCTTTAACTTTTTTCGAACATTTGTTAAACATGACTATAATTATGTGTATTATACATTTATTTTAGCTTTAACCCTAACCGCCCTGAATCCGCCGAAATCCTCTTTGCCGAAGTGGAGGAATTTGGAGGATTGAGGTTACATGGCAAAAATGCGTTACTGATTTTGTAGAATGCTTTTTGCCAAGGTCTTGGGCCGGACCTTGGTTGTTTTTGCTCAGCCAAGAATAATATTGGCCTGGATTTTGCTTCAAATCCTCCGTACTGCTCCGGGATGTCACTGGCCAATTATTTACAGTCACTACTGCAGGCTTTTGCAGGATTCAGCCTGCATTTCAGGCAGTGGTCACCCCTCCACGGACCATATTAAGAAATAATGGAGGAATGTCACCCCTCCACGGACCATATTTAAGAAATAATGGAGGAATTTACAGGATTGAGGCTATGTGCTATTTTTCCATAAGGCCAATTGGAGGATTTTGCAGGATTGAGGCTACATCTTAGCAAAAAGGCTCAGGGGGTTAGGGTTTTAATCATAAAATGTATATTCATGCAAAATGTAGTTGTTTTTTTTTTTTATTGAATGAGAACAATAAAGCTTTTCAACAGTGCTTAGCATAGTATTTCATCCAACTGGAAATAAGCTCGCAATGAATGGAGTTTGCTCAATATTAATGATACGAGCCCTCTCCAAAACATGAATATATAAAGGCTAAATTAACATATAATGTTTCAAAACACATATTGTTTCAAAACACTTCCTTGCTCTAAACATTTACAAGTTTAATGAAACTTCCCTCTTTTTTTGGCCAAAAACAGAGGCACGCGTAATAACCTACACCGTGTATGCGACAAGCAGATGTAAAGTGATACACATACCCTCTGGAAATTCAATAGCGAAACATGTCCCTGGCGCTGTGCAGATAAAAACCAATGTATTTTGTTAGTTTTGTGCAATTACTGTGGCATGGTGGGAAGGTAGACAAAGAGGCCGCGGTCGGGAATTCCCCTAAAAATAGCCCATGGAGTTGGTCTTAATACCTCCCTGCGTTATCTCTATTGTGCCGTGACTATTGTTACGTCGATGAAGATCGATAAATAAACATACATGATCGATAATAAGTTGTGGTGCATGAAACATGGTCAATAGGCTAAGTATCGCAAAACAATTAAGGCACTGCACAGCATTATCCATCGCCAGATTCTGTACATACTACAGTGATAAGTGATAACCAAAGCCTAGTTTGTTCTCGAATCTTGTAACTGGGACACGGCGATTGCAGAGGTCCGGCAGATAGGAACCTTCAACGTACATTGTGTCTTACAGTGTATTCATTTTTTTTTCACAGGGTTTGAAGCAACATGTGGTTTAAAAAAAGAATACTGAGATTTTGTTGTTGCAGGCATCGAGTCACAGACAGCTTGCACAAAGCGCCCTCACTAGAGTTCTCAGTTCTTCTTTGATACAAAATGACAAGCACTTCGTATACTTTCATTTTCACGGAATTAAAATGACAGAACCTGTTTCCCCAGTGAGTGCCCTCTCTGCAACCTCTCTCTTACTTTCCTCACAATGAAGAGCTTCGAACTGGGATGGAGTTTTATTCCCTTTTTTATAGGCATGAAGTAATATCAACTCCAATATTTGATGGTAAACCACGAAGCATTTGGAATCTTAAACCATGTCTGGTCACAAGAACGAATTCCTTAGTAATACACACCTTAATTAGTTTCACTTTGCCGTATGACTGTACGACAAAACAACAGGGTGACCCAGTTAGCTCCATCGTAGATAAAGCAAAGGTCGTATATGAATAACTGTTTACAAATGCAACCTTATTGTGCAATGCATACCGGGTACAAGTGGGGATTTCCATACACCAATTCTCTACTGCAGTGTATATGCGCACGTGCAAAAGCTTACTACAATCATATGAATCCAAACAATACATCCAAGCAGCAAAACTTGGCAATCGCAAATTTTTGACCCGCACCGTGTATGAGTCACTATTTTATTTATTGTGATTTTGTTTTGGAACCTGCGACAACTAGACTGCATGATTTGGCACAAGTTTACGCGCACGTAGGTAGTTCAAAAATTTGAGATGCGCGCTTACGCCTTTGTTTCGCAATAAGGACGGGGAATAGTTTGTCCATCGACCAATTGGCAAAAGTATACATGTGGGTTATTCCATAAATTAGGGTGAATCAACTCGTGGCCTTTTGACCCAAAATGGAACAACTGATTGGCAGGGGATTCAATAATAATTGTCAGTCTCACTCAAAGATTTTGACATTCCCCATTAACTGTAGCCAAAATCAGTCAGTCTTTACACCAGAAATGTCAAAATACCATGTGAAAACTCATTCACAGTTTCACGCGTAAAGGGGACACCACATCAATTGTCTGATATTTTTTTGTGACAATTCATACTCAATGTGGTGAGTTTTATTTTTTTTTAATGTATGTTTGGTCTTACCCAGGAAACACATGAATGTTTATTGTGAAAACATCTCGCTAAGAATAAAAATTATGTGCCTGATTGTGTAAGGTTACGCGTGTATAGAAGGCGCCTGCTGATTGGTCAGTTTCTCGAGGTCATACGCAGTCTAGTTGCTTATGAGCAATAAAGTGTGAGCGTGCGACGTGCGACGTGCGCGCGTGTGGAGCCACCTCAGCAATGTTCCGACTTAAAATTCTCACTTGCTCTTACAGTTACATTTTGTGGCAATCTCTGCCGCTCGAGAACAAAGCTTTCATTAGGACCCACAATCTGGCAAGCACATTTAGGACCAAAGACAATTACACACTATGAAAACCATTTATGCGATCTTGACATCTTGGGGTGAAACCACAAAAAAAAACAATCCTTCATCGCAGCCTTCCAGTGAGCGTCACATGCCTCCTGTTTACAGTGACCTGTCATATTTTCAACCTGCAAGAATTTCCGCTGCATACAAAACACCTGTCAGAATTCTGCATTCTTGTTATTCCGCTGTACATAGAACAAAGTGAAAGCTTCCGTTCACTGCCCAGAAACAATACACACAAACAGTTCAGTGTAAACGCAGGTTAAAGACTTCAGCAGTAAAAGAAACAGTTGCTTCCACATTTCATTGAATCCTATATTTGGCAAGGCCTTCGTAAACAATTGAACCGAACTCTGTGTAAAAGGAATGTTTATTATGAAAATAATAATGTTCTTTGGGGGAGGGGTGGTGGTGGACGTTGAGATCGTTGATAATCTATGTTAAACACAGGTTGAAAAATCCAATCTATGTAAAACCCTTTTTTATATATGTGTATTTCAAGTTTAGGAATAAATTCAATACCAAAATCAATAATAGCAAATGAAGAGTAGGAGTTCGCGTTTTCTTTATGACATATCAGTTTTAAAAAAGAAAATAGGACTCAAATGACTAACAAAAAATCTCCCCACTTAACAAACAAGTACGCAACCTCTCTACGTTATCTATAGGAAAGTCAGTATACTCTGGTAAAAATAAATAAATAAATAAAAAATAAATCAATAAACATGCACAGTCAACACAACACGCATCTTTCACTATTTGTCATTATTAGTTCGTCATTGGTTTCCCACGGACTTTCATTCTCGTAACTTGCAGGTTTACCTGCATATTATTTAACGAAACGATACCCATCTGTTGTATTCGGTTCGATTTCAACCATTGCAAATCACAACCCCGACACTATCAGTGCAACTTAAAGTGGCCGCACGAGCGACTTGTTCGTTGCCTTCATCTTGTACTTTTTGCAAAGGTGGGCGTGTTCATCTATTCAAACCGTGGACGAAACATTCCTGAGAACAAAAGATAACAATATCGTCCGCGATTCCCAGCATACGTCCGCGATGGGGGTCGTGTACAAAACCTATGGGAGTCTTCATAAAAAGGGCTAATAGGACGTCCACGATCGACAGTGTGAACACGTTTGTATATGTCGACAAAAAGGAAGAATTCGAGTTTAATAACAGAGGATGTATGAGCTTTCACGTGTACATGTCCTTGGATCGTGGCCCATAAACAAATCACAAACAAATCACAAACAATACAAGACATTAAGCAGTAAAACTCGGAATAAATGCATCAACACGCATTACAATCGTTATGAAATATTCAGTGCAGGAGTTGTAAAATAAAATGAGGTTAGCCACACAAATGCGAATTAGACAATTTCAGATTGAAATCTAACCGCTTCAAAATACTCTCGCGCTTCTTTTTCAACAACTGCAATGTGTTTTCACTTTCAAGTGTCATTGCATCATATCAATAAACAGACCACAAACAATACAAAACACTTATAAGTAGAGCACTTGGAACAACTACAGCAAATTGCATTTCAACCTTTGTGAAAAGTTCTAGAAATGATTTTTGTTTTCAGCTCTTCTGAGAAAAAGATGACAATAGTCTCGCACTGCATGTGACGGTTGTACTTTCGTAGGGACCTACGGCCGTACTCAAAACCCCGTTCTCGTGTGCAACGGGGTTTCGAATGACGAGAACAGTGTTCGGGAACAGGATTTTCACTCCCCACTTATTGGGGACGGTAGATGAGGAACGTCAAGAACAAAGATGGCGGACTTAGGTCCATACCACAAGTTGCTTTAATCGTGTGGATCAACTAGAAAGTACTCACTTAAAGCAGGAGCAGTTTAAATGATAAAATAAAATAAAAAATACGAAATAGAGTGGGCTTGTCATTGTCGGAGTTATTTTCGAAAGATCATTTATTGTCCATTCATTTAATTCGGAGTTTTATATAATGGCTGCAAAAGTTTTTGCCCAGCTGCACTCCACACGCACTTGGGGGGTTCGTAATCGGCAGCCGGAGAAAGTGTTCGCGGGTCACTGGAGAATAGGGTTTCGATGATGATACGCCCTATGATTCTCACAAAGGGGGTACCAGATGAAGGGACATACAAAATACACAATTCAACAAAATTCTACAATTCAACCCATCAATTTCAACGGTAGATTTGGAATTAAGTGAGCATGCATGGAGCATATTTGCAAAACCAAACCGTCCTTAATACATGTTTAAAGTTTAGATGTATATTTATTATCGCACCATTGTGGCCCTAAAGCCACATTACGTATGTTAAAGCATATTAAGCAACAAACAGCCTAAATAAAATAACCAAAACAAATATATATCATTTTACATGTACAATCAATTATTTAAAAATAAACATACAAACAAAAACCAAATCGCCTCATCAGATTAATGCAGCCATTACCAGTGAAAAGAAATCAATTTCAACATATCAAACAATCACATTTTTTAACATGATCTTCTATTTGGTTTTGTGTTTTGGTTGTGCTTATTTGGTGTTAGTTGGGTTGTTTTTTTTTCGGGGTGGGGAAGTGGGTAGAAAAAAAATGTTATGTTTTTTCCTCATAAAATGCTTATTATGCACTTGCAGTTTCAAAGCATGAAACGCGGCACGGTATCAATCTCTGATTCCAAATAATGCATGGGCACTCACTTAGGCCTAAGCATTTTGAACCCACTGGTAAAATTTCCACTTCGCTAAAAATAGACAAATAGGTAATGCTTACATCACGTGCTTTAAATCAACACACACGAGGAAGCAATAAAGGTCCAGCACGCCGCGGATGTGACGTGAGCGCACTACAATATAACTTCACGCCTGCCAACTTTTACTTTCACAAAGGAATTCATGAATTATTTATGAGTACTCCGGAGCGACCAGCGGAAATCAATGACGCAGGCAGTGGTTGGTAGACACGTGCAACTTTTATACCAAATTAGGGCAACGTGTAAACAGCATTGCACTGTTGAAAATAAACTACCTGTAATGCAAGTTGAAGGCTCGTACTTTGGATAAGTCGCCACGCATACATGGTATCAATCAAAATGTTTACTTACAAAGCTTCTATACGCAGTTCTACCATACAGCAAGGTATAGATTTCTTGTCGTTAAAACAGTCTAAGTTTAAAACTCCAAACTCTTAATACAGAGTAATGGTGAAGATATGCCGAACAATGGAAACAATAGACACAATACTTTTTTCTAACCATTTCTGAGTTATAACCACCTTTTTAACCTAAAAACTGCTGTTTTATTTTGGTGCTCCCAGAGGGCCAGCCTTATGCCTTCTTTGTACCTATCTGAGTCACTAACAGACTGCCTATCACTTGGGAGCCGGGCAGTGCCGTTGTATTGGATTACTCCGTAACGAATGGGCGAATGAATGAAAAGACTTCTAGTGAAAAGCAATTCTGAATATAATTCCTTGCGGTCTGGCCATGAAAGTCGAGGCTTAAAACAATTTTCGAATGCTCTGTAAGCGATTCATCTTTGCCAAGAGCTGGAAGCTACGGCTTCCTTCCAGAAAAAAACAAAACATCATCTTGCAAGACGTGGTATTGGTTTGAGGTTTCCTCTCGATTGTGGCATTTCTATTTTCTGGCCGGATTACCATCCAGATACTGATGTACGTCAGGCGCGTGGCCAGCGCGCGATTGCTCCGCGTCAGTGACAGACAGTTGCACGCGGTAGAAACCGCAGCAAACTTGACGAACGCCTTGACACGCGACCAACTTGCTAATTGCTTAATTCACTAGGAAATTATTAAGGGCTTAACTAACTCCTCGTCAATTCGTCAGAGACGGAAACCACACACTTTGCATCAATAAACCCTTTCTCTATGAATAAACTAAGCACAAACTGTGCATTTTGCAGCGGTGATAAGTTGATATTAACATAACAATTAACATAGGAAGTGTGTGCTTCAATTTAACCGATTTTTTTTTCAGCAGCGTCTGATGCTTAAGTCTGATGCTTCGTTGTACGTATACAGGAAGATGTGTTCTTTCAGCAAAACGGAAACAATTTCCATAGAGATAGATGTATGTGAATTATTTTCGTTCTTCTGAAAGAACACTTGCCTTTTTTGTGATCCGTGGACAGAACTTTAAAACGGTGTTTGTGTTAAAAATTCCGTAACTTGAAAAGTACATGAGTGATTTAAATGATTCTTGCACTAAAAGAAAGCTTATTAATTGGGCCTTCATATCCTAGATATTGAAAGGGCTAAGGGCAGAACTTCATTTTAAAAAAAAGTTGTCCTGCCATTTGGCTTTCCTTGTTTGACCCACATTGTACATTTACCCAGTTTGTTGTGTGTTCGCATCTCATGATGATTCCGTTACAGTTGGAGGTAATTACCAACCAAAACGAGGAAGAAAAACTTCGAGTTCAATACAAAAAAAACCTGTACATCGATCAGCTTCCGTGACGTCATATTCATACTGAACGTATACTAATGAAAATCTCAACATTTCGCTATACATGTAGAGAAAAAAAAAATATCAGGAATTGTGAGAATGCCGTTCCTTTTAGTTCGAATTTTGACACAAGGAAGAATTCTATTTTTACCAGAACAGAAATCAATGAAAATTGACAAGGCGACCTTGAGTTCTAAAAAAAAAAAATTACTGCTACTTTAACTTGAATTTCCTTGTGGTAGACATGGGGGACGGGAGGAAAGGTCCCACTTTTTGACATACCAATAAGAATCACTCAAAAATAGACAAACATCGCTTTCCTGTCAAACCCATTACGCAGCGTGACTCCAAACTATATAGCGTCACTTTTTTAATCTAGGTATTCAACTACTTACATAATTGCAACACAATGACGCACAATGTAGATGATTTTTTTAATGAAATTCCGCTATTGAATGAAAGAAGTGAGAACATGGAACGCAACCATTACAATGTGTTCTCGTAATGATCCTGTGATTTACATTTATAATCTATGCATTGCCTGTGTACCCGTTTAAAGTTTTCATTTTGAACTCTTAGTTGTTATTCTAGGGTGTTTACTCGGCCCCGTTTCAAGATTTTATAAGTTATAGGGCCTATCAGTCTGTTGAGAACTGTAGAAAATGTGCACTGGACCAAATTAGTTACTCCTTTTGTATGCCACAAATGTACATTGTAACAATCTTAACATCCAAATCTGGCGGACCGAATGCGATAAATATTTGTTGTTTTTGTTTGTTGATGATTTGTTTTTAATCAGCTGTGGCAATCTAAATTTCGATATTGAAAAAAATGCAACCAGTTTTATTTTTCTGACTTTTTTTTGCCACAGGTTAATTGACGAGGCAAATCTAAACCACAAACAGAAGACATCAACGCACAGCGGAGAAAAGGACGCATTCATCCGAAAACTGCTTTCAAAACAGCTTGTCTTTTTTTTGCATTCGTTTGTGGCCGAGTTGTTTATTTGTTTGATACAAACACTTGTCGCATCTTGGCCACAGAAGTATAGTTTCGTTATAGCGAGCTGTAATTTATTACACTCACTGCAACAATCGGCATGAGAAACCATCGTCACTATATGGGTACTTTAACTGCAGAGGCAGTTTATGTGCAGATAGGCCTAAGTTTGAATACTACTATCGGTTTCTGTAGCATCAACAAAACGGAGGGATGGTTTCGAGAGCATTATCAACAAAGCCTACGGCTTGTCTCAAGTCCGCCAACTAAACAAACGTAATACCAGCTGGTCAACCTGTTTATGATTTGCACTAATACTGACCCCATTTTAAAACAACAATAAAACAAGTTGTTCCTGGATTAGCATTTTAAAGTAAGCCAGCCTCGTAGATCTCTGTGTTAAGAAAACTGTTTTGATATAATGTATACAGTATTTTAGACACTCTTTGTTCAGTAATGTTGTGTTCATCATTTAATTTACAGCAATGCAAGGTGCGGTTTAAAAGAGTTAATTAAACCTAATAAATCATCAGAAACAATCATTCTAGAGCTTTGACCGGGTGGTTCATAAACATAGTCTATTCTTTTTCCTTTAAAACAGTACTGTTGTGAGAAACACAGTCAAAGTAAGGCGAGAACATTGATCAGTTTGTTAAAAAAAGAAAATAATAATTGAAACAATAGTGGAAGGGGACTTGCAGAGCCGCATAAAGAGAGAGCTGCGACAACTGCGGTAGCAATTTGGACGCCATTGTCGGTGTAAATGGTCCGTGGTCCAACTCAGCTCGTGGTCCCCGAATACGTTATGAGATTTTTGCGAAGAGTCGCCAGTTTCTCTAATTCCCGGTAACCAACATCGACAATACCAATACAATAAGACCAGAATCACATGACAGAATGTTTCCATTTTTTTGACCAAACGTGGCGTCCAAACTCGGTACCTTCATGTCGCAACTCTACGGCTCTGGTGACTGGCAGTCATACGGTAATACTACATTGCATGACTAGGCAAACATAACATTTATCAACGGATAAGCGCCACCACAGAATTATGATGAGATACGCTTCGTCATTATGTTTCACTGAAAAAAAAAATAGATTTGGCCTATCTCGCAAACTGTGAAGGCCATCATGCTAAAACTATTTTTTTTAAGCTTCAAATAGTCGCGGGCGCCCAAGATTTACAGCACATTTAAAACGAAATAACACCATCAAGAACTATAGTAACATATAGCCTAGCTATTACCAAGTGATGACCTAAGATACACAAAAAATACGAACTTAATTAACGACACAATGACGATAGGTTAAAAGTATTATCAGAAGAAACTTGACAATTTTAAATAATGTATAAATAAATCTATAATAAGCAAATGTTGCTTGAGGAAGCAGGAAAAGAAAGGTCGGTGTTGGGAAATGTTTAGTCAATGACCAATTAGTATGAACCTCAGCTGCTAATTAATCATCAAAGTTATTCACAACTACAAACTATCTTCTTTTTTTATCAACCCTGAATGTGAAATAACATTGGACTGGGCAGAGGCAGGGATGGTTTCTTGGACACACGCGAGGATGTTAACTGTACATTATTGGAGAATCGTGAGAAATGTCTTTCAACCAGGTGCCATCTCAATTCACAATTTTACGTGACTTTTTTCTGGCCAAAAATAGAAGAATAAGTTTGCTATATGCAATGAAAAGAAGGAGTGCGGAAAGGATATCCTGCAGTGAACTGTCACACAAGTTCTACGAAGAAACGTTGCCCTCCTCGATACACCAGATATTCATTTTTTAAACTTAGTTTAAAACATCGAGAAAGCACAGGTTCGACAGGAGCAAGTGGTAATGCGACTTAGGCCAAATCAACGGCTTGTTTCGACACGAAACACTCACAATAACAGAAAAGAAGAACATAAACTCTTAGCCTTTGGCAAGTTTCTTATCACAGATGCCCTGCTCCTTCCACGCTTATCGCAAACACCACTTGTCAGTATCACCCAAATAAGGTGCCACACTAAACGTCGACGGTAAGTTTACATTATAAACACCCTTGGACTGCTATTGCGCAGTCCCGCTAATGAATTGAAAAGCCCTGCAAAAAATCCCCGGTGCAGTCTCAAGTCTATTCACGGAACCTTACATCACGCCCGCTGGCATGCCAATCACCCATTCAGCGTCACTGGACCGTGCGCGTTAGAGTTTACTGATACGCCCACCGCGCGCTGCCCTCCAATCGCAACACCGCGCGGCTCATTATTCCCAGTGACATCATCCATCGAAGGCAGCAGTGGGAATTCCCCTCCCTAGGCCCATTCGCACTGACACAATGCACCGATCTATTTTCACACATTGCAAACAACGTGGTGAGACTTTGTGACAAAAGTGGAGGGTGAGACATCAACTTCAGCATTCGAACACTGGACACTGAGACATCAACAACCCGAATGACTTCTCACTCTTTGGAGGGAGGAACTGCAGAGTATTAATGTTTACCGACTACATCTATCTCTCGACACCCAGTAAACCTGACTAGGAGCACGCCAAGCGGCCACCCAAGCTACACCAGCGACCTGCAACACAGGTATGTGGCCAAGTCACAGTTTACTCTCAACCTTCTTCAAACAAATGAAACTATCTCTTCATTTACTGCAAACGTAGATCAAACAACAGCCATTCACAAACAGTACTGTAATGTTTATGATGTACCAAAAACTTTGCTCATCCATCCCTCAATTGTTGTTGTGAACTTCACACAGAATGTGGAGTGCACGAATGCATGTCGTACTTGGTACATAATCTTCGAAGTACGTTCCACAGCTTATCAATCTTTGTATCGCTTATCGATCTTGCATTACAAGTTTATGACTTGTTGCCAAACAACGATATGATTAATACGATCGATGTACTTTGTTCGCTGTGAAGTTGTTGGGTAGCTTTTGTTGCAAATATTCCTGGTATGCAGTGTTGGCCCTTTATAGATATTGTTATCATGTTTGAACAATTGCTCAACATAAATTGGAATTGGCATTTTCATAAACGCCCAAACTTCGCGAATTCTTCAAGTAAATTCGTTCAGTCAAAACAACATTGCATTGCTATTATCATGATTAATATTGTACAAGTATGACATGATTTTCTGTTGGGTGTAAAACATCTATCATACTCTGCAAGTGTCAAATTATGTGTATCTCGTTATTTGCAATATAAAATTGAACAGGTGAAAGAGAAAGACCTTTAAGCTCTAAAATGTTAATGTCTGTTGGGGCTTACATTCACCATCCAATATGAATAGTAGTAATATCTACCCTGGAAATAGTCATGGGTAACTTGTTACACGTTTTCATTCTTTGAAAAGTCCTCGTTCGAGCTGGTATTGTTGAAGAAGGAAAACCTAGGATTCAGACCTGGGATAGTCATTGTTATCCGTCTGTTTAAAGAATATAGCTGTCATGCTCAAATGCTTTGCACGATTGGTTGGTATTGGAGGCTCAGTAGTGTTTATGAACGCGCATTAGTAAACGTCGGTTCGACCGGAGTTTAATGGCTCACTGCGCAACAATGAGCTCTTGCAGACACGAGGGAGTGAATGCCCCTCTAATGATACCATACCTCCTTACACCACCCCTCTAAACTGGATTAGGATCGGGTGTAGAACCCAGACACTGAACAGCCGTTCGGGGAGCCGTGGGGACAATGATGTTTCTAGTTTTGGGTTTCTCATTGAAATCGCAGTTATGCAGTCTAGCTCGATCAAGCAGAGTTTGAATCCCACTGTGAGATAACTTTTAGTTTCTAATGTAGTTTTCTAATATTTTCTTTCAACTTCTAAAAATCCGTTTGTTCGAGCCAGATCCCAATCCCACTTAGAGACAACTTGTGAAATCTTACTAAGTTTCTCCGTTTCCTTCCAACTTCACAAAATCCGTAAACCTAATGTGTAATGTTTAAATTTTTACAAATATCAAGACAAGATCTAACGGCTGACTGTAGAAACGAAGCATAAACACTTCAAACAGCCTACCCAAGGAGAAACAAATCGATTTGAATATTTTAAAATTGTCATGACTCGCATGGAAATAATTGGAGTCGAAGACAAATCTTCCAACAAGTACACCCGAATAATCGACACTTATGCCAAGTAATAATGAAGACGATCCACATATACTAAAAGAAACGTTGATCTCAACCTCCAGTCACAAATTCGTGAAAAGACACCAACGTGCCTTGACTCTTATACTATTGCATAGAATGGGTACATGTATATAAAAGCACTCCCACCAATATCCCAAATGTAAACAGGTACTTTCACACGACATACCAAGAGGGTAATATACACAACCCCAGAGCTATTGGCTTTGGAAAATTAGCAATAGAATTAAAGTTTACTTACCTTTTGATTGGCTGACTGGCTTTCTGTGGCACGTGATCAGTAGCGGCTTCTTGGCTCACACCTGTGGCTACACCTGTGGTAATTAAACGGAATAGAGCTTGTCAATCGTACATTGAGATGAGGGTCGACAGATGACTCATCTTGGTGCGATATTTCCTTAAAATCAGATAACTACAAGCTACAATGCATTTCCATTTTAAGTCCTATACCCATCGCAAATTACATCAAAAACATAGTGACATTAAGCTGCTTGCCAAACAATGATTCTCTCCAATCACTCTGGAAGACTACAATTCCTAATGATCCGATTCTTTGTGTAACTATAAAACTTTCTTTCATCTTCCCGCCTCTGAACCATGGAACTTGTTATTGTTATAAGCAGTATAGCCTTTTTTTAATATCAGCGATGCTGTAAACCAAAGAAGGCAGTATTTTCCTAATTTGGTAATAATCTTAGCATTGTCATTGAGACTCATTATTATTTGGATGACTGGTAATTGTATCATTGTTATCCCGAGTGGAATGTACATTATGATTTTGGAGGACACATACTATAGGGTCTTAAAGTAAACTGAGCGTATAACAACCTCTGTCTAATGACGTCGGAGGTGGTGCGATCGACGAGCGCCTCCTCATCAGAAGCTTGTGACATCCTCCAGGCGATTGTCAAACTTGATTTCGGTGGGGGATTAGCAGGGGTGCTTTGGTAGACTTAATCCCCTTAATCTCTTGGGTCATCAAGCTGCTGGGAATGTCCTCCTGGTGTTTGGTCTCGGCTGCCGTCATTTCGCTCCGTGATTTCACTCGGCTAAGATGGTCCCCAGTGCGCAGTGCTTCTTTCAGTTGTCTCGTAAAGTTCCTCATCAGGCCACAATGATGACGCACGGTCCAGTAAACTATCCCATGATGCAACAACCTGCCTTTCAAAACTATGATGTCTACGATGAGGAAGATTGGTCGGAAATAGTTGGTAATTTCTTTCTTTTTACTTTCCATTTCCGAGGATTTCGAAAACAGGACAGGAGTCTCAACTTTGATTGTTTAGTTTAGATTTTTGGTTTCCTTGTTTTAAGGTTGCTTTTTAGAGTCTTTAGTCGCCTTTGCAAGGAAATACGGGTAAATGTTTTTGAAAGTCTCGATTTGGAAGCTAGTTCCAAGATGTGTTGCATTTTTCCCCCGATTTCGTATTCCATACTTTTTACTTGAGGTATCATCATACTTTTATTCCAGCACGCGCCAGTTAGAATTATCAAGTTAAGGTCGTAATTATACCCAATTCCTCAAGGATGTTAACCAAGTACCAAAACACCTTTAACTTGGAAAGTTGTACAGTGGAATTATACCGAATCGCGTAATCTCACGGAAAGGTGGGTCCTAGAATACCTGAAATATGTTCGAGGAGGGTCGCATTCCTTTGCCACACATGATCCCCCATAGTACGGGTCAGGGCGAAATTGAGACTGGTTACGGTCTGCAGGAGGGTTTGAAAAGAGCTGTGTACATTTTAGTCCGTGGGAATTTAAGTTCAAGTACAGTGCGGTGGTTGAACTGGTTTGTACACAGCATCCATGGTTCAAGGGTAGTTATTCAGCTGTACAGAAAAAAAACCCTCTAGATCAGTACAGGACACGGGCAAGACGTCGTATACATTTATGTCCCGTAGAATGTCCCCGACTGTTTTTACACTATTTCAATGCGTCCATGGCTACTTCCATGGTTCAAGCTAAGTTAGTACCTAAGATAAGGCTATATATGCGACCAGCAGATAAAACCCGAGGGATAGGCCTGCATGTGGTCGTTTCCTGCAGCTTGTGTTATATCAAAGGAAATCCTATCAGGTGTTTTAACCATTCAGGGAAATCTAGGCCTCGTTTCCTGTCAGGAATTTTGATAAATGACACTGTGATATTTTTTGTGTGTTCTTAGAATTAAAATCTCTTGAAAAATGTACTGAAAATAACCGATTCTTAGAATGCAAAATCAATGTTAGCGGATGGTTCATGCCCCGTTCTTTCAAACGTTGTATCTTTCTTGAACAAAAAAATGGAATAAACTGCGCGCATGATGTTTTCAGCTTGCCCGCGCTAACTTAACCGCGTAGGTTTTTGAGGTCATATTTTGTTTTCTACAGTTATCCGAGACCACGTTCGGTCGTATGCTAGGAATGCACGCCCCCCAAGAACAATCCCCTCGTATTCCATTGTTAAAAAAGGTGTTTGCCGTTTGACCATACTACCAAAAAGCCTCGGTCTCTCAGATGGCCATATTCTGTGCCTAAACCCGCCTGCATACGCATAACGTGCTTTGGTATGACATTGGCCTAATCAGTGTATTTGTCTAGAAATGCATCTTTTCCATTACCCGATCACTCTATTTACTTCCAACCATGTTTGTTAAAAATCAAAGATCTCAAGGTAACAAAATCTGTCGTTAACGTTCCACGTAATGAGATAAATTACTAACTTTTTAATAAATTATTAACAGGTGTATTTTTTTGACAGGCTGCCCAAAAAAACAATGTTGATGTTTTGTCATCAGTAACTTAAGACCAAGTTCATGTTACCACAATAACACAAATTCTCGTTGAAACAAAACACGTGTTATCGAGCAGTGGCATGACATTATTATTCCGGACACGAAAAACAGTATAGGGCGTGGCTGAAATGTAACGCGACGCGGTACAGTGCCGACTGAAAAGAAACACCAGTGCGCGTGCCGGGGCGCTCGCGAGTATCATTAACGTGTCGAGTGTCGTGCTAAACACGCAGATGCCGTGTCAGCGTGTTTTGAAAACAGGAGTTGATGACCTCTCGAGTTTAGATTCGGTTGTCGATGCCAGACGAAAAGAGGAACTGAGTTGAGAATTTATGCGAAGGGGAACATAAAGGTCTGCGTCGGTGCCTTTTGTTCTTGCCCGACCGCTGACATATTTTGACAATAATGAGTGATAAACAAAACTCGGGGTTAAAGGGCAAGAAGACATGCAATGCGTCTACTCCAGCTTACGTGCACATTGAATGAGGCTTTTAACTTTAATAATTAAAGTTTGTTTTCTCTCGTGCAGATTCTGTGGCCCTCCCTTCGGAAAATCAACTGCTAGATTTGTTGAACTCGTTGGACTTGTATCAGGACGACAGTATGAATCCGATGTGCAACAACGACATGGTAAGTCATAAATATGCGAATTTATTTACCTTTAATGTTTAAATGTTTAATTTTGACTATTATTTTAAGTGCAAGATTTACCATTGAAATTGTAAGCGAATGCATTTAACAATTTTTACAAACCGTTGAATCGAACGAGTACATGTACATAAGCTTGAAAGCGTAACAATAACATAGTATATAAACTTTGTTCAACTGTAACTTACAAAACCATAATAAAAACTTCAACATGAATACACATCGATAAACAGTGTCCCTCTGAAACAATAATTGTGTACCAGAAATAAACAGATGGGCCAATGAATCATTTGAGATTTTAACCGATGTTGATGCCTGGCACAAACTGAGCTTTTGATTCAACTGTAATGGGCGTTGTCTCTGAGCTCCTGTCCTGAAAATGAAAGAAAATATTGCCGGATGCATGCAAGCGCCGCCACATCCTCTGGTTGTCCTGATCAAACCAACGCTCATTGTGGTTAGAGTGAACTCCGTTCAATTTAAGATAAAAAAAATATCGTATTTCATGAAATTCGAGCCGCGTCATCGAGAACCACCTTTTCAGATTTTCCGACAGCGAAGTTCAGCTGAAGAACAGTAGGCCTACCAGTCAAACTGTGTATATTATGCGCTTTTGTGGCTGGTAACAAGACAAAATTGTGCTTTCAGCAGAATCTGTATGCTTAGCACCATCAATGTATGACATGGATGACTGTGACGCACTAACACAGCACATCTTGCAGCAAAAGAGTTATTGAAAAATTGCTGATTGGAAAACAACTGGTTATCAGTCATTGACTGTGGTTTAAGGTGCATTTGATTAGAGGTTTTGCATCGCATAACTGCCACGGCACGCCCATATTCAAGGCCACTCGCTGACCACACCCTTGCAATTCTGGCAGTGATGAGAATGTACAGGAGATAAATCATCCAGCGTACATGTATTGGGATTTGCATCTCTCTTTGATCAGTTGGATCTTTTGCTTGGAATTTAGAGGAGGGCCGGGTGGGGCATACGTCCTCTGCAATTCCAGTTAAAATTGAAAGCTGTGTCCATGGTGCGGTCCAGAGGGCAAAGCGTGTCCGGCAAAAGGGTGGTACGGCACCGTATCACAGGATACAGGCAGGCCGTATCAACTGTCATGTTTCCTGACTTATCTGTACCAACGGAACTGGTGTATACGTGACATACCTGTGCGGTATCTAAACAAAACTAAAATCCTGACAAACAAGCAAAACATGCTGGTCATTCCAAAAAACAATTCATGTCTAAATAAGTCGTGTACAATTAATTCAGTGCACAGCAGTAACTACTGAATGACCCAAATGAAGATTAGTTGATGAAGATTGTACTGGTTTTTTGGTTTGGTCTTACAACACAGGCGATCAAATGAGGGTGCACGTTTTGACAGCTTTCCTGGGAATTTAAAGTCAATTCTGGTTTGTTTTTGCAGCCTAAAAATAGGACTCATGTTACTAAGAACAACACATAGTTCGGCAGGAAGTGAAACAAAAGATCCCAAGCCGGCTATGTAAATGTTTCATTTTCACCAGAAAAACTTTCACTTCATTTGTTTGTTCCTAGTTCAATCGCGGTTTTTCCTTCCCAGAAGTCTGTGCGAAGATCATTCCATAACACAATCATGCTTGTAATTTATTGAATGATACGGATTAATAAAAAAATCGTAACCCTTTTCCTACCGTAAATTGTTTTGTCATTGAGTCATACATTCCATTTTTCATGACACCTAAATACATTCCTTTTGTTAAACATCTTTTGACTTCGATCTGAGGGCGAAATAAGAACAAATTACTTTTGTGTTCATTTTTGAAATCTGGGGAAAAAAATACAGAGTTTTGTACAACACATCAACAAGAAAGGCATGGGCCTACAGACAGAAAATATCCCGTAGCAATAAGTTAATATTATCTGGATGCACTGTTTACATTGTATAAGCATAGAGCACAATACAGAGCACATACCTGGTAAAATTTCAAGAATCACGGATCTGTGCGAACAAAGCAATATGTTGAACATTTAGTGCATGCATAATAAAACATCACTTCTATTCACCACTTTAGACTCTGTACTAAATTTGTGTTTGGATGATCTGAACTCTTGTGTACATTGTGTAGTGTCAATTGTACACTGTAAGAAGTATGGTGGTTACTGTGCTTTTATTGAATAGGTCAAGTAAATCATAAGGTGTCAGACTTACAGCACAGTCTACCTGGAAATGCAATTTTATTACCAAATGCTCTTCAAACATGTTCCAATCTACAGCTCTTTCCCGATCTGAGCGCCGACCACACCCACATGACTTCTGACCTGCCCCAGGCCATGAGAGTCTCCATGAGTGGGGAGGAGGAAAGCCTGAGGAGTGTGCTGACCCCGCCCGACAGCCCAGTGTTTGCAGAGCTGACCACGCCTCACAACCAGCACACCAGGCCTAACAACCAGGGGCCTATGTTCCAGGAGGGGGTAGTGCCCAACCTGAAATACGAACCTGACACTTACAATATTATGAACACTAGTAAGTAGAGAAACCCATGACTGCCAACGAAAAAAAAAATCTTGTTTACTCATACAAGCAAATCTGACCAACATTGAACTTTTTTTTCTGTCGGTCTGCTAAATGTTTCACCAACATTATAATAAAAAAAAAAATCAAACACGAGCAATAACACTCTAATTTATGTACTTGATAATTCATTACCATTAAGCGTTCTGGTTATTTCTTTGTGTCTTTTCTGTAGTGTGTTCTCCAATGTATCCAGAACAACCATCCTTCAGTGAAGGAATAATATGTGATGTTCCTTTTGGAGCGTCGAACCACGTACTTGTTAAACAAGGTAAGCCACAACCCATCATAAAACTGATATCTAGGGTCACAGTTAGTATACAACCCTGCAAATTATCTAAACTATAGTCCAGGGACTTTAATCTTTACCTGAAACTAAAAGACAAGTCATCACCTGCAGGTGAGATATTAGTAGTAGCCTTGAAAAAGTCATTAAATGGAATACCGAATGTACTTGCTTTAGGTCTTCATAAAATTTCAAAAATTCACAGACAAAAATGAAACTGATAACAAAAGTGAGCCTGGAATAGATACTAAGTGTTATGACTAATTATTCATAAGGTTTTCTCTAGAAGACAGAAACAAAATCATTTTGAGGATGACCAAAAACCCATCGAGGAGTCAAATCAGCTACAGAGAATTCTAGCCATTGTTTTCAGTTTCCAAAAATAAATCTATTACTTTCATTTTTCTTTCTGTCAGAATTTATTGAACAAGAGTTCTCGGACTGTTTCTCAAATGGACAAGCAGAATCAGCAGCACCTCAGTGGCAGCACCACGGATACCTTGATTATGAAGGTAAATTAGTTAATTATAAATGTCAACATCAATAACAATATCAAATGAGCCTTCTTAAGAACCATTCTACAGTTAAGCTGTCAGCATTTTTCTCATGATAAAAAACAGACTTCTCGGACTCACAAACAGTACTTAAATTCAGTTCAAACCTGTGAAGTGAGATGTAACAGTAAATGTTTAATTGCCAAATTGTTGTCTTGGTGCATCCTTGATAAACAAATGTTTTCAAGCTATCCGGGAGCTGGAAACTACACTTTGAGTACATTCTACTCTTATTGCAAATCTGGGAACATTGTTCTGGGGCACTGAAACAAAATGTGCATCATTAAGAAATTGAAGATTTTGTAATCCTCTCCCAAGCAAGGCAACTTCGTAAATACTTATACAACCCGTCTCGTTTCAGATTATCCTCCAGCACCACAACACCCACCAACCTTCGATGCAAACTTTGACACATTGCCAAACGTTGAACACTTCCTGAAGACACTGATGGATCCGCAGAGGCCCACAAATCCCAGCTACCAGTACAGAGGAAACAATTCTGCTGGGGAAGGTGAGGCAACCAGACTAATAACATATCCTACATCATAGGGACAGGTCAGCCATATTGGTCTGGTACCCAGTATTGATTTGGTACTGACAATACATATTGTAGCCAGCTTACATCACCCTACAGAAGAAACAAACTTATAAGTCGCTTCCTATTTACCGAACTCTGCTTCAGCAATCCAACTTGACATTTCTTTTAGGAACTGTATTTCCCTTTAGGAACTGCATTTCCCTGTTTCCACTAAATGCCATCATCACAAAGCTATTCATTCAAGTTAACATTTCATTTAATTAGCCTTCTTTTGATTTTTCCCAGAAACAGAGTTCGAAAGCGAGAGTGAAGCCAGTTTCACCCTCCCAAACTCCCCGGCCACATCGGACGAGGGTTATCTGTCCATCAGCCAACACCCAACAGCTCATGCTCACCGCACCCACAACTACCAGAGGAAGACGATTGACAAGAGCCTGTCCCTCCTCAGGGGCGTCACCCACAAAGACAGCAAGAGGGGGCGTGGCCGCCCACGTAAGATGCATCCCATCTCCAGCACGAGCAGTGATGACAGTGATGAGGAGGTCACAACCAGACGTGGACGTGGCCGACGAGAAGGTACTTATCATTTCTGCTTGGATTATTATTATATATTTCTGGTATGAGTCCAAAGATGCCTCAAGTGTCCCCTGGCACTGATGCTCAGGCTCACAAGCCTGCTGAAACCAGTCATGAGGAGAGAAGACAATGAACAACAGATAGAATTGATTGTTTAATCAATTAAAGTGTTTTTTTCAGAGGTTATTAATGTTTGGTCCGTTTTCTTTAATATGCAGCCATGCGCGGCAACCATCTGTGGGAGTTCATCCGCGACCTCCTGAAGGACAGCATGTGCTGCCCCAAGTACATCCGCTGGGAGGACAGAAAAGACGGGGTGTTCCGCTTTGTCAACTCCGAGGCCGTGGCCACCATGTGGGGTCGCAAGAAGAACAACCCACAGATGACCTACGAGAAGCTGAGCCGTGCGATGAGGTGAGGGCATTGTCCGACACCATCTTGGTCTAGTTCCTTAATTAACACATGATGGACAATCACTTCAAATGTTTTCAGTGGCAGGGACCAGTCATAAATTGGCTGAAAGACAAGTAGAAGACCACCAGTGATTAGAGAATGGTGCAGTTATACACTGCTATTATCTGCATTAAAAATTACCAGGCACCAGACTATTATCATCACTGACATTTGTAACAAATCAGTTTTGTCCAGTCACCTTAGTGCTTAAATGACAAAAGAAATCATAAGCAGATGAAAACCAGGCCAGATTCCAATAAAACAAAAAACCTTATTTGAAACCAAATTTTCCAGGAGTCAACTTTTGCCAACTTTTGATCCATTTCCAAATTCTTCCTCAGGTACTACTACAAACGCGAGATTCTTGAAAGGGTCGATGGCCGACGTCTTGTCTACAAGTTTGGGAAGAACGCGGCTGGGTGGAGAGAAGCTGCAGGGCTAGACAGCGATACCGAGAGCATGTAGGTTGGCAGATGCCACAACAAACGTGTAGACAGACTGAAAGAGACATTTAGACTGAAATTATAAGGCTTGTAATGGGCATAACTGATGGATGTAACCAAAAATACACATATACAAGTACATGTACAAATATTAATGTCTGAGACTGGTGTGAAAGTATTACCGAAATATCAGAAACGTAAGGATCTATTCTTTATTAATGGATGTTTTTTGTTTAAAGTTTTTCCACTCATTGTCATGATTATGCTTGATACATGCATTATATACTTATGCTGTGCAGTAGACTGACTAAGACATTTATATTTTGTGTACTGGTGAAAAAAAAATAATTGGACACAAATCAATGTCAAAACAAAATGAAGACAATAGGTCCATAGAGACAGTAAACTGAATGATAGTTTTTGTGGAAAAAAGTCAGAAAGAAAGATTTTTAACAATGCTTTTGGAGCAAATGTCAGAAAAGTAGAACAATTAAATTTGTACCTACACAACAAATTTGAAATATCTTTCTTGGTCTTGTAAAGAAAGAAGATATTTTAAAGGCGAGGTACAAACTTAAAGCTGACATTTTTCCACAGAATTGTACAAATAAATCCCAAAGATTAAGAGACCTACCAAATGTAACTTGTTATGAACCAGTTTATAGTTAATGGGAATTCCCTCCATGTCATGTGGTAATTACAATTAAGTTTATTACAAACTTATAACTTTAATTTGGGACAGTTTCAAAGAATGTATCGTTCACATTCCAAATATGAAACTTTATTGTGAAAGGACATTCAGTAGCAACTGTCTTGGATTGAAAATCATTTGAATTTGTGTTCACTTGATAAAAAAAACGTTACAAATCTCAAAGCAAGTTGTATCCTTAAGGTAATCATGTAATATGGATGGTCATAAATCTGTGATAACAAAATTAATGTAGATAATGAATAATACCTATTCAGTACTTATGCATTTGTTAGATATCTTCAAGCTGGAAGAATACTTTTTGCAACCGTTACAAATAAATGTACAGTTATGCATTGATGTACTATTAAGCATTGTATTTAAGATTTATTATTGTAACTTATATTGTGTATTTTCCAACCTTTTTTTACAATTTTATAATTTTTACTGTTTTTCTATTGCAAGATGTAAATATAGTTTATACTTTTCATGATATGGCTGATTGGAATGTCAAAGGTAAAAACGTAAATAATGCACTATACATGTACACAGCTACAAGTTAAGATTTGTGTAAATATAAAATATGAGGAAACAAGTCAGCTGAGTATTTACCTTTTATAGTTTGAGGAAATAGATAAGTAAATTGAATGAATTTATGAATTCTTTCATTGTTCATAATCCAAAAAAACACAAATGAATTCTTTTTAGAAAAAATAAGTTATTTTTATGAAAAATATTAAAATTATACATGTTTAAGCACTAACTTTTAGCTTTTGCCAACACATAAAAATATCCCCAAAATAGAACATGACTTATACCTGGAACCATTTCAAAGAATCAAAATCGAAAGAAGAAGTCCCCTTGGAAATTCCCAGGGTACTTTTTAGGATTTCGCAAGGTTGAAAGCCAATACAGATGCTTTCAAAAGGATGCAAATCTAAGGTCAAAGTTCATTACAATGGTATGTGCCAAGTTGTACCCTATTCATCTTTGTATTTGTGATAGGGACACAACAAAATATGAGTGTTTGCAAACTTATCGAGTAACCTTTAGAAACTAAACTGACAAAACACCAACAAGCATTTACTTGGCTGGCACAACATATAATAAATTGATATTAGTCCCTGTTGAATGGTACTTTGGGGACCTTTTTCTTTGAACTTGGGTGGCACCAACTAAACAGTTCACGTTGAAACACATGTTAAAAATGGCATGCTTGATTAGGAACAACACAAAGAGTAGGCTGCTAACCGCGCGTTGTTGCCAGGTGAATCAGGAATATTTTTTTCGGAACAAAAAATGTTGTTTCACAATACAGGGACTTTTCTTGTTCATTGTGAAATCCTTTTTGTCATTGGCAAAATATTTTTTCATTGTTGGCCCTTTCTTTTGGATTCGGTCATCACTTGAAATACAATTTTGGCTATCAGAATTGTTTGTTTTTTTATAATAAAAAAGAAAGAAAGCAAAAATACTTTATGTAGGCACAACAATTTTATTTGGTCATTGGTTTGAAAAGAGTCAAGTGTTAAGAGTGTGAAATATTTTTTTATTATATTTTTAGCACTAAGAAACTGATCAGTTAGTTACCACCAAGTGCATTTTGTAGTTGTATTTTTTGTTTTATATTATTTTTATAGCCTGCTGGTCAGGAAATGCCTACAGATGTCAGTTTTATGTGTTTTGTAAACAGATATTTATATGTTCTTCCACCTTCAATGCACTATGTTTGAACCGTTAAAAAATAATGATGTGCCTTTTTCTCATAGCAAATTTTGTACACAACCCTATTACATAACTGGTTGATATAAGGTTGTTAAAGCGTGTGTTACCCTTTTTTGAGCAGTACAGAATTCTGCAATTTAGTACAGTGTAATTTTGTAACACTTCAAAGGACTATTTGATACACTTTTGTATTTAATTGGTTTAAAGCGTTAAAGAAATAAAGGATTGCATGCAGTAAAATGATGTAATTTTGTTATCTGTTTTAACTTTTTTGTCTGATCTCTCTCTTTTTTCCTAGATGTCACTGTGTGTGGTAACGCATATGTCACTGTTAGTGACACCACTGGTTATGTCTACACTTGCTGAAATACAAATGAATTGTCAACACAAGTCTTAAAATCCCATAACACCCCCCCCCCCAGCCTTATTTATTTACACACAAACCCCCTGACTTAAAAAAGCCCCACTGATATACATTGTAATCTTGCTCAAAGGGACCTAATGTGTTTCACTTGAATTTGGGGGGGGGGGGGGAATCAAGTTATGCACATTTTAGGGCTAACTGACAATTGTTTAAATTGCATTCATTTCTTGATATTTTTTTAACGAGAAGTCACATTTCAATGACACTTATTTATTAAATCCTTTGCATGTTTCAATAAATGCAAAGCAATTGTAGAGAATGCTGGACGACGTGGAACCTTGAAATAATAAAACACCTTTAACTAACGCCCTAGTGCATTTTTACTAGGAACCATCTCAACCCTCCAAAAACTTTTACTTGAGTGGTGTGCCAGTTAGATTGAACATGTTTGCAATGACTGAACTTCATTGGAATTATGATGGGGGAAAAATATGTGTCAGGGTGCCACATTCCTTGCCATTTCAAGGAACTTGTCCATCAGTTAACTTCCGAAGTGTCTGGATTTCTGAGAAAAAGTGCATTTTTTAGATCACGGCCTATTGTTGTAGATACTTTCTCGGAAAACAATTAACCACCTGAAACTACATATATGGAAACCTAAAAATACGTGTACATCCTACAGGATGGCTGCAGCACGTTTCTTCTGCTAATTTGGGCTGGAATGTGTGGTTTTATGGGGTCACGTTCGGGCATTTGTTTTAAATCTAAAAGTGATTGCACACACAAAAGTATTGCGCAAGACACTGATAGCCAGCCAGTCGAGAAATGCAAAAAGTGATAAAAAGAACCAATCCAAAACCTCCAATCATCCAGAGAAAAACAAAATCCAAAAAGTGAGCTACATGTAAGTACCTAGCTCAAACAAGTATTAATACTCAAATATGCAACCACACTCTTCGATTTTCAAACCACAAATTTGTACTGACATAATCGAATTCTGTTTTCAGTTTTGAAAAAAATATATATATATATCAGAGGCATTATACTGAAGAATGATACAATCACCATGAATTCAAAGAAAGTATACCATCAATTAATAGTGTCTCCTGTTGACGAGCAGAGCAAATTACTGCTTGAAACCTCGAGTTAAACCAACTGGTTCTTTTTATTATTATTATTTTATTATTATGATTGGTAACAACTTCTCTTTTTTGAAAAGGTTTTTCAGGTTTTTATTTATTTTCATTGATTGTTAAGCGCCTTGAGCATCATTTTGAAGAATTTGGCACTTTATAAAATTATGATTATAATTAGTAGTGTTATTCTCACAACCACACAACTCACTAAGTGATATCTTTCATTCACATGCAGGCATGCAACCGGGAAGTCACACAAAAAAGAGGAAAATCAAATCTTTCCAAGACTTTGTACAGTATTTTTTATTTCAGCACATGGCACATGGGAAAAAAAAAAGGAATTCAGCTGAAAGGAAAAAAGCTGCATGCACATGGTGTTACAGCAAACCTCCCATTCATTCACCAATTAATACTTCTTTACCCCATACAACTCTGCTGTGCATGGTTGGAGAGCAAACCTCTCACTCCCCCCCTCCCCTCAACCCAAACCCCTCCCCCACAATACAGACACAAATTGGAACATGCGAAAGAGGAACCACAGGTTAAAATAATAATCTGCAAGTCATGACAGCAACTCAACTTAATTCATGGTTGGGTTGCCAATGGTAGTTTGTGACGCACGTAGCACACGAATAAAAAAGAAAAAAATATTGGCCGTTTTTGTGGCTGGTCATCGGTGTGTGTCTAGTAGCTCACGCACACCACGGGTGAAAGTAATATTACGAGACATTTGGTTTTGTGGTGGGTAATATCAGTTGTTCACCTATTGTGCTCTCCTTACAATGGACTCAGACAGAAATAGATGTCTGACTCAGTCTTTGAATAATCTAAATATGGAATCGGGGGGATTGAAAAATATTGTTTTGCTTGAGCACCACCCAAAAAAAAAAGTGTGAAGAAAAACTAATGCACTGTTAAACGCAGCATATTGGTGCAAAGTGCCCTGCTCACGGACACAGGTTTCATAATCGTCTTATCTGGCTAGATTCGAGCCAACTATTTATGGTTTTACCCAAACCTGGCTTAATCATTTGTTTCACTACAAAGGACACATCACTTCTACTAAAGATGATCATTGCAAAGTGACTGAAATGTTGAGTGCATCCACCAATTTATTTATTTCATTTCTTTACTTTGGGTAAGCCAAAACTGTTAAAGTGACTGCTCTTCACCGACGTTTTTGTGGACACTGTATACTCAGTGTGTTACCTCCCGAGTGAAAGTTGGAAAAATCACTCGGGTGGGACTCGAACCCACGACCTCCTGCTTTCTAGTGCAGATGTCTTACCACTCGACCACCCGAATTTCTAATAAAAACGTCGGTGAAGGGCAAACCTAATTTGATTTATATCACCCGACGCAAAATTCCATCTTATAAAAGTGACTGCTAGATGTTCCGACAACCCGCACATAAGATTGTGTTACTCCCGGTTAGGGTTAGGGCTAGGGTTTGGGTCAGGGTTTGGGACAGGAATATGTGCAGTCTGAGCATAGGGGTGTCGGAACAAAGGGGTGTCGGAACATAGGAGTGTCAGGAACATATGGATGTCGGAGCATAGGTGTGTAACTGTTAAAACTGGTTTCCTTTGGGGCACTGGATACATGATTGTGTTCTTCTCAGAACCATCTCCTTAACACTAAGAGCCATCCTCCCATGATTTAACACCACAACCTTAAATGGTTTTAGTTCTGCACCATGTACAGTTTCAGATCTTACTTATGCACCACTGTAATCATCATTTCCAGAAATGGCAGGACCCCAGCAATGTTTAAATCAACAGAGAGTGAGACAAAGCATCACAAGTGGCAGAAAGTAAAACAGTTGGCTGTTTGTCCACTCATCAAAACCAACCATACAAACGTGCATAGTCTCATACAGAGGATACAAACAGGTGTGCAAAACATCTCTAAAAAGTTGTGTTGTTTTTTTGGTTTTTTTCTGTGGGCATAATGGTTTCTGAAGTTTGTATAGGCCCTATAGATATGAAATCTATTTTTCATGTCCCTAGATGTTAAACAAACAATATTCCCTGCCTTTGGACATAATTTGCAGTTAGAACAACTGTTTTTCCCATCGTCCATTTGCAAAGTATCCTTAAGGAAGGGCTGAAAACTTCGCTAGTTAAACGAATCACCAAATTTGTGGGTTTTTTACCTTCAGAACTTAATGTTTTCAGTTTACAAACTTTAAGTACAAATTTCTCCAAAGATGTTCTGTGCACCATGCAAAGCTCATCAACTTTGCTGTGGTGACTATGGAAGTAAACGATTGATTTCAAAAAAAATAAAAAATAGCTTTTCAAGTGAACTATTCATAACATGGAATTGCTGCTACATGTATGTACATCAGATTCGAACCAGCCAACTGATCCTGCAAGCTCAGTGGTCAAATGGTAAGACGTCTGCACTAGAAAGCAGGAGGTGGTGGGTTCGAGTTCCACCCGAGTGATTTTTTTTCCAACTTTCACTCAGGAGGTAACACTAACACACTGAGTATACAAAGCCTAATATTGACATTTCAAGTAAGATATTGATAAATTCAATACGATCCCATAATATACATCTTCCCAAATACACGTAGACAACAAGCATGTATTTGTAACTGAATCTTACACTGTGCGCTGCATTTATTCTTTCTACATGTGCATTATATGTAACTTTGTAAGCTTACATTTGTACTTGTACTTGCATGAGTACAAATGTGCCAACAGCCTTGTTAATTTCATCCCACCATGACCTCCTTCTTTTGTTTATCAATCATACCCAGGGTATAGTTTTATAGTTTAGTCTATTAGAGCCAAGATATCCTACCCTAGACAACAAAGAAAGCAGTGAAATGAATTGAAATAAGATATGAAGTATCATTAGTCTGAGTTACAAGATAACGAGTGTAAACACATGGCCGGGTATATGCAGAGAGTGCAAACTGCAGTTGGTTATCACACTGAACACATTGCAGGCCTCAGGCCGCAGGGCATATCGGGGGATTTCCCCTATGAGCCCCGACCAGCGATCATGAACTCTGCAAGCTAAGTGCCTTTTTGTCCAAAATCTATGGCGGCACGGTTGGCTGAACAGGGGATTTTACTCGGGCATTGTTGCCGGGGTTCAAAAGTTGGGCGGTGGTTCGTTGTACCAAAGAACAGGGATGTTGTTCAGGACCAGGAATTTTTTTAAATTTTTTTTTGGATGGAGTTGGAATGTTGCCATGGGAAAGTGAAAGGATGGAGCCGTAAAGCAACTTTTGTGAAATTAAAAGTGGATAAAACTGAAATGAAGAAAGGGGTGAGGAGCATGGCTAAACTAAGTAACTTCTGTTTGGGAAGAGGAAACTGCAGCTGCACAATACTTCCAATTTACAGTTTTCAAAGGTAAAACTGAAAAAGTAAATACACAGAATGAGGAAATCAGCAGATCCAAAGGAGAGTTTCATACTTCATTTCTGCTGTGGAATGCCTGTAATTTGGGAGGGGACATGTTGCCCCTTTTTCCTTCCTCCTACCATAAAGTCTCTCTTTTAAGACTTAGAATCAACAGTTAAATTGGTTTCTATGACGGTCGGCACTTCATTTGAAAAACCCTGGATGCACCCTCCTCTTTCACCAACCATGCCACGCCCTTTGAAGAGAACTGTCAAAGATCAGCATGCACTGAATTCTTAGGGCAAAATACATCTGCAAGGCAAATATAATGAGGTAATGCACTAAGACTTTGTCTATCAAAATCCATTGTTCTGCAAGAATGCTCCACTCACCAAGACACAGTCAGCGACAGCCATATTAGGCAAGGAGTTTTCAAATCGTTGATGACGTACATGAACGTGTCATCAAAGTGCACATGGCGTGTTCTACCGGTACCTAATATCAACTTATAAGAATCTGTAAAAAAAAAAAATGTATCAAATTTCGAGGAGCTACTGAACCCTAACCTTTCCTAAGCCCAACACAATATTTGATTTTTTAAAGTTAAATCACTTTATTTTTTTTCTAACACCCACTTGTCTTGGCAGTTACAATTTGTAAAGGAAAGGTATTTTCCCGATGCTTTCCAAGTTTTGGGCCCTTTTTGTCTGACTTGTGTTTACTAAACCTTAACCCCCTTCTCAAAGACCTACCTACGTCACTGCGCCTATTCTGCAATATTTTTAGGTACAATTCATTGTTGAAAGGCACAATAACACTAGAATACCGCAGTTCCAAAAATACACACTCAAATGCCAAAGGCAAGCCGACACAATACTTCGAATTGCTTCCACTGCTTTCAAAAACAGATTCCGCTTTGACATTCAGGGGAGAGAAGAAATTGCAAGTCACCGGACTCAAGAAAACACTGTCCAAGAAATGACAGCAAAACAGAAGCTGAGATGAACAAAGTTGTCTCAAATTCAACACTTTGAAAACGACACGCTTGTCATCTGATTTCTGGTAGTTCTACTAGTACTTTTCCAGTTGGAAACTAGATCAGTGTCATTGACTGTGCGATAGAATACGTTCGAAAAGAAAGTGATGCATTAGTGAACCCCCATTGTCGATGATAAAGCTTGTGCAAAAAGAGCCATTATATATTCCACTTTTTACCAAAAAGTTTCCAAAACAAATCTTCACAATGATATCTTTAAATTACATGTACACAATTGCCAAAACACCTCCATCTTTTCCCAGGCCCCACCTACCCAACAAGGCCTAAACAAATCTCCACAAAGCAAACGCTATTAACACATTCCATGAAGTATCAAACCAAGACTAATAAAACCTTCTCTCTTTTTTTTTGGTGATAAGACACCTGTTTATCCTCTGATCCCTTAATCTTGACCAGATTACAAAGGGATCAACAGTCTTACAAAACAAAAGCGGCACATTCCGGAAATTCAATAACTGTCTGGTGTTGTATTCTTAAGGGAATTTGGGAATGGATTGTTAGCTGTTAATCCATTGTAATCTGGTAACTTTTTGGCTGATAGGAATTCCAAAGCAAATTTTGCAGTTTTTAACAAACATGTAGGCCTATTAGCCATTTACTTGCAAGTTTAAGTGAATACATACATGTATGGTTACACAATCTGTTTATTTACGTGAAATTGAAAGTGTTCCTTGACTGGGTCCGTATTTGTTTAAATGTTGTTCATGTAAGTCACTTTTCTGACTTTCACTTTCATTTCTGTCTATGTATTAAAGAGATTCCAATTAATCTGTTACAAACAGTGATATATATAAATATGGTAAGACTCCATTCAAATGTAGTAAATGACAGGGGGATAAAAATAGGCATTCAAATTGGATTCAACAATGGCTAAAAGTAAGAAGTGTTTCAGAGTCAATATGACTCACCATGCCAACATTTTTCTCTGGTTTTGCGCGAAACCACTGAGAATGTTTGAATTCCCCCTGTACGGATTGACACTTTATTGCAAGCTACTTCCAGGTAATGCTGATACATTTTGTAATCATTTAGGGCAGAGAGCTTCAAGCTGGATTAAGTAGCTTGCCAAAGGACACAACATATAGCCAGTAGCAGGATTCAAACCTCTGACCTTCCAAACCAAAGTCACCCCCAAACAACAGGACAAGTGAAGATAGTTTTACCATTGTTCTTCATGCAACTACCCTCACTTTACACTGTGGTATTATTAAAGGTACATTGCCTCATTTGCACTTTGTGCAATTTAGTTTCTGTTTAAATCAACACATTTGCTCCATTTAAAGGGTGCATAATTATAACAACTATTTCGTGAAGTTTTAGCTCATTGACATATACAGGTTGAGGAAGCAGAGAAAATACATCAACTTTTTTTTTTATTTGGTTTCAAGTGGGTCTAATTAGTATCTGGATTCCACTGCTGACATACGTAAACAATTGTATACCCAAGGGCACACTTTTTAAAACCTTGTTCCCTTATTGTTTTCTTTCAATCAAAAAGCATTTGACAGGGTATTTTTGGGCCAGTGCTATCTTCACTTTGAGCAAGCTTTTATCCCGTTCGAAAACATTGAGTTCCTCCGGTTCTTTTCAGAACCACACATACTCACAAAAGAGATTTATTCACATGGTGTCACCGCAAACTTATCTTGTCTCTTAAGGTTTTATTCATTAAATAGCTAGTTTGTTTCCGGGTAATTACTAATGTTGCAAAATGCCTTTAAATCCTGGACAGCGTTGCTTTTAATAATTTTATTCAAAACATACACAGTGTTGTTTCAGAAATGTTATCAACAGCTGTGGTTAATGGTTGAAGTGGTCACATTGCCTGGATTCAAAACAAGCTTTTCCGGTTGCCTGGATCAGGCAGCAGAAATCCGGGATAATTGGCAGAGAGCCCATCAGGATCTGGTAATTGTGTGAAAGTGTCTGTACTATCTTTATGGCTTTTATGTCAAGGGGGATAGGGTTCAGGGCAAGGGAAGACGTTAGGACAAGGATATTGCTTCCAGGGTCCAAGTGTGGGGGTGGGTGATGCAGACAGATTCTTGTTTGGCTGAACTTTTGAGGCTTCTTCATTCATGACCCATTGAACTTTGTGGGGCCTCACTCTTATCATGTTTTAAAGTTGAAATGGGGACAGGATGGGGCAGTAGACAATCTTACATGGATGTTGATGAAGTGCTTCCAGAATTCAAATCTGGAGGTGGATGGTGACTCTTGTAATATTTAAATTGGTTAAACTACAGTAATCAGGAAATTGTAGAAAGTACCACAAACAACAAAATACACTCAACCAAAAAAGAAAGTCCCCCTCAGTACTTTTTTTGTCTAATTCAAAAACTACTGGTCACGTTTTGCTCAAACTACGACCGATCAGTACAGAAATTCCTTTGCAATCCCGCCATACTCTTTGTTTGGCCCAAAACCAGTGGCATTTTATAACAATCGTACTCACATGGTTTACCACTTGATTCAAAGGAGATTAAAAGGGAGTGGTCCAAAAAAGAATCAGTTTCAGTTTCAGTCATAGCCCTGAAGAGAAAATTTTGGTAAATTTAAAAAGGGGCACTTTAAATTGTTTCTAACAATCCAACACGGAATTTAAAGCCTAGGGTTATTTTCTGAAAATTTGTTAAAATTAAAAGGCAATTCCACTTTACATGCAGTTTCTCCCCTCCCCCCATGTTACCAACTTTTTGTTGTCAACCAAGACAGATTACAATTTCTTCCTCACTAGTGCATTGTATGGAAATCCAGGCAAGGCTACCTTCAAATTAGATAAAATGTCTATCCGCAAACTTCAAACCAAAACATGCTTGATTTTCATCAAAAAAACATGAGCATTTTGTGTGGATATTCACCAATACAACTTTGAACATTACATATTATAACCCAGAAGTGACTTTTTTTTACATTAGGGCTCTCCAGTAAGGAATAATTTAGTATTTGATTATTCAAAACTGCACTTGACCGCATATCCGAATATTCAAAACTCGCCGATCAAGTTTTACACACGCCAGCTGCCGCTGCCTTCCTCGCTGGTCAAACGCAGGGCTGCCAACTTTGAGTAAGAGCAGAGAATGAGAATTTGGCGATGGCGCTTGATCAGAAGTAATCATGCTAATGCCAGCCCAAAGTGTGAAGCCCTAACTGTTTCAGCATGGGTTCGGAGCCTGCTTAAGGGCCCCCAAAAATGTTGGATTCTAGATCTGTGGTGAGAACAACCTGAAATGCGCAAGTCTCACACTCAATGCGTGAAAGTTAGCAGCCCTACAAACGTTGCATACGAAGTACGCCGGTTAAAAGTTGTGTGCCACGATGGATATTATGCGCCATTTGTGGAGACTTTTGCACGGTTAGTGCTGTATAACTGTCAAGGGGCTTTAGCCAGCTAAATGCATGGAACCAATAAATAGGCGTCAACAAAAAAGTTACCACTGACAAAAAAAAGTGGCATCTGACAATAAAAAATGCAACTTTATGATTAAAATAACATCAAAGTCATGGGTGCACAGGCATTTTTTTTTTCCTTTCGAAAATTCAAAACGGTAAAAAGCTATTTGAATATTCAGTTGATGGAATCTTTGAATATTCGGTATATTTGGGACAGCCCTATTTTACATTGCCTATGTATGTGCTAACAATGCATGATTTATAAATGTAAAGAAAATGCAACTTTATTTTATATAGGCCTATGGCAATGACACAAAAATAATGACCTACATGTACATGTATTAGGCTAAGTATGAAAAGACTTGGCGAAACATATCTTTCTTTTGTGCACGGGAACGACACCAAAATAATGACCTCAAATTCTGAAAAGATTTAAAGGAAAAAAAATCAACTGTTTTTGAGACTGGGTTCACGGGATTTGATCACAAAAGCAATCCAGATAAATCGTAGGCCTACTTACAACAGTTTTTACATTTTCACAGAATAACTAGCATGGGTAGAATCCTTTGCCTTTGATAACTTCAGCTTTTGATAACGTCAGCGAAACTAGGGACTTAGCACCCATTTTAAATCAACAATTGTCTGTTACTCATTCGTTCAACCCTCTGAGTAAGTTCTGTACAATAAAATTCAATAACAGACGAAAAACTTTTTTCCTGATGGAACAAGAAAAAAAATAATAATAATAGTAATAATATAGCAAGTGATCACGACAAAGCATAGTTTCTTTTTTTTTTATTGTGAAATGTTTCAGCTTCTGAAACCAGACTACCTTCTATGAGGGCATTTGTGTAAGTTTTCAAAACCCACTGAAGTGTTGCTTTGATGCAGATGACCATACATGGTAATGTAAACATTTCGAATGTATGCTCAGGTGTGTATGTGTCATCAGAAGTTTAACTTGAAATACATCATGTGCTTCAATTTAGATTTCTTTTTTAATATGGTGAAGATTATTTGGATCAACCATCCCATGATCCGGGACAATCCCTATAAACTACATGTACCAAAAAGTTTGTGGATTTTTCTTCAGCTGTCCTTTTTAGGCACTCATTATTCGAACATAGATTGAGATGTTTTAGTTTGCATCCTTACAACAGAACATTTTGTAGTAGCGTATGTGATCCCTGGAAAATACAGAACGTTCAAAAACTCGGATATTAATTGATTTTCAGAGAGCTCAGACATACAATGTATTGACCAGTTATTAACTTCTTGAAAATACTTCAATTTTTCTAAATTCCTTCAGTCTAATTTTCAATTCCTCGGTCACAATAATGACTATAGGGTTTTGTTAGAGATCTCAGGCCCCAGCTAATCACTACTGAGAACAGTTTTCATTCTTCTGAGAAAATTCCTTCAATCCAAATGTCATCGAACAGGGACTGTGCGTACATTTGAAGACTTCATCACACATCAATGGATCAGTATTAGCTCCTATAGTATGTACATGAAATCATTAGTTAGATCACTACTTTGGATGCAGAAGCAAACTGACGTGTACTTGACAAAAACTTAGCAAAGGCTTAACTGAAGCAACAGATAACTGTGATTTTCCCTGACTCAACGGTGGTCCAACTGATGCGACCCAAATTCAGCGGGAACTTAAATACAATGGTTTGGACACCTGGGAGAAGAGTTATGTCAACAAACACATACGCAAAGTTCAATGATACCGCTGTGGTGCGTTTCTCCAGGTGATCTGAGAAAACAATGGATGACAAATAAAGAGGATTTGAAGCCCCCTGAAGAACTCCATCACAAAAGATATCTTCCTTTTTTTAAAGAGCTCTTCTGAACTCTAAGACGGTGTGACTTTCATGTCTGCAAATACCCCTTGTGTTAGCAGTGCGTAGGAGGGTAGAGTTCCCACGCTGGAGCAAATAACGTGGTTGATGTGTGGTTGGGAACATCTTCATGTGAAACTCATTAGAAGGATCCTATGAACAGACTCAGGGTGCAGACCAGTAAATAGGCCTTAACTGATAGAGACACCCATGATAAATACCCCACTTGTATACTTATATTAAACAAAAACAGAAAAGAAACACACAACTTTTCAAGGTGTTCAAGACACTCATCAAATTTACGCTTGATTAACCCTCTTTCACTGTCCTGTTCAATATGTTCTGGGGTCTAGGTGGACAGACCAGTAAATATACTGATAGAGACACCCATAATAAATACCCCCACTTATATTAAACAAAAACAGAAAAAACACACAACTTTTCAACGTGTTCAAGACACTCATCAAAAGTACGCTTGATTAACCCTCTCTCACTGTCCTATTCAATATTTTCTGGGGTCGATGGGGACAGACCATTAAATATACTGATAGAGACACCCATGATAAATACCCCCACTTGTACTTATATTAAACAAAAACAGAAAAAACACACAATTTTTCAAGGTGTTCAAGACACACATCAAATTTACGCTTGATTAACCCACTTTCACTGTCCTGTACAATATTTTCTGGGGTCGATGGGGACCCTTGGGGTGGTTTTCCTACAAAGTTGACGACTCCTGAAAAGAAGTCCTCAACTCCACTGCCATTTGAAAATGATCCATCCACCGTCCATTGCACAATAGAGCAACTTTAAATTCCCCATCAAATTTCATCCAATTTTTTTTCTCAGAAATTTTAGTTCCAAGTCTGGATAGGGCCTTGGACCCTTATTTGTTACAAAACATCAAGTCCAAGGCCCCACAAAACTCTCGATTAAGAAAGTTAAATGAGGGCATACAAATGGTGACTTGCAGGCAATTTCAGGCCTTAATTACCTACTGGTCTGCAACCCTCAGCCTTTGCAATCACAATTGCAAAGGTTTGCAGACCAGAATAGGCCTAAAATTGCCCGCAGGATTGGGGGTGATAATTGGAGAAACATCAAAATAACTTTGCTTTCCTGACAGATCACAGGGAGAAAATGCAGCTATTCTAATTGTTCATGTATGCGTCATGCACCTACTGAGAATACTAGCTTTGTACGCCTATATGTTTGGAGGAGAATTTCATGGAAAGCAACCCAAATAGGGTTCAAAATTTCCATTGTATCTCTGACATTTTCACAGGTAGAAAATGCTTTCTAATTGTACGTGTACATGTACATACATGCTTCATCTACTGAGAATAATGGCTAGGTATTTCATCCTCTGAGAATAATGGCTATTTTCAAATTGACAACACAACTCACATATTCAATATTAGGTTTTTCCCTTCATCACTGATGTATACTCAGTGTGTTACCCCCCGAGTGAAAGTGAGAAAATCACTCGGGTGGGACTCGAACCCACGACGTCCTGCTATAAAGTGCAGACAGTTCACATACTTGACTCAGTTGCACTTTTTTCCTTTTTTTATACACTTTTTGAGCTGCTGTTGGTTAGGGAGCTGCAGTTGTTGTTTACATATATGTTTGCTCCACTACTGACTGACATTTTGTAAAAAAAAACAAAAAAAAATGTGAATTGCACAGGAAAAACAGAAAGCTTACAACAGCGAGCCACAACGACCCCCTGAAAAGGAGTTTGTGAAAGACGCTGCATGGAACCGGGGAACAGTTTAATAGGCCCCGTCTGGCGGGTGCTTAACCTGACAATAGAAGGGCACAAAGAGAACTATGTAAGTTATTGCAGTGGCAAGGGGAACGCGATCACAAGTCAGACCCGAAAAGACATACTAAAAGCCCCATATCCCACCGAGGTAAGTCCATTGTTAAAAATGCCATCAATGGTTCTACGGGATGTAAAGCTGTCGGGAAGGTTTGCAGTTTGCAGGGTGATTACGACAAACAGGAGGGGTGTACGTAATCAGCGGAGGGGTATTATGACGAGGGTTTGTGAAGTAATAGAGGTGTAATTGCTCCCCCTTGAGAGTTTGAGTGTGTGTACTATGATGTCCTGACAATGGGAAGTCAGAAGTATTAGTGTAAGAGATTTGATGAGGCGGGGAGAGGGTCGGCAATGGTTGGGGCAGTGATGGCATGGGGTGTGGTCAGGTTGATGTGGGGAGGATGGAGGGGTAGGTTTTGCAGGGTGTGGAGTTCAGGTCTGCAGGGTGGTGGGGCAGGGGTTGGAGGATGGTTGGGTAGGGGAGAACACTGGCCTTTTCCTCATCATTCTTCCCACAAACTTGCAGAGACTGGAACTCCCTGACGTTGGACCCAGCCAGTCTACCCTCCCTCGATGCGTTCAAATCAGCATTGAGGGATGGTACTCACTAGCTTCAAGTTGTCCTGTTTTTAACCTGCACTTCAGCACTATACATGTACATATAGTTTTCATTAGCACAGCGAGTCAAGCACATTTATTGTTCTTGGAGCACGCCCCCCACCCGCAGTGCGTTGTTCTTCTCATCGTAGAAGTCTGCACTTTACGGAAGGAAGGAAGGAAGGGAGAGGAGGGGAGGTGGGGTATAGAAGTCAAGAAGCATTGGGGTAGAGAGTGGAGGATGGGAGATGGTGAGGATAAGTATGGGCTCATGGGTGGGGAGAGTAGGGGCAAGGATGGGGATTAAGATGGTGAGGAGGGGATGGGGAAAGGATTGAGTGGAGGGGAGAACTGATTTGACAAACAACAAAATGATATCTCTGTTGAGATGTCTTTTGTGGATTAACACAACATTCTGATCAGTAAGGTCTGATTGTCATCAGTTGAAGGACTGGCCTTGGATGTTGATGCCACAAGAAGCTGGGAAAATCAATTAAAGATCAAATTTAAAATAATGTTTTGAATCTCTAAGACAACTCTTCAAAAACAAAAACAAGAACAAAGACCCTGATAATTCTGTTAAAAAAAAAAAAATAATGACGGGAGAGGGAAATACACAGAAATTAAATTGCATGTAAACTTTCCTCTTCTGAAAGACCGTGACATTTTAGGGTCGTTGTCAGTTTGACAGAGACAATTAAATAGTTGAACATTTCTCTCTGATACGAGTGATACCACACACAATACTAATCGACCTTGTAAAATAAGTTTTATCTTCCCAACACCATATTGTTTGTTCAATTCTCAGTGGTCAGGATATATTGTTTTGTGAAGAGCTTGGAGTTAAGGATGTCAACATCAAGATCAAAGAGTCAAAGTGGAGATGGTTTGGGCACTTGGCTCACAGAAATGACAACAGATGGACAAAAAGATTAACAGAATGGCAACCAAGGATAGGAAAAAAGAAGAAGAGGCAGGCAAAATAAGAAGATGGAGCAATGACCTCACAACTTTCATGGGTACGACAAGGGTGAGACAAGCAGAAGACATGTCAACTTGGAAGGACCATGAGGAAGGCTACTGGTACATCCAAAATTGGATGGACACAGCCTAGAGGTAGAGGCAGGGAGGAAGTAAGAGCCTGGAATTGCTTACAAATTATCAAGTAGGTAAAACTCTACAATGAGTCTTTTATTTTCGAAGAGTGAAATTCCGCCCTAGCATCCACTCAATCTGGAGACAGGATAACTGGGAGAATGTGTAACATTGAAAGAGTTTCAGAAAAAGACACTACTGAAAATGATACTCAATCTATTCACTGGACAACATTTCACTCTACATATCTTGTCCCCAGTTTCAGTCAGAGAGTTTTTTCACTGTTTAAAGGGAATGTACATCATTGGCTTATGCTTTAATTTTCAGAAATGAACTATTTGAGGGGTTAGTATAATAGATCAAATTATTGTTACACTGACATGTTTGAAGTTTTGTTTTCGAAAATGCTGGAAAAACCAAGAAAAACAAATGTTCAAGTAGTCTGGTTTCCCGACTCCACTGAAGATGAAATGGATCAATTTACAGATGCCGGAAAATTGTACGCTAAGGGAACCAGTCTAGCTGACCTGCACCCATTCATGAACATAAAACCAATTAGCAAACAAAATTGGACTGAAAAAATGGTAAATTTGGAGCAGTAGTGAAAAATAGTTTTTTCCTACGGTGTCGGCCGACCACCGTTGGAAATGTAAACAAAAAAGCAATTTTCTTGAAAATGACTTCACACCAGGTGCCATAATTTTACAGGATGCTTTAGACTGTCATTTACCAACATCCTGTACGGTATTTTGTAAAAACTTGGTCATTTTATTTTTCGATGTTTGCAAATGTTGTATTTTCCCCTTTAAAAAGTAACAAAGGTTTCTTAAGTCGAGTCCCACAGAATTATTCTTCACCCCTTCCTCCAACCCCCTCCTCTCCCTGCTTCATCACCACAAGCTGTCCTTCCGATGATGGTCTCCCTAAGGAGCATTAAGTTCTCAGCCAGACTTAATTAGCTGAAAGTAGGGATCAGATCACGCCGATTTAGACTAATTAAACCGAATAGGCAGAAAAGCTGTTTAGTCGAGCATCGACCATGTAATCTCGGAATAATGACACAGTGACGAGATCTTTCTTGGGTCATATTGAACAGAATCTGAATCACAACAATGATTGTCAGTCATGCTTTACACTTTGAAGCTACTTCAACCCGATATTGATTACAAGCATTGCAGGGCTATGAAAAGCTCAATTAAGTCACATAAAACTTGTAACGCCTTGATCTGGTGCCTGATAGCTACTCATCGGATATTTGAGTAAAATTTCTCTAAAGTTGGAATGCAGTTAGGATAATTGTCAAATTAAATAACAATTGGTTTTAGATAAGAGAGTAATCCGCAATTCTTGCATGCCAAACTCTGTGCCGATGCAATGTTTTGTTTCTAATCCAAAAGTGTTCAGTGTTAGATCCTTTTTTCCCCAGTCACAATGCCACAACTTTCTTTCCAAATCCAGGATTATTTGAATGACAAAGCCACACTTTTCCTTTACCAACTCTATAATTTACCGGTATGTCAGAGGTATGATATTATTTTGTGTGAAATCCCTTCCAAATCAATATCTCCAATGACAAATGCTTTTTCCGTGACAAAATGGCTTGTTTTAAAAAATTATGTAGTAATTATGAGAGACAATAAAACTGACATTTACTTGATAATATCTTGACAGACTTGATAGACATGGGTGTCGCGAGGGGGGGGGGGGCAAGGGGGCACTTGCCCCCCCCCCCCCCGGAAAAAAAAAAAAAAAAAGAGGTGCAAAGCCATATTGCTGTTAATTTGATGGGGGGGGGGGGATTGGGCAAATGCTCCCCTGCTCATGCTCGGAAAAATGATAAATTGAGAATATAATGAAAAAGTTAAGGACTTTGGGGGAAAACATTGCTCCCCCCCCCCTCCCCCGGAAAAAAATCCTGGCGACGCCCATGTTGATAGATCTTGCTGGAGAGTATGGAAATTTGAGGATTTTAAGGTGGTTGGGTTAAGGGTGGGAGGGTTTTTGGCAGGGTGGGTTCAAACACTGAACCATTCCCACCCAGCCCCACCACCAATCAAATACTTGGTCCTGGGCACTCTGAAGTGAATACTAAAGACAGCACTTTTTCGAAGCGAATGAAAAGGTATTGATTAAAGACAAAATCGAACTCATTTTTGGTTTAGCTTTGGATTACAGCCACTGACACAAAACTATTTACTGCCGCTGACTCATGGGGAGGGATCAGGAGGAGATTAAATCCCCTAATCCTCAATCTAATCCAAAATCTTATTTCAGGAGTTCAGAGTCCTCAGGTGAAGCCCAGACAAAATGAGAAATTTGCCTGTTTCTTTGTATTTCTAAGAAAGTTTTGCTTTATTTGTTTCCTTTTCGTCAGGAAAGTATTGATTTTACACCCCTCGGTTATGAGCACATTAACATAGCTGTGAAGATCAGCCAACTAAGCCTTCTCATCAACACTAAATAATCCCTCTGAGATTCAGGAAAGATTCTTTCTTGAGAACAAAACAAAAACTTCCAAACTCTAAATCCACTTTGTCAGTGTGTCCCCATTTTCCAACATTTTGACTTACGTATGTCATCAGAGAGAATTCCTCAAGTTTTTTTTTTTGACAAAGCCTCTTTGTCTACAACACATAGACTTAACAGAAAAATGTTAAACTACATTTTGTCCCGAAACTGGCTTCCTGATAGCTTTCAAGGTAATATACAACATGTTCTGCAATTTTCTGAAATGGAAGGATTTTGAGGTTTGTATTTTATACAAAATGCTGTTACACTGACATGTTTAAAGTTGTGTGTTCGTACACGTAGATGCTGGACACCCCCCCCCCCCTCAAAAAAGATGCTGTTTTATAATCTGGTTCCCTGACCCTACTTGGGACAAAATGGAACAATTTACAGAAGTCAGGGAATTTGTCAGGTCAGGTCAACCCTTTACAAACAAAATGTGGACTAACTGAATTTGGTAAACCAGGGGCAGTAATTGAAAAAAAAGTCATTTTTTCCAACGATGGTCGGCCGAACACCGTTGGAAATTGATACAAAAATCCACTTTTCTTGAAAATGACAGCACCAGGTGCCACAATTTCACAGGATGCTTGAGACTTTAAGTCACTAGCAGACAAGTAAGGTATTTCAAAATAATTTGCTAGATTTGTTTTTTGATGTTTGCAAATGTTGCATTTTACCTTTAATTAGAATAAATGAAAAGAATAACATCACTTACAAATTACATCAGTTTCTTAAAATGGTTAACAAAAAAATGTTGTCTTTCTCACGATTCAAAAAAAAAATGTTGTCAACAATTCTGAATATTATTTCTTCTTTACATACCGGTAGAAATAATACAAGGAAAAATAACTCCGTAGACAAGTCAAATCAAGCCAAATTTTAATGGGATGAAAAATTGACTCGAATATTCCAACCAATTGCTTATAATCTGGGGAAAACCAGTGGAGAAAAACCACATGAATTGGAACGAACAACATACAGAAAACCTAATCCATCAAATAAAGGCCACTGAACCCTACATACAATAGTAAAAAGTTCATTGCTTAAAAGTCCAGTGCCAGTGCCAACATACAATAGTTAAAAGTTCAGTGCTTAAAAGTGCAAATGAACTTTAGCGCGTTTAAACTTGTGATATGATATAAAGTATTGAATCAGCTTTGAAGTCAAGATTTCAACCTTCATACAATTCCACCCGCCGACCACTGCCCTGTGATCATTTTACTTTCACTTTGTTGATTTCAAGCACACGTACCAAAATAAATAGTCGAAAATAATCGGCAAAGGGAGTTATTTGTTTATTTTACTTATTTTGACATCCAACAGTGCAAGCACCGGAACGGGACGGATAAGACTTGGTAGATGTGGAAGGAACTGACAGTTTTAGTGGTGGGAGGAAAACCCCAGAAAGATATCCTAGGGGAAACCCCCTCGGATTCAGGCAGGGACTGAAAACACAATCAACATGTTGGCCAAGGCGGGATCTGAGCATGGGTCATAGCAGTGGAAGGCGAGGAAAAGTCCCGCTAACCTGATTCTCCCAGACGCAGAGATACAGTATGATCGAACGAAAGTTTTATCTAACCTAACAAACTTGGGACTGAAAACCTAATCCACATGTTGGCCCACGCGGGACTCGAACCCGGTTCATAGAAGTGGAAGGCGAGGAAAGTCCCGCTAACCTGATTCCCCCTGATGTGGAGATACAGTATGATCAAAAGAAGGTGTTATCTAACCCAACAGACTTGGGACTGAAAACCTAGTCCACATGTTGGCCCAAGCGGGACTCGAACCCGGTTCATAGAAGTGGAAGGCGAGGAAAGTACCACTACACTAACCTGACTCCCCCTTATGCATGATCAAAAGAAGGTGAAATCTAACCCAACAGACTTGGGACTGAAAAGCTAATCCACATGTTGGCCCAGGAAGAACTCGAACCTGGGTCATAGCGGTGAATGGCACGGGAAGTACCTCTACACCAACCCGATTCCCCCTGATGTGGAGATACGGTATGATCAAAAGAAGGTGTTATCTAACCCAAAAAGTCCCTCCCCTACAACCCCACCCCCACTCCACCCCTCCCCAGCCTATCCTCTTCCCCACTTCAAACAATAGTTTCATCAAAAAGTAGCTGGTAACCAGTTACCATGAATACACAATTGTATGGCATTTTGGCTGGTATGCTGCTCTTGCTGAGCCAGCTTCCAGGGTTACTGCACCATTAGAAATCTGTAAAAAGCAATTAAAATCTTAAGTAAAAGCAAGTTTCCTCGTTGCATCAAATATTGTTGCCCTAACAAAAATAATTTCCACTGTCAACATTTCTGTGACACAGAAACCAGGCTCCACGCAACAATTGTCGTACCTTATTAAAACCAATGACTGTTCCAAAGGCAAACATATGACCCAAGCCTCTAGCTTGCTACCATTTAAGGCTCAGGACCACAATCAACTGATTTTTCTTTTCCTCCTGACGGAAAAATATCCTCTTAATTTTTGACAATTAAACATTGACGTCAGAGACAACCTGTGACAAGCACCTAGCACTTGCGGTCAAACCTGTGTTCACATATTTAACTGCATGCGGTTTACCTTATAAGGCCTTCTGATCACGAACTAAAAAGCTCAGGTTAAACCCCCAATACATATGCAACCACGAAGGCACAAGCCAATCACAACCTACAAACAACTTCATGAATAATCATGAGGTGAGAGAATGACCAATGAGCAGAGAGTCTGTGCCTCATCAATATTAACATTTCCCAGGTACGCTTAAAGAGAGGTGGCACTGAGCCAAGGTACCCTTTGGATGATGCCAGCTGTGGTCTATTTTTAAGCTCGGTTGAAGTTGATGCAGTGGAGGAAAGGACATATTGTGGAAATATTTGAGAAATATTCCACACAATTTGGGGCAGACACAATATGGTTCTTTTGAACAATATGTCATGGACATGACTTACCTATTGGATTATTTAGGACTCAGACAACTTTATTTTCTAATTCTGTTGGATATGCACGTTACACACTGGAATCGTAAGAGGATATTATTACCCCAAAGCCAGGAAAAGTTGTAAATGTTGAAACAAAAATAAGGAAGAACATAATACTCCATTAAAAGAAAGCACAAAAGTAAATAAGGAAAAGTATATCACAGAATCCAAAAAAAGAATTTTGTTATGATTAGGGGATCTACTCATCATTTAACCCAATTTCTCACTATTTTAAATTAAGTAGAATAAAGGGGCGAGATTGTCAATTTAAAAAAAAAAATCTGAAAATAAGCCAGTTCGGTATTTCAACAGCTCAATGATATGGGTCACAGGTCATTCGGGATAATGGGCCTTGTTCACAAGTCGGCCATACTGAATTGAAAGCGAGGTAAAATCTTAATTTTTGGAACTCGTTAAGAGAAATGAAAGCAAGTTTATTCCTAATTAATTCCAGTCTGCTTCAATGAATGATTCTAAATTTGTAATTACAATTTCCCTAATGTTTAAAGCCAGATTGAAAAAAAAGACAGTAAAATAACAGTCTGGCGCCATCCCAATGAACAAATAACACTTAATGAAATAAGTTCAGGGAACTCGACAAAAATGGCCAACTTGTGAATAAGGCCCATTGAACAGCCATGGAAGACAATGCTCGCAGATTTCGTTGTTTGGAGTGATCGTTTACAAAGTAAACATTACTGTGCACACTCACATCATTTCTTAAATATTTTTTCCCAATATTTTGCACAAATTTCAGGACAAAATCTTCTGAACCTAACAAATGATTCCAATCAGATTTAACTTTGGGGTCACCAAAAAAGGTCTGAAATTGTAAGACTTTTTGGCTGACACCCTTCTATTAAACAGGGACTAGATTGTCCATTAAAAAAAGTCTTAAATTTGATGAAATGTCTGAAAGATGCATATCTTCCTATACTAATTAAATGTCTTTCGCTCAGATGCAAAAAGTCTGATTTCAGACAAAAGTCTGAAAAATCCCATGCCTGATTAACGTCAATCATTTCTGCAATAAAGAAATGTGTTGGGTTAGTATCTGCATGGATTTTGATGTGCAATGCCAAAATAGAAGTATTTTGCTCCAGATTCAGAAGTAATTTAAAATTGAACAGAAGATGCCTCTAAAATGTTTACATGTTCTCGAGAGTGGTACTTGTTTGTGCCACCATAGTGACAAAGACAGAAGAGGATCTGTGTGACCTTGCAGAGAACAATGACACTTATCTCCAACAATGACCGTAATTACTGTCACTTAAAAACGATAAGGCGATAACATGTGACCTCCCACCGGCTTGGAAAAACAGACATGAAAGACCGAGCTTATGGTGGAAAAACACTAGGATTAAACACCTACTGGTTGAGGAGACAACTGACCAATGACAAGACAGGATAGAGGCAGATTGTCTGTATCATGACATTTGATTGGTGCAAGGAATAATAGGGCACTGAACAGTGAACAATTGGATGACGAATCATGTACTGAATAAAAGAAAGCAAAAAATGCCCTTCTCTTGAAAAACAGAAAGCTAACAATGCAGAGAAACAATAACTCTTGATGACGTCGGCCCACCTACGCAATTTTCTGTCCAAGAAAGATCAGACTGCTGGAGTGGAACAACTTAGACTGGACTGGACTAGACAAGACAATTGATGCCAAACACAACAAAGGTTTCACGTCATTGTTATTAAAAAAAACAGTGAAGACACACTGCCAGCAGGTTTAGGAAATCGATATGAATGCGACTCATTATCTCAGAAAAACACCAGATTTAAACTCCCACTGTTTATTAAAAGGAGGGATTAAAATTCTCACCCACGCATGGCTCATTGTCAACCCGGATGGCAGGAAAAGAAAATAACATCTCAAAATAATTTGCCAGTGTCAGCCAGGAAATAATCACCTCCAAGACTAATAGCTAAAATAAATATTCCAATACATGGGCAGAATACATTCCAATTTTGATTTCTCAAATAAAGTGCTGTCATTATCCTGAACACGAAATAGTAGTAGGATAGTAGGATAGACTAAATCTGCCTTCTCCCTCCCCACCCCCATTTTTTTCTTCAAATATGTGACCTGTTCTGTCAAAATCAGACTTTTCTGGGCATAAAGTCGAAAATGATATTTTTAAATATTGTTAACATATGTTCTTTTTCCTTATAATAGGTAGTTTAATTTTTGAAACCGGTCATTCCTGGGCACGTTATTCTATTTTGAAGCTCATTGTGTCGAAAAGTAGAAAACGGAGAAAATGGCTACGAACGTCACATAACAGTTATTTCTTTAACTGATATACCTTATCAAAATCATCAAAAATAGTATATGTTGAGTTCAAATTAGGGTTTCAACTTTTATAATATATTTTACACATGTTCAGGATTCCAAATATGCAAAAATTTGAAAATCGCTAAAAATCACCCCCACAGCATTTTTTTGGCACTATCTCAACTTCAAACCCTGCCCAGAAGCGTCTGCTTTTGACAGAACAGGTCACATATAAGCATAAATAACCAGTGAATTTCATATACCAAACATAAAGATTGCTAAGATGAAGGATGCATAAAAAAAAAAAATGCAAACTGCCTAAAATTCAGTTAAAAAAAAATGGGTAACAATATTTTCCCTTCATGCTGACCAATAGGAGATCGGTTAAAAAACACCTCTCACAGATCATCACTAAATACAGTATGTCCATTCTGATTGGCTTAAGTTTACAATCAGGCTTATACAGTAGATAGCTGAAGGAGTAACACTGGGAGCAGATACTGACCAATAGAAGATTATCTAAGAAACACACCCCTCACAGATCATCACTACCAGTACTACAATACACCCAATGTGATTGGTCAAAGTTTACAACTAGCTTTTAATAGCTGAAGGGGTAACATAGGATAGCATCTTCCGAAGACTGAGAAGTCATCTTGGAAAGGCAAAGGATAAAATACCGATGACACGATGAAAGATTATGTTTGACTGTTAAGAGAAATTTGTATGACCATTCTCCAACTTTAAACTGCAACATATATGGAAGCGCAGCAGTGGTACATTAAGGCATCTGCCTTTGTGCAAAGCCTTTGGCAAAAGGGCAGAGGAATGATTAGTTTTTGGCTAAGCCTTTTGATTGGACAATAACTTTGTGAAACTGCCAATTTAAGACAAGGCGATGCACACTCAACTAATCTAAATAAATCTAGGAGAGTAAAAAATGCCTCGTTTTGAACATGAATGACATGCACAGGTAAAATAAATGACAACACATCACACAAAAATGACACCAAAACAACACAAATTTCTGTGGGAGACTTCATACAATTATATTGTTATTGTTGAATGGTATGCTCCAGAATAATCAATAAATGTTCAACATAAACTACAAATAATTTAAATAGTTATCCGACATCACTGCTCGTGATTAATTGTCGTTTTGTTCAATACGTAATTATGTAGTAATTTAAGTTTTACATTAGTTTAAGAGCATATACATTTGCTAGAATGCCAAATACATGTATACAGCTTGAATATCCACACTTGAAATACATTCTGTCAATAACACTGACATACTTTATGAAAACAATACCAAGCTAAACCGCAATAAGGAAACGTCTGTTATATGGAAAGTCTGAAACATTCAAGACTCAGCTAGAATTCAGCTTGCATCAAAGGAAATAAACGTGTGTTAGAATGGAGAAGAGCAACATCAAGAAACCTGTGAACAGTGACTAACTCTGACTGGCCAAGAGAGGGCGCCAACACCATATTACAGTGATTCATCACCATGAACATAATAGAACACTATTGTGGTATCAGGATACTTTATGCGATGGGCCTGCTTTCCATGCTCTTGGGGTGTTGCACAACAGAAAAAAAAATAATCAAACACGATTGCTTCTTTTCCAGCATTACCGAAGTAATGAGTCCTCAAAAAATAAAAAGCCAAAAATACATGTAACAAATAAGGTCTCAAACTTCTAATTAGAGGCATTTTACTCCCGCTTCCTTTAGCATTAACATGTGTTAATCTTTGCATGAAGTATAAAATATAACAAAAACTTTAGATTTTCTTAAGCTCCTTACATGTACATCATATTTAACAATTGTTCTTTAAGGTAGAATGGACCATTTGTAATTTGTGAATTTTGTTTTCGTTTGAAGCAACAAATTTATCAAAACTTTAAGATCTTGAGACGCCCCCTCAACTTTTTGCGCGATAGCTTTGAAAAAAATTTGAGGGGGATTCCGCCGGGGCCCTTTTTAGGGTTAACTCACCGGATGAAGTTTAGCTCAGTGAATGCTGTTTATGTCAAGAAAACAGAACAATGTTTACACAATATTTTGGATCTCGATTTCAATTCCAAAGTTGATGAGTCATATTTTGAATAAGCCTTTTCGGAGTTCCAACTGCGTGCATTCGTAACCTGTGACAACGCACATTGTTTGTCTCAAATGCCCTTTGACAGTACCCACAATGCACAAACAGCCTTTTTGTAAAGTCAGTGGCGCGATGATGTCAAAGGCCATTTGAGACAAACAATGCGCGTTGTCACAGGTTATGAATGCGCAGTTGGAACTCCGAAAAGGCTTATTACGACCTCTCGTGACACAATCCCAAAAATCAGCATTCGGGACACGAGGTTAATTCGGCTCGCTTGCATCCACCCATTCACGGATTTGCATAATTACAAACCAACTTTAAATTTATAGAACTCATGGAGGCGGTATGCACGGAAATTTCCAAAAATGTGTCAATTGATAAATCTGTGGAATTGACCTTCTTTTATTGTTTTCTTCAACATGACAGTATGCCAGAAGGAATAGTTTAAAGATATAGTCCATCATTTGTAATTTGAGCATTTTGTTCGTTTGAAGCAACAAAAGTGTTCAGAATCTAATAAATGATACTAAACAACTAACCTGATGAAGTTTCAGCTCAGCTTCAGCTGTATATTCCGAGAAAAACAGCATTCTAGGATCTCAATTTTAAATCAAAAGTTGCTGAATCACATTTTGAATTGTTTTGAATTGCAGCTATACGCGATGTCGCGCACTGATCCGACGAATTATAGCAACCGCGCGCGCCTGTGCGTCGTGCCAATGCTTGCGTGCGCTGCGCCGAATAACAAAACGAACTACTAATTTAAATTTTCCTACTGAGCGTCTTAAGACGCACCGTTGGAAAGGCCTTCTTTCGTTGATTACTTAAAAATGACAGCTTGCCAGAAAGAATAATTTCACAGGGAGTTAAGTCCTCTTACTATCTTTCAACCAAGTATGTTTTTCAACAATAATACGCCAGTTACTTTTTGGATGGCTGCAAATAATGGACTATAGCTTTAACAGGGAGTTTTGCATCATTTCTATCTTTAAACCAAGTAAGTTTTTTCACAATAATTTGGTCGGTGACTTTTTGGATATCTGCAAATGGTCCACTCTACCTTCAACAGCTGACTTTTTAATCAACTTAACGACAGTAACTTTTTAATGCCCTGTAAAGTCACAAAGAGCGCTGGTGACTTTCAGCTCAAAAGGAGATGACAAAATGATGGCAAGATCATCTGCTGTTGTTTATATTATTTTGGGAGGTTGTTTGTTTGTTGTTTGTTTTTATTGTTTTCATTTCCAGGCTCAGGCCTAAAAAAAAAAAGTGTTATGTTGGCGTAACCCGACCGACCCTAAAAATGCGGCCGACCCTGGATATTTTTTTTTTTTTTGAAGGGAAGAAATATAATTAATATCTATAGAAATGAATTTTAAATACGTTTTGAAACCATTTCTGACCGTTTCTCCTCAATTGTATGACGATAGCGCGCGTGGAACTTTGGAGTGCACAGCGTTTTGCACCTTCCTCTCCATGACACAAAGAACATGCAGCTCAGAAGATCGCGCAGGCGCGGCCTACAGGCAGTGCGCGTGCGGACCTCGATGCACCATGCATGCATGATAGATGTACATACTGTACATGTACATGTACAGTACATGTATAGCCTCGTCCTAGACTGTTGCACGGCGCGAACTGCTACATACACTATTGAAAATACTTCGCTATTTATTCCAAGTTAAAAAAAAATAGTTCATTATAATATAAATTATTTTAATTAATTTTCCACTATTTTACAAGATAACAATTGATATATGTTTATTCTAACTATTCTGTAACCCCGGCGGCTGACCACTGATCTCTATATAAAGACTGGATAGCTAATAAAGAGCCGCACAATGTACGAATTTGACTCCATATTGGTGAGACCGGCTGGTGATCTACAAAGGACAAGTTGCCATTTTTAAAGACAGCATGATTTCTTTTGTAACGTCGCGGTTCACTTGACTTATATTTTGACCACCACCACTGACCAAGGTTAACTACAATTTTTTTAACGTCGTGGTTACTAAAATACCGCAAATATCACTTTTTCGGCGTTTTACAATGATAATCACTACGGAAATGTGTCCCTTTTAGAACATCATAATATGTGTACGTGACCAAAATGCGCGTCAACTGTTGATACAACGCGCGCGTATTTACGCGTAGAACGTTCGTATTATACGCGGCCATCTTCGTGAGACCGGGGCGAATTGGTCAATATGCAAACTCTTCTGTGTGAATGTTGTATGCATATCCGCTATCCAGTCTTTATATAGAAATCAGTGCGGCTGACGCGACCCGGCCGCGCCGGCCCCCGGCCCGTGGTTACGCGCGTACGCCGTCGCATCATGGCGCCCGGTACCGAAGCGTACAGTGTTTCCATCAAGGGCAAATGGGGATCTTCGGTCATTTTCGACTGTTTAATGCGGATAAATTTGAGTCTAGAGCTGGGGGTAATCTCCCAGAGCTGTGCAGATGGTGTAAAAGCGGGTTACACCGTGCTAAAAATACAAACTTCAAAGGAAGAATCGGGTCCATATAAAGATGTCGATGCAGATGAAACGGCTAACATTTTTGTCTGATTTTGGATTCCGCTTTTTGATATGTACCTTTGGAAAGGTTGATGAGTTTAAAAGTATACAAATATTGTGTGTAGCCTTGTTTTCTTTTGTTATCGTGTACTTCTACCGGCTTAATGTCATTTTCGTTGCAGGGATTAAAAAAAAAAAAAAAAAAACCACCTACCTACCCTATTTTTTCTGGCCCGTTACGCCAACATAACTTTTTTTTTTTTTAGGCCTCACCTTGGATTTTCAAAGCTTCACCAGACTGGAACGCCAAATCGTTTGATGATTGCATCTTGGTCGGCGAGGTCCTTCTGAACTTTCTTCCTCATGTAGAAGATGGGACAATCACGGCTAAAAACATTATCAAAAGCAAGATGGAAAAACTATAATTCAAGAAAAAACGTTCAGGAGATTCTACCAGTATGTGTCAGAAGGCAAAATCTGGACACAAGGCAGTGCCCTCAAGTATATATCTGGAATTCGTCAAATTAGCAGTGAATATTAATAATATATTCACCTTTTCCAGGGATATAGTAATTCATTCATTTCAAGGAACAGCAAAACAACTTTGCAAACAAAAACATTCAGTGACGTAGGCAGTCATATATGGTTATACATCTGGAGGTTTTAGGCATCTTCCTAGCAAAAAAAAAACGCCTGAGGCGTTATGATTATTAACTCATGAATGAGTATACAAATGGCTCAGAGTGAAATGGGAAGAATATTATCACAAGGTAAAATCTGGACTTTTCCATTTCACGAGGCGAAGCCGAGTGAACTGGGAAAAAAACAGATTTTACCGAGCGATAATATTCCTCCCATTTCACAATTTAAAGCCATTTGTTTTATATAACTGACATATAGATCCTTGTCATTTGATATATTTGAACGCGCACACCAGCATGCTTTGCACACAAGTACCGAGTCTTTTGGAGCAAGAATGATCCTAACTGTTCAATAGTATTTCCCATTCCACATGGGCGGATAGTACTTTTTGAGACCTGGCGTGAATGGGAGTAATAACGAATGTCACATGAATATACCTCAAATCAAGTGATTTATAACTTTGTTAATGGATGTAGAAACCAAACATTATGATCATTATGTCCATCCTTTCCGAGCGTCCCTTTTTGTCACCCTGTCATACAAGTACTTCATTGCATTAATTGCCTTCATTCTTTAGTATTTTCTTCAAAGCAATTTTGTACAACAGAACTTGACCCATTCTGTTAAATTGTGCATGTCTCTGTTTTGTTCAACATTAGACTCTCGTACTTACTTGTAATGTAAACTGCCTACTTCTGGAAATTATGAAATAATGATTCTTGCTGTTCCAGCGAGGGTCAGCCTTCGGTCCAATATGTACCTCACTGATTCATTGTCTCTTGTGCAGGGGTGTGAAATCTCAGCTTTAAAGCTGATTTCAACTTATTTTGTTTTGGATTTCAGGTTTTTTTTCCCTCACTCGCTGTGTACAAAAGTACAGGAGATTTCCAAAGTTCAGCCCTTTTTACACCTTTTTCATTCGTTTTCAGCTCTTTTTATCAGTGGTCACTCACACCCCTGTTTGTGAGCCAAACATAGCTACCGTACTGTGTCGGATTTCTCTGAAACGCCAATAAATGAGCTAAATCCAGCCCATTGTACACAGATGCATAAAAAGGGTTCCAGCGAATAGTCATCCTGAATCAACTGAATTCATTTGTTTGTGGGCTCTGGGAGAATCTGAACTGGGCTCGACTTGTCTTGTTATTATGATAACAATAATGATATATTACATTTTATACAGTCGAACGCCTTTATAACAATGTCCTTGTGACTTTACGAATTACCTTGTTATAACAGGTACCTTGTATTAACAGTAATGAAAAACAAAGAAAACAAAGACTTAGGACCTAAAATGTTGCTTGTTATAAGCAGTACCTTGTATTAACAGTGCTCTTCTTATCAGGGTTCGACTGTATAGCACTTTCTACAGGCGTTTCAAAGCGTTCACTATTTTTTTAGGGGCAGGTAAATGAAGTTGATAAAAGTATGAGGCCCATTATGTAGCACCTTTATAAGGGTTTACAAGGTGCTGCGGCCACTGTGTAGCCACTGCCAGAAACACCAGGGCAAACCCCTTCTCTTTAATAGCGGTAAGAGTTATTTGGTTCTTTAATGTGCATTACACAACACACGGGACCTACGGCTCTACGTCCCATCCGAAGGACGAAGCAATAGTGGTAAAGTGCCTTGCCCAAGAGCACAAGCACCAAGTTCCCCATCAGGATTCGAACCCGTGTACCACGGCACACAATAAGCAAGGCGCTCTGGCAAAATGAGACGGAACTAGCCAAAATGAGGGTTTGTGAGAGTATTAGTAAAGAGAAAAAAAATATCCCTACACTTCAAGCGGACATTCCGTTGACAAGTAATGCTGTTTAAAATTCACATTATCAACATGTCAAACAAGTAAAATAATGAGAAAGAGGCCTTTAAAGATTCAGGATTTGTAGTCATGGAAATGATAGATGCTAACTGGTTTTTTTTGTTTGGTAAAAACACTTTCATTCCACGATTTTGATCTATTTCTTTAAAATGTGTGTAGCAAACAAATCGACAATTACAAATATTGATATATCTGAAACTTACAGAAAAATCCCTGTTCTTTTTTTTTTTTGGGTGCATTTTTCTTTTTTCTCCTCTTAGGCCTGTGCCCATTTCTTTCTCATTTTGCCAGAATGCCTTACATATTTGTGTAGAACCCTGCATGCTTGTGATTCCCTACATGTTTGTTTCTTGTGCCTCCAACATTTTGCCTCCGAAGAACCTGTTAAGTTCGCAACGTCAGGCCACATTAATTTTTTTGATTGATATATTTCAGGTCAAACCAGTCAGTAAGCAGTTTGCAGCAGTCTTATTCATTTTAATATTATTTAATGCTTACCTTGTGCACAGGATGTCTTCGTGCAGACTTCCCTGACACCGTTGGCACTGCGTCCACAATCGACCAAACTTCTCCTCCAAGGCATTCAAGTGGATAACCTGGATGGAAATTAGTTCAAAGAAAAAAACATTGCAATTGAGGGGAGGCCGTTAACATCAGGTTCGATAGCTATTATGGTATTCATAAGATGGAATTTGCATCTGGGTGATGTAAATCAATATTAGGTTTTGCCCTTCACCGACATAAACACTGTGTACTCAGTGTGTTACCTCTGAGTGAAAGTTGGAAAAAATCCCTCACGTGGGACTCGAACCCAAGACCTCCTGCTTTCTAGTGCAGACATCTTACCACATGACCACCGAGCTTGCGGGATCGGTTGGCTGGTTCAAATCTGATGTAGCAGTGGGTACCGCGATTAAACTATTCATAAAATGGAATTTGCATCGGGGTATTTATGTAAATCAATATAAGGTTTTGCTCGTCACCAACGTATGAACACTGCATGCTCAGTGTGTGTTACTTCCAGTGGGACTCGAACCCATGACCTCCTGTTTTTTTAGTGCAGATGTCTTACCACTCGACCACTGAGCCTGCGGGATCGGTTGGCTGGTTCGAATCTGATGTACATGTAGCAGCGGGTACCGCAATTATACTATTCATAAGATTCGAACCAGCCAACATATCCCGCAAGCTTGGTGGTCGAGTGGTAAGACGTCTGCACTAGAAAACAGGAGGTCGTTGGTTCGAGTCCCTGTCGAGTGATTTTGTCCAACTTTCACTCAGGAGGTAACACACTGAGTAAACAGTGTTTATACATCAGTGAAGGGAAAAACCTAATATTGAGTTATGATGGCAGAGCACTGGTAAGAAAAATCTGATGTTGTAGATTCCAATCCGATTTCCACTTTATTTAAACTTGAAGTGAGCACAATTGCTTTTTTCCCTGCTTAGTTCAGGCATGCAACTGGGCAGTCACAAAAAAAAGGGAAATTCAAATCTTTCCAAGACTTTGTACAGTGTTGTTCTATTTTACTGGCACAAATGGGCAGTAAAAAAAAAGGATATCAGCTGATCCAAGGAAAATGTGCATGCCAGTTAGTTGCAGAAAAAGCCTGTGTTTTTGTTCTGAATTTCTTTTTCTTATGATTTATTACATTTTTTGGGTAGGGGAAGGGGGGGGGGCGCTTTTCTGCACACTTTGCAGAAAAGTTTCTGTTTTTGTTCTAATTTTCTTCTGCTTGTTCTTCTATCCCACATCACACATTAATTAAATTAAATTACCTTTTTTATGTGATGGCTACAAATACTTTCATGTGTTTGCGAGGAAATTTTGATTAACCTTTCGACACTTGATCAACGTTTCAAATATTGTTTAATCCACCATTTTTATTGTACTTGTTATTAACGAGCATAATAAAAATTGTACAAACACATACCTGCCAACATTGAAAAGTCAGAAAGAGGAACAGGGTGCCTACGCATCACACGGTGAGCGGCGCAGGCGCGCGCGCGCGCGCGCTAATGGGTTGGGTCCAGGGGCAATCATACAAAGTACATGTACATGTACATGTGCCTAAAATGTTACATGATATCAAGAAGCAGACCCAACAGACACTAATCTAAATTTTCCAGCCGGTTTTTGCTGATCAAACAATTTTACAATTTAAATATAAATGACTGCTGACTTACATGCTTCACAGTTTAATCATGTAGATATTCAGTCACAGTAATACATTTTACATGTACAATGTACAAGCAGTGACAAGTACAATTTTATTTGGAAAAGTTCGTACATCATTGCATTGTCCGTATAGCCTGCTAAGTGCTATAGGCCTGTCAGTGTTATGTTACAATACACATTTTAAAAATTTTCACGATATTCCTCTCGGAATTGTTGACTCGATCGCTGCATTTTTCCTTCAGTATAATCATCCTCCTGGTCCATGTTGCAGTTGAAATGCTCATACAAAAACGTTGAAAAAAAGGGCGACTCAGCACGGTCAAAATATCAACGAAAAACCACCGAAGACTATGAAGAAACAACGTGTGTGAAAAACAAACACAGCAATACGTCCACCACGCCGTGCCTGGCGCGGCCCGCGCTTCATTCAGTAAGCACGCAAGAGAGGCAGTACACCAGACGGATGACGTAGCGGGTCTCAGTATTGGCTGCGGCTAGGTTGTGGCTGATCGCACAAGCCTGTGCGCGCGTACGGCTGCAGCCGCAGCCTATTCGGACATGGCCTGTTCGATGACATTTGAGTCTGGTTTACGTCCCTTTCGTCGTACATAAGAGCGAGGCGGATTTTATACCATTATGGTAGCGGCAATAGGGCCCTCAATACAATAAAACATTTTTCTCGGACTGTGTGCGACGGCGCCGGGGCATTTTTTTATTTTTTTATTTTTTATTTTATTTTTTGTATTACTTCTTCTCTCGCAACTCGGAAAATCGGGACGTTCCGATTTTCGGGCACTTTTTATCGCCGAAATCGGAACAGTTGGCAGGTATGCAAACATTCTTTTATTGATACTATGTATTAGTAATTTTTAACTTTAAAGCCAGGCTCATAATCTACATTAGTGGCTGCCGACTTGTTTTTTTGTTTTTTAACAAACCAGAATAATATTAATAATAATTACTCTTTTTGCTACACTAGGGCGACTTTCCTGTAGACGTATGCACAAACCTAAACTGTCACCTAACCCAAGTTTACCTTATCCTTTATCCCCGAAATTCAGTATTTTTACTAATTGGACCACGAGGAATCGATCTAGATGGTTTGCGACAGCAACATTCCTTGTCCTAAGGGTCGTTTTCACAAAAGGGCGACAGTTATATGTCGCCTTAATAAGGTGTGTCGCCCTATTGTGGACGGAGTTAGCAAAATCTGTCGCCCTATCCTAGCTGTTAGTAAAATAAAACATCACAATACCTCTTTCTGATAAATTTCTGTCTCTATATTCTTGCAGTGTTTGCAGACAGAAGAATTGTCCTTATCCAGTGGCGTTTTACATCCAATGCAAGTACTTCGTCTCTTCGCAAAGGCCATCAGACCCCCAATCTTGGAAGTAACTTTCGTTTTGGTCAAGGTGTGTTCACCCTCTGGAAATATAACAAATTGAATTATTTGTAAAGTGACATATTTCAAACAACTACAGGTGACACAAACGAGCTCTTAGACTGAACAATCCATCTCTTTCAGCAGTTGCAGAACACGCCCTTAATACTGGACACAACATTGGATGGGACAGTGCCCACATTATCAACTTTGAAACACATTTCTGGCCAAGAAAGGTGAAAGAATCCATCTGGATCAAAAGGATTAATCCCTCACTGAATAGGGACTCTGGTTACTCATTATCACCTATCTACGCTCCAGTGATCTCGGGACAACAGACAGCAAGAAACCGAGTACACAATCACTTGGCTTGAGAAAGTCCACAGGAGTGGATGAAAGCTTGCCCGCTAATTTTCAGGTTGGTAGAAGCTTAAACTACATCATGTACATGTTATGATCACCCCAACCAATGAAAGTTTTCTGTATAACTACAGGTGAATTTGGGGAAGTATTTTCATGCATCTGGTCTACACAATGGTAATCCTATACGCAAGTGTTCTGGCAAAATGAGACGCAACTGGGCACAGGCCATAATGGAGAAAAATGCAAAAGACGCATGGCCATGGGGTGATTAGTTTTCAATTTTCAGGTTTGATATTTGTAATTTTTTACAATGTTGTATATCTGTACTACCAGTACACATATTTTAAGGAAATGGTACCCCAAAACTTGAATAAAAGTGCTTTTAAAGAAACAAGTATACATCTGTCAATTTGCACGACTACATATAACAATAAAAAAACTTTACAGGCCTTTTTCTCAGAGTTTTACTTTTTTTGACATGTCGATAAATGCCAACTTTAATACCTATAAAGGATTGTCCTTTTGAAGTGAAACAAAACAGTGTTGTAAGAACAATTTTATTCTAATACCCGCACACCCTCATTTTGACTTTTGCCCAGTTGCAATGATACGACACTTTCTACAATGCGACACTTGCAATGATGCAACCCTTGCAACAATGCGACAATTCCAACGATACGACACTTGCAACAATGCGACACTTCCAACGATACGACACTTGAAACGATACGACACTTGCAACGATACGACACTTGAAACGCTACGACACTTGCAACGATACGACACTTGAAACGATACGACACTTGCAACGATACGACACTTGCAACGATACGACACTTGCAACGATACGACACTTGAAACGATACGACACTTGAAACGATACGACACTTGCAACGATACGACACTTGCAACGATACGACACTTGAAACGATACGACACTTGAAACGATACGACACTTGCAACGATACGACACTTGAAACGCTACGACACTTGCAACGATACGACACTTGAAACGATACGACACTTGCAACGATACGACACTTGAAACGATACGACACTTGAAACGATACGACACTTGCAACGATACGACACTTCCAATGATATGACACTTGCAACGCTACGACACTTGCAACGATACGACACTTGAAACGATACGACACTTGCAACGATACGACACTTGAAACGATACGACACTTGCAACGCTACGACACTTGCAACGATACGACACTTGCAACGATACGACACTTGAAACGATACGACACTTGAAACGATACGACACTTGCAACGATACGACACTTGCAACGATACGACACTTGCAACGATACGACACTTGAAACGATACGACACTTGCAACGATACGACACTTGAAACGATACGACACTTGCAACGATACGACACTTGCAATGATATGACACTTGCAACAAATGCTCAAACAAATCCCAAAATTTCAGAACTTCCAGAGAACAGTTTGTGATTGTATTCCCCACTTGCAATGGTGCGACACTTGCAATGATGGGACACTTTCAATTATGCGACACTTGAAACGATACGACACTTGCAACGATACGACACTTGAAACGATACGACACTTGCAACGATACGACACTTGCAACGCTACGACACTTGCAACGATACGACACTTGAAACGATACGACACTTGCAACGCTACGACACTTGCAACGATACGACACTTGCAACGATACGACACTTGAAACGATACGACACTTGAAACGATACGACACTTGCAACCATACGACACTTGCAACGATACGACACTTGCAACGATACGACACTTGAAACGATACGACACTTGCAACGATACGACACTTGAAACGATACGACACTTGCAACGATACGACACTTGCAATGATATGACACTTGCAACAAATGCTCAAACAAATCCCAAAATTTCAGAACTTCCAGAGAACAGTTTGTGATTGTATTCCCCACTTGCAATGGTGCGACACTTGCAATGATGGGACACTTTCAATTATGCGACACTTGAAACGATACGACACTTGCAACGATACGACACTTGAAACGATACGACACTTGCAACGATACGACACTTGCAATGATACGACACTTGCAACGATACGACACTTGCAACGATACGACACTTGCAACGATACGACACTTGAAACGATACGACACTTGCAACGATACGACACTTGCAATGATATGACACTTGCAACAAATGCTCAAACAAATCCCAAAATTTCAGAACTTTCAGAGAACAGTTTGTGATTGTATTCCCCACTTGCAATGGTGCGACACTTGCAATGATGGGACACTTTCAATTATGCGACACTTGCAACGGTGCAACACTTGCAACGGTGTGACACTTGCAATGATACGACACTTGCAACAATGCGACACTTGCAACGATAGGACACTTGCAACAAATGCTCAAACAAATCCCAAAATTTCAGAACTTACTAAAGAGAACAGCTTGTGCTTTGTGTTCGCCGATCACAGGTTCGAAAATCCTAAGCAGTGGCATCTTCAGCTGGTTGTCAAGGTAATAGCGTGTGTCGATGGGGATGTTGTTTTCCAACACGTAGATGGGGTCCTACAAGAAAATACAAGTCCTCTTAAAACTTTAATAAATGATCAAGGCTTTAAACAAGACTAGGTTCACCTTGTTTAACTCTTTCAGTGCGTAAGTCGTACATGTACGAGGTATATTTATTAGTTCGCAATTGCCAACCTCGTACATGTACGAGGTAATGTTCGTACTTAAAATCGCCAAACCTCGTACATGTACGAGGTACCGTAGAGTAAGCATGTTATCACAAGGGGGCGCTCTCGCTCTTTCTAATAATATCATTTTCATTCAGGTACGACCTGTATTATTAGTTTCATTCGAGTTCTTGCGAGAGGGCGCAGCACTGACACTCATATTTTCTGCAAAAAGTGCGGAATTCCCCTGTGTGCAGGACAGTATTTCAGGGTGTAGCACTATGTATGTGACTACTATTGACTTTCCAATGTACCAAGGATAGCAACAACAAATTTAGTGAGTACAACTTATTTACTTTTTTTTTACAGAATTTTGAACAATTAAAAAAAAACGCTCGAGGTTGAGCACTTTAGGGTTAAACTTTTCAAATTTCGCGGGCACTGAGAGAGTTAACTGGTCTCAAAAGCCTTAATCATTAATATTATTAAGTGACTCAGTCAGAGGACAAAAGGCTGGCCTTACGGATCGACCCCAAAAAAAGTTTTAAAAAGAGCATGTTGTTGTTGGGCAGATTGTCATAGAGTTAAAAAAAAATCAGGCCACTGCAGAAGCCTAGGGACAAGAAATGAAAAGTAAGGGGAAGCACATCAATAACTTAGGGAATGAACACATAGTCTGTGTTATTCAAATTAGGTTTTGCCTTTCACGGACGTATAAACACTGTATACTCAGTGTGTTACCTCCCGAGTGAAAGTTGGGGGAAAAAAACCAGTTGGGTGGGACTTGAACCCACGACCTCCTGCTTTCTAGTGCAGATGTCTTACCACTCGACCACCGAGCTAACGGGATCAGTTGGCTGGTTTGAATCTGGTGTACATAGCAGCGGGTACCGCATTAACTATTCATAAGATAGTCTGTGTTGTTTAGGATGGGATCTGAAGCCAGATCACCGAGTTGGAATGCAGGTAACGCAAGGAGTCAGGTTGGCGTAGCGGTACTTTCCTCGCCTTCCACCACTGTGACCCGGGTTCGAATCCCGCCTGGGCCAACATGTGGATTGGGTTATCAGTCCCTACCTGATTCCGTGGGTTTTCTCCAGAATATTCTTCTGGGCTTTTCCTCCCACCTCTAAAACTGTAACTTCTTCTCATTGTCTTCCTCCACAGGTTTCTTCAGGCTTGCGAGCTACAGTGCCTAGGGCACTTTTGAGGAATCCTTGGTTTCATTACCAGAAATGATTAATAATAATATTAATAGCATTACCTCTTCAATCCAAAAGTCAACATGTGAACTGTGAGCATTATCCATGACCAAACTTTGATAGGAAGCTGGCAGCATTTAGAAACAGGTACCATATGGATGAAAGAAAGTCAATACCTCAGACTTTTCAAACGCGGCCGCTCCCTTGACTCCCGCTATGATAACATAAGGCACTCTGTCACCCAGGGCTGGGGCACTGCCTGGATCACGCTTTCGCATTCTGAAAGTAATAAAAGGATTCCTCTCATTAATTGTTAATATTTTTTGCTTAGAAGCAAATATGTGACAGGATCAAGCTAAGTGAGTCTGAAGGACATTTTTAATGTACAGTGAAATCTGGATAAGTCAAAGCTCAGGGCAATTGGCTCAAATTTTGAGTTAAGCAGAGTTTTGAGTTATCAAATGAGTTTTCTTTTTAACAACAACTGATGGGAATAAGTTCTTACTTTGAGTTAAAAGGGTTTTTGAGTTAACAGGTTTTGACTTTTCAAGAATTCAATGTACTATGTGTTTTTTTTAATCCATTAGACAGGGATAACTTGGCACTTGACTTTGATGTACAATGTATTACTCAGATTGACATCTTAATATACGCAAATCTAACATTCCTGTTATTGTGCAAAGTTTGTAAAAACAAAAACCTACTCCTCAAAAGTAGCTCAGGCAACTGACTAATTTGGTTAGGATGGGTCAGGTATGGTCGATCAAATGTATGTGCCAAGCAGAAATCGACGGTGAACCAGTCAATAACAATACAAAACATGTGACCGTTCGGCAGGTTACCTAGATGTAACCTATGATTATCAACAATATTGACTCTTGACTAGCTGGGTTATTGATGATTTTGGTAAACTGATTTTCTTCAATTTTGATCATCACATATTAATAATGATGTCTGAGGCACTGAATAATGTGCCTATTGTTGGGCACTAGATGCTGGATGAAATGACTATTAATGTTTCTGTTTATTTTTGGCTAATTGTTATGTTTAATTTCGAATGCTAAATTCACAGCAATTTTTATGCTCTCCAATTTTAAAATAACGTTTGTTTCATACTGTGCAATGAGAATATACATACATGTACTTGAAATTGATTTTACCAATTTTAATGTTCAAATCGTGTTTTATTGTATTATTACTGTTACTGGGACCCATGGGAGATCAGTTCTGATAAAAGGACTGAATGGGCCACCTATCATCATCATCATCTAGCGGTCGCAACCAAGATCTCGTTCACAACGCCACGCCAGGTGTCTTTATCCCTCATTATGTACGGACATAATGGGCCACCCAGTATAAAGAAGACATCAATAGATGAATTTATAAATAAACTAGACTGCCTACCTTGCAGCTAGCTCCACGTGGGCCTGCTTCCCAGCATATTCTTCCCCGGTCTTGGTCAGCTCTTTTGTGATCACAAGTTGTGAGATGTCAATCCGGTTGCAGAGGAGGTCTGAGATGGTCTGCTTGGCGTGGTCAACCGCACCCTCTGGGTCTCTGAGGGAAAAAACATTCAACAACTATCGCCTCTGATCTTGAACTAAAGAGGGCCTTGTAAGGGCCTTGTTATACAGAAGTGCGGCAACCTCGTGCCCCGTGGGTACGATCTTCCAGCGCCATGTTGTTTCCCATCATGCCTTGCGCGATTGTAACCCCTGGAATTGTGTAATTTAAATATACCAAAATACGGTACATTATAATTAGGGCTGCGGTTTATCCGTTTTACGTGCCGACGCCATCTTTAAAATGTTAAAAGTTGTGATTTTGAAGAATCAATCCTTTCAAACACAACGTTTGGACGTTGTGTTAATTAGCAAAGATTTGTATTAAATGTACGTACCCCTTTCGTGCCTTTACAACCACAGATACAGGGGTTTTTTTTAGCGAAAAACTCGGCTGACATAATCCATATCGTACAGTGACGTTACGTGCAAAGCTAAGCACGCGAGCACGAGCGCATTATGGGTGCGCCCGGCGTGCAATCTTTGAAATGCCCGCGCAGTACGCTGTGAATAGCCATTCAGTGTTATTTACGTCATCATCACAGCCAGGGGTTAGTGTAAGGAACGAGCACGCGCCCCTGGAGTCGAGGCTGGAAGTGCGGCAATGAACAGCTTAAATGAATGGAAAAATATCACACGGTAGTACATTTGCACATGGGAAGAAAAGCACGTGGAACTATATCAATTTATACAAATTAATGAAAAGTTTATCGGACAATGCCATGGTCAAGCTCCAAAAGGTAATAACTACTTATACGCTGACCACAGAATGCAGATCTGTCAACCACGTTGGCCCATCAAGTGACAGGCGATCCCAATAAAAGTGACCAAAAAAATTCCTTTAGTATCTGTTCATCCCTGTACATTTGCACTGATTTCTTTCTGGTAATGAAACTTTTCAACCGGATTTGTGAGCGGACTTGTGAATTTACTTGTGATTTACTTGTGATGTAATTGTGATGGAGTCAATAGAATTTATTCACGAGTCGGCCACATTAAATTAAAAGCGGGGTGAAGTCTTCATTTCAGGAATTTCCGAGTAGAAATGAAAGCGATATAATAAAGTTAATTATAAATAGATAACAGTATGCTCTGATAAATAATTAAAAATTTAACATACTCTAATGTTTTAAATAATGAAAGTTTTGCGGAAACACCATGTGCGAATAATTTCTCAACTAAGAGAATGGTTCTGAAAAGAACCAGAGGTATAAACTCGACGTTCCGGTCAGTATGCTCTGACCGTCTTCAAGAGAGTGCCTAAACTCTAAGAATGTGAATACTTAAGTGGCAAAAGGCGAAATCAATAAAGGTCTATTGCAACACTGCTCACCTGCCGATGAGGATTTTCTGCAGGCACGAGTTGATCATGTTGGCCACTAGAGGGCAGTTGTCACGTCGGACCGTCTCAATTCCCTTGCAGTCCATCTTGTCGTATGTGTCCGGTCTGGAATAGAAGAGACCTGCATATCGCTTCTTGTTGATCAGCAGGTAGGGATAGTACACCTGAGGGGGATAAAGCGGCGCGTTCAAGTTACAGTCCACGTGCTTTTTTTGAGTTCCATCCCAAAAAAATAGCTTTCTTTTCTGAACTGCTATTTTTCTAGCAATACAGAATCAGAGATGAAACTGGCATATGGCCAAAAAATCGGAAAATATGCCGAAGAAAAATACGTGTCCGAAATCTGGGCCGCGCTGCATTACACACATGTACATGCATGTACAATACACTTCATGCCCAATTTCCGGACACCTGAGTACTCCTGCTTTACTTTCGATTCAAACAAAATTTTACGATGAAAAAATTGTCTGTGTTTTCATTGCATAAAATGCCCGAATTACGGTTAGAGTAATGGAGTCATCAATAAAGAAGTTCACTTCTTACTTGAGAAAGTCGAGGGAAAAGTCAGAAAGACAAGGGCACCGTCCATGGTGCTTCAATCATGTCCATTCAACCACACAACACCACTAGTCCACTTGCATTCATACGTGGGGAAAAATCAGGCATTGTCGTCTTTCTCTTCTAACAAATGCCAGTGAAATGTTTCGCTAATGCTCTCTTCGCTATCCTCGAGATAATCATCACGATTTTTAAAGCATTGCATTTTGTATAACTATATTTGAAACGTCAAAAAATCGCAGGACACAATGATTTTATCCACTGGATCGTTCACAAGGCTACCCGTTCCCGACCGGCCATATGCTAGCGGACGGCACGGTGCGGTACGTACGCTGGTACCATTGCATATTCGCATGCACGTGCGACACAGTGATTTTTCCATGTCGCCTGTCAATGTTTAACCTTTTGTCCAGCCGGAGAAGGCTCCGATTAGTGTTATGCCCTGTGTTTCTACCGTTGAAACACTCCAATAACGACTGGTGAAAGAGATTAAAACTACGTTCGCGATGATTTTAACGTGCCATTTCCATCAACTTTTCGACTTTTCTTCGAAATTATGATTGAAATAAAATGACATTTTGTGAGAAAAACCTTACAAAATCAAATTTTGTGGGACACACTCTAAAAAAATCGGAAATTTCGTTGGAAAATTCAAAAAGTCGGTTTTCCGATTAAAATCGGAAAAGTTTCATCTCTGCAGAATTTATTCACTTTTGAATGAGACATCGACTGAAAAAAACTGCCACATGTTTAGTTATTGAATGTTTACTTTACAAATTCCAATTATTGGCTGACAGACAATAACTCCATTCTCTTGGGGTAGACCAGTTCTAAAAACTAAATTGTAATGCTTATATAGCGCCTTCCATTGTATCAACAATCTCAAAGCGCTTTACAATTATTCCCCCGTTCATCAGGCCATGAGACCACACGGCAGTCAATATCAACCTATATTCGATCCTCTATCCTCACAGGTACCCATTTATACTCCTGGGTGAAGAGAGGCAATTGTAGTTAAGTGTCTTGCCCAAGGGTACAAACACCATGTTCCTGGCAGGGTTCGAACCCACGTACCATGGTACATGAGCCAAACACCATAACGACTGGACCATGGCATTCTACAAAATGACACCCACCTTTTCAAACTCCAGTTTGATTGGATGAGGGAAGGTATCAGAGATCATCTGTGCGGCCTCTTTGCCTAACTCCATGCTCTCTGCGACAGTATCCACTCCAAACTTCACCATGACGGAATCTGTGTCGCCGTAAATTACCTGTAACAAAAACAGAGCATGATTTCTCAAGTTGTTTCCGCTGAGATCGTCTTTGGAAAGTTTCATGGGCCCAACGAGAAAGGGGGAAAAAAAATGTTGAGATTCCATCCAATTTTACTATAAAATATCGCCAACCCATTATAATACAATGTTTTGATATTGGCTCTGTGCGCCAACAAAAGGGGGCGCGTTTTTACCACTTTTGAGAGCTCCGTGGACGGGACACACAGCGTCTGCGTACTGGTTCGCACGCCACTTCCCGATGTGAAAAAGCTATAAGCCACAGCATCTTAGCATGAGCGTCAGGCGTTGTCGGCGCACGAATACATTCAAATTTAACTTGTGATGGTCTCCCAGACTAATCCCCGCCCCCAACAACTTTGGATCATTCGAAATACGCAGTGGATGAACCACTCTAGGGGCGTTTTCGAATCCCTGTTCTTGACAACACGCGTGTAACACGAGAACGTGTTCTCAAGCTGGTTGTTACGAACGCGCGGGTGCGTGTCGCATCGATATAAAGATGCAAAATGGCCGACAATCGTCTGAATTTGTACTTGGGCCTATTCCAAATGAACGAGGATGACTCAGAAGATGAATGTGAAACAGACCAAAATTGCAGACCTGCACTATAAAGGTATTCTTATACCAATCATTAGGGTATTTGCCAAAAAAAAAAAAAACCCATTTACGAATCTGCACAGTCCGCCATTTTGTTCAAGCTGCACCTCGCCGAACCCTCCATCAACCGGGGAGTGAAAAAATTGATCCACGAACGCCCTCTCGGGTCTGTTCGTCACGTTCGAGACCGCTGTTCTCGTATCAGGTTAACCCGAGTGTTGTCAAGAACAGGGATTCGAAAACGCCCTAGGTCTCCCCCAACTCGCCTTTTCTGGCCGCTGAAGTGGACGGAGCCCGTAACTCCACAACTCATTAGTCACCTGCATACACATAATATAGCATCCACATATACCGTAGCATCCACATAATATGGCTACAGACCTTTTTCACGAGGAAGCCCTGAGTGTTCCCTGAATCTGATATATCATCGTAAATTACTATACCTCATACATACTCATGATCGAGAGCCGAACTCTCACTGGTAAATTCACCACAAGTGCCAGATGTAATTCTTGCTGTTTACGCGCGCGCGAGGATTCACGCACAGGGTAAATAGCAACAATATTCTTTTGATGAGCTGTACAAGTTTCCCCGAATTTTGTTTTAGGTGCATATATATATATATAAAAAAAAAAGCGGCAACTGAATATGTATGAAGTATAGTAAAACAAATATAACATGGTTTATCTCGGGTGGACAGCCGATATTAGCTCCCCTCGGTATTGGAAGTTGACAAACTAGTTTCGCCTCGGGAACTAGTTTGTCAATTTCCAATACCTCGGGGAGCGAATATCGACTGTCCACCCTCAAACCATGTTACATTTGTAAACTGTTGAATGGGATGGTGCCAGACTTTGTTACGATTGGCATGCTTTCCAAGCCTCGCTTCATTTTTTTCTTTTAAAAGTGGCTCAACACAATAGGGTACGTTTACTGACAAAGTTTAGATTATTCATCAAAGCAGATTGGTATTACTTTGTAATTAGCTTTCATTTTACTGCTTTCTTTCTGCTCACAAGTTCCATAAATGAAGAGGTTACCTCACTTTCAATTTAATATAGCCGACTCATGAATAAAATTCATGGCTGGCAGTATTACACACGTATATGAGAAGTGGCTACAGACCCTTCCATTGTGGCACCTGTTAGAGTCAGCCATAGTAATTGTGACCTGCTGTGGCAAAATGAGGAATGTCCCCCAAAACCTTGTTTTGAGTAATCGAAACCTGAAGAAAGGTCCGAGTATCACCCGTTATCCACGGAGCCATCTCCTGTCTAACGTCGGATATGTCAAAGCATGCAGATTTATGCAAGCCGCGCGCCAGCCAATCGGAGTCGACTTACTAAATCGTGACGTCATTTCATCCCAAAATCAGGAAGCTGTGATTAAAGCTGTGATTGGTCAATTCAAATGCAGCATTTTGTAATACAACAACAGCCGGGAGCGCATTTGCGTAACATGATACCAAGCGCCGCGCAGCGAAATTTTTTTAAAATCCATGTCTATGACGCGAACGGGTTAATGACAGAAGGCCCAATATACCTATAGAAAGTGCCTGCTGATTGGTCAAAATCTAGGAAGTCAAGAGGCGGGGTCTTGCCTAATTAATCAGCAAATCTGTTCGCGCATAATAGACCACAGCGAATACATAGTCTACCTGAAGTCGGGTATACCAGAAAAATTGTGTCAAAATCTATATCATTTTTTCCCCTATTTTTGAGTAACCAAGGTTCACACTGTAACATTTTGTTAATAGGAAAAAATACCCCCAAAAGTGGAAAAACTTAGGAACTTTCTTTTCACTGCCATTGGCGGCGCAATGCGTATCTTTTGTTTCAAAGCAGTTTTTCTCGAAATGAGGTCTGCGAAGTTCAGTGTGACACTGTTGAAGTTTCTGCGGCATATCTTTGAAACAAATTAGGCTACAGAAGTACATTTGGTATCATTGGAAAGCCCATGATTTGCACTTTAACATGATGCATTTAACTGAAAAAGTCAAAGGTGGGGGTTATTTCAAATTATGATATGGCAGGTCACAATAAGCCATTTGCGAGTAACCTATACCCTTTGGGATTTACATTTGAAAAACGTCTGGTACAATGACTTGCTCAGAATGCTTGGCACATTTTAACTTTGAATTCTCCAGACCAAAGACACTGTTGCTAATCACGAGATTCGGGGCAAGCTCTTGCATAGTTACGTAAGAGACGCTCAGCACCAATACATCGTTCACAATGGGTGAGAATGGCACAAAGACACCAGACCATGCCGGAGCTGGGGCTTGCTAGCATAAGGCTTGCCCCGAATCACGTGATATAGTAACAGTCTCTTTGGTCGGGAGAATGCAAAGCATTGTATTAAGTCAGCGTTCCAGATTTTATTCACCTTTAACTCGCAAATGGCTTATTTAGATGCAGCGTATTTCTCACCTCTGCATTGTGTTTGTAGCCTTTCTCGATGGTGTAATTATCTTGCACAAGCTGCCGTGTCGTTTCAATCATCTGGCGACCAAAGGCTGTAACACTCTGAATATGACGGGACAAAAGACAGGAAAGTCTAGATAAGGTGGTTTATGGTGTAAATCGAGCACACACATGTGCAACATCATCAATGAATTGAGGACAGGAACCATATCCGGGATGACCACGATTAGAAAACGCATACAAAACCAATGAGAGCTGTTGCAAAAAAGTTAGAGTATCAACAAAGGAAAAGGGCAGAGGAACAATAGAAAATCCTCGATGTACACCATAAACAAACCTGTGTGTTCCTGTATTGTATTACGCTCCAGGACAGACACCAAAAGGAGCACAAAGGGGCCATTCATCCTCGAAGGACGGTGCCTATTGTCCTCGAACGCCGGTTTGTGCACTAAGTCTATGGGAAAGGTTTAGATCAGGGAACAAAGGAAAACACAAAGCCAATCCTCGGAAGCATAGCAAAAAACGACTGTGTGTTCTAAGTGTGTGTTAGACAACAGACACCGGGCTATTTTGGCTAGTAAACAGTAAACATGTTTAAAACTTTATTATTGTGTTATGCAATGTTTCAAGTCGATATAAGAAAACAGCTTACTTGTGAGATTTCAAGGCAGGGCAATTTGCCCACCTGCGCCCCAGTGAAACCATACACTGAATTGGCGCTGATTTTGAGAGCCAACTGTCGACCGTCCAAGACCTTCTTCCTCAGGGGATCCGTCTCTTTCTTCAAATCAGCTTTGGCTCTGCGATTATAAACAAAGTCATAACAACAATCTTACTTTCTCTCGATGATAATAAAAGCATAAAATGTCAATTAAAATAGGTCATCTCAGAACTCACCATTACCAGGTGTTATCTACATATCTCTCCCAAGTTCAAATTGCCGGAAAGAACTGGTCGACTGATTAACCCTAACCCTCAAGGATATTTTTGCTAGAAACTCTGCAAAACACAACAACATGCTTCTCTAACGACAAGAGTGCCAACTGTAGCAAGATCCATCAGGTCAAAAGTCTCGAGGCCAAAATGCTTCCGAGTCTGTGGTCACCGAATGCAGCAGGATACAACTGTGGCATTGTTCAATGAGATTGGCTCTCATTGTCTCAGAAGTGGCTGTTTATGCACTGATGTTGATGACTGAATGCATAAAAGTGCACCAGACGTCCTTCCAAAAAGTCCAAACTTCTGCTGCGAGAACAACGCACCGCGGTTTCAGGCGTGTTCGGAAAAAACAAGTAGTACACAAGTCTAGTCCGACTAGGGTTCACAAGTGTAGTTTAAAATATTCTGTGGTTAACCAAAGTTCACAATCCAATTCCAACTTGTTCAAAGATATGACACTTTGCATGCAAGGTGAAGAAGTTAGACTGAAGGTTGGTTGTTACAACATTCAAAAGTATCTTATTTTGAGTTTCTTCCAAGGGTTCTTCCAAGAAATACCTACCGGTACCTACTACAAATCTCTCCATTCTGATACTGCAAACCTTCAGTTTGAACATTCTAACTTTTGAGTTGTTGCTTAATGACTGTAACGTTTTTCACATAATCAAAACATGAGAAATTGGGGGTTTTTTTTCAGACCTCTTCCTCGCACTGAGAAGATCTCCCAAGATTTCTGGGAGGATGCCTTTGCGAATGGAGCTCTTAACGAAGTAGTTTCCTGACGGTGTCTTGATGAACTCATCAGCTGACATCCTGTGACAGGAAACAAAATTCTGGTCGTGAAAAACTTTTTGAAATAATTTATATAAAGCATGGTCAACACTCATCTTAACGTACATTACGGAGCATTGCTTCTGCTGGATACTATGCAAGCACCACCAGCTGGTGGTAATAACGCAAAGGTCAGTGTGGCGGAGGTAATTAGATTTTGTAATGAGTTTTTTTGACCAGCTCATCCATATTTCTTTGAACCAGTCTCGCATTAAATGATTTGATGTCAGGTTGAGCTCTAAGGTCTGACGGTGGGAGGATGTTCCATTCACGAGTTGTCAGGGGGACATGTATTTACTGATATTAAAAAATATATAAATTTGTCTAATAGTTACCATATCTAAAACGACTTTCATTTGACCGGGGAGTCAGGTTGGTGTAGCGGTACTTTCCTTGCCTTCCACCGCTGTGACCCGGGTTCGAATCCCGCCTGGGCCAATATGTGGATTGGGTTTTCAGTCCCTACCTGATTCCGTGGGTTTTCCCCAGAATATTCTTCTGGGCTTTTCCTCCCACCTCTAAAACTGTAATTTCTTCTCATTGTCTTCTCTCTACAGGTTTCTTCAGGCTTGCGAGCTACAGTGCCTTGGGCGCTTTTGAGGAATCCTTGGTTTCATTACCAGAAATGATTAATAATAATAATAATAATAATTTCAAATATAAAATGAACACTTGCTTGTTTCTGTTATATCATCAATTCTTTCGGTCAATGTCTCTATGGGCTGGTAATTTGTATGTGTGTTTGTATAATATTTGTATGTGTATATAATGTGTGTATTTTATTTGGATACTTTTATATTTTTTGGGTTGTGCGTTTATTCAGTATTTCTATTTTACTATTTTTATCTTTGACATTTTAATTCTTTGTATTGATATTTTCACATATTTTAACGTGACAATTACATTTTTTTTTTTTATTTAATTTTATAATAATGGTTTTATTTTTTAAAACTTGTAAAGCGCCTCGAGCATCTTTTTTAGGCAGATGTTATTTGGCTTGCTGCTGTAGTCAGTTTTTTTCTATTTGTGCTTTTGTTGGGTTATTGTAATGCTTGTTTGTTTGTTGCTTGCTTGTTTGTATTTTATCAATTTCTCTTTTTAAACTACTTGTATCTATATGGATCGTAAATGTAAACTTTGGTGTGTGTAAATAATTGTGTGCCTTGTATATCATGTCTGTTTGTTTGGTTCTCTCTTTTTAATCTATTTGTAACTGAAAGGACTTTTATGTAATGTAAAATGTGATGTGTGTAATGTTTATACATGTAATGCATGTCTGTTTGTTGTTTAGTTGTTTGTTGGGTGTGTTTGCTCGTTTGATGTTGGGTTTTTTTTGGGGGGGGGATAAGAGTTGTGTTTGTGTTGGCGATCTAAATGGCTTATGTGAAACTTTTTACCCGTTTTTTTTTTTTTTCAAAATCATCTGTTGTATGGAATGTAAATTTTCACCTTTGGTGTGTGAATTTTATGTTTGTATCATGTCTGTTTGTTACTTTCTCCCTTTTAAATTTTACTGTAACTGTGACGATATGAACTTTTAGCCTTATTTTGTAAATTTTGTAATTGTCAGCATTTATGCTGTTGTGTACAATATATTTTGTTTTTAATAATAAACCAGAATAAATAAATAAATAAATTTTGGCGCTATAAAAATGTTCATTATTATTAATATTATTATTAACACAAAATGGAGCGCATATTGATAAGAAATATTCCTTACTTCTCTCGCTGGCTAGGTGAGAGCAGCGATGTATAGCAGAGATTGTGAGCTTGCATGATGGAGGGATACAGAGATGAGAAATCAAGGGTAGCTATCGGAATCTTGTAGTATCTGTAAAAAAAGCAAGGGAAAAATATATTATCTATAAAATACATCATTTAACAAATGTTGACTGCTGAGATGTGGGATTTAATTTGGGAGGTTAATCATCCTTACTCGCAGCTGTTATGCTGAATTGCGAAGGACGCGGTTACAACGTGGTCGGGCCGCTGGCACGTATAGGCGCCTATGGCTGCCAGCCACATCGACCCATATATGACCACGGGACACAGCCTGAGATCTGAAGTGTTTGATTTTTCCGGAGGGAGGGAAACCGGAGGGCCCGGAGAAAAACCCTCGTGGCACAGGAGAGAACCAACACCCAACTCTACTCGCATGTGATCCGCGGCCAGGATTCGAACCGTGGTCACCTTGGTGAGAGGCAAGCGCTTTACGCACAAGCCACCCATGCCACCCCATGGATATACTGTTTTTAACACCCGAGAGGGTTAAAAACGGCATATCCCACATCACAGCAGTCAACAATTGTTTAATATCGTTCAAATAAAAGTTAAAATGGTAAATGCTTGTAACCTACTATGCAAGAAGTAAATTAAAACAATGTGGTGTAACCCTTGTGATCTGCAGGCTTTCCAGCAGGACACGACACTGAGCAGTTGCGTGTTGCATGCAGTTCTCAGTCGCGAGCGCATCCCGCATGCAGGTTCTACACGCCCCCACGCAACACGTAGTGTATAAGAGGTTAACCATTGTATATGTACATATTTTTTACAGACTGAACACGTGGTCGTGCTCGACCAATGAAATTACAGTATCCAAGTGCATGATATAATAATTGCTTTTTGTACATGTTTTGTTTTGTTGTTAGAAGCAATAAAGTTGCTCAAAATTTAGAAGGTTGCAGAACTAAGGCCAAAAAAAAAAGTCTCCGGTTTCTGGTATGCGCACGCGTCACCGTAGCCATGCGCGTCGGCAAAATGAAAAAGTTTTTTTCAATGAAAGATGATGTCTCAAAACTGCCAAACTCACTGGTTTGACTGGAATCCTGCTGCTGCACAATTTTAACGTGTTTTAATATGGGGTTATGATCGAGAATAAGCTTTATGTGGCCTCTCTGGACTCCCATATATTTGCACTAAGTTTAGTCGGGCACCATTTGCAGTGATCAGCCGACATTTGAAGCAAAAAAATCAGGTAAAAAAAAAAAAAAAGCTGCGTCGCCGCACCACTTTTTGGGCAAGCTCCATACCAGAAACCGGAGACTTTTTTTTTTGGCCTAACCGGTTGTAGTTTTAGCTCTGCGGCTACAATACATTTTGAGAAGCCACAAAACATACATGTATGCACAAGTTTTGGTGCTTCATAAATGGATTTCGCTGCTAACAGGTAAGTTTTAAACTACCATTCTATGATTGTTTGGTTTGTTTTTTTTTGCTATATGCAGAAGCAAACGAAAGCCATTGGGAACGTCTATCAAAACCCATTTTGATGATGTCAAGGTACGGATCTACAGACAACTGTTTTGCGCCATACTCGTTCATGGGCATAGTGCATGCGCTACACACATATTGATTTATGATTAGCTAATTTCGCTCATGATGATACAGAACATATTGATTTATGATTAGCTAATTTCGCTCATGATTTGAAACAATTAAGGTCTGTTGTCTGACAGAGCATCTGGTTTTTGAAGATTTAACAAAGACGGGAAGGTACAGTATTTACAAAGATGTTCTTCCCAACAGAATTAATAAAAATGTTGGAAAGTTAAAAAATACGACGATACAAGTCGCATTCACGCATCGTGCAAGTTTAGCGCTGTGGGAAACCAATACAGGCCACACTGCTATTTCTGTTTGCTGCCAAGACAGTAGTCTATTCTGAGCATTCTTGTGCCACACTTGTACCACCAAGTGTCATTTCTTTTCATAAATGTGACACAGCTGCCCTTTTCTTCCCCCATAAAAAGAAATTTTTATAGTTAAAGTCGTGCACCACCATGTGAAGGATCGTCCATAGACTTTGTGCACACGATACCTCACTTTGTGGTACGACCGACCAAAGTGATTGAGCTAAAAGCTTAAACCTAACCTCCCCAACTCCATTAAAATTCCTCCCCCTTTTGATAAATCTTTGGGGACTTGGTCTTGCAGGCCTGATTTGATTACATATTGATGTTAAATGGACTTGGGCCTGGAGGCCTAAAAGCAAAGCATGCATTGGAAGCAGTGTGATTGATGGATTTTGGCGGACTTGGTCCTATACTTGGTAAAAGACAGTAGGGAGTTAGGGTTAATTATTAAAGCCAAGATTTGGGAAAACACCCTGCTTACCCTCTGGTTGGATCAATGACATAACCTCCAGTGTAATCTTCTCCAGTTTCTACTTTATGAGCCGGCATGACGAGGTCCTGCTCCTTGGCCTGAAATAGCAAAGATTACCATAACCGATGACTATAGTCGGACTCTTCAACCAGGCGATTCCATAAAATCCAACGTACGTCCGACCACATGATGTAGATGTACACGGTCATTAAGGTGGTGGTACCTTAGTTTGGTCTGTAATTGTAGAAACCCATTAGATGTCACATATTAGCGATGTACATGTGTCACAATCGCTTTTCCAACAACAGCTCATTAAAGAGTCTGACATGTAAGTCTGAATTTTTTGTTCAATTTTCAATCCCAGCACACTTTTGATCACTTAGCCTCCTGGTGACGGAAAGAGCATATTGTCCGAGAGTGGATTTCCACTGGTGCCTCTCAGAAACAAAAATATAAGGCCATACTACTAACTGGGAATTTAAACTCTATTTAGTCCACTAATTTATTCTCACAGGGTTACAAGACTTACTGTCCTTTCTGGTTTAGTTTACTGTCTTATTGTATGTGTATTGAGCGTTAATACAATTTTGTAAATATTAATTAATATTAACAGGCATGCAACTGGGAAGTCACAAAAAAAGAGGAAATTCAAATCTTTCCAAGACTTTGTACAGTGTTTTTCTATTTTCAGTAGCACACATTGGAAGTGAAAAAGAGGAAATCAGCTGATCCGAGGAAAAGTTGCATGCCTGTATTAATGGGGGTCCCTACTCGACAAGCAGTTGCTTCTTGGGGACCCCATCCACATTTACTTTTCTTTTCGTATAATTATACATGTATTGCATAGACACCAATTAATGTGGAAATAAAGAATGAATGAAAGAACCACACACACTTGTAAAAAGAGATTTCATGTCACATTGTGCAACAACAAACTTTATATTTTAAAGACTGACCCACCTTCCGTAAGAGCTGCGATACCACTTTAATCTGCTGCCCTCTTGTGAGCAGATATGGCAAGGGTACGCCGGTAACCCTGGCCATCTCCATGTAGTTGATGATGCACATGAGTTTGTCGAGAAGTCGCAAGGGCAGCATGGCGTCTTTGAGGCAGTAGACTGCCAAGCGACGTCTTGTCTGGTCATTACCATTCTGAAAATACGAAAACAAGGCAAGTCTTGTAAAGCCAAATTGTGCTTGTTTTCACTCATAGCAGAAGCTGAATTGCGAAGGATGCAGCTGCAACGTGGTCGAGCCGAAGCATGTAAAGGCGCCTTGAGGGCAGCTGCCATACAACCATGTCTTACCACACAGCACAGCCAGATGGTAAGTGTTGATTTTTGCAGAGGGAGGAAAACCTGGCGAACCCAGAAAAAAACCCTCGTGGCCCAGGAGAGAATCAACGAAAAACAGTACTCACATACGTGACCAGCTCCACAAAAGAGGGTATTGTGTCACAAAAAAGTGAAATTGAGTTATGTGCATTGTTGGAAAGCCCACAACGTAAGCTTTCATTTGGTATAAATTAGAGCCCGATAGCCCCATCTCGTTCTGGAGATATGACATATTTGCATATTCCTTACTTCCTTGGTATTCAAATTATAAAACTGGGGAAACAGGCTTTGAAATAGCTGGCTTTGTTTTCAAACAACAGAACGATGCACACAAAATGGTTGTTTCTTCAATTTTGTTCATCAAAATCAACATTGCTGTGATTGAAACCTGAAACATTAGGTATTAAAGATGTCATTCATGACCAAAAAAATCCCTCATTTTGACAAAATGTTCACCCTCTCAATGTTGAGCAGGCCATTATTACACAACACATGTAATGCACAGTGCGACTTAATACCCTTTTTTGTGGAGCTGGTCACATATGACCTTAGCCGGGAATCATACCCGGGCCACAGTGGTGATAACTTCATTACAAGAGATTCCAACGAAGTTGTACAGAATCCTATCCAATGAGCTGTACATTTTTCGAATAATTTGGTATTCAATTTATGATTCCAACGTACACTTGATTGAATATTTGAATATTTAATTTCAAAATCCACTGATCAAGGTAAACATGCCTGGCGCCCAAGCCTAAAGTGGTCGACGATCGGAGTTTGCATGCACCTGCACTTGTTGAAAAACGAGCAACAGCTTGTTAAAATAATAGTTATGAACTGATAACAGAAGGACCGATTATAAAACGAAATTTGAGCGAACAGTCCTCTTCGAAGCTCTCAAATCACGCGCGAAAGTGGCATTCAACAAAAGTGTGGCATTTTGACAACAATCATCATCTCCCTGAGACTGCTCAATTTTTTTTCTCGAATATTTTAATAATAAAATGCTACTCAGATATTCGGTTGATAATACCAGAGTCTTATATAGTGCACGTATCTACCAACAATTAGGTACTCGAGGTGCTGTAAATTATGTCTATTTATATTAGGCCAAAAAAAAAATAGTCGGTCTCTGGTCAGCGCGCGCGTCGATTTTAATCATGCACGTCAATCTTTTTTTTCCCCAAAATGTTCCGCGGTAGCTCCAACAGCGCCCTCTATTGCCGCACCTCCTCAATTTCTTTTACCAAAGAGCACCAAGGAATGGGAAATTGCACCAAGGCAAATGATCGAGTGCACCAAGGCAAATGATCGAGAGCACCAAGGCAAATTATGGAGGACACCAGTGTACATGAGGACACCAAAAAAAGCAAAATAGTACCCCACCTTGTCTGTACAATCCAAGCTTGAAGGAAATAAAAAAGGAAAAAGAAAAAGAAAAAAAAGCCGCGTCTCCGTGTCAATGCCGGACTTTTGGTCTGACCAGAGACAAAATATTTTTTTGGGGGGGGCCTTATTTATTTATTTTATTTTATTTCAGCCACATCCCACAGCGCAAGCGCCAATAACAGGATGGATAAATGGAGAGAAGACCATGAGAAGAAGTTACAGTTTTAGAGACAGGTAAATGAAGTACATGAGAAGGGCCCATTATGTAGCATCTTTGTAATTACAAGGTGCTGCGGTGCATATTGCAGCCACTGCCAGAAACACCGGGGCAAACCCCTCCTCTTACAATAAGTGTGACCGGGTTCTTTAACATTCATCACACAACACACGGGACCTGCGGCTTTACGTCCCATCCGAAAGACAAAGCAATAATGGTAAAGCATAGTAACCATTCTCAAGAGAACAAGTACCATGTTCCCACGGTCGGGATTCGAACCCATGTACCACGGCACACGAGTCAAACACCGTAACCACTGGACCACAGCACCCCACTGATAATCGAATACTCTGTGCATGCAGCACAGCCCTAGCCTGTAGCGGATAAACATTTCTGCAACTTCTCCTGGATATTTTTGGAGAGGACTACACACCTGGAGGTCCGTGATGATAGAATGCTGTACGTCTTCTTTCTGCTCCTGTAGGAAGTGGTAACTGACGGCGTTGAGCCGATAGGAACGCAGCTTGTAGTCGCGCTGAAGGATCTGAAATAAGGATGTGACTGTGTTCAATTTTTGTAAGTGTTTAGCAAATATTTTAAGTACCATTTAAACGTTTAGCCATTTCACAAAGGCTGACGTGTTCCCATTCTGTCTGCAGATTGGCGTGATTAACATGCTAAAATTATCAACAATGATTGGCATAATATACAGCGGGCAGTCATTGAAAAGTAAAAACTTAACTACGTGTACCCCGAATGTAATCAAGTACTGCAGTGCTTCTAAGGTTTCAAAAATTGAAAAGATGGATCTCTTTCTTACCTGAAGAAGATCAAACTGTACTCTCCCTTCAATGTTGATGACTTTATTCTCCCGTTTGCCCATCTGCTTGGACTGAAAGGTCGACTCCTTGATGACGCTGCGAGATTCTTTGATACGCGCCAGGAGTGGGAAAGTACTGACCCTGAGGGCAGCAGCACGGTTGATCAGGTACGGAATGTCAAAGTTCACAATGTTGTAACCAGTCAAAATGTCGGGGTCGACCACGTTGACAAACTCCGACCACGCCTGAAAGATTAGTTTCACAGCAGTTTAGAAGTTGAGGTACTCGTGATAGACCACAAGTAGATGACAAGTCCGGTCACAAGTGAACTGCTAGTCCTGGCCCAAGACCCTAGTGCATCGTGCATATCTAACGGCATGATTAGAACAGCGCGGCTTGACTAACGTCTTGGGAATCATGTAGTAGCCATTTAACTTTTTTTTTCTTTTTTTTTCTTTTTTCGTATTGTTACAAACATAAGGTCTATAGCTGTCCCTAGGCGTACCTCACGATACGTCAGACAGTCAGGCTCATTTAAAGGCACTTTCCGAACGGTTTAAACCCCCTTTCTCCACGAGGATCGTCTGATCGTCTGACGTATCACGAGGTACGCCTAGGGACAGCTATAGACCTTATGTTTGTAGCAATACAAAAACAGTTTAGAAGTTGAGGTATTTGTGATGGACCACAAGTAGATGACAAGTCCGGTCACAAGTAAACGGCTAGTGTTGGCCCAAGACACTAGTGCATCGTGCATATCTAACAGCATGATTAGAACAGCGTGGAAGCTCGTACTAACGTCTTGGGAATCATGTAGTAGCCATTTAACTTTTTTCTTTATTTTAGGCCCAAAAATGCGGGCGCACTACGCTTGCGTGTAAATTAAGAGCAGAATGAGCGTGCGTGTAACATCACGTCAGCGATGTTATCCCGAATGACGTCGGGTCACTGAAATACGGAACTGGCTTCAACTGCGCTTGTGCACAATGATATGGGTCACGGGTCATTCGGATTAATCAAACGTTTTAAAGGCGAATGAATGCAAGCTCACGACGCTAGCATGTAAATTACCAGCAGAATGGGCACATGCATAACATCACTTAACATTACGATGTTATCCCGAATGACCTCGGGTCATTGAAATACGGAACTGGCTTCAACTGTACATGTTCACAATGATGTGGGTCACTGGTCAGGGGTCATTCAGGATAATCGAACGTTTCGAAGGCGCATGAATGGGGATGCACAATGCTTGCGTGTAAATTAGGCCAAGTTCGCACAACGACTATAGTTGACCAATGGTTAACTAACGTTTGCCCGAACTCTGTCTAGTCAACGGTTGACCACGCTAGTCGACTATTTAGAACCAGCCTACTGGGGTTGGTTGCTTCGCTGGTAACCAATAGCCGTGCGCATTCATAACGCTAGCAGAGAGCCAGGATCCAGAAGTTTTGCGATGACATTTTGACCAGCGTTTGACTAGAGACGTTCGCACGTTGCTATCAGTGCGCAGGTGTAAGGTACGTCAGAAATCAACCACTAGTCACTAATGGTCCTTGCCTGAACTTGGCCTTAGCAGCAGAATGGGCATACGTGTATTAGGTAACACTACGTCAGCGATGTTATCCCGAATGACCTCAGGTCATTGAAATTCCAAACTAGCTTATTCTGAAGGAATACTGCTTCATGTACCTTAAGCATATCAGCTTCATTGCTGAATGACAGGACTTGAGACCCAACGATGGGTGCACAGGTGTTAAGAGTGAAGACGTTGCGAATGAAGGGATCCCTCTCCCCTTGTCGGATCACCATATTGGAGATCTGAATCACCGAATCTTTGTTAGCTTCCGGGAAAACACCTACAATTATGAGGAAAAAAATAGGGCGAAAGAAATGAAGACATCACCATTGTAATAATTCAGCTATGTTATGTACATGTTGTTTACTTTAAAACATTCATCAAAAACTAACGTGCCTCAATTAAAATTAAAAAAAATAACAACAATATTAAACGGTCAGGTAAATACCAAAACAGCATTTATTCATTTATTTGTTTGTTTTTTTTCATCAAACTAACCTCGTCTACCAGCACACTCGATGTCAAAGCTCAAGATGCGGAAGGGAGCCACTTTTTGCCACTCTCCGTCAGCTGGGTGGCTGACGAAACGATCGTAAGCCACGTCTAGCTCGATCTGACACTGAGAAACTGGGGCCGGGATGGACGAACTGGACCGGAGACGATACTGGGCGGCGGGTATTTCCATCCAATTGCAGCCCAGGACGTCTGTGTCAACCATGAATCTATCCAAGGATGTTTGTTTTGTATCATAAAAGTTTTAACAGAGAAAAAAACAAACAATTTAAACAGACAGAATCTTTCCAAACCATTACTCAAAGAACTGTTTTAGCCAGGAATCCAATAGCATCTGCAACTGCTATGCTTTCAGAAATGAGAGCTACACGCTGCCATTCTATCAATGTTGCTTACTTTAAAAAAATGTCTCCTTCCATTTTTGCTACCTTTCTTTAGCGTTGCCAAGCCCCTAGTAAAAAAAAAGGAAGTAAAGTCTGTCATGAGCCACTGTGGCGAATTAATTATATATGGTAACAAGTTATGGCTTTTCCATAAGTTTATTTTAATAATGTTGTAGTCCGTGGTGTATAGTATAGTGGTGTATAGGCCTATTATAAACTATAGATGTAGTGATGGATAATTTCATGTGTTAACTTCATGATTTAAAGGGAATGTACATCATTGGCTTTTGCTGTAATTTTCAGAAATGACCTATTTGAGGGGTAAGTATAATAGATCAAATATTGTTACACTGACATGTTTAAAGTTTTGTGTTCGAAAATGCTGGAAAAACCAAGAAAAACAAAAATGGTCAAGTAGTCTGGTTCCTCGACTCCACTAAAGATAAAATGGATCAATTTACAGATGCCGGAAAATTGTAAGGTAAGGGAACCAGTCTAGCTGGCCTGCACCCGTTCATGAACATGTAACCAATAGCAAACAAAATTTGGACGGAAAAAAGTGTAAAGTTGGAGCAGTAGGTGAAAAATAGTTAGGTTTTTCCAACCCGTTGGAAATGTATACAAAAATACAATTTTCTTGAAAATGACTTCACACCAGGTGCCATAATTTTACAGGATGCTTTAGATTGTCGTTTACCAACATCCTAGTAAGTTATTTCGTAAAAACTTGGTAGTTTTATTTTCGATGTTTGCAAATGTTGTATATTCCCTTTAAAGAACATTGCAAATGTTGTATATTCCCTTTAAATGAACAAGTGCAGTACATGACGTGGGCACCAGGCGTAGCGTGCAATGGGTTTGAATGTCTCTCTCAGTGGTCTCCCCCTACTCTCCCTTTGTAACCAATGAGGGGGTACTTGTGCAAAGAGCCTATAGCATTTCACTCAGTTATTCGAATACTCCACTTTATCACTCACCTGATTTCAAAGTCAATATTGCTCTCGAAGGTTTGATAACCCCTGACTGGGTACAGGTTGGGTACGGCAAATCCAGACTCCAGCAGTCGTTTGGATGGCGCTATGAGCTTAGGGTATGCCACAGTGATCTTCAAGAAAGGTCGCATCCCGTTTGGGCCGTGATAACCATAGATACCTGATAAACAAAATCAAATTGTTTAAAGATATAGTCTATCATTTGTAATTTGTGCATTTAGTTTGTTTGAAGCAACAAAAGTGCTCAAAAGCTAAAGAAGGGTACTGAACAACTAACCTGATGAAGTTTCAGCTCAGCTTCAGCTGTATATTCCGAGGAAAACAGCATTCTAGGATCTCACTTTCAAATCAAAAGTTGCTGAATCATGTTTTGAATTGGGCCTGAATTCAGCGTCCGAGAAACATTCTCACTGAGCAAATTGCAGCTACGCGATGTTGCACGGGTACGTCGTGCAAATGCTTGCGCACGCTTCGCCGAATAACAAAACGAATTACTAATTTAAATTTTACTACGGTGCGTCTTAAGAAGCACCGTTGGAAAGGCCTTCTTTCGTTGATTACTTCAAAATGACAGCTTGCCAGAAAGAATAATTTCACAGGGAGTTTAGTCCCCTTACTATCTTTCAAACAAGTATGTTTTTCAACAATAATTACGCCAGTTACTTTTCGGATAGCTGCAAATGATGGACTATAGCTTTAAATGACGTCAAGGTTGGTTTACATGTCCACTTTCTTATGGGAGCCAGGTGGGAACAATAGCCACTGAGCTCACATAGGAAAGTGCACATGTAAAGAAACTGTGAGGTCATTTAATTATCCCACGCGTGAGTGGAACACGGAATATTGATGTGCGTCTGCGTCCCACGTACCACGAGCATGAGTGGGATAACAGATTTATCCCCAGCAAACTTGACACACACTAAAGATGGAACACGCAAGAGGAACACAAACTTTTCAGCAGTTATCCCATTATACAGGGTGGATAATAAAAAAAAAAACGAAACCGAGATATTCTTGCTAATTGGAACAGAAGTAGGGCACGTGTGAATCAAAGGGAGATATCCTCTGTTAGGGTTGAATCTCCTCTTTAAAAAGACACCCTGGTCATGTCATTACATTCACGATTGACTGAGCAGTGACCAATTTTATGAAAGGGTCTGTTTAGAGGCTTGCGCCACTTTTCAAGTGGTTTTTGTGGTGTCAGTTGTCACAGAGTCAAGGGCGTCGCGAGGGGGGGGGCAAGGGGGGCACTTGCCCCCCCCCCCCTGGAAAAGCAACCAAAAAACAAAAAAAAAAGAAGAAAAAAAAAAGAAAAAAGAAAAGAAAAGAAAAAGAGGCGCGAAGACAAAGTGGTGTAAATTTAATGAGTTGGGGGGGGGGGGGGGAAAAATGTCCCTGCCCCCCTCTAAAACTGATAAATCGAGAATGTGTTGAGAAATACAAGCATTTTTTGGCAAAATTTGTTTTGCCCCCCTCTAGAAACAATCCTGGCGACGCCCATGCACAGAGTGAAAGGCTATGGTTGTCAATCAAGGCAGGTGGGGGGAAAAAGAGATTTCACCATGAAAAGTGGCACAAGTGTGATTGCTAACCGCAGCAAAGTAATTTGGATATGGCCTTACTCTCTTTGGTGACAAGTTCCACGGCCAGCACAGCCTGCGAGATGTTATCCTTGTTGGACCGCATGTCGTTGATCACCGTGTGGTTGAGGGCATCCTTGAAGTGCCGGCAGTGCTCCGGACGGAAGTTCTCCGGTGCGGGAACGTAGAAATACGGCGTGAAGCCGTGGATGTGACACAGGACGCTTTGGCCCTCCACGGTGATGCCGAACATGCGGATGATAGGGACGGGGCCCACGGTGGATCCTGGCATTCCCCTGATGGGACTGCCTACAACGGCAGTGATAAAAGGAGGAAAGAATATTGTATTCTGACGCCACTTGTTTTTTTTTATATTTAACCTTAACCCTAACCAACCTCACTCCCTCCAAAATCCTCCTGGCGGTTTTGGAGGATTCTAGAGGATTGAGGATGAATGGTGATTGAATCAAATGAGGATTCTGGAGGATTGAGGATGAATGGTAAATGAAGCACAAGGGGATTTTGGAGGATTGAGGATGAATGGTGAATGAAGCACAAGAGGATTTTGGAGGATTGAGGATGAATGCATTTTGAGGCAGGACTGTCTGATGATTTTAAAGGATTTGGTGTTGGTTATCCTTCATTTAAACACGAGTGCCAAGTTTTGGGATGAGGAGGATTTTGGAGGATTGAGGATGAATACATTTTGAGGCAGGACTGTCTGACAATTTTGAAAAATTTAGGCGGAGTTGCAAAATTTTGGAGGATTTTGGAGGATTGAGGATGGTTGTAAGCAACAAGGGCCTAGGGGTTAGGGTTAACGTCCTAAGGGCTCTTTCGGGGTCAAGTACCAAATACCACAGAATACTACACGTGTTGTGCACACTTGTATGGAAAAAAATGCATCCCGGTACTACAGGTTACTACTCAGTAGTATTTTGTAGCTTTAGGTGAGGTTAGCGTTAAATGAAGGTCAGTCATTGCAAAAAAATGTTAAAAAGACATGAATCTGAGACTGAAAACCATTTCCAATTTTGTTTGTATAATGCGCCCAACTCTCCATAGACTTTTTACATGACCAAAAATATGGCGTCTGGATACTACATGCTTTCCTAAAATGACAATTGCCTGATCAGTTAGGCCCCACCAGAAGACGTATTTCCAACACACGTGCACTAAGGTACAACTTGTGTTCACGTCTTTACGCTTGTGGCTGGAACATGTAGTTTGACATCTGAGAGTTGCAGAGGCCTAATAAAGTACATCAAGGCTACGCACTAGACTCTCTCATTCCTAGGATGGAATTTTGCATCAATAATAATAATAATTTGGGAGGCTAATCATCCTTACTCGCAGCTGTTATGCTGAATTGCGAAGGATGCGGCTACAACGTGGTCGGGCCCCTGGCACGTAAAGGCGCCTATGGCTGCCGGCAACATCGACCCATATACATGTACATGTATGACCACGGAGCACAGCCTGAGATCAAAAGTGTTTGATTTTTCCGGAGGGCCCGGAGAAAAACCCTCATGGCACAGGAGAGAACCAACGCACAACTCTACTCATCAGGGTTATGTTCATTCAATGTCTGGTTTTGATCCTGATTTAAAGGGCCCATGCAATGTAATTGGTGCAATCCTTGAAATTCCACCTCTGTGTCCCATTTAACCTTATTTTCAATTTTCCTTTTGCCATTTTCAAGGGTATTTTGGTGCCTTTTTGTTTTTAAAATGAAAACTTCCATATTCACATGAGCAAAAGTGTGGTCATTCCGGGCAGAAACCTAAATGTTGGTAGTTGCTAGCATTTTGGATATTTTGCTGTTGTAAATTTTCTTTTCTTTGGTGATTCGTTGTTGTTTCATTGCATGCCAGTAAGTTTGAAGTTCACAATTTGAACAGAAAACCCCTAAACTGAACAGTGTCTTCCTGAAATGACATCACATCAACAGTGCTCTTAGCTGTCCAAAATGAGAGTGGACATCGCACACCTAAAAGCTTCCCGAGAAGTGTGAATAATCGCACGCCTGAATCCCTTTGTACTGCACACCTCGGCATACATTTACGGCATAATTATACTTCTGTGAGCTCTTAAAACGGCTTTACTGCTAACCAAAGTGAATATTATTAAAAAAAATATCAGATTATTCAGTCCCAGTTTGGACCACTGCATCACAAGCCACACACCAAGAAAAATCCAGGTGTGCCTTTTTTCCACATGCTTGTGATTTTCAAATCAGAAGGACTGAATTAGAGAAGCGCACTTTACAATAAATTTAACCTAAAAGGGATGTCAAATAGTTTTCAGAGAGGAGAAGATAGTTGCACAAAATGTGTTCGTAAGAAAAATTCCAAGGCATGGGCCCTTTTATTTCCGTAAGCACTGTTGGCCCAAAAATATAATAGTTGTGCTTCCGATTACATGGCACTTGAAAATATGGTACATGTAGGTAGGTAGGGAGTTAATTTTTTTTTGGGGGGGGGCCAAATTTGTTTGTGTTCGATCGTACGGAGGCATCTGCTTGAGTCAAGGGTAAAAGGTAGAATTGATGGTTTTGGGTGTTTTTTCCCCCATTTTTCGCATAAAAAATTAGGGTAGGGGCTTTCAGAATAGGGTAGGTAGGGAAACCGGAAGCAGAACTATTTTTTTTTTTTTGGCCTAAGTGCTGTAAGAGGGCTCACAGGAGAAAACTTTGCAAACTGACTTAGTTAAGACTTGAACCCATGAACTTCTGCTTATCAGAACAGACATCTGACCACTGAATGATAACTAGTAAACAGGTTATTTTCGATTACTTTCAATGATTATTCATCACTCACCTATGTAATGTTCTAGATCAATCTGTTGGAAGACTATGGCATCTTTGCTAGGATCTGGAGGCGGCAATGACGGTCGAATCCACTTGGGGTTCCAGTAAGGAGCCAGCTTTGATGAAGCTGAGGTAAAAAGAAAAATGGGTATCAGTAAAAAGAAAAGGTAATCTCATTTTTTAAATTTTTTTTGCTGGTACAAATGAGCTAGCCTATTATTCACTTTGTACTTGTACCTGACTGGCTGACTAACTGTTATGCGCCTTATCAATTGTTTCCCTCACCCCTACATCTTCAGATGTGGTGGATGGAAGTCACTGGCGACATCTCGGCTTCTACTTTCTATGATGAAAATTCAATATTGGGTTTTGCCCTTCACCAACATATTTTGTTATATAAACGTTGTTGCCCCCGAGTGATTATGATGCAAATTCTATCTTGTGAAGCCAGCCTATTGGGTTTTGCCCAAAGACCACAGGAGTGCAGTGGCAGGGCACAGAGCCAACAAGCTCCACCACTCGAATGGTCTTTTTTCATGTCCGGCTTGCCACGTGCACCTTGACTCCAGTCTACATGACTGACGATCCAGTATGCGCATGATTTTTCGATGTTGGAATTATACGCAAACGGGTGCAAACGAACCTGGAAATTACAAGAACAATAGACTTCTGAGAAAGGCGGGGCTTCTTTTCTATCACTACAAAGAGCAGGGGTGTGCGTGACCACTGATAAAAATAGCTGTAAACAGCTGAAAAAGGCGTAAAAAAGCTGAACTTTGGGAATCTCCTATACGTTTGTACACAGCAAGTGAGGGAAAAAAGCTGAAATCCAAAACAAAAAAAAGCTGAAATCAGCTTTAAAGCTGAGATTTCACACCCCTGAAAGAGGGTGAGTGTGCTTCTAAAGTGTAAATAAACTTACAAATATAGTCTAAATGTGAAAATCAAATTTTAACAAAGTTCTACATTTTAACCCTAACCCTGCCAGACGCAGCACAGTGCATCAGGTGGAAAAGTCTGGTGCACTTTGATGGAAAATGCTACCAACACCAGTGCAGAAACCGGCCACTTCTGAGACACTGAGAGCTAGTCCCATAGAACAATGCCCGAGTTGTATCCTGCTGCATTGGGGGACCACAGACTCTGAGGCAGTTTGGCCTCGAGACTTTTGACCTGATGGATCTTGCTACACTGGGCAGGCTTGTCACTTAGACAAGTGTTGCATGTTGCTGCGTTTGGCAGGGTTTCTAGCCAAAATACCCTGGAGGGTTAGGGTTAAGGAACATTTCCAAGTATGGCCTTTATTTACAAAGCTAGTCCAGTAAATTGGCCACATTTTTATGGGGCTATGTTTATCTCTACTGTACTGTGATTGGTATAACACCATCGGGCGGGGCTTATTGGATCAGTCTTGTAACAGGTGCCTTACCGGGAATACTTCCCCCTCCTTCACTTCCCGGCGGTGTTGACTGTTGCGATCCGACGGATGAGGCCTGCGACATCTCGGCTTCTACTTTCTCCAGGAGGGCCAACTCCTCCTCGAACGTAGACGGATCATCTTCAAAGTCATTCCGTGCTCTCTTGGCGCTCGGACCGGTGGACATCGGGGGCTTTCGCTTCGCATCCATAGCTGCTTCAGGACCCTGTACAACAGACAGAATCAAGCCAAAATTGGATTGACTTGAATAGGAGTGCGTAGTCTCAATGTAGGCTATATGTACCTGTACTGGATTGGCCTGAATACAGTACATAGTCTCAATGTAGGCTATATGTACCTGTACTGGATTGGCCTGAATACAGTGTATAGTCTCAATGTAGGCTATATGTACCTGTACTGGATTGGCCTGAATACAGTACATAGTCTCAATGTAGGCTATATGTACCTGTACTGGATTGGCCTGAATACAGTACATAGTCTCAATGTAGGCTATATGTACCTGTACTGGATTGGCCTGAATACAGTGTATAGTCTCAATGTAGGCTATATGTACCTGTACTGGATTGGCCTGAATACAGTGTATAGTCTCAATGTAGGCTATATGTACCTGTACTGGATTGGCCTGAATACAGTGTATAGTCTCAATGTAGGCTATATGTACCTGTACTGGATTGGCCTGAATACAGTACATAGTCTCAATGTAGGCTATATGTACCTGTACTGGATTGGCCTGAATACAGTGTATAGTCTCAATGTAGGCTATATGTACCTGTACTGGATTGGCCTGAATACAGTGTATAGTCTCAATGTAGGCTATATGTACCTGTACTGGATTGGCCTGAATACAGTGTATAGTCTCAATGTAGGCTATATGTACCTGTACTGGATTGGCCTGAATACAGTGTATAGTCTCAATGTAGGCTATATGTACCTGTATAGAGCCTGAAACTGAAAGTACGCCATTTTGTCTTTGAGTTCCCCAACCCCTCCGCAACCCTTCTATTTCTCTCGCTATACTTTTAAACAAAATGATTTGTATTTGTAATCACCCCTAGAAACATTCACGTTGGAATTTTATCTTGGCATTCGGAAAGATTTCCATATACGAAGTTCACTAATTTTCCTCTGTATTGACTAACAAGCCCCCAGATAGCAATTTCATGTCATCAAAGTCAATTTGAGCAGTGAGAAAATACAAGCATTTTCTTAGAAAACACTTACAATTTTTCAGTCCACTCTCATAGGGTTTGTACACAGAGTGTTGAGTGAACTTCGTATATGGAAATCTTTCCATACTTTTAAACAAAATGATTTGTAACTGTAATCACCCCTAGAAACATTCACGTTGGAATTTTATCTTGGCATTCGGAAAGATTTCCATATACGAAGTTCACTAATTTTCCTCTGTATTGACTAACAAGCCCCCAGATAGCAATTTCATGTCATCAAAGTCAATTTGAGCAGTGAGAAAATACAAGCATTTTCTTAGAAAACACTTAGAATTTTTCAGTTCAATCTCATAGGGTTTGTACACAGGGTGTTGAGTGAACTTCGTATATGGAAATCTTTCCTGGCATTTCAGAAATAAATGATGAGAAATCAGTTGCAGATGCAAAAAAAAACCACAAATTTCTCGAAATGAGGTTAGCGAAACTTGGCAGGATACTGTTGAAGTTCCTGCGTCATATCTTTGGAATAAATTAAGGAAAGATTCCCATATCTGGCCATCACTTTTCACCCTGCCTGTGCACAAACTGTATGAGACTGGTCTGAAAATGTCTAAGTCAGTGTTTTTCAGTAAATAGGGCCTAGGCCTACTTCAATATTTTCCCTGCTAAATGTGACTTTTAAGGACATACGCACTAGGCAGGCCCCTATTATCACTTTCTGATGGCTGATAATTGATAGGTCACTGAAGGAAAAAAGTAGTAATGGCCAGATATGGGAATCTTTCCTAAAAATAAAGCTACAGAAATAAATTTGGTATCATTTCATGGTCCGAGTAACTTGGACCCAACTTATCGCCTTTTTAACATTCGGACATGGTCTGGCGATAGTGGGGTCCAAGCTAAAAGTTATATGCCGAGCAACACAATTCTGTCATTGACCCAAAAACCCAACATTGCCCAACAAAAACATCAGATTTCACCCTCAAAACGGCCTCCAAATTACTAGATACACCACCTGGGGTACAAATAGACATCGATAATTAAGATGGTTGTACTGAAGTTTACTTACGATCCGGATGAAAAGTTAAATTTCCGTTCAATTCCGAGAGCTCCCCTCGCGATCGTGAACACGTTAAATTTCCGATTCGTGTTAATGTTTGAACGACGTGATTTGGTCTTCAAGCCCAGCGTACATTCGATGGTCCCCGTATCCGAAGTGCGATTCCGTTAACCGAGCGCGCATGATGCATCGATTATGATAATGAGTAGACTAGATCATGTTTGTAACCACAAGTGCATTTCGAATGGTAAAAGGGAATCGGGAACCAGCTTGAACTGGACTGGTATCCGTCCATAAAAGCTGCCCTAGTTCCCGACTCCCTATTAAGTATTATCGTTCGAAATGCACTTGTGTTTACAAACGTGATACAGTCTACTCATTATCATAATCGATGCATCACGCGCGCTCGGTAACGGAATCGCACTCAGGATACGGGGACCATTGAATGTACGCTGGGCATGAAGACCAAATCGCGTCGTTCAAACATTAACAAGAATCGGAAATTTAACGTGTTCACAATCGCGAGGGGAGCTCTCGGAATTGAACAGGAAATTTAACTTTTCATCTGGATCGTAAGTAGGCCTAAACTTCAGTACAACCATCTTAATTATTGATGTCTACTTGTACCTCAGGTGGCGTATTTTAATTTGGAAGCCGTTTGAGGGTAAAATCGGATGTTTTTGTTGGGCAATGTTGGGTTTTTGGGTCAATGACAGAATTGTGTTTCTCGGCATATAACTTTTAGCTTGGATCCCACTATTGCCAGACCATGTCCAAATGTTAAAAAGGCGATAAGTTGGGTCCAAGTTACTTGGACTACATGTAATGGAAAAAGTTCCATACTCGATCGCCACTTTTTTCAATTAATTTTCTAGCGCCAAAAGTTACATCTTTTATGGTTATTCCTCCACTTTCCCTCCTCTACTCTCACCCCCTCCTTTCCTTAATTTCTATTTATCAATCAGTCAGTTACTTCATCGAGATTCGAACCTCGGACGCTTGCTTGATACATGAGACTATTAACCGCTGGGCCGCGCACGATCGCTGTTGCAATAATCAATCTTTGGACGTATTTGAAGTATCCATTGAAATAAACTAAATATTCATGACAAAATAAATATTCATATAATGACGTATTGCACTATCATTGGCCGGCTCATGCGACGTCATGGTTATCGATGTCATGCGTATAACTAACCCGACTGCGTCTGGCCGTACAGTACTAGTACGGCCAGACGCTCAATGCTTCCAAAAAGACTGAATTTTTTTTTCCGCTGATGTAGCGATTTTGCTACAGATTTTGATCGAGATTATCTTTTCATCCAGGACACAAATTTCCAAAGTTAAGGTTCTTAGTCGTAGAGCAACTCATACCTTTTTGAAAAAACATTCTTTGGTCTCAATATTTTCATCCATCTGGCCAAAAGACGACTTTTAGTCATCATCTTCCACAAATATCGTCCTGAAAATGTCCTCCATGCAATTTCAAAATGGCGGCCGCGTTGTAATGTATGCACTATGCGAGCGTGCTTGGGTAAGATAATGAATATGCATGATAGTTTATGACGTTTGTCGGGCGCGCGGCGCGGCTGGCCATATAAACACGAGGTCATGAACTAAATAATGCATATTCATTATCTTACCCAAGCACGCTCACATAATGCATACATTACAACGCGGCCGCCATTTTGAAATCGCATGGAGGACATTTTCAGGACGATATTTGTGGAAGATGATGACTAAAAGTCGTCTTTTGGCCAGAAGGATGAAAATATTGAGACCAAAGAACGTTTTTTCAAAAAGGTATGATGTAGCAAATCGCTACATCAGCGGGGAAAAAAATTCAGTCTTTTTGGAAGCATTGAGCGTCTGGCCGTACTACAGAGCTTGCGATAGTACTGTACGGCCAGACACAGTCGGGCTAGCGTATAACGTACCGCTGTTCCAGACACCTCAATCAGTTTTGACCGGCTGCTTCGACTTGGTTCTGCACGACGTGTCCATCCAAAAATGTGCTCTAAAAACACATTTTTCCTAATTTTTTTTCACCTTAACACAGCTTCCTGGATTTCTCTTGGTTGAAATCACAAGGTGAGGTGACAATTAATATGTTTGGCAGCAGATAAATTGACGATCGAGTATGGAACTTTTCCTGGACTGATCATTTCACAGGAAAGCCAATGATTTAGCCTACGCACGCTTTAACATGACGTAGGGGGCCTATACAAAATCTGCTTTAGGTTTGTTAGTTTGTCAATGTCCTTTTTTAGTAATAAAATAACATCTTGATTCTATTTCGAAACAAATCAGGGGCCCAACACTAAACGATCGCCCAATTTCCGGACTTACATTTTGTTAGCCCCACTAGTGTGGTCGTCGGTATGCTGCGCTGTGGCCATCGGTATGCTGCGCTGAACCTAAGGCCACACACCGTGGTCCGCGCACTACTGAGGACGTTTTCATAAAAACTGCGTTCAGTTTCTTACATATGGTTGTATTCTATGATGTCTCATCTATCACTTCTGGGATGCTTAGGTGTAATGATGTTCCATTTTCCGAGATATTCTTGAATCTTTCTGGAGCCCATATGCACTCGTGAAACGTCTGGTGATGGCAGCCATTTTGAATGTGACAAGAGATGACCTCAAGCTGTGACGTCGCGTTTATGCAAATTGCTTGTCGAGCGAGGGCGCGAGTTGCAAATGCGACGGCTGTTTCCTGTGCCGTGGATCCTGAATAGAGATCAGTGCACGTGGCCCCCATACGATAAATGCATGGTACAGGAAACAGCCGTCGCATTTGCAACTCGCGCCCTCGCTCGACAAACAATTTGCATAAACGCGACGTCACAGCTTGAGGTCATCTCTTGTCACATTCGAAATGGCTGCCACACCAGATGTTTCACGAGTGCATATGGGCTCCAGAAAGATTCAAGAATATCTCGGAAAATGGAACATCATTACCATGATTACACTTACAGTACACCTAAGGCAAGCATCCCAGAAGTGATAGATGAGACATCATAGAATACCAGAATACAACCATATGTAAGAAACTGAACGCAGTTTTTATGAAAACGTCCTCAGTAGTGCGCGGACCACGGTGTGTGGCCTTAGGTTCAGCGCAGCATACCGACGGCCACACTAGTGGGGCTAACATTTTGTAAATTGTATGCAGGCCTGGATACATGTATGTCCGGAAATTGGACTAGGTCTAAGCTTTCGCATGCCGGGAATCTTCTGCATTTTTTCTCCAAACAACCTCTTATCACTACAGCCTAAAGTATACTTGGCATGATTCACTTACTTTCTACGAAAATTGGTGACAAATCGCTCTCTCTGGAGCAAGAAATTGCCTTACGTTTTCGACGACGTCAAAACATTTCCCTCGCCTTCGAAAGTGGCGCGATTATTCACCTCGACGAAGACATCTCTTACATCGTCTCTGATTGGTGCTGGTAGTGCGCCTATCCGTTGAATGTCCAATTGTAGTGAGTGTTACAGGAATTCATGCCGTTTCATATTTTTGCGAATTTTGTGAATACGGAGCCCGTAAAAGGACATTGAAATTTGTGTTTGTTTGTTTGTGAGTAACGAAAGCCGCTGCCGCAGAACAAATATTGTTGCTCTGATTTTCAACTTGGGTATAAATAAAAGTGTTTAGGTCTGGGACCCTTAACCTTCCGACGCAGAAAGCCCATTTACTAACACACAGTAAGGGGTCCCCCGGGGACCCAAATATTTAGCGCCTTGGTTTGAGGCTACACAACACTGTATCCGCATGAACACAATCTTGCCATGTCTGTAGACTAAGGAGGTTGGTGTATACATCATAGTATGTGGTCAAGTCGTGCACTGTTTACCCGCAAGTGACATTGTTTGTGCACATGTAAATATGGTGGGCCGGTCCCGGGGGGGGGGGGGGGGCAGAAATTGCGTCGGAGCTTAGCCCAGGTTGTCAGGCTCAGATATGCCTGACCCGGGGTCACACACTAAAGGTGACTGCATGTATCCGTAGTGGGTGTCTCTGGCTAGGATTAGATGGAAGATCACCAGAATTGGTTGGAAAAAAACAATTTATTACTTAAGACGTCCCAGCGTACAGAAAATACTCCTGACTATCGAACACGCAAAAACAACCCACAAATTGCTGGAATAACTCTCAAGATAAAAGAATGACCTGTTCCTGACTTTTGCAGAAAGGCTACTTTTTACATGGTTAAAAATGTGACTTTTCATGAATTCACTTGTCGTTTAATATGAAGGTAAACTGTACCGGTAATAATCAAACATGACAGTGGCAACTAACACTTTACGTATTTTTTAATCGAATATATTAAATGTTGTATACTCAGAAAACAAGCACATGTTGTTAGTACATTTTGTAGTACAATGTAAGATATAAGTGTTATCAGTATACAAATATTGAGTGGATCAGCGTGGAATGGGAGAAATATTATCGCAAGGTAAAATCTGGACTTTTCCAGTTCACTTCGGCTCGTGAAATGGAAAAGTTCAGATATAGTTAGCGAGCGATAATATTCCTCCCATTTCACAATTTAAAGCCACTCAATATTTGTTTTATGTAACTGACATATAGATCCTTGTCATTTGATATATTTGAGCTTTTATTTCAATACAACATTGGTGAAAAATGTATTTCTCTCTTCCAAACCGCCCCTTCACGAAAATGTTTGAACCCAACGCTGTAGCGCTGGCTCTTTGGAACAATACGCGCTACCAGCATTCATTTGCACCATTGATCTGCACACAAATACCGCGGCATGGAGAAGAATCATCCTAACTGTTCAATAGTATTTCCCGTTCCCCATGGGCGGATAGTACTTTTTGAGCCCCGGCGTGGATGGCAATAATAACGAATGACACGTGATGTGAGTTCCGCCAATCAAATTACATATTTGCATTTTATTTGAGGTGTTAATGAGACTATTTTTTTTGTCAGATTTGTGTCGTCTTCTCACTTCGGCCATTTTGTTGTCTTCAATTTATATGGGTTGATCAAGATTTAATGGAATATATCGTGTCCCTTTATGAATAGGGGGGGGGGGGCTGGGGGGCTGGAATATTTCATGGGGGGGGGCGTCATGTAGGGGCGTCAATCGCTTCTCAAAAGTTGGGGGGGACATACCTTGATCAGAACTGATGCGGGCGCGAAGGCAAAACTAGAAACGAACAAAACGAAGGAGATATTTGTAGAGCAAGCATAATGTATAGCGTAGCGGCGCAATTTCATCGTCGTTGAACACTGCTGGCTGGAACACATTTTTGCCCGGGAGTAAGGGGTGCTGAAATATATTTTAGCACCCCAATCCAAAAAGTTGGGGGTGCTGCAGCACCCACAGCACCCCCCGTTCCCGCGGGCTTGTGGAGATTTTGATTTTTCTTTTCCATTTTGTTATTTACGTCTGGGTGGGGCTGGTGGTTAGCAACCAGACAACCCGCTTGGGCTTACATTTCTTGACGGTCCGCCGTTCTTGACCATGTTGATAGTGATATAGTTGGTTTTTTTCACCCGAAGTATATATTAATCATGCCACTTCACGGTTAATCATAAAAAGAGTGTAAAATAATAGACAAAAAATCAAGATGGAGAAACTAAATGACGCCTATATTCACTCTCATATAAGGACTGGCAAAATAAAAACAAAACCGACTGGTTCTTTTTCACTGAACTCTACAGTGAAAGACAGTCTCCTTGTTTAATATTAGCGATTTTGTTCAGTTCGAAAATTCAGGTAGAAAATGACGCGTGATAGGAAAAGAACATGTAGACATTCTTTTAGATAAAACAATTGCCAGGAAATTCATTCAAGAAAGCGCTTATTGTACGTGCAGGAAGTCGTCATAAATTTACAAGTTACACAATCAAACTGCCCACAATAGGATTATGGATCTGTAGCTCTGAAAGCATATACGCACTGCCTATACTGCTCAACGATCCAGTGCTTATACGGTCAGTGCAGACCAGTAAATACACTGCCATAGACCCGAGTGATAATAACGCCCAGGCCACTTCCAAAAATTACGAAAAATACTCATAACTCTCCAAGGTGTTTGAGACACATCAACCATAAGCTTATTTCATCATCTTTTATTTTTGTTCAATTTTGGGGGTCATAATCCGATGACTTTTTTGTCTAAACCCCAAAGTTCATAATTATAGCCCACAAAATGTTCTAATAGCAGAAAAATTGAGGCCATGCAAATCGTGACTTGGCCATCGTAGGCAATTTCGGGCCTATTTACCGGCCTACACCCCGATGGGTGCAGTGAACTAATTCAAGTGAGAATTTCGACGCCAGCCAATTAGCATAAAAAGTGCCCCCACAATTTCTTTTGAAAAAGGAGAAACTTTGGCTCAAAAAAAGGTAGAATTGTGTAAATATAGCCTAGGATCAACTCCCCAGTTTTTGGGCTTCCAAATGAGAGCAGATTTGATAAATAAAATTGAAAAAAAATGGGTCCTATTTGCCCGAAAGAGATGGACGACGCCATTTGTAAATGCCATGCACCCTGAAGTATCACTTTATTTTAGGGGTGAGGTGAGTAATGAATAAATTAAATGTGTAATTGGCTAACCCAAAAAAAATAAAAAGAAAAAAGAAATAAAGGAGAAGAAAATAATTTAATTTTGTTTGAGAAACCCCAGTGTGTATGCGTGCATGTTTGTTATTTGGGGAACTGACTGATTGATTATACACTGTTTTGGATGGGGCTTGAATTGGTTCAGTGCACCCTGTACGATAGACAGCGATCACGTGAACTATTCTTCGGGGACTGAAAAGCCTAGGCCTAATCCAAAGTATCGTATGCCAGTATTCCGGTATTCGATAAAATATGATGTACATCGATGCATGACGTACGCTCTCGTTACAACACCACCATCATTTTAATGCAACGCGATCGACCGGTGAACACCCATTACGAAAGTTGCTGACGAAGGGCAGTGAGACACTTTTCAGGGCATTTCCATTTCTCTTGTATTGAACCCCAATTTTTGGATGAGACAGCTGAAGGTAAGTTTAAATCTTCTACCACTCTGGTAAAAAGACATGAAAATTAATGTTCAATCTTTGTGTTGTTTAGGACACACCTTTTGCCCGCCTCCAGTAACCCTTCACGGCCACACGCATGTGCAACAAACTTTCTAACTTGGTCAACTGACCTTTGAAGAAGGATGCATAACGACTAACCAGTGTTGTAGTCGAGTATTTATAGTCTAGTAGGAAAAGGGGGTATCGTGCACCCTTGGAAATCAATTTCTAATCAACTTCTCTAGGTCAGAAAAAAATGTGTAGAAAACGATTTGCTATGTTAAAAAATTCAAAAAATGTCCACGTATTATTTTTATGCAAATTAGTGCCGCCATTACCGAAAAATCTATTTTTCACTATATCTCAGCCAATATTGCAGATAATTGAACAAATTAGGTGTCTAAACCCATGTTTTCAAGGTCAGAGATCACAATAAAACTATTTTGGAAGTGTTCCTATGTGTCTGTGGCATAAGAATATGCAAATTAATGCCGCTAATACCGGGAAATCATGTTTTTTGGCATATCTCGGCCAATATAGCACATAACTACACCTGTAAGGTGTCTAAACCCATGTTTTGAGGGTTAAGTATCATTAGAAGACCATTCACGAAGCAAGGGCGGATCCAGGGGGGGGGGGCCAAAGGGGGCCATGCCCCCCCCCCCCCCAAAAAAAAACGAAACCAATTTTTTTTTTTATGTGACATCGCAATAAAGGCAGACAATGTTTACACCACCATCTTTTCCTAAAGAAAACATTGGTTAAAGTGGTCAGAAATTGCCTCCGATCGCACCACAGAGCATCTAGAATCCAAAAAAAAATTTCGGGGCCCTTAAGCTGGCCCCGAACCCCACGCCGTAATTTTTATGACCCACTTTTTGGGTGGACCAAAAATTGTTTTGGCCCCCCAAAAAAATGTGTTCTGGATCCGCCCTTGCACTGAAAATGAAGAATGTCTCTCACGTTTGTAAAATCATTCATTGTGGCTTTTTTTTATAAACTGTATGCATTGCACTTGATGTAGAAAATGGTGAAAATTTAGTCTTTTTTTTAGAAGTCTTATTTTTTCAAGCTTATGAACGGCATCATGAGGATTTTGTAAAGTTATGGGGGAAAAGGATTGCTTTTTGGAAGGGTTGGAAACCGGTGTACCCTTTTTAGTGACTTACAATTGACCATTTTCATGTTGCGGCCATCTTGATTTTTTTCCCATTCGAATCAACGTAACCAAAGCGAGGCTGGAAGTAAAACTAGTCTGGTTCCTTTTTTGTACAAAAAACATCATTCATTACTGTTGTTAGATAAAGGGAACATGACTGAAATGGCGGCAGCGTGATAAAGGTCTATATAAGTAGATGGTTAATGCTACCTGATCACGTTGCTATTTTTGTTGTTTTCATTGATTTATGCGTCCAAGACCTTGGCCTAATCAAACTTCAGGAACCACCTTCCATTTTCATTTTTGGTTGTGTTGTCATATTTTTTTATTTTTGGATCGGAATTCGCGTCTTTACAAATTGTGTTTCGTCATAATCATCCCTTCGCACGCAACTTTCAAAACCCCATGGAATTAAAATTGCGGGGATGGGATCAACAAGTCAAAAAAGAACGGATTTGTGGTCCCCCCCACCCCATTTTGTTTCCCTGTTAAAAGGTCAGGTACACTAGTTCTCTTTCAAAGCTTGTTTTCCCTAAAACCCCGCAGTCCATTCATCATCCATTGCCAAGCCACAGTGTACTTAACAGATAGACACAGTTGCAAAATTTATATATAATAATACCGTGGTTCGACTTTTGTGCTGGACTTTTCACTGGCTCCTCGGAGTCAGTTCCATTACTGTTGGTCCTGTATGTATGATGTTCTATAGACGCCAAATCTGCGTCGCGTCGTGCTTTCACGTCATGCCGTCGCGTCGTACCGTCGCGTCGTTCCGTCGTCCGTCGCGTCGTGCCGTCGCCCGTCGCGTCGTGGCGTCGCGTCGTGCCGTCGCCCGTCGCGTCGTGCCGTCGCCTCTTAAATTACCGTTTCTAAGCACGTACACTGCATGAGGAAGCGACGCACCTTCACACGTCGCGTCGTGCCGTCGTGCGTCGCGTCGTGCCGTCGTGCGTCGCGTCGTGCCGTCGCCCGTCGCGTCGTGCCGTCGCCTGTTACCTCGGCGCTTCGAAGTAGACTGCTTGAAGAGGCGACTCACACATTGCCCGTCGCGTCGTGCCGTCGTCCGTCGCGTCGTGCCGTCGCCCGTCGCGTCGTGCCGTCGCGTCTTGCCGTCGCCCGTGCCGTCGCCCGTCGCGTGACTGTATCTTTCTTGGCTTTCCGATATTTCTTTTGCGTGTTTCTTTTCCAACTTCGTCCCCTGTATGTACTGTCAGTGGCGTAGCCAGGAATTTTTTCAATGGGGGCGCTGCATAGGGGGGGGGGCTGGAACATTTCATGGGGGGGGGCGTCATGTAGATCAATGATAATTTTTTTTAAAAACTCAAAATCTCAGTGGGGGAGGCGACTGGGGGGGCAACAAGGTTTCATGGCGGGGGGGGGGGGGCTGTCGCCCCCCCCCCCGTGGCTACGCCACTGCAGGTCATACAGTTAAAGTTTATGTAAACTTGTATGAAAAGTCAAAGAAAAGTAACTCCCATGATCTATTTGACACCAAGTTTGTGTTAACTTGCCGGTAACGCCCTAAAAAATTATCCAGACAAATATGTTTATTTTGTAATATTTCATGTTCGTCTGTCGGTCTTCTATGCTGTTATGTTTACTTTTAGGTACCTTCAATGGTACTATGTTTAATTAACCTGTTCATTTGTTTAATTTAACTAATAACGCACATATAGTTGCCAAATATGGCACTAACAAGTTTGAGGTCGGCAATTTCGTCTTTAAAAATCTGGGTACGTCGGGTTACCGTACACACAATTGTCCTGGAAACAAGTGTACCAAAGTGCAGAAAGTCGTACACAAGATTTCCCCAGCAAGTATCGCTGACGCCATTATGATTCCAAAATTTCTCACTGTGTCACACAGTGAAATAACTAGACAGCGTCGTTGTATTGTGAACACATAAAAGCATTCAAGTCGCGTTCTTGCACACTTTCTGCACGTCGACATAGATATCCTTGAACCACTGCCCCTGCTTTGCATAACAAGTGCACATGAATGAACGATTCGACTTTTATTCAAAGAAATTTCTATGTACAGTCACCAGACTCTATTCAGTAAAAAAACCCCGTCAAAACGAAAGTAACGCACGGCTACACCATCGTACAGTGTGGCAGGGACACCAACAAGTAACACAACAACTAAATTTTTTTTTAAAAATTGATAAATATTCTGATTGAATTTCGTTAAAAGATACTTGTTGGTGAGGTATCACATATTCTAGCAAATTGATAAAAATGTACAATATTACAATATGCAATTTTGAGGGAAATGGAAAAAAAATACTGCATAAATAATTTCACTTGATCATATTCATAATACACAAACCGACAATTTTCATTTTCAGACCCACAACGAGAAATATTGTTAACACTGGGCTTATTGTGAGGAGTTGTGCTGGGAATCCATGAAGATGTTATTTTTAAAGCCTCAGAGAGAAAAATGCAAACCATAAAAACAAACAGCCTAGTTGACATACATAGGTCTACCTCACATTAAATACACACACTAAAGAAACAACAAGAAAATACCCGGGAACAAAATGAAATAAGACACAATTTTACATTGACGATAAAATAAATATGACTGCAATAATTCCTCCCTCAGTTTTGAAAGAAAAGATTCACAACCTTCCATAGTTAAAACTTTTTCTAATTTTAACACGGTGACTTCGGAGAATATCAATGAGGCAATTGAACAGTTCTCTTATCTTGTAATCCATGTGTCTATCAGTTCTAAGTTTCAAGTGGTGAAACGTTAAAGGCTGTGCGACGGAGCTGCCCTGCAATTCATTCCTGAAATTGTTGCATTCCCCATTAGTTCATTAACTTTATATTAGAATCAAACAGAGCTTTCACACAGTGACTTTACTGGTTTGTTTAACTTCGTGGGGATTCCTCCAACGTCAGGCTTTTCCTTGGTTTCAACACCGGTGTCGGAGTCTCACAACACTAACTGGGGGAACCAAGTATGCCAAGGATTCTAGCTGAACCGAGTGGGCACGGTACGAGCTTTCGCTTCGCATAGACGGCCGGACTGAAGCGGGAGCGGACCGCTACAGTGACGGGGAAGCCACAGCTGGACGGGGCCAGCGAGTGTACCGGGTCACACTATAGTTCGAGGCATGGTGGCGTAGCCAGGAATTTTTCAGTGGGGGCGCTGGGGGCTGGAACATTTCATGGGTGGGCGTCATGTAGATCAATGATAATTTTTTAGAAACTCAAAATCTCAGTGGGGGGGCGACTGGGGGCGACAAGGTTTCATGGGGGGGGGGCTGTCGCCCCCCCACGCCCGCCGTGGCTACGCCACTGTGTACTGTACGTGTACGTCATGTAGGCCTACGTGTATCCAATCCCTATACAAACTGGACTATTCAACCACTTGACTCCAAGACTACGAGGACCGCAGCCTGTGATGTGATGTCTGCCCAAACCTGATGTTTTCTTTCGCTCGTACCCCCGCCCTGCAAACAGGGCGGGGGGGGGTACGAGCGAATGTTTTTCTCAGCTACCTCACGTGACAGGCACAACCTCGTATGTCACATGTCATCCACCTCATACAGAAAACGACAAAACCACGGTCATCTTTGTGGCTTCCAAAACTGCAACCTGTCATTCCCAACAGCATATCAGCATATCATCAATGCAAACGAGGAAGACCCGGCCGACAACTTCACGCCGTCACTGAACTAGACACACATGTACATGGTGTTCAAGTACATGTACATGCAAGTGCATGTACATGTACATGTTCAGTTTTTTATTAATCGAAATTAGGGGTGGGTGGGTGGGTCAAAATAATTTGGAAAAAAAGTCGAAATTTTAAAACATTGAAAATTCTGAATGGCCCCTTAGAAGCACTGGTATGGATTCCTGTGTAAGTATATGACTAAACTGCCTAGAGCGTATTTGTTAAGGTTTGTTTTCTTTTTTTGAAATTCAATACGCATATAGGGAGTAACATCAGTTCCACTGCTGGGTTGCGGTGATGGGTGGGTTACAACTTGTCAACACATACCTCGCCAGCGGGCCCATTAGATTGGTTATAATCGGAGAGCGGGACTTTCAAAAAAACTCATCCGGTGTTTAGGCGACGCAGGGACCGGTTTGTGTACATGTGGTTTTTGTTTCTAGTTCACTTAATGATTTGATTTATACCGGTGTCACGGTCAACTGAGCACGTTACAGTGCACGTCACATAAGCACGATTCATGCCCATGTGTCCGCTGTGCTTACTTTTCCTCGAGCTGTATTCTGAAGTCTACCAAGCCATTAATAACCATTGAGGGACACCCAAGAATGTATTATGTAACACTTCCTGTGGAGTCAAGTCATTCCATGGTCCGTAGCATTCTGATTTGTGTTCCCAGCGTCATGCATGTGTGTGTGTTCATGGAGGAATAATTAAGAACGAACTTCTTGGTCCGTGTTCCTTGCTCGTTCGTGGTCCATTTTGTCTTTATTTTTGCAGCTACGACCTAAAATAAATGTGCATTTCAAGTCGTTTTGGTTATTGGGAGTTGTGCGCGTCACGAAAATTCTGGATTGGACTGGTACCCTGTAACCATGCATACAAATATCCTAAGATCTTACGCGCACCAGTACAACCCTGAAGCACTCAGCACGCTAATACAGTTGACGAAAAATGTACACTACTGCGCAATTTTGTGCATGCGTGTTGAAGCCAAATTTTCCTTTCGGAGAAGCTAGCACGCCGGAGAAGTGAGACCGTGACACCGGTGATAATATGCCGTCCCAACTGTTTTTTCTTTTTTTTGTGTAGGACAGTGCATATTTTCTGTGCCCTTTTTACGCACTTCATCAGTCACCCTTTGTTTAATTCTTTTATACGTTTTTACTTTATTGCCAATGATGGTTAAGAATATTTCACGCGTTAGCATTTCTTGTAATGATCAAATTAAGTGGATTCCTTATTTTTTTTTTTTATTTCGAAATCCATGCCTAAATGACCATTACGTTAGTTCTGTTCTTCAAGGAGTTCCATTAGGACTTGTACGTTCTCCTCATCTAATTTTTTTCTTGGTTAGATGGTGGAGATGGGTTAATCCGTGATCGGACCAGGCCATCTTTTATGTTTTTTTTTGTCGTTTGTATGCCAGGATGGGTTGGGTCGCAAAGAGTGCAATGAGAAAATCATTATCGCTGATCAGGTTCCAGTGTTTCAGAAGGGCCTGCTTAAGAACTGGGTGTTTAATTTGTGGGTGGTAGGGTAAAACAAAGACCAGCGGGATATTCTTTCGGTTTTTGCACGCTTTTTAGAGTTCACCCGAGTTTCGCCTTTTTGGGGAAGAAGGGCTAAGTCTTCTTGGTTGTATCCGCCTTTTTGAAGTTTGTCTTTGAAGAATTCAGCCTTCTCCTCAAATTATTTTGAGTGTGTGCATATACGGTCATATCTCATTAATTCTCCCTTAATCAAACCGCCATTAAACACTGACTCAGGGTGGGCTGAATCTCGAGCAAGATACTGAAAGGTATCAGTTTTTTTGGTTGCTACTCGAGTATCCAGTTTCCCTTCTTTTTTGAACCGCTCGCCTTTGTAGATGACGAGGTCGAGGAAGGTGACTTGACTGTTTGGAATCTCTGACGTGAAATTGAGCGTGGGATGAATTTGGTTTAGAGTTTGGACGAGGTCACTGGCTTGGTCTTCGTTACAATTAAATATTATTAAGACGTTATGCCAAAAACATGATTTTCCGGTATTAGCGGCGCTAATTTGCATATTCCTGCCACAGACACATGTGGTCAATTCCACAATAGTTTTATTGTGATCTCTGACCTTGAAAACATGGGTTTAGACACCTAATTCATTCAATTATCTGCAATATTGGCTGAGATATAGTGAAAAATAGATTTTTCGGTAATGGCGGCACTAATTTGCATAAAAACAATACGTGGGACAATTTTTGATTTTTTTAACACAGCAAATCGTTTTCTACGCATTTTTTCTGACCTAGAAACGTTGATTAGAAATTGATTTCCGAGGGTGCACGATACCCCCCTCTATCTCCCCAACTATTATTTCCGAGTACCGAGTACTGCCGAGTACTTAGGTTGCCGAGTACGAGCACGAGTACGAGTACTTGTACCACCGAGTACAAGAACAGGTCTCCAAGTATGAGTACTTTTACTTTCGAGTACGAGTACGAGTGCTGTACTTCGGAGTACGAGTACTATTTCCGAACACAGCCATACGGCAAATGGTTGTGCGTAATTGGCCCAGGCCCAGTCAGACCAATATACAGACCCACTCACTGCTAGCTGTTAAATGTGTTTGTCCGGATGTTCCAAATAATTCCTTTGGTTTATTGAGCTGTATCATAGCAAATTTATTAAGAAAATGCGCCATCACTGCGGACTGCAGTGGTATAGATCCGGAAATTTCCAAAATGGGATGGCTGGGGTGTTGAAGTCCATTTTATTTTATTTTTTCAAGAGGGATGGGAGAGGCGTTTAATCAAGAAGCAGTTACTCAAGGTTGCAATATGAGTGATTGTGTTATTCACGAAGATCGAGGAGATTCACTGCCACTGGAACAAACTTTTGCCAGGGGGTGCTGGAATTTCTAAAGGACGGACAAAATTAATGCAAAAGCGGAGCGCAAAGCCCTTACGTCGTGGCTTAATTTGGAATATGGATGCTAGGCCTATGTGGTGCAATCTGAGTCGCTTCCTGGCTGCTTTCATTTGACTTTTGTAGCAAAAGTGTTTTGATATTAGAAAGACAATGTATTTCATTATTTTGTTAAAAATACACAGTTGCTGTACTGAAAAGTGGAGAACCCTCTATGTTTATGTCCATATTTGGTTCCTTTTAATTCCAGAAAAGAATTGCATCATTATGCATGACATCGCATGTAAATATTATTGTTGCAAGGCTGCTTTCTTACATTTAGTAATTACCTTCGTGTATGTTTTTGTTTTATTTTCTGAGCCCTTACGGCGTGGGGCCACAGGGCCAGCGGCCCGCTTTAAGGCCCCGGAAAATGTTGGATTCTGGATGCACTGTGATGAAATATACTGAAGTATACTGAAACTTCTAAAACCCGAAAGGATGTTTTTTGGTTCAAGTTAAAACAAATGGTTCCACTGGAAGCGGATGAATTTCTGTTCATAAATATATTCACATAGTTCTAACTGACCAAACGATGTAGTTCTCGATATATTTGCAGTGTTATTTGTTTGTTACAGGGAATGGCAAATATAACAGACTAGAAGACCAAATGCATTTTTATGTTTATGATCGGTAGATGGCAAGTTTAGGGCTATAGGCAAGGTTTTATCGGTCTACTGAGTTTTATGAGGAAAAACTTGCCGAGGGTAAAACTTGAATAGCTTTTTTATCAAAACGAAACCACACTGGAATTGGCGTAATGCACGACTAGTTTCAATAAAAGCCCGTCCCACTCCTAGGTTGGGGATGTGTGTGAACCTTGCTATTTGATAACGTCGAGTACAGAATGCTAGCAACGTCAATGAAACTTTTAAATGAAAAAAAAAACTTCAGGGGAAAGGTATGAACTTTGCCCCTATTGAAAGATCGAATGACAAAAATCCTGACAAGCATAATCAACTTTGCCACCATTGTCACATGTCATGGCCACAGTGGCGTAGCCAGGAATTTTTCAGTGGGGGCGCTGGGGGCTGGAACATTCATGGGGGGCGTCATGTAGGGGCGTCAATCGCTTCTCAAAAGTGGGGGGGGGGGACATACCATGATCAGAACTGATGCGAGCGCGAAGCGCGAAGCCCTTGGGGGGCGGGGGGGTTCGGGGCCCGCTTAAGGGCCCCGAAAAAATTGGATTCTAGATGTTCTGTGGTGTGATCTGAAGCAATTTCTTACCACTTTCCTCCATGCTTTAACTAATATTTTCTTAGCAAAAGATAATTACTTGAACATCGTTTTCGAGATTGGAGTCATTGAATCAGCTATCGGTATTCTGAGCTATAGGCGTGGGGTTCGGGACCCGCTTAAGGGCCCCGAAAAAATTGGATTCTCGATGCTCTGTGGTGTGATCTGAGGCAATTTCTTACCACTTTAACCAATAATTATCTTAGCACAAAAGATAATAATTTAAACATAATTGTCGAGGTTTTCTCAGCTAAAGGCATAAGAAAAAAATTTTGAACATTGTTTTCGAGGTTGGAGTTATTGAATCAGCTACCAGAATTCTGAGCTATAGGCGTGGGGTTCGGGGCCCGCTTAAGGGCCCCGAAAAAATTTGGATTCTAAATGCTCTGTGGTGCTATTTGAGGCAATTTCTGACCACTTTAACCAATATTTTCTAAGCAAAAGATACATTGTAGTACATAATAGGGCCCTGTAAATGAGACACGAGTTCAAAAATCGGGGGGGGGGGATTTGATATCGTGTCCCCCACCCTTCAAAAAGTGGGGGGGGGAGGGATTTTACAGTGTTCGTGCACGACGTTTAGCGCTTAGCCGCGGCAAAACTAGAAACGAACAAAACGAAGGAGAAAAATTTGTAGAGCAAGCATAATGTATAGCGTAGTGGCGCAATTTCATCGTCGTTGAACACTGCTGGCTGAAACAAATTTTTGCCCGGGAGTAGGGGGTGCTGAAATATATTTTAGCACCCCAATCCAAAAAGTTGGGGGTGCTGCAGCACCCATAGCACCCTCCGTTCCCGCGGGCTTGTGGAGATTTTGATTTTTCTTTTCCATTTTGTTATTTACGTCTGGGTGGAGCTGGTGGTTAGCAACCAGACAACCCACTTGGGCTTACATTTCTTGACGGTCCGCCGTTCTTGACCATGTTGATAGTGATATAGTTTTTTTTTCACTCGAAGTATATATTAATCATGCTACTTCACGGTTAATCATAAAAAGAGTGTAAAATAATAGACAAAAAATCAAGATGGAGAAACTAAATGACGCCTATATTCTCTCTCATATTATTATGGATCTGTAGCTCTACTGCTCAACGATCCTCAAGTGCTTATACGGTCAGTGCAGACCAGTAAATACACTGCCATAGACCCGAGTGATAATAACGCCCAGGCGCAGGCCACTTCCAAAAATTACGAAAAATACTCATAACTCTCCAAGGTGTTTGAGACACATCAACTACAAGCTTATTTCATCATCTTTTATTTTTGTTCAATTTTTGGGGGTAATAATCCGATGACTTTTTCGTCTAAACCCCAAAGTTCATATAGCCCACAAAATGTTCTAATAGCAGAAAAATTGAGGGCATGCAAATCGTGATTTGGCCAGCGTAGGCAATTTCGGGACTATTTACCGGCCTACACCCCGATAGACAGCGATCACGTGAACTATTCTTCGGGGACTGAAAAGCCTAGGCCTAATCCACAGTATCGTATACCAGTATCCCGGTATTCGATAAAATATGATGTACATCGATGCATGACGTACGCTCTCGTTACAATACCACCATCATTTTAATGCAACGCGATCGACCGGTGAACACCCATTACGAAAGTTGCTGACGAAGGGCAGTGAGACACTTTTCAGGGCATTTCCATTTCTCTTGTAATGAACCCCAATTTTTGAACGATTCAGCTGAAGGTAAGTTTAAATCTTCTACCACTCTGGTAAAAAGATATGAAATGTCCAATCTTTGTGTTGTTTAGGACACACCTTTTGCCCGCCTCCAGTAACCCTTCACGGTCACACGCATGCATTTCAAGATACCAAGGAAATCTTGCCACTGGTGCATTTCTTTTTCCTTTTTTGCAACAAATTTCTGAATTGGTCAGCCGACCTTTGAAGAAGGATGCATAACGACTTACCAGTGTTGTAGTCGAGTATTTATTTCCGAGTACCGAGTACTCATGCCGAGTACTTAGGTTGCCGAGTACGAGCACGAGCACGAGCACGAGCACGAGCACGAGTACTTGTACCACCGAGTACAAGAACAGGTCTCCAAGTATGAGTACTTTTACTTTCGAGTACGAGTACGAGTGCTGTACGTCGGAGTACGAGTACTATTTCCGAACACAGCCATACGGCAAATGGTTGTGCGTAATTGGCCCAGGCCCAGTCAGACCAATATACAGACCCACTCACTGCTAGCTGTTAAATGTGTTTGTGCGGATGTGCACAGAGAAAAATCAGAAAACTTTCTCCGCAAGCCAAGCAACCATTTCAAACTGAAAGTATCGATAAAATAATTAAGGCCGTAGTATGTAAAGTCAAGCTATACCGTTTTCGCCCCGAGTAGCTGTTATTCGAGTACGAGTACTTTGATGATCGAGTACAATTTGGACATGTCGAGTACGAGTACTTTGCTGCCCGAGTATGAGTACCGTCATTTTGACTACGAGTACTTTGACATTCGAGTGCGAGTACGAGTACTTAAAAAAGTACTAGAAAAAGTACGCGAGTACGAGTACCGAGTACAAGCACTACAACACTACAACTAACTTTCAGAAGTTTCAGATCACTGGGTACTCTCTGTTCTACGAAAACGGAGAAACCATATGCAATAATTATTATAAGATGGAATTTTGCGTCGGGGCCGTGATATAAATCAAATTAGGTTTTGCCCTTCACCGACGTAATAATGTGTTTGGTCTAGTATATGGATTCTATGTCACACTTCCGATCCGAAAGGTGCCATTTCATGTTTGGAATTATATCCTGTCGTAATAGAACCCCCAAATCACGAGGTCATACACTGGTTGGGTACCAATCTTGGCAATAATTAACCGATATAGTAAAGTTTAAAACAATTGTGCCCAAGGGCACGGGTATTACAAAAATGGAATAATGATACCTTACATTGTACATGTCAACTAGCGTAATCAGTTTGGGGTCAAGGCGACTCCATTAGCATGTTTGAGTGTTCCAACTATTTTTGGAAATGTGACACATTTTGTTTTGAACCATATACATGATGTCACCAGTGATGTAAGATTAAAATAGTCATACAGATTTCCAATTAGCAATTGACTTGTAAAAAAATTCAACAACATGACTGTTGTTTTGTTTTCACTGTACAAATCATAAAGAAGTATTTTTAAGGGGAACTGTTCTACGCCAATGATTTCGAACTGTTCTTGATTCATCGTAAATTTTCTTCAAACAAAAAAACTCAACTAACTAATTGTTTGATATCTTGGTGATTATGTATCGTTCCTTATTTCCACTATAGGCTACATCTTTTTGGCTCTCGATATGTCAATCAAATTGGAAATAGGCTAAGCACAAATGGTTCTACTAAAAATGTATCATTTTCTTTAATAGTCATTTTGAATGACAACATCAGGTGCCATCATTGCTCAAACTTTACCTGTTGTAAAAGTGCAAACAAGTTATATAATTTCTAATGAGATTCAGGACTTGGTTTTACAGGGAATGTGTTAATGCTGCGACACCATTGCACCCCTGGCACTGAACTTGGAAGGTTTCTATGTTGTAATAATATGTATCAAGCTTTCAAGGGTTCTTCGAAGTAGAAACAAAAGAGTATGGGATTAAGTTTGGCCAAGAAAAGACAATTAAATACTATACGGTTGACCAGCTGGCTGTACATGATAACCGGCCATTATTTACAAAGTTGCACCGAAGAGCTTAAAGATATAGTCCATCATTTGTAATTTGTGCATTTTGTTCGTTTGAAGCAACACAAGTGTTCAAAATCTAATAAAGGATACTGAACAACTAACCTGATGAAGTTTCAGCTCAAAAACAGCATTCTAGGATCTCAATTTCAAATCAAAAGTTGCTGAATCATGTTTTGAATTGGGCCTGAATTCAGCGTCCGAGACGCGTTCTCACTGAGCCGATTGCAGCTATACGCGATGTCGCGCACTGATCCGACGAATTATAGCAACCGCGCCCGCGTGTGCGTCGTGCAAATGCTTGCGCGCGCTTTGCTGAATAATAAAACGAACTACTTATTTAAATGTTCCTACGGTGCGTCTCAAGTACCGTTGGGAAGGCCTTCTTTCGTTGATTACTTCAAAATGACAGCTTGCCAGAAAGAATAATTTCGCAGGGAGTTTAGTCCCCTTACTATATTTCTACCAAGTATGTTTTTCAACAATAATTATGCCAGTTACTTTTCGGATGGCTGCAAATGAGGGACTATAGCTTTAAAATCGAAGAATGTGGTGGTTTGGTCATATGTCTTGTTTTTGGTGGTGGCTAGAGCATCATGAACACATATATAATTCCGAAGTTTTGATCGCAAATCTGTAACTGGACTTGTATTTCAGGTCTGTCTAGTTATATTGTGACAAGCATGAACTCCACATGAAAGTAAAAAAAAAACATAAACAGCTTCCATTTAAAGTGGTCAATAAATACAACAGATGTGTTGGGCCCCTTTTATAGGAATGCAAACATCGATCATTTGGGTAACTTCAATAAAAATAATTTTGAGTGCATTTTGATCAAAATAGTTAGAGCAAAGAGTCATTGGAGATGGGAAACTCTTGAAATGTACAGTGTGTACAGTGAGGTTTCATGGAATTGAGTTGGAGGGCTAAGCTCTACTAACGCTTGATTATATTTGTGTTTGCACATGTGGTTTTACTTGTCTTACATCTTTTCCTTGTAAAAACTGCGGGAAAATTATAACATTCCTGTACTTACAGTAATTTGTCCAGGTGTATTGGTTTTCAAAGTTATTAAAACATGCTATCGCTGTTTTGCGCTGATTGAAAGCATGCGGAAATACAAAAAGCGTGGGCACAGTGGCCCTCCTTTTGTGTGCGTGTTTTTCCCACATGTCAATGCATTACAATGCAGTTTCGTTTCCCACGCAATTCAAGCAGCTATATCTTTTTTTCGGCAACGTCAAGTATGCACTGTTTTTCTGTCACGTATTTGAATCAGTTGCACCGCGCATCCTGTGCAAAGAAACTCCAAATTGTTTACAGAGTTAAAAGTGCAGCGACACACGCTTTCAGGAATTGCAAAGCCACATTTACAATCAGGCAATATAGTGAGGTACCTTAGTGAAAAATCGTGACACAGTAGACAAAAGCACCATTTTTTTCACCAAAGCATCTCCTTGGTATACCTTTTCGAAAAAAAGACGGACGCAAAAAATTGGATGATGGGAAGGGCATGTATGACGTCATTATGACGTCATCAGAGAATTATTACCTGAAAAAAATATTAATTGATAATAATCTTCAGAACTACAAGCATTACAACAACAAACGTGGTATCAAATTAAAGGGGACAGGAAGTTCTTTTATTTGAGTGGTATGTCATGGAGATTGAATATAGTTAAGGGTGATTTTTTGGTCAAAAGACATGTTTTTAGGCTAAAATCATGGATTTTGGGTAGTCACATTGACACTTTGTTTAAGCATGCAAACAGTGTGGTATGTGGTATTGTGAGATGTTGTTTTTAAGTTCGAGAGAAAAGTTCAAATTCTATGCCAAAAGAGTTTTTGTAATTGATAATTAGTATCATAAATATGTTTAAACTTGTTCCAAAGATAAGCGGAAAAGCGAGGCATCTTATAGCGAGCTACATTAGTAACAAAAATGGTAAGGATCGTTACATGGTATTTAAAAGCACCATTTTTTTTCACCAAAGCTTTGCCAATGTGTTACGATCAAAAATAGGGTAGGATGCAAAAAATCAGATGACAGGAAGGTTACTCAGTTATGACGTAATAATGACGTCACAATATACTACCGAGCTCGTACAGTAATTAATTGTAGAAAATAAGGTCGTGAAGCGTTGTGATGAGATTCCAAGTAATTAATTTGACATTTTGATGGTCAGGGAATTGAAGAGTGATATAATCAGTGACATTTAAGTAACAATAAGCTGATTTACTGTTGCAGTGACGTCACTATTTTCAAATTTTCTTGAAAAATCTAAGCATTTTTGATGTTGGACAAAAGTGCTACAATGACGGTATTTGTCACGCAGAAAATAAATTGTGTGAAATTGTGCGGCTCCTTGAATTTGGTCTTTACCACATCCATTTGTTTTGACCATTTACTATGGGTGGAAGACGTAACATTCTTATATGTGTTGTATATTACGGGTAATGAGGTATGGGTTAGGAGCCAGACAGAAAGGAACGTGGTAACCTGAAATAGATTAACAGAGTGGCCGGAAATGGTGAGTGTACGTCTTTTAACAATGTATTACAAACGGGGGCCGCCCGATAGTCCGAAGGTCCAATAGTCCGCCGAAGGTTCTTTAGTCCGAAGGTTCGATAGTTCAAATGGACACAATTTCCATAAGGGGGTTCGTTAGTCCGAAAATGAAATAAGGTTCGTTAATCCGAACATTTGATGCCATAGTCCGAAGGTTCATTAATCCGAAGGTTGATCAGTCTGAAGGTTTATCTATCCGAAGGTTCGATAGTCCGAATTTAGAATAAGGTTATTCAGTCCGAAGGTTCAATAGTCCGAAACGAAAATAACAAGCCCGCGGGAACGGGGGGTGCTGTGGGTGCTGCAGCACCCCCAGCCTTGTGCTCCAGCCAGCAGTGTTCTACGACGTTGAAATTGCGCCGCTGCGCTATACATTATGCTTGCTCTAAAAAAATATCTCCTTCGTTTTGTTCGCGGCTAAGCGCAGCGCTTCGAACGTCTAGCTCAAAGTAACACTGTAAAATATCAGGAGGAGGTATTTTCTAAATTTTCAGGCAGTGCAGAATCGATATTTCTCTCAATGTATCTAAAATCATGACATGTCTATGATATTTATGCAATGATGGAAGCTTTGACCCGAAAAAAATAACCTCGGCCATGACAATGGTGGCAAAGTCGATTATGTTTGCCACGATTTTTTTCATTCGATCGTTCAATAGGGGCAAAGTTCATACCTTTCCCCTGAAGGTTTTTCTTTTCATTTAAAAGTTTCATTGACGTTGCTAGCATTCTGCACTCAACATTAACAAATATCAAAGTTCACACACATTCCAATCTAATAGGAGTGGGACGGGCTTCCATTGAAACTAGTTCCAGTGTAGTTTCGTTTTAATTAAAAAGCTATTCATGTGTTACCCTTTGCAAGTTTTTTCTCATAAAAAAACTCAGTAGACCGATAAATCCTTGCCTAGCCCCAAACGTGCCACCTACCGATCATAAACATAAAGATGCATTTGGTCTGTTAGTCTTTTATATTTGCCATTCCCTGTAACAAACAAATAACACTGCAAATATATCAAGAGCTACATCGTTTAGGCCTATGTGAATATTTTTATGAACAGAAATTCACCCGCTTCCAGTGAAACCATTTTGTTTTAACTTGAACCAAAAAACACCCTTTCGGGTTTTATAAGTTTAAGTATATACTTCAGTATATTTCATCACAGTGCATCCAGAATCCAACATTTTCAGGGGCCTTAAAGCAGGCCCCTGGCCCTGTGGCCCCACGCCGTAAGGGCTCGGAAAATAAAACAAAACATACACGACGGAATTTACTAAATGTAAGAAAGCAGCCTAGCAACAATAATATTTACATGCGATGTCATGCATAATGATACAATTCTTTGTCCAGAATTAAATGGAACAAAGAATGGAGATAAAAATACAGGGTTTTCGACTTTTCAGTACAGTAGAAACGTTATAAGAGCAACAGTATATTCTAAACAAAAAAGTGAAATAAATTGTCTTCATCATCTCAAAAAAACGTTTGCTAAAAAAGTCAAGTGCCCAGGAATCGCCTCATATTGCACCACAGAGCATCCATATTCCAAAACTTTTAGGGGCCGTTTAAGCCACGCCGTAAGGGCTTTGCGCTCCGCGTTCGCATTCATTTTGTCCGTCCTTTAGAAATTCCAGCACCCCCTGGCAAAAGTTTGTTCCAGCGGGCTTGAAAATAAGGTTCAATAGTCCAAAGGTTCGATAGTCCGAATTGACAATAAGGTTCGATAGTCCGAAAAGACTCTATGATGGTCCGATGGTCCGAATCGACAGTAACTGAGTAAGGTCCGATAGTCCGGATCGACAATAAGGTCCGATAGTCCGAAGAGTCATACTGACGAACCGTATTGCCCATTCGGACAATCGAATCTTATTCTCAATTCGGACTATCGAACCGTATCGTCTATTCGGACTATCGAACCTTCGGTTTAATTAACCGTATTCTATTTTCGGACTAATGGGACCTTCGGACTATCGAACCTTCGGATTATCGAACCTTCGGACTATTGAACCTTCGGACTAACGAACCTTTGGACTAATGACCCTTCGGACTAGAGAACCTTCGTACTATCGGGCTGTAACCATTACAAACACAATACCAGTGCAGCAAGTCGTGTCCTGCAGTTTGTAAAGGTTTTTAGTTTGGGATGTGAAAAAGACAAACAATTATCCATGATGCACAAGCACAAGTGTGTTTCTCGATTAAATGCACCTTCCTTGTCGTTGATGGACCGTCTATCCTATTGAAGTATCCATCAGACATCATCTTTTGTGTGACACGAGCAGAGCATCTCTGAAGGTCCACTGTGTGAGTAGTTAATCCTTTCTTGTTTCCACAAAGCTGGATTGCGACTGAGATCGTGCAAATAAATAATCTTTAAAAAAGCTTCATCTGTAGTCTTGTTTATTAATTATTAGAGATTTTGGTAAAAATGAACAGAAGTCTTTGTAGAAATTGTAGATATAATTCATCTTGCGTAAAATATACCTTTGCAAGTTTACAAACTTCCACAAAGCGTATTATTTTGCAACATTGGAACGTATGATTGGTTTGAACATTCTACCTTTTTATTGCTTATGTGAACTGTTACTATCGTATTTCAGGGCAGTCATCATGGATTGGACTGCTTGCATTATCTGCATGCAAACTACACCAGACAAAACTACGTTGTCCACAAAAAGGTTTAAATTGTAACGCCAGAGAAGTATATGCTGAATTCCTGGCTAATGTTGAAGGGTTTAGAGCAATAAATGCATTGCCAGTTGATGTAGAATACGGAGCCGAAGGGACAGTAGAAACTTTTGTGGAAAATAATGCCTCGTGGCATCATTCCTGAGGTAACATTTATGAGATAATCATGACGTAAGACATTGCATTTTAACGAATCATTGATCACAACAGGGGATAGGAGCGAGGGTCAAATGTACTGTACATACATGTTTAATTTAATACATTAAATTAGAAAACATCCCTCATTTTATCAAACTATTTGTATTTAAATCTTTTAAAGAACTAAGAACAAAATTGGCAACTGCACTGTTTTCCTTGTTCTCAGAAACGTATATTAAATGTAAATGTAAAAAAAAGATCCATGGCTTATTCCTAACTAATATCTCAATTTTAATGTATAAGTGTGTAATTAGCCGATGACGTTATAATGATTTAATAAATGGCCCCCTTTCCATCATCCAATTTTTGTATCCTACCTTGTTTTCGAAAAGGTAAACAATGGAGATGCTTGGTGTGAAAATGGTGCCTTTGTCCAAAAAGTTTAAACATTTAAGATACTAATAATCAATTACAAAAACTCTTTTGGCATAGAATTAGAGCCTTTCTATCCGACTTAAAAACATCTCACAATACCACATACTGTTTGCATGTTAAAACAAGGTGTTAAAGTGACTACCCAAAATCCATGATTTTAGCCGAAAAAACCAGGTCTTTTGACCAAAAAGGTTTTTTTGACCCACAAAATCACCCTCAACTATATTCCATCCCAATGACATACCACTCAAATAAAAGATCTTATTGGCCCCTTTAATTTGATACCAAATTTGTTGTTGAGATGCTTGCAGTTCTGGAGATTATTATTAATTTATATTTGTTCATGTAATAATTAGCTGATGACGTCATAATGACGTCATACATGCCCTTTCCATCATCAAATTTTTTGCGTTTGTCTTTTTTTCGAAAAAGTATACCATGGAGATGCTTTCGTGAAAAAATGGTGCTTTTGTCCACTGTGTAACGGTCCTTAGCATTTTTGTTACTAATGGACCTCACTATTAGGCGCAAGCAAGCTAAATCAATCACATAACCATCTCTGCCCTCACAGGTACCCATTTACTCCTGGGTGGAGAGAAGCAATGAGTGACAAAGTGCCTTGCCCAAGGGCACACGCACCATAACCCCTGGCTGGACTCGAACCCACAACCCGCAGACCACGAATTCAATGCCCTTAACCACGAGGCTACGGATGGATGCATAACTCATATGTTATCAAAATATTGGGAGAAAAAAAAACATCTGAGTTCGATGTTCGGACTGAAAACAAGCCCTCAGTTTGCGGCAGCCTTGCTGTAGGGCGCCCCCAACGGGAGTTCATTTTTCAGGTTTAACACATCAAGTTGTTTCGCTCACATTATTTATACTGTTTTGTAAATTGTCATCAAATTAAATTTCTGAATTTCACATCATTTAATATTAATGGAAGAAGTTCCTGGATATTACATTTGTTTATGTCACAAGTTATTGCTCAAAAGAACGAGTGATTTGTTGTCATGAACGTTGACTCATTCGGATTGTTGTTCACGGTTAAACCACAAAGTTGTTTCTGTCATACTATTTTTGTTGTTTCATATTATTTTTGTACTCGATAATAGCGAGGCATCCGTGTTGACGCTGTGTAGGCAGTTGTGACAACTGTGCCTGTGGCGCGCTCTCTGTTGTCAAACATAATCATTAAACCGCTTGGTACGTTTGTCTCCGTACGACCAAACAAAAAGACACAAAAGTGTAGTTCGAAAATTTACTAATTCTCGTAAAAAGTGGTCCGGTACTTCTGTCTTAACTTATTTTTCATGATGAGGCTGGCGGTTTTAGTCGAAGTCAATTGAGCGTGATAGGCCCTCTCATGGAACCCCCCCCCCCAAAAAAAAAGGAAAAAGAAAGAAAAAAAAGAAGAAAAAAGGGGGAAATAGGTGCGAAGTCACATTGCTGTTAATTTGATGGGGGATTTGCCCTACACCCCACCCCCTCAATGCTTACGCTCGGAAAAATGATAAATTGAGAATAGAATGAAAAAATTAAGGAATTTAGGGATAAAATTTGCTTTGCCCCTCCCTGGAAAAAATCCTGGCGACGCCCATGGGCCCTCTGATAAGGCTTGTACACAAAACCCCCGGCGCTTGGTGTTTTGTGTAGAATGATTAATTAAAGGACCACTTTTTACGGCAATGTGTCAGTAATGTAACTTATAGACGTCAGGGCGTAGAGGTAATAATAATAATAATAATTAATTCTTATATAGCGCATTACATCATTGACACAATCTCAATGCGCTTTACAAAGTTAATAAAACAAATGTCATTAAATACACTAAAAAGCTCATTAAAAATATTAATACATCACCAATCTATTGATTTAAATACCAAGTAAAACTCATTAAAAATACATTAAAACCACAATCAGTCAATCATCATGAATGTTATTTAAAAACCTGACGGAAGTAATACGTTTTTAGTGCTGACTTAAAAGATAAAAAAGAAGGTGCGTTCCGAATAAAATAAGGAAGCTTATTCCATATACTGGGTGCTGCCACTGAAAAGGCACGCATGCCATAATGATTTTGATTGAAACGGGGCTGGACTAAGCGTGTTTCATTGGAGGAGCGAGTGGCTATAGAACTTTCCCGAACTGTCAACAAATCCAACAAATAACCAGGTGCGTGCGTATGTAAGATTTTATAAACCAAGATAAGGATCTTGAACTCAATACGCTGTGCCACCGGAATCCAGTGAAGACTTTGGAGAACAGGGGTAATGTGCTGATATTTCTTAGTATGGGTAATAAGACGAGCGGCTGAGTTTTGAACTAATTGTAGCCTATGGATTAAATAGTCAGGAAGGCCATAAAGCAGGCTATTGCAGTAATCCAGTCGTGACGTAATGAAGGCATGAATAAGTCGTTCAGTAGTGGTGCGATCTAAAACATTGCGAATTTTGCTAATGCGGTGCAAAGCAAAATATCCTGATTGGCACATTTTAGAGACATGAGTAGCCAGTATTGTGAGACATGAGTAGGTATTGTGAGGTCAGGCAACAGACTACTATATTTACTAGCCCTGTAATAGGTAAATTAAATTAAAATTACAACAAATGCATTATATACATTTAACAGATATTGCTGTGAGCTAGCGTGGAGCGTGATAATCATCATGGAGAGGAAGATGTTGATTTTCTCGGTGCTGTTGGTCGGTTCCATCACAGTGGTTCACTCAAGCACTGTAAATACAACAGAGGATGCTGTGGTAAGTGAAACACTTCCTTTGTGCTTCCTCTGTAACTTTACACAAACTTTTCAGCTATATCAGTTAATGTTTCCTCACTCATTCTGATAAAAAGTCATCAAAAAACTGGAGATTTGCGTTTGTTGAGTTACAAACGCTGTGTGATAGGGCCGAAAACTATTTCATTGGACATTACCCAATTTTGAATATTTGGTGTGTCAGAACAGAAAAAAAGGTTAGTGTAATTTTAATCTCACTTTCCAGTTAAAGTATTCGTTTTATTTGAAAAAGAAACATCTTTTAGGTTATGATAAATGTCGGTACACGTACACAATATTTCTGGTTTGATGACAACAGATAAAATGTGCAAACTGAATACTGATATTAGTTCAGAGAGGATACGTGTTCATCATGATGTGAAAAAATTCTGAAAATATGGAAATTATAATGAATGTTTAAGGGTATGTATTAACAACACCTAACTTCCGGTTTGATGACATCACAACATTTTGAAGCCCGAGGTCAACATTGTACTGGGTTTCATCATTTTGTGTAACGAATATAGTCCCTATAAAAGACACGGATCAAATGGCGGATTTATATTTTAAAGAAGAAAAATAAACTGATCGTTTTCAAATCCCCCTACAATAACTTCTGGTCTGATGACGTCATGATTTTGAAACCTTGCAAAGTCGCTTGCAATTATCCAAAGAATCTCTAGAACGATTTAAAAAAAAAGAATACATTTTTAATTAAAAAAGTATTTGGAAGCAAAAGTTCAACAAAGGTGTAACTGATGTCATTATAAGATTAGGAACAAAACATAACACTGAGTATACAATGTTTAAACGTCGGTGAAGGGCAAAAACCTAATTTGATTTATATCACCCCGACGCAAAATTCCATCTTATTAATAGCATAAGACAGGGATCATTATGATGGACTCTAAAACCAAAATGATCATTATTAAATTCTCCCTACATTAACTTCCGGTCTGATGACGTCATGATTATGAAACCATGCAAATTCATTTTGTTATTGCTCACGGAATACATAGGGGCAATTTGGTAAAATTTTGATTGAGGGTTTTAAAATTTAAAAAGGTTAAATTCTTTTTGATGTTTCGCTAGAGGGTGTCTTTTAGGAGATGACGTCAAAATTATATTTTTTGTGTGTTTGGCATTCCTCATTTAACACTTCCATAATGTATTTGTCGGTAGTAAAATGTTTCCGTTTTCGAGTTAGATTCAATTTCTATTGCACTTCCGGTAACACCGGGAGTTACAGTCAAGCGGTCTTGTGCCTGGGAAGAAAAAAATGTTGGTCAAGGTACTAGTAGAGTCAATTTCCTGGAACCCGTAACCATGTTGCGGATACCTTTTTATCTCAATGGATTTGACAAATAGGACCAATTTGAAGAAAACAATAGCTCCTATACACCTCCCAAAAGTGACGGCAAACTTTTTATAGTACTTTTTCAAAATGGCCGCCGACGCCATATTGAATTACCTAAAAGTGATATCTCGGGAACCAGATGAGCCATATTGATATATGAGGTGTCGATTCCCACTATTTCTGGCATGACAAATCTGCTTCAATGGTATTCATTTCGTTTCGGGACCATCGTGACCCCAACATTCAAAATGGTGGCTGGTAGCCATCTTGAAAAACACCAAAGTATTATATCTTTGGAACCAGAGGAGCAAAACAGACATTAAGATGTTATTTTCAATTAATTCTGGCATTATAATCCATTAGAATGGTTCTTTTGACGTTCAGGGACTACCATGATCTTCTATTTGAAGATGACTGCTGTCCGCCATCTTTGAAAAGTCAGTGTGCAATATTATCTCATGCGCCAGAGGGTCTTGTATGTAACTGAGGAGTCATTTCCTTGAAACCCGCCACACCTAACTTGAGTGTTTATTTTGAGTTTTATCTTGATTCCTATTTCTTTCTGTTATAACCTATAACAAGTTGTTTTAAATTCGTGTGTTTTACTCGCTTAATAAAATAATAAATTAATACAATAAAATAAAATTGTTCTCTATTGCATGTTTGTTATTTGAACATTTTGCCTGACATATAGTTGCCATTTGATTATTTTGTTTGTGTATTTCGGGTGCGATTATAATTGATCTGTTGCGTATTATTCATCTGGTTAACAATTCGTTCCTGTTCACTTTTTTGTGTTTTGGGTTTTGTAGTTTAATCAGCTGATTCATCTGTTTCTTTATATTTTTTGGTTTGTTTACGTTTTACTTCAATATTGATGCCTAGCTTTGATTTTTGACTAGTTCGTTGATTCTACGTAATATATGGCATTTTCTAACCCTCATATCTACATTCACCCATTTGTCTTTGTCCATTTTGAATGTTAAGGTCACAATGGTCCCGAAACGTAATGAATACCATTTTAGCAGATTTGTCATGCCAGAAATAGTGGGAACCGACACCTCATTTATTAATATGGCTCATCTGGCTCCCGAGACATCACTTTTATGTATTTCAATATGGCGTCGGTGGCCATTTTGAAAATTATTAGGTCAAATAGCAGGTCATGGTAGTCCCTGAAAAGTCAAAAGAACCATTCTAATCGATTGTAATGCCAGGGTTAATTGAAAATAACATCTTAAGAGTCATTTTGTGTAAATACTTCATATAAGTGTCCACGCTCAAAAAAAAAAAAAAAAAATTTATACTTTGTGGGATGAAAGGACTTTGGGAGCAAGTAACCAAAATAGACTTTTTAATCCGATATTTTGCCCGTTGCCATGGTTACGGGCCATTATGTGTTTTGGCCATTTTTGGGCAATTTTGAGGCTGCAAAAAATCATTTTTTGCGTTATTTTCAAAGGTCATCCAGCCAAACTGCAAAGAAATGTCACAAAAGTAACTATATCACGACAGAGTATCATCCTTACCCTTACACAAAAAAAATTAAAACACTTCTGAAAAATCTCCTTTATATTATTTTTAGGCCCTATAATACAACATGTTTTTACAGCTAGCAAAATTGCATTCTTCACCCCATTTTGATCCCTCCAAAATGGCACTTGCCAGGGCACTCAGAATAATTTCCCTTCGGCTATGGTTAGTTCAGACATTGGTCTTTTCATATCTGGTGAACAAATTTTGGGTTATTGTATAGCCTTTGTGCAGTAGCGCTCCAAAAATGGTAAATGTCACAAAAACCTTAAAAAGTGTATTTTCAGTGTTTTCCTTTGTTTTGGGTAATAAACTTGTATAATTGGTATTGTTCATGAATCTAGCACATTTTCACAAACAGAATCAGACTGTTTATCATTTTTAGACCATTGGATGAATAGTAGGTCGTGCACTTCCCCCCACACCTGGCTAGGCCCCGCCCACCCCCCCCCCGTGCCACCGAATTTTGAACGTGTATGTTGCATCACGAAACAAATGTAAATAAGTAATATGCAAGTGAACACTTTAGAAATAACATAGAGTTCCTTTTCACAGCCTCCCCTTCCCCCACCCCCAGGGGCATTGCTTGGGGTTGAGGGTGGGGTGTGACCACCCACCAATAACTTAGCATTGTCGGTACAATCATTGTCACATGGGCAAAACTCATGTGATTGCAAGCCGCAATGAATAATAATGGCCATATCCATTGTCCTCTGATTGAAGTGAACCATTATTCAAATGATGTCCAGTCCTTCCCCTCCCAGCTAGGCCCCGCCCCTTCCTTTGCCACCAAATTCAGATTTTGATTTCTGCATGTATTTGCCTAAATTAAATTGTGAATACTAGATATCAATTTGAAAGTGAACTTTTTACGATCTACACCAACAGCCGTTTCACAGAAAGCCCTTTCCCCTGCCACCCCCACTCCCAAAGCTCAAAGAGAACCACGCCCTCCCCAACAAGTCAACAAGTACAATTTTGTTGAGATTACATACATGCATATGGCCTTGGGGAAAGTCTGAATTATGTAAGGTGGCTTTTTTACAACACGGGGCAGCTTGAAATATCCGAAAAGTGAGGAGGAGAAAGGGTGTGTCGTGGGGGTGGGTAGGGGTGGGAAGGGTGATCTGGACACATGCATGTACGCTGTACACATTTTTTTATATTGCAAGCTACTTTGGAATTACAGTAAAAGGTGTGGTGAACAAAATGATGTTTATTTTATAATTTTCAAAACGGAAAAGATCTGTCGATTTAGAGAGCAACTAACTCTTATTTGTTTATATTGAAATACATGTACTTTAAAACAACGATCACTCCAGTGAAAGCTCCGAGAGAACACAGCATCAATTTGATTGCATGAATTTCACTCTGACTTGACCTGGCTATATACATATTTTTTTCGTGGAATTGTCCTCGAAATTTGTATTTGCCTGATCAACATGAAGTTTTGTGGCACCAAATACACTTCTGTAGTGTGCTTATTATTACCATGGCAACCGCTGTAAAGACATCGGTGCTCATAAACTAAAGTCAAAAATACTTCCATTTTCAAAGTCTATCACGGAAGTATTATCCTATGACTGAAATTCATGGCTATATAATTAACAACAACACATGCTCAGTATGTAACGTGGCCGCCATTGGTGCGAGAAGCGCATGTAATTTTCACCTTTCAATCTGTACCATTTTGTTTGTTTTGATGTACGTTTCTCATAGTTATTACATGAATGAAATGCGGAGCATTAAATAACATCACCAAAATTGTGTATATTTACTTTAGTTTTGCCGATTCGGGTTGAAAACCCACACATTTTTGGAATAAAATCAGTAATTATAAGTCCCTATGGCAGTAACAATGGATGCATACAACTGCTTGACAGGGATGAATGTTCACACAAAAATACAGAAATTATTCTCAAAATGTTATCAAGACAAGAGTTTGGAAAAATATATACACCTCTAGTGGTAACAGCAATAGAACCAAGAATGTCATCCAATATTTTCCTGCCAAATCGGTTGTAGGAAAATCGGTCAAAGTATATGCAAATCAACATGGGATCACAGTGTGCTGTACCCCTCCCTTTCAGAAAAAAAAAACAAATACCCGCCAGAAAGGGTTAAAATCTGTAAGCACTTGTGGTTCGGTGGGGATGTTGATTTTTTTTGGTAATAACACATAAACAAGACATTCCCTGCTTGTATACAAAAAACCCTGTAATTTATAAGCACCAATACATTTAGATTGCTTGCCATGTAACAATGGATGCACCACAGAAGTGTGGCCATGTTGACTGCTGATGACAGTTTGGAAGAGACTCAAAATGTCATGCTGATTGCGAAATTACGATTTTGGAGGGCATAGCAGCACCCATAACGGTACTATATTCGACTTTCATGTGCTTGATCTGACCATATTTACACGTTCAATTCAATCAATCAATATAGAGGCCATTTTGAGTTTTCAATAGAGTGATAGTTGTTTTAAAGTACATGTATTTTAATATAAAAATATGAGTTATTTGCTCTCGTAATCGCAATATCACTTCTCTGTATTGAAAATAATAAAATAAATGCAATTTTCTTAAAAAAAAATTCAGAATTATGTACATGTACCATGTACATGTATCCATATTACAACCCCCCCATGCGCTTTCCAGATATTCCAAACCACTCCCACGTTAACAAAAAAATAGCGAAACCAACATAGGGTATGTAAATATGTGGACTTTCCGCAAGGCAATATGTAACCTTAACAATAATACATATTCTGTACAATTCTTTGGGAGGGGAGGGGTAGTTGCTCATAATTAGCACTGGAGTAGGAAGAGGGATGACAGGGGGTGGGCTGTGAGACGGGTACGCCTGTTGGTGTAGATTATGAAAGCTTCACTGGCAAATTGACATCTATTTACAATATTACTTTAGGCAAATACATGCAGAAATCAAAATCTGAATTTGGTGGCAAGGGAAGGGGCGGGGCCTAGCTGGGAGGGGAGGACTGGACATCATTGGAATGATGGTGCACTTCAATCAGAGGACAGTGGATATGGCCATTATTCATTGCGGCTTGCAAACACATGAGTTTTGCCCATGTGAAGATGATTGTACCGACAATGCCAAGTTATTGGTGGGTGGTCATACCCCACCCTCAACCCCAAGCAATGACCCTGGGGTGGGGGAAGGGGAGGCTGTGAAAAGGAATTCTATGTTATTTCTAAAGTGTTCACTTGCATATTTACATTTGTTTCGTTATGCAACATACAAGTTCAAAATTCGGAGGCACAGGGGGAGTGGGCGGGGCCTAGTCAGGTGTGGGGGGAAGTACACGACCTACTATTCATCCAATGGTCTAAAAATGATACACAGTCTAGTTCTGTTTGTAAAAATGTGCTAGATTCATGAACAATACCAATTTTACAAGTTATTACTCAAAACAATGGAAAACACTGAAAATACACTTTTTAAGGTTTTTGTGAAATTTACCATTTTTGGAGTGCTACTGCACAAAGGCTATACAATAACCCAAAATTTTCTCACCAGATATGAAAAGACCAATGTCTGAACTAACCATAGCCGAAGGGAAATTATTCTGAGTGCCCTGGCAAGTGCCATTTTGGAGGGTTAAAAATGGGGTAAAAAATGAAGTTTTGCTAGTTGTAAAAAACATGCTGTATTATAGGGCCTAAAAATAATATAAAGGACATTTTTCAGAAGTGTTTCTATTTTTTCTTCTTGCGTGGACACTTATATGAAGTATTTACACGAAATTACTCTTAAATGTCTGTTTTGCTCCTCTTGTGCCAGATATATAATACTTTGTTTTTCAAGATGGCTACCAGCCGCCATTTTGAATTTTGAGGTCACAATGGTCCCGAAACGTAATGAATACCAGAAATAGTGGAAATCGACACCTCATTTATCAATTTGGCTCATCTGGTTCCCGAGATATCACTTTTTATGTATGTCAATGTGCCGTCGGCGGCCATTTTGAAAAGCGTGCTATAAAAAAGTTTGCCGTCACTTTTGGGAGGTGTATAGGGGCTATTTTCTCCCTTCAAATTGGTTCTACTCGTCAAATCCATTGAGAAAAAAAAGGTATCTACAACATGGTCACGGATTCCAGGAAAATGACTCTACTGCAATGCACATACTACAACGGGGATGATTGCATTGAAAGGTGGCTGTGATTTGCAGTGGCGTAAATCTGTGACGACGGGTGGGGGGGGGGGGGAGGGGGGCCTAGGATGACCCAAATCCAAAAATTGCCCGGCCGTGGGAATTCGAAAAGCGGGGGAGGGGAGACTGAACACTACATTAAACTAGGGGCGCTGTTCATGATATAGATGTACATCTTTTACTATACTCGCGCCTACATCAAAACGGCGCATTTTAAGCTTGTGTACTTTTTTTTCTACATTAATTTTGTCAGTGCTATTGAATACATTTTGGTTGTTGGAAAGTTCGAAAAATACCTCAAAATCCGCATTTTTGGGTTTGCCATCAGGACTGGTGATCGGTTTCTAAACTAATGTCTCTCCGTAGACGTAGTATTGGAACTTTGTGCAAGCGGGAAGAACTCCAAGCATTTCCATCTCTATCTATGAGTAATGTTTCGTGGTTCCCGTCAAAGTGGCGAAGCATAGGCCTACCGTGCATATGCAAAACGCGCACCCTCTTGTATAAGCTGTACTGTGTTGATCTAGCGTGCACCAATGGATGTCACTGTACGTGACCTCCACTAAGTGTACTGCTTGGTCGCTAAGAACGAATTCAACCAGATTATGTCAACAAACACTAGTTTCACGGCTATAGTGTTTGTCGATTGAGGCATGTCAGTGATTACAATGACTTTGAACGTGTCAGGCTGCAGACCATTTGAGCTCTTCTTTGCGGCTCTTTCACCGAGGTTTTCATCGGCTATGTACGGAAGCGTAGAAGGGCCAAAAGAAATTAAGAATTTTTTTTTCCTATCTCGCCGCGGCGAGTTACTACCTCGCCGCGGCGAGTTACTACCTCGCCGCGGCGAGTAACTATCTCGCCGCGGCGAGTTAGTATCTCGCCGCGGCGAGTTAGTATCTCGCCGCGGCGAGTTACTATCTCGCCGCGGCGCGTTACTATCTCGCCGCGGCGAGTTACTATTTTGTATCGGTGAGCGTCGGGCACAACAATTGCGATCCCTCCGGGTCCTATGGAACGCCAAAGAGGCATCGGCGTAGCCAGGGTTTTCATCCTAGGGGACGTGGGGGGGGGGGGCTTGAGGTTACAATGGAGGGGCGACTTAAAATTTCATCCGAGCTGAAAGGCCGTGAGACAGGGTTCTTTCACCGGATATCCGCCCAATACCCGCCCTAGTCTAGTGTCCCACATACCACTCGGCCGGGCCACTAAAGATGCTCTACATTAATCCGTGTTCCACTCGCGTTCGCGGGATAACTAACTAAAACACACGGTCAACCGGAACGCAATACCATGGCCGGTTTTGCCGCAACGTTGACGTAAATATGACGTGCGCGTTATTAGCATATTAATTAGCGTGACTCTGCGTGACTTCCCGTGGGTCTTGGTATAGACCAATCGAAAACAACCAAAAAGGTTAACATTTTTGGGGGGGTGGAGAACTCGTGAAGGAGGGAGTCGTAAACTTTGTAACTGCATTCCATATGGGTAGAGCTTATTAATATTCGTGACGCTTGAAAGTATTGAAAAATGACGAACTCAAAGCCTATTTTTCAAATTGTTATGAAAAATACTGAACATATCAAAATTATTTTTTTAGTACATAGTAGGATCATGATCTCTGAGATACGGCCTTCAAAACGGGAGTAAATGATGTTTAAAGAGTTAACCCGCGAACATCCAAATGTCTGTGTAACGATAATTTGAGCTATTTCTTTCAAATCGGTGGTAACGATCGAAAGACGGTACATTACGGTAATTACTTTCCCCGCCCTCTGAGAGATGCAATCATAATGTTAGATAGTTGGCAGGGTCATCCTCATCCCGTACGCTAATGGATCTGGCATTCAAAGTGGATAAATCACCTGTTGCCGCCTATTGAACTTTGTTTTCTTTCTTAATTTATTCTTAACAAAAAAGAAAGGACAACTTTATTATTACATATATTATTTCATTCATCGGACGTACTAACTAAAGAAATTAGAACCCAGCCCTGTGTGGGTGATTACGTTGTTAGTTTTGCCAGAAGTTGATCACAGATTACATAAATCCAACACCACTCGCGAAAATCCATCACCGATTGTGACAGTCAATCACCGATTGCAAAACTCCACTGCCTATCGATAAAGTGCATCACCGATTTCATGATCACATTAAATGCCTCTTTGACGTTCCATAGAACCCAAAGTGTATCGCTATTCGTCGTGCCTGACGTTCGCCGATGCAAAACAGTAAGTCGCCGCGGCGAGTTACTGTCTCGCCGCGGCGAGTTATTATCTCGCCGCGGCGAGATAGTAACTCGCCGCGGCGAGATAGTAATTCATTTCGCGATATCGTAATTCGCCGCGGCGAGATAGTAATTCATTTCGCGATATCGTGATTCGCCGCGGCGATATCGTAATTCGCCGCGGCGAGATAGTAACTCGCCGCGGCGAGATAGTAACTCGCCGCGGCGAGATAGTAACTCGCCGCGGCGAGATAGGAAAAAAAAATTCTTAATTTCTTTTGGCCCTTCTACGCTTCCGTAGCTATGTTAGGAATGTGGCAAAAAAAAAATATCCACGAATCGAACCTGCCAATCACAATAGACCGCTTGCAGATGCGTTCGACGCGCGAAGGCGCGCGACGCCATGTTGTGGGACAGGCGTATATCTATCCATGCACATTTTGTCCCATAATATGGCGTCGCGCACCTTCGCGCGTCAATTATCGATCGCGTTTGCAAGCGGTCTATTAGCGCAACGAACTGATCATCTACTGATATATTATACTTAAACACGGATGAAGCTGGAGTCAGACACCAATCAGTCACTTCTGAAAACCTGTAACGAAAAAAAGTAGTATCTATTTACTACATAAATATACACAAAGCTTGATAATCATATCTGGGTTCTAGACACACTTCTAGTTCAATAATTGTCTTCAGAAATAATAATAAGTATATACGAAAACCTTACCCCAGGGTCAGTGAAGCCTAAATGTTCATTAATGTCTCATGCATGTACATGGAGTGGTGACTGTACATTCTGCATTGTGAAAAACACATAGAACTACACATGGTTAAACACATGTACATGTACATGTACGTGGAAAGCTTCATTTTGTGAATCATGTGTCTGCAAAGTTTACACTAATACAACGATCAAAGAAAGCTGTAAGATTGTATGATATGGATCAATTGTATTATCCTTGTTTACTAAATACTCACTTCCAGAAACTTTAATCACCGAAAATTCCACTATTCCGTCCCATTTTAGGATGCATGGTTGTCACTTCCCGAGTTCCTGACATTGGCGTTTTGTAATGTTACACAACACAAATTACAAACCTTTGAAGTAATGAGAATGATTTTCCGTGGCGGCCAAGAATGCACTCTCGAATCTGAACCAGTCAGAGTGCTCGCACAGAATTCGCTAGCGATTCAAAATACTCCCATATATTGTGTACAAATTTGAAAACGTATTCGCCAAGTTGGTAATTGAACATCAATAGTCAGCATCATTTGGTCTGGGAACCAGACTACCGCATATTGCAGCGATATTTTGCGTGCGATGAGCCAGCTACCGGAAGGTACCGTACGCAAATCAATTACCGACTTTGCACCAAGTCTAAACCCTCCGGTGGCCCTGGAACGACATTTTAATATTGACCTTTTTAATGTGAACCTTGTAACCTCTTAATATTGACGTTGTACCTTCGCAATATGCACGTTGCACGCGGCTTAATATCGCATTTTGGAAGTTGTTCCTTCTTAATGTGAATGTTCCAACTTGTTACTATTCATGTTCAATCTTGTCAATGTACACCATTGATCATGCTTGATGTCAATGTTGCACCTTGCTTCTTCGCAATATGAACCATGTACTTTCGCATTGTGAACGTTTGACCTTGCATCTTGTTAATATCATTGTTGAACCGTCCTCCTTCGCAATGTGAATCATGCATTCTAAAAAGTACGAAGTCCTTGCCAAGCCCTATAGTTAGACAACCAGTTATGATGGAGTTTCAATCTGACGGCTGTTTAATGTCACTTAACCTGGGCGTCTACCTTGTAGTGATTTTTATCATGACTCAAGGCTCTCTGTTTTATTTCACTCAACTTTTATAATTCATGTTCAGGCTAACCATAACAAAAGGTTGGGCATACATGTAAAAACATGCATCCTGAAGCAAAATTTGTCATTGTTTCAAATAACCCGATCTAATAAATACCTCACAATCCAAATACGCTCGGGCGTCACAAGAACCCCCTGAAGACCTTTCCACAACCCAAATGTGCATGGGCATTACAACAAGAGCAACCGACAGACAGTTTACAGACATCCTGCTGGTAAATATCTCACAACCCAAATTTGCATGAACGGAACAATCTCGATCTGTTATCAACCCAAGCCGACTTCGGTTGGCTCGGGGCAGTTCCCGCCGCAATACCTATCCACAACATGTCATTGGCAACCACCCCTTTCACAACCAGTCTTGACTCGTTCTGGTCGTATTTCTTTATCACCAAATCGTAGACGCTCGGACAGTAACACTTGTATTGATTGCTAATAATATTTAGCCTATTACACTGTACGCATCAAGTATGAGTACAGAATAATTCCTTGGCTTGTACCTGCAACGCAGTCTATCTCGGTGCGACATTAAACACATTACTTGCCCGATTGGTCGGGTTGTGTGTTATCAAACGAAGGACCGTGCTTTTATCATTAGTTAATGGTGGATTCGTGATTTTGGCTAGGCTGGCGCACTAATAAAAACGAGCAAACGTCCTTGATTCTCTGCTGTTCAGTATAATACGAGCGGCTATTGAGAGCCAGCGATGCAAGGTGGTTCAGTTTCAATTAGTCGACAAGCGTAGTCCTACCATCCTGCTTTCGAGTGAAGTTATTCTGAGTATGGTTGACAACAGTTTTAGCTCGAACCTCTTCTTAAAATACGTAATAAGTATGAAGCACTTTGAGACCTTTGGTGTAAAGCACTTTCATAAGCACCATATTATTATCATTAGGCCAAAAAAAAAATATTCGGTCTCTGGTCAGACCAAAGTTCCGGAATTGACGCGGGGACGCGGCTTTCCCCCCCCCCCTTTTTTTTTCTTTTTTTCTTCAAGCTTGGATTGTACAGACAAGGTGGGGTACTATTTTGCTTTTTTTTGGTGTCCTCATGTACATTTGTGTCCTCCATAATTTGCCTTGGTGCTCTCGATCATTTGCCTTGGTGCCATTCTCCATCCCTTGGTGCTACAGAGGGCGCTGTTGGTGCTACCGCGGAACATTTTGGAAAAAAAAACAGATTGACGCGCATGATTAAAATCGACGCGCGCGCCGAACAGAGACCGACATATTTTTTTTTTTTGGCCTTATTGGCTGTTTTTTTTTCTTTTTCAGTCATTTTGCCTATAGCATTTGTGCACGTTTTTTTCCAGGGCACTTTGGGCACTAAAATCAATCCGATTGCCTTCCTACTCGGCACACACTTAGACCATCATCTGAAGATGTGTGCCAAGCATTTACATCATTGTGACGTCGTCATGAGTCACGTGACGTCACATTATATGCGAATTTGCTGTTGTGACCATTTTCTAGCATAATTCGGCTAGATCTAACAAATTGGGCTATATCTTTAGAACTACTGGTCCGATTGGGTTGAAAGTTGGTATGTACCTAGACCGGGATGTCTTATAGATAAAAATCAACTTCATGGCACTTCAATGGAAATTATACTTGAAAATTTACATGTCACATGTCACAAAAAAGTCGCCGAAACAGCCCTGTTTTTGTCCAGAAACATAAGTCTAGTTTTTTTTTTGTTATTATTATCCAAGCACGTAGTACCCATGGGTACTTTGGCTTTTTAGTGTAGGCCCTTAATAAAGCTCAGCCTGTGCGCTACGCACCAGAACCCGTTTCAGACACGACCGGTCGAATGACGTCAAATTTTTCCTGTGTTTTTCATTATTTGGGGTCAGTGCATTCAAAAATCGCAACAATGGATGAATTTAATTATTTTATCATTATGCAAATCATGATTCTTTTCTAGATGTATTTGTTGAAGTATAGATATTTACAATCGACCGCCGAGGGGACTAACATGACCGAAGAAGAGATTACGGAGGGCATCAGCAAATTCCAGAATATGGCCAATATTCCAGAAACCGGTGAGTTCAACGAGTAGTATAACTCTTGTTCATTCAGAATGCGGTTTTAATGTGGTCGGCCACGAATTAGGTTCCTAAATCGCATTTAAAGCATTCGTTTATATTGACAGGTGAATGGAACATTCCATCTTTCAACGAAAGAAAATATTATCACGATTGCACGAATGCAAAACATTCATTATTTGTTTTATATAACATCCAAGAAGATCTTTGTCATTCGATTGGAGGATAAAGCTTTGAGAACAAACAAAACTCTCAAAATTGTATCATATCCTCTGCTTTTTTCAGCTTGTTCAAAGCTAACAAAGGTTTAAAAGTCAAATCATTGACAATAATGCAAAGTAACATTGTAAGTTCTTAAAACAATGCCCCAAAATCATCGAGGCAACTGCATCAACTTCAAATGCAAGTTTTGTACTGCTATAACGCATGCTATATAATCGACATACAGATCCTTGTGATTTGATTGGTGGAACTCACATCAAGTGTCATTCGTTTTCCGAACGCGCCGTGAAAACTGAATTTTCGCATATTCGTCGTGTACACAGAGCAGAATTGCCATTCGTACATATGAATAATTAATTAGCCATAATTCCAAAACCCTTTGACCTATGGTCATGAAATTTCTTGGGTATGTTAAGGACGAGTTGCTTTATGCATGTACTGAGTTTCAATTTTTTTTGGTACTCGATAGCCGAGATCTTGGGGGGGGGGCGGAATCCCCCCCCCCCGGCTGAGAGATGGTCAAAATAGCCCGGCCGATCAGCGAAGCGGTGATACAATTCTCCACATTTTCCAAATATGAGCATATTTTTTTTTCAATGGGCCAATCAGGCCGAGCTTCCATGTAATCCTCACCCCTACTATACACCACAAGCCTGTAGACTCCCATTGGCCAGACCCTACCCACTCCGAAGTAAGGAGTGTTGAAAGACAGAAGTCAAGATGGCGGCTCATGCCTTTGTGCAGTAATTGGAGAAAATGGTGGCCAAACGCTTTGTGCCGCCGATCTCTTTGTGTCAACCCCTCGTGCCGCCCGAGCTCAGACAAGTTGTGAACAATCCCTGACAATGTGAATGACCTATATCTTGTGCATGTACAGGCATGCGGGGGTTATTGACCTAGAAACACATGTGGTGATAAAATTCTCCACGTGGCCACTGGCGTGTGATTTTTTTTTGCTGCTCCCAGGGTTACTGTTAAACGAGTTTTGAGAGTACACCCTCTTTTTGTTTTATACGACAGGTGAGTTTGATGAAGCGACGAAGGCGTTGATGAACATGCCTCGATGTGGTTTGCCAGATGTCAATGACGATGACATGATGGACGCAAAGAGGAAGAAACGCTACGTGCTGCATCACACAAAATGGTCCAAGACGGACTTGACCTTTCGCATCGACTCCGTGCCACCCGATATGCGCAACCAATCAGATGTCGAAAACACTTTAGCCAGTGCCCTTCAAGTAAGTACAAGTGACCAGCCAACTTTTCCGATTAAATGTTTTTATTTGCAGTGAAAAATAGGTATAAAAGCAAACAATTTTGTTTGCAAAAGACCTACAACAAGAACTACCCAAAGTAACATCTTTGTAAGCATTTGTTTAACATGCCTTTTATGGGTCTGGACTCTCTTTCCACTCAAACAAAATAATAACAAATAAATAAAGATATAAAAGAAACATTTGAGGTCCCAAAACGGGTTTGCCCTTTGTTCCCCTCTTTAACATCTGTGTGCTTTCTGACAATTTGCTGTCATTTTTACCTCTAAGGTTTGGTCTGCCGTGACGTGCCTGACGTTTACCGAAGTTTTTGGAGACACACCTTCCGACATCATAATCAACTTCTTCAGTGGGGACCATGGTGATCCCGCTCCGTTTGACGGGCCAAACGGTGCTCTTGCTCATGCCTTTTTTCCTGAATATGGCCATGCGCACTTCGATAAAGATGAGACCTGGACCATCAATTCTTTCTCTGGTAACCTGCTGAGAATGTTTTCAATCGAAATTCTCATATAAAAACCTTCTTTGCATGCATGCATGTTGTGAACCGAATGAATGGCTCAATGCTTTTATTTTACGTTTTCCTTTTCGCGCTCAAATGCACCGTTTTGAACGAAATACTTTTATTACTGATATGATATAGATTTTCCCAGTTACTTTCACACGTGTGACATTCATATTCTAAAATTACGTTCGAAAACGTCGTTGGGCTCCATTCTTAATGCAGATTTCGATTTTACACTAATAGATTTCATATTTGATCCAGTCATGGGCGTCGACCGGATTTTTTTCCGGGGGGGGGGCAAGGCAAATTTTCCCCAAAATTACTGAACTTTTTCACTATATTCTCAATTTATCATTTTTCCGAGTGTGAGCAGGAGCATTTCCCCTACCCCCCATCAAATAAACAGCAATATGGCTTCGCACCTCTGTTTCTTTCTTTTTTTTTCTTTTTTTCCCCCGTTTTTTTGTTTTACGGGGGGCAAGTGCCCCCCTGCCCCCTCCTCGCGACGCCCATAATTTGCGAATCTAACATTCCGATTCGTCCAAGTCTCGGGAAATTCGTCTAAATGAATAAAGGAAGCAAGAGTGGCAATTATTTTATAACATCTGCTCAGTCATTTAAAAAATTGAATGAATACCAAACGTTTCCACTTCAACGGAATGACCATAGCATTTAAGTGAATGATATTTCTACGCCGATCTCAATTCCATATCTCTCAATGGCATTTATATGATAAAAGTGTTAAAGAACTTGAACAACCAATGGATACCCTGCCAGGTTACACAGGCGAACGGGATGTGACAACCCTCCCTCGGGCAAAGACATTCAACGACGGATCCGTGGGGGGGGGGGCGCCAACGGGGGTCATGGCCCCCAAATGCGAACACAATTTTTTTTAAGACGACGTCGCAAAAAAAAAGCAGCCACTGCGTACACCACAATCTTATGCCAAAAACAAATGAGTAAAGTGGTCAGAACTTGCCTCAGATCGCACCAAAGATCATCTAGAATTCAGGAATTGTCCGCGGCCCTTTAGTAGGCCCCTGACCCCATGCCGTAAATGTTTGATTCATTTTTGTTGATGGGGCCATTTTTTTGGCGCCCCCCCCCCAAAAAAAAATTATGTGTTCTGGATCCGCCCTTGAAGCTTTTGACAACCAAAAAAGACAAATGTTGTACCTTAGTTGTCTTAAAGTTTATTTGGACCTTGAAGGATCTTGAATTAGTTATTGGGATTTTTTTAGTGTCTCCACAACTTCTTTTGGTACCCACAGATCCCATCTGATAACCCGGTCTTCCGACCGCAAAAAGTGCATTGAAAATAGTTACATTAACATCGGTCTCTCCCTGATACAGGCATTAACCTGTTCCAGGTAGCAGTGCACGAGTTTGGCCATAGTCTGGGTCTGAGACACACCAACATTACGGATGCAGTGATGGCCCCTTACTATTATGCGTATGATCCAAACTTCAGTCTTCACCAAGACGACATCTCCGGCATTCAGGCTTTATACGGTAAGTTGTTTTAATGGACCAGTTGGTATCAGATTTCTGCGATTAAAAAACACCATGGCTATTCAATCAATTCGTCACCGTTTTCACGAAGGGACTGGCATGTGGATTTTGAAGAAAAAACGTTTTTGAGATCATCGCAAGAGAAGTTTCTCCTTTTTCAAAATTTCAAAAACTACTACTTTGCAACGACATCATACAATAAGGAAACCTTCCCATAATTCTTTGATAGGTAAACTTTGAGTCCAGTAATTAAAATTAACACAGTGGTTATTTATCCAAAATTAATTAGTAAAGATGCCCATCCCTTCGTAAAAACGAAAATCGCAGTTTTCCACATTTACGCCCTTCGTGTGTTCAATTTGCTTTTCCATAGAGAAGCGGCGCGCGTGTTTACGCGCGCAGCTGATAATGTAACAAAGATGCCCGTCCAATTCGTAAAAACGAACATCTCAGTTGACCTACTTTTACGCCTTTCCGTGCAATACGTTTTGTACGTGTTCAAGGGACAGGCGTGTTCGCGTCTCTTCGTGAAAACGCAAAATGCAAATGTAATTAATGATGTTTTGCTTAAGGAAACATGTCAGAATGATCAAGTAGGCCTACTATGTTGTAAAGCAAAAAAGTGAAAAAAAATCGAAATCGAACAAAATGGTCAATTTTGACACGCCCGTCCCTACGTAAAAATAGTGACGAACTTTGCAGAAAGCGATATTTTAAACATAAAATCACGAGTAAAGGCCTATTTTGCAAGCTGAAAAAATAATGTCTCGTTTGCATCGAATTTACATGCACTTCATTCTCCAATTTCTACATTCTGATATAAAGTATAAAATGCAGCACTCAACAACCGTCAACTCATTTGTTTACCAAATGATGCGCCGTTTTAGCACGATGACACCTCTTCACAACGTCATTTTTTTCAAACTTCAAAACGCACAAAACGGTCGGAAAAACCTGAAAAAAATGTTCCTGTCACTATCTACCTATCAACACTGAGAACAGATAAAGAATGACATTCATGGAATCTACTAGAATGCATTCAAATGTGAGGCTTCTTTCATTTTTGTTCCCAGGACTGAAAACAACCACTCCTAAACCAACGACCGTTCCAGAACCAACCACCACTCGAGAATCATCCACCACTCCGGAACCGACCACCATTCTGGAACCAACCACCATAGATGGGATGGGTTAGTGATCATTTCATGTTACAATATGTGTTCAATTTTCAAAGCGTGTATGTTGTTCATATCAGACCATACAGCACAAATATATTTGGTTGATTAAATTTAACATTCAATTTAATTCAATAAAATACATACAAGCCAGGTGACAGGAGCGGTGGAACGCTTTTCAAACGGGGGGGGGGCACCAGAAAGTGGTAGTTGCTTATAAAAAAAGAAATTGGCACTTCAAGTTCCGTCGGTGTAAAAATGGAGGAAAAAATATGATCCCGTTCATTTCGCTATAAACCTATAATTATGACCAGGGACAAATTATGAATACGTTGTCAATCTTGCTCTGTGTGTTTCTTATAAATAGTTTGTAGAGAGCAATTTTCCATCTTGAAAGGAGGCACAATTTGAATGTTGCGAGTGGGCAATAAATGTGCTTTCTAATGCGAGGACACAGAAGGGCATGATTAGCCTGCCGCACACGATCTGCCGAATATTAGCAAATTGTAATTCGTGGCCATTTTGTGGTTTTCTGCATTGGTTTTTTTTTCTCACCTGGCAGGGGCGACGGATCCGGAGAGGGGGCGGAGGGGGGGGGGGGCACTCCGCCACCCTCAGATTTTCCCAGGCCAACGCGGTTATATAATATGCCCCCGAGATGTAAACAACACTGCCCCTAATACGCATGCGTATGAAAGCATATGATCACACTACAAATAAAATTGTCTCCTCTCTTGTAATGCAAAACTGGCCCTCAAAAACACAAGTAACACTCTCGCATTGGGAAGATTAGCAACATTTTTCTGAAATAGTCCACTTCACTTTCAAGGCAGGCATCAAAGAAACCAGTTATTCATACAATGACAACTTACAAATAGCTAGTCATGAATTAAGATCTGCATTTTTTCAAAATCTGTGGTAAGAAAGTATGCGTGTACAAACACTGCCTTGTGGGGTACCGGAACAATGGGAGGTACCCCACAAGGAATGCCCACCGACTTGCGGGGTACCGTTTTGGTACCCCACAAGTTTTTCACGAAATAGATATATGGATTTTACTCAAAAACTAGGAATTTCCAAGGTGGGTTGATTCGTCGCAAATGGAAGAGTTTGAAAAAGGGATATTAAGTCCGAATTTCAGCCCAGGAAAATAACTATGGTTAAAATAAGAGCATTTTGACATAAGTGTTTGACTTTGCAAAATTTTAGTACACGAGAACAAAGGAAGTACCCCACTTCTATGCCTATGTAAGCGTGGGTGGACATATGTGGGTTTACGATGGGACACTGGTACAACTATATGTAGTTGACTTACATGCTAAAATGCTTTCACGTGAGAATGTGTATTGGGCTAAACGAGGTAACTTCAGACAAACGAATAGAAAGAGTAAAATGTAAGGACAAACAAGGGTTGTCTGAAAAAAATATGTGAAGAATGCGTCAGCTGGTGATTAGTTAAGGCTCTCTTTTAAAAAGTATTGTCACTTTACCAAAAAAAATACCTGACACGCGATTTGCACATTGTGGAGATTGCTGACAACACACGCTATGAAAAGTTGACAAAAAAATAAGATGAAGTAAAAAAACAAAACCAAAAAACCACATGTTTCTCGTCCCCGCCCGCTTTCTTTTTGGAGGCCACCTGGATTTGTTTTATTATTTTTTATTTTTGAAAAATGCAGTAATAAAAACAACGAAAAAGTCCACAAATTAGGCTGTTAAAGCAAATGCATCTAAAACTGTTCATTGTAGACCAATACAACTCGAAACGACACTGTAAATATGTTCAGTTCTCTTTTCCAACTTGTCTTTTATGTTAAAAGTGTCTTTGAACAGTGGAAACACCAACGGTTGCAGGAAATTTTAAAATGGCGGCTATCTTGAAAAAAAATTAAAAATAATAAATAAAAAGCCCCTCTTCTTCATCACACGGTACAAGTGATATACCGAGGAGAAAATTTATCGTCGATTCGCAGCTCCCGCAATTTTCTACAAACCGTCCAAACATGTCGAAATGCGAGTCGGAAATCTGACCAAAATTCCTCTTCTAAATATGTTATCGGAAAAAAATCTCTGTGTATCAAGGAGCTTACATTTTTCTTTTCAAAATGCAAATCGTCAGAAAAAAATATTGGAGACTAGCCAAAAGAGGTAGGTTTTTATTTGAAGCTATCCGGAACTAGGGAAAATCCGGAACAAGGAAAACGACTGTACTACAATCACAAAAAAAATTCGATTAAGCTGCGCGCTGCCATTTTGTGGACCGGTCTTCCGTCCCGCCCGTGCCCGGTTGCCGCGGGGGCAAGCGGAAAGGAGCCCGGCTATTTCCCATGATTTCCTCGGATCATGGGTCGCGCCATCTTGCGTGAATTGTGGCGAAAAAAACCCGTGTGCTGTTTGTTCTTCGGGTGAGGATATTGGTGGAAGAGAGTCGATGGACTTGACTTAAAAAAACAATCACGGACATGTATAGTATCAGATTAAGGGTTACGTGTTTTTTGGGTGAGTTTTTCTCGTCGCGTGAGTAAAGAGCCACTCATGAAACACAAACATGTCCTCTTGCTTGTGACCTCGCGTGAGTAAAGAGCCACTGATCAAACACTAACATAACAAGCCCTAGTGCTTGAGTTCTCGCGCTAAGGTATATAAAACCACTAATCAAACACTAACATGCCATCTTGCTGGTGTCCTTGCGTTAGTATTGAGCCACTAATCAAACACTAACATGGCCTCTTGCTTGTGTCTTCGGGTGAGTAAAGATCCACTTATGATTGCAACATTTCAAACTTTGTGCTTTGTTAGGATCCATTATCATTACCTTAATTTTCCACCACTTCAGGACCAACCACCACATCAGGACGAACTACCACTTCAGTTCCAACCACCACTTCAGCAACACAACCAACTACCACAGTGACTACCGAACCAACCACTGCAGGGACTACAGAACCAACCACCACAGTGACTACAGAACCACCCACCACAGTGACTACAGAACCACCCACCACAGCGACTACAGAACCGACCACCGCAGTGACTATCGAATCGACCACCGCAGTGGCTACAGAACCAACTACCACAGTGACTACCGAACCAACCACTGCAGGGACTACAGAACCACCCACCACAGCGACTACAGAACCGACCACCGCAGTGACTATCGAATCGACCACCGCAGTGACTACAGAACCAACTACCACAGTGACTACCGAACCAACCACTGCAGGGACTACAGAACCAACCACCACAGTGACTACAGAACCACCCACCACAGTGACTACAGAACCGACCACCGCAGTGACTTCCGAATCGACCACTGCAGTGACTACAAAACCAACCCACCGAACCCCATGCCGTCAGTTTTTTTACCCTCTTTTGGGGACCAATATTTTTGCCCCCCCCCCAAAAAAATGTGTTCTGTATCCGCCCTTGATTGAACATGCCCATTTTCAAGAGTAATTGATTTAAACATGACAGGATAGTCAACAACCCCTGAAACTTTTAACACTGAAAAAAGTGTCACCCAGGATTATTTGGAGATAACACTGTCAATTGCATATCCTAGAAATTCGTTTAAATCGTTATACTTCACGGTACTACAATATAGAATATCAGTGCAAATATTTGATTGAAATGATAAATGAGGATTGCTTTTTTTTGCTTCACAGCAATACCGATATTGACCTTGCCGACTGTTGATGATCAGTACATTGCACCTGGTCAGGCATCAATTCCAGTGAAATGGGATAAAGTGAACGCAACCAACTCAGATGGTCAAGCAATAACTTGTACGGATGATGCAGGAGGAACCAGTGTGACAGTCACAGGAGGAGACTTTCCAGCAGGGTCTCACAATGTCACCTGCATTGTGACCAATGATGGTAAATGCAGGTCATCGGCATACTTCACATTCGATGTAATCGGTAAGATATTTAATTTGGAATTCTCATCACGTTATCGAAATAAGAACTTCAGCATTCTGAGCACACTTTAAACCACGTTTTACTTCAATGTTGTTAGTTTTAATGACGGTAAATGATTGGGATCATCAAGCCATGAAAGTTGTGTTCAAGTACAGTCCCTTTGAAAATTTGTGAGCTGTTTAACCAAACAATCAGGAACTATTGGGATGTCTGAAACTGCAGAAATAATTGGAAAAAAAGATTTCATGAAGCTTAAGCTCGCCAAACGTACATATGTATAACTTTTGTCGACGGAATAAAAAGTTTAAAACTAAAACACCAATTCAGTTCCAACCACCACTTCAGCACCAACCACCGATGCAGGACCAACCACAACCGCAGGGTTAACCACCACTTCGGTTTTAGTTTCAACTGGCACTTCAGTACCAATCACAGTTTCAGGACCAACAGTCACTTGATTGAAAGAATAATCGTAAACTTGCGGCCCTAGAGCATTGGCAGCCAAAAATGGGACCACTATATCGACCCAATTATGTTAACTATATACTTTAGCATGGTACTACTGTATCGCATCTCATTGTGACCCGTTTTGCTAAGAAAACGTTGGTAAGCTAGGTATACACGTATTGATACAATTCCTGAGTGAAGCCTAGTCATTTGTAGGAATGTTCCATTCCACGAGTCAAACTTTCATCTATCACCTCATAAAATAAATCTTACCCTTGCATTCATGAACAGTTATTGTTTGTATAGTGTAGCACTTGTAGATGGGGACTGTGGTACTGTCAAAAAAATTGACTAATAGAGATTTTTTGTTGCAGACTGCAACTTGACTTGCATGAATGGCGGAACGCTCAACACTGCCACTTGCCAGTGTTCATGTGCCCAGAGCTGGACTGGAGCTGACTGTTCAGGTATGGAAACAAAGTTAGACATATGTGTGAGTTATCATGGAGTGTTCTAATATTTTTGAGGGGCTGGCATAATTTCCTTCAAGGGAAAGATATTGGTTAATTAGAACACCATTGTATTTCATAGAGGTTGGATAAGAGTTTGTCTTGTTTGATGAACTGGTCGTTTGCCATAAACACAAGTTCTAGACTTGCTGGATAACCTAAATCTCCTTTTCACACATTGAGAAAAACTCCACTGATCCTTGGAAACTAACCATGTGTCCATTTAAAACTGGGAAAAGGCGGATCTGTTAGGCCCCGCCCCAAGATCATTACGACCAATTAAATCATGACTATGTAACCAAATGTGTGAAAAAATTCTTACAAGTTTGTACTTAAGTTATTATGCCTAACGGTTGGAACATGCAAGAGGCGCAAGTGTTACGGTTGGAACATGCAAGCGGCGCAGGTGCTGTCAACCACATCCGCAGTGGGCGGGGCTTCTGGCCCAATCCGTAACATACAGTCCATAGGAATGTTCCATTCAACGAGTCAAACTTTCATCTATCACCTCATCAAATAAATCTAACCCTTGCATTCATGAACAGTTATTGTTTGTATAGTGTAGCACTTGTAGATGGGGACTGTGGTACTGTCAAAAAAATTGACTAATAGAGATTTTTTTGTTGCAGACTGCAACTTGACTTGCATGAATGGCGGAACGCTCAACACTGCTACTTGCCAGTGTTCATGTGCCCAGAGCTGGACTGGAGCTGACTGTTCAGGTATGGAAACAAAGTTAGACATATGTGCGAGTTATCATGCAGGGTTCTAATATTTTTGAGGGGCTGGCATAATTTCCCATACGTTTCAAGGGCAAGATATTGGTTAATTAGAACACCATGTATTTCATAGAGGTTGGATAAGAGTTTGTCTTGTTTGATGAACTGGTCGTTTGCCATATACACAATTTCTAGACTTGCTGGATAACCTAAATCTCCTTTTTACACATTGAGAAAAACTCCACTGATCCTTGGAAACTAACCATGTGTCCATTTAAAACTGGTAAAAGGCGGATCTGTTAGGCCCCGCCCCAAGATCATTACGACCAATCAAATTATGACTATGTAACCAAATGTCTGAAAAAATTCTTACAATTTTGTACTTAAGTTATTATGCCTAACGGTTGGAACATGCAAGAGGCGCAAGTGTTACGGTTGGAACATGCAAGCGGCGCAGGTGCTGTCAACCACGTCCGCAGTGGGCGGGGCTTCTGGCCCAATTCGTAACATACAGTCCATCATTGGATTAACATTAGTTTAGGCCTATAATTAAACCTTAACAAAAGTAGGTGTGATTGTAACATATGACAGACACGCAAGTAAACTGCATCCATGTACTTCAGTAATGCAGCAATGTGATCAACACTTTGCAGTTTAAGTTATAATTAAATCCGTATAAGTGATTGGAAAGTATTCCTGAACGTTTTGACATGCTATGCTTGTGCAAACGAAAAGTCTCATTAACCCAGATCTTTATTCCAACTTTACATGCTCATATCATATCTATTGGGTATCAGTTTGAAACAGCTGTACTTTTCGTGCCCCTCACCTCTGCGACCCGGGTTCGAATGCAGCCTGGGCCTTCATTGTGAATATGTTTTCAGTTCGTACCTGTTTCAGTGGGTCTTGCCTGGAATGTCATTTCAAGGTGTTTTTTTTTTTGAAAATTTGTGAGCTGTTTAACCAAACGATCAGGAACTATTGGGATGTCTGAAACTGCAGAAATAATTGGAAAAAATATTTCATGAAGCTTAAGCTCGCCAAACGTACATATGTATAACTTTTGTCGACGGAATAAAAAGTTTAAAACTAAAACACCAATTCAGTTCCAACCACCACTTCAGCACCAACCACCGATGCAGGACCAACCACCACCGCAGGGTTAACCACCACTTCGGTTCCAACTACTTTAGTTTCAACTGGAACTTTAGGACCAACCACAATTTCAGGACCAACTGGCACTTCAGTACCAATCAAAGTTTCAGGACCAACCGTCACTTGATTGAAAGAATAATCGTAAACTTGCGGCCCTAGAGCATTGGCAGCCAAAATGGGACCACTATATCGACCCAATTATGTTAACTATATACTTTAGCATGGTACTACTGTATCACATCTCATTGTGACCCGTTTTGCTAAGAAAATGTTGGTAAGCTAGGTATACACGTATTGATACAATTCCTGAGTGAAGCCTAATCATTTGTAGGAATGTTCCATTCCACGAGTCAAACTTTCATCTATCACCTCATAAAATAAATCTAACCCTTGCATTCATGAACAGTTATTGTTTGTATAGTGTAGCACTTGTAGATGGGGACTGTGGTACTGTCAAAAAAATTGACTAATAGAGATTTTTTGTTGCAGACTGCAACTTGACTTGCATGAATGGCGGAACGCTCAACACTGCTACTTGCCAGTGTTCATGTGCCCAGAGCTGGACTGGAGCTGACTGTTCAGGTATGGAAACAAAGTTAGACATATGTGCGAGTTATCATGGAGGGTTCTAATATTTTTGAGGGGCTGGCATAATTTCCCATACATTTCAAGGGCAAGATATTGGTTAATTAGAACACCATGTATTTCATAGAGGTTGGATAAGAATTTGTCTTGTTTGATGAACTGGTCGTTTGCCATGTACACAATTTCTAGACTTGCTGGATAACCTAAATCTCCTTTTCGCACATTGATAAAAACTCCACTGATCCTTGAAAACTAACCATGTGTCCATTTAAAACTTGGAAAAGGCGGATCTGTTAGTCCCCGCCCCAAGATCATTACGACCAATCAAATTATGACTATGTAACCAATTTTTTTTTACAAGTTTGTACTTAAGTTATTATGCCTAACGGTTGGAACATGCAAAAGGCGCAAGTGCATCATTGGATTAACATTAGTTTAGGCCTATAATTAAACTTTAACAAAAGTAGGGGTTGTAACATATGACAGACACGCAAGTAATCTGCATCCATGTACTTCAGTTATGCAGCAATGTGATCCACACTTTGCAGTTTAAGTTTAAATTGAATCCGTATAAGTGATTGGAAAGTATTCCTGAACGTTTTGACATGCTATGCTTGTGCAAACGAAAAGTCTCATTAACCCAGATCTTTATTCCAACTTTACATGCTCATATCATGTCTATTGGGGATCAGTTTGAAACAGCTGTACTTTTCGTGCCCCTCACCTCTGCGACCCGGGTTCGAATGCAGCCTGGGCCTTCATTGTGAATATGTTTTCAGTTCGTACCTGTTTCAGTCTGTGGGTTTTGCCTGGAATGTCATTTCAAGGTGTTTTTCCCACCACTCACACTGTTATTTCGTGTTTCATATCATACAAGGATCTCACTTAAAATACGTCAAAAGAAACGTAGATCTTTAAAAACTGTAGGCCTACCCGGTCGCTCTGCCGTTTGTGCAGTGTCCAGCCTGTATTGGCGGTCTCCCAAAATGTAAATGTCTTTATTCATACGAAGACGTCTGCATTATTCAAAAGCCATCCCTGGCACCTGTCACTTACAATGCCCATTAGAGTCTCAGCTAGCTCATGGTTTCTGTGTTTGTTTGTATCAGAGTGCCCGCTGTCTGCATCTAGTTGCTCGGCGAACGGAGGTACATTTGATGCAGACTTCTGTGAGTGTCTTTGTCCGTACGATCATGCTGGACCAACTTGTTCAGGTAAGGTTTTGCGATGAGTTGCCGTTGAAACGAAAAGATTTTCCTGACTTCGCAATGGTTCTGCAGCTATCTGGCTTGCTTTTTTGTGATAAGTATGATTGTTTTATTATATGTGATACTGGTACATTCCAAAGTTATTGCTGATTCCAGAAATGGCACTGACTGCCTTTCATTTTGCTTTCCATTTGTTTCATGAAGTGTATCATTATGCATCCAATAATACATTACATTTCATCAATTTTTTTGACTTTTAAGTTCATACTTTCAGCGAGTTATTAAGGGCGAATTTGTTAGGGTAATGGCAGATATCACAATGTAACTTTAATTGTTGTTTTCACGAATTCGCTTCGCTTTGGCTTTAACGCCAAGTTTATATGAAACGACATTGAGGCCGGAAACGCAACTCCAGTTTTACAGCTTTTGAGTGAAAATTCCCCATGAAAACTTTTTGTTTTTACTCAGGTCAGTTCTCCATGTTTACATGATTTTTTTCCACATCATATTACGTGTTTGCCAATCTATGAGCAAACTGTATATGTGTAAACTGCTACATGGATTTGAAGTGCAGCCCTAAAAATTGTTCACGAAGTTGGTAAGGCCTGTATTTGTATTTGCATTAAAGTAACAATAACTTGAAACATTTTTCATTGTTCCTTATTTTTTTTACTTTGTTTTGTAGCTGTCAATCCATGTTTGTCAGACACCTCTCCATGCCCAGATGCTGCAGGGAAGTTATGTCAACCGGCTACCAACGCTGCCGGCTACACATGCGAATGCAATGGTTATCAAGGGTTCTTCGCTAACAGTGATGGTTCATGTACACGTAAGTCTGTGTTCTACAAGCTTAGAAATGTGACTGGAGCTATATGACTTGACCTTGAGGCCTGTGGAATGCTTCATCCGGGTTTTCTCAATTGAGCTTTCCAGCTTTATTATAATAGGTCTTTTCGCAATAGACCCTGTCAACCCGGGTTAAACTCAATCCTGGGCTCACGTAGTGCCGTCCCAGGTTGAATTTTTGATTTCCAACCCGGCGTTCAACCCTGCACCGTTGCACATTTATTTATCTCGGTTACTATTGTTTTTGAACACTGACGAAAATTTCAACCGGGGTTGAAAATCTCCAACCTGGTCTGGAGCATGCGGGGTTGAGTTCAACCTAGACAAAATGAATCTCAGGGTTGAACATTTTTCAAGTGTAAAACGCCGCATGTTGGGGGGTTACCAAATATTCCCCCAAATTTGCCAGACAACCGTGCTGATGGTTTAAACCACGTTCGCATACGCCCCCTCCCTGTCGCTATATGACAATAGGTGTTTATGATCACAACATGATAACAGTATGAAATGTCTACGTCCCCCCCCCCCGAAAAAAACAGTATTGCTTGAAGATCACTTCAAGACAGGTATACCACATTTAATTTGAAAAAAAAAATGTTATTTTTTTTTTCAGAACGCGGGTCCGCACTCCGATTTGTCATGTCATTAGACATGCCTTTCCTCAGTGCCTACCGTAACCCAACATCTGCTGCTTGGAAACAACTTGCCAGAAGGGTTATTTCAGCGGTAATATACCATCAATTTATTCCATTCATGTATTTAAGTGCAGTCATCTATGGGAATGAGCCTAAAGCTTGTGTATATATATAAGCGCGCGGATATGAACAAGTTCCTCTACAGTCCATATTCTGGCCATGGGCGGGAATTTGCATAGGGGTATGCTTTTACGGGTAATTTCGGAACCCGACACCCATTGTAGTAAGGATCAAGAACCTGCACAACTACATAACAAACATAAAAAAAAACCCGGAAGTTAAGTAATAATGCACACCACACCTTAGATGGCCAAATTAAAAACGAGAAACTGTGAGCTCTTTGCCGGTATTTTAAAACAACACCACCGTACTGTAAAGTGCAAAAGGTGTGTGTGTGTGTGTGTGTTGTGTGTTCACAAGTTGATCATTGACAAGTTGGTCGACTGCAAAAGCAGGCGATAGGCATGCAAAGCCACCTCCCTCACAAATCCTCGTAATTTACAAAGACACATTTCTCCATTTATTTGTGGGTTACTTATCAATGATCAGTGCAAAAGTTGTGTCTCCCTACGGTATCGAAAAGTTGTGTTTATGCAAAAAAAGTTTTCAGGTAATAGAACCAGATATGGAACCGGGTTTAATTTCTGGCATCTTCTGTCGGGTAATTGGTACCAGGTGTTGTCCCAGTCATAAGAATTACAGTAAAGATGGGTCCATCATGACAAAATATAGTGATTCATTATGACAAAATATCCCCAACAAAATTTACTCTGGCGGAAATGTATTCAACTTTGCAAATTCCTGAGGCAAATTACCTCAATGTCACAAGTGAGTTTCATATTTGCAATAAGAATAAGAACTGACCTCATCTATTTACCATTTGAACACTTCTAAATCTCCTTTTTCCCAGATTCTGATCAAACTGCGGGGAGGTAGTTTGACCAACCGTGTGATTGCCGTGCAAGTTTTGAGCTTTGAGAGTGGCAGTGTGGTTACAAATATTGCGCTAGCATTCCAAGGGCAACAACCATCGGAGGATGTCATCAGCAATGTGATTGCAGCGGGTGGCACAATAAACGATGGTGTTACAGACATAACTCTTGTTCCGAACTCCGTCAGCTACACAAACACATGTAAGGCTTTGTAATATCTTAGTTCCTTTACCGCCCAAAACCAACGTGCCTGTTACTCCCAGTACTACCTCAAAATGCCCCATGCAGCCCTAGTATGGCTTATGGATTCATCAATGAGTAAATACAATGTAACACAGTGTTATACAAGTGCGAGTAGGTTAAAGGAATGTTTTGATCAGAAGGTGTGTTCGTTTTTTAAACATTTGTTTAGATATTTCAATTCGGTATTGATATTTCATTTACCCTCTGAAACAGAGAAATCAGTATGAAAGAAGATATGAATTTAATTTAGAGACGCAGGACACACTTAAGCATTGAAATGGTCTCAGACTTTGAACTGAGTACAGCTGTGTTATTTGAAAAACGTGGGAATAATAGACGCACTGGGAAACTTTCTGAATTAGAAATGCAATCCCTGCGACAACCTAAGCACAAAGTGTTCAGTAAAGCAGTGGTCCATTGGGAAAAACCCACAAGTGGATATTTTGCACCGTGACATTTACACTTTTTATAACCGGTTTTGTTATCAGCATTGTTGCCTGACTGCGCACAAGTTGGTTGCATGAATGGCGGAACGTGCGAGAGGACAGGCTTCAACCCACAGCTAACCTGCAGGTAATTTAGGGGGCGGAGCTAGAGTTGCATGAAAGGAGTTGGATTATTATAACCTTAAAAAAGCAGCACATGACAAAAAGGCAGGAAAGTGCCTCAATGATTTTAGTATGGATTGCACTGCCTAATCAATTAATTATGAATTGAAAGATAAATTGAAAGAGAGGGCCAAAGCTAAACGTGGACAATCACCTTGTATTATTATTATTTTTGTTCAGGGGAAACTCATCAATATATTGATGGATTTTTTTTCCACGTGCTTGTATTGCAACTTGTGTATCAGCCCAATGCCTGTGTGCCTGGCATAAACTTATGTGTGTTTCACATTTTGTTTCAAAAGATATAAGGAACATTGATTATAATTGATATGAGTTGCTCGATATATCGGTAATTGAAAATGTTGATGTTGACTGAGTCTATATGCCACTTACACATCCATGATTTGATTGAACAATGGCGACGGTGCAATTCCTCCTTATGCTGGCCCGGGTTCTTTAAAAAAAATACCTTAAGGGAACAAGGGCGGATCCAGGGGGGGGCCAAAGGGGGTCATGGCCCCCCCCCCCAAAAACGAAACCATTTTTTTTTTTTTGTGACATCGCAATAAAGGCAGGCAATGAGTACACCACCATCTTTTCCTCAAAAAAACATTGGTTAAAGTGGTCAGAAATTGCCTCAGAGCGCACCACAGAGCATCTAGAATCAAAAAAAAAATTTCGGGGCCCTTAAGCGGGCCCCGAACCCCACGCCGTAATTTTTTTAACCCACTTTTTGGGGTGACCAAATTTTTGTTTGGCCCCCCAAAAAATTGTGTTCTGGATCCGCCCTTGTAAGGGAATGCTTAATGCGAGTTTTAGACACATATTTATTTTTAATACGCGTTGAGAAATTAAGATATTATGTTATACAATAGTGGGATGTAATCTGTCTGTGTTTTGTAGTTGCCCAGCATCATTTACTGGCGAGCAGTGCGAGACTCCAGTACCCACGTCACTACCAGACACGACAGCCCGAGAGACTACGGCAGCCCCAGGAGGTTCGTCCCATTCGAATTAGTATTCCTAAATATCCCTTTTTTTTCAAAACAGATATAAGGTCATAGACAGTTCGTTCATTTTAAAGGACTATATTTACAGCCGGGCCTTTTTGTAGCATGTTGATTTTACACCCTTGGTACAGATATTAATCTCATTACAACTTGTTTGGACTTTTCTCTCATTAAAAGGACTCGGTTCTTGACATTCAGTTTATGTATCTCAGCGTATTTGCAATAATATTGTGTTTTGCAAAAAAAGATCGGGTAAATGATTTGTTGCTCAACTTCTTTCCGTTCCTAATCTGAAGGTTTTGGACCCCCCACACAAAAAAAAACACATTTGAAATAATGTTGTCCTGTTTGCGCTGTTGCAGGTGGTGATGTGTCACCTTTGGCAACAGTTTTCATCATAGTCGGATGTGTTGTTCTCCTGTTGGCTATAGCAGCAATAGTCATGTGTTTCTGTATGCTAATGAGGCGTCAATACAGTAAGGCTCAGTACTACCATCAGTCAAGTAGACAATTCCGATCTAGTAGGGAACCCTTCGATTTTGGAGATCGCAGCTTGTCCTTTGACGAAGGCTACAGTAGAGCCGACTACAGGGAGGAAGAAAGGAGGATGAATCGTCTTGCTCATGTCATGAGCCAGTCACCTTACATACAGGTGAGGCAGGTTAACTGTTTTCTTTCTCTTTGAGAGGTTTCTAAAGAAAGAGCCTGTCAAGTTGCTGGAGTTACTTACCCTAGCCTTCCAAGATCTTTCCAAATCCACAGTGAGGTTTTGAAGGATTTTGTTGATTTCAAAAGGAAAGTTGATCTTAGCCAATGTTACTTTACGTGGGGCTTGACGTCCCTTGAAAGCAAGAATCCTGTACTTGAGGGGGGGGGGGATTGATTCTGATACAAGTTGACAAGGTGTTTGTATATAGGCATGGACACGATTCTTGGATATCTATGTATAATAAAAACGTCATGTATAACTTACTGATTTAAGTTTTCTTTTTTATATGACACACAGTCTACGCAGAATCGCCCAGACTTCATCCTACCATACATGGTGACTGGGAACGAGGCATTGGAACGCTACCGAGAAAACGAAGCGGTGAGTTTACAGGATCGAAACATTCACATTGTAAATTTCAAATAATAAATGTTTCACCCTCGGTGTACATTTTACCACAAATTTAATTTAAGACTTGTGACATGTCCCCTTGGTGTTTTCTTTCACAGCGTGATGGAAGGGCTCATGCAGGCCGCGTGGTGTACAATCCCGCCCTCTACTACTAAACCACGTCATTGGCCAAATCTTCCATAGTTGCAGATGCAGCTCTGCGACAAGTGATGCCCGTGGGATAAGAAGACTGAACGACCAAGCGAAGGCTTGCCGCTTTACCATGATTACCAGTTCCACAGTTGTCCATGTCCTAGTGTAGAATGAATCGTCATACATTCTGCATTTACCCAATTTGCTACCGTGTCTCTCTGCATCTTATTCTTGATTTGAGGTGTTTCTTGGTTCTTGTGGGAGAACACAAAGCATACAGCCATTTTCATAACTTACCTCTTCAAAACCTATCTCAGTTGAAACTTGTTTTGGATCCAGTGAAGCATGTTTGTTTTGATTTTAATTTCATAGACTCATCCCACCAGAGGGAGGCATTTACTGATGTTAAATAAAACTGCACATTCAATACTTAGTGGTTGGCTTCATCACTAATTATATAGAGATAAAATAAATTCTGTGTTAATATGACCTGAAACTTCTCAGCCCCCTTATTATCATGGCCCAGTCTCACACACTACCAAACATGTATTCCACATTTGTTGTGGGTAACCCATGGAACTTCTACACAGTCTTGGATGGAACTGTTAACTGATTGTGGTTAAGCAGCTTTTTTAGTTTTTTTTTGTTTATTCATTGGTGTATTTAATCCATAATAGGGTTACGAGGTAATAAATGTATGTCTTTCATTTTAAAACATAAAACAGTTATTAGGCTGTTTTTACAAGTTATATGCTGCTTTGTTTTTTTAACAGCTTTTGGTCATAACATTTTATAATCTATTTGTTATTGTGTTCTATTAGAGAGCGGATGGAAAAATGAATGCTCTGTGTGTTAAAGAAAGAGTGTTGTTGGTGTACCGTATGGAGCCAACACTCCTTTCGTGTCTTGAAGGTAATGTTCCTGTCAAATCTAGAACATTCGGAGCAGCTTTTATAATCGTCGGCACAACAGTTCAGATGCATGTGACACAGATTTGAATTACCATCCGTTGTATTTTATCAAGGCATAGAAACTCTGTAAATTTTTGTGTACAATCTATTGTAATAGGCCTTACTCAGAGTAATGACACAAATGACAACAGTTATATCCAGTGGGTGTGTACAGTGGGTCTGCCCTGGTAAAATAAAACAATCATTTAACACCGTCATGTTTCATCCATAGCTTAGCTGAAGCATGCCCTATCAACATGTTTCATTCGGAAGTTTACAGCATCATTTTATATTATGTCAGTCGGTCACAAATCAAAGAAAGCGATGGTTTATGAAATCTATTTTCTTTAGCAGCGTTTTAGACTTAATAGCGGAGGCCTAATTAAATCACAATATATATTTTTTGGCTTCCTGAATTTGTATTTACGAAATGGTGACAGTTTAAAGTATAGTTTTGTATCAATTTGAAATATTAATTGGAGTTTTACTTTGTGAAATATTGTCCAATTACATGATATACAAAGAAACGCGGAACACGCAAAATCTGAGACTAACAAAACTTAACGTCCAAAATTCCATAGGGTTGTCTAAGGGGCGTGGCTAACTCGCAAACGGCGATAGGTCAAATATGAGTACCGTATTTTGTTATTCTGTAATTTCAATTCGTTTATGTATTCAACTAGGGAATTTACATATTTCGGCTAGTCCTAACTAACTTATGACTGGCTTGGATATTTTGTTTCTTCAGTGAGGGTGACAATGAGGCAGTCAGAAAACGGTTGCACTGCCACAGTGAAATTTAAAGAGTGAAATTACAAACTGCCTATGTACAGTGCAATTCGTAAATACCTGAGACAGTTTACCCATTCTTTTTGGTCAAACTCCCGTCACGTGGGTGGTTTTAAGCCCCTAACCCTAACCTAATCAAGGAAATTAAACAAATTGAACAATTTGTAGATTAAGGCAAACTTCTGGGTGTAAACGAGAGAGGTGATATTTACGTACAAATTCGATAATGTTGGAGAACCTTACAATATGAAAGATAGGAGAGAGTTTTGAAGATAAATTGTAAATGTCAGATGTGGTGAGAAATGTACTCTTTCTTTTCCAAAATTGTGGTGAAATGCTTGTCACAAAAGACACCATTCCAAAAGTATTTATTTTGTTCAGTATAGTCTTGTCTGCTTTAGAGTTGTAATCAAGTCAATCTCAAGTCGAACATAAGTCAAACATTAGTCAAATCATAAGTGAAAACGCAAGTCAGGCCAATAAACAATGACAAAGGAACACCTCTGTCACTATACATTAGAATAGCTTGTTACTTGACTAGGGACTGGATGGCTTGTGATTGACTTGTGGTGAATTGTGATGGACTCAATTACAACTCTGGTCCAATTTTACATGCATTAAATATCACTAAATTTACATACATGTACAGTACATGCATGTACAGTATTAGAAGCGACTGAATTTTGGGCTTGCAGTATTGTTTCAGTGTAGAAAAGGGAAAATAAAATGACATTTTGTTGAGGTTCAGAAAGAAATGTGCATGCAGTTTTATTTAGATTTTATGACATGACTATCAAAATTCCCTTTTAAAAAAACATTACATGTAGTGCTCTGTCCTTTGACTTAAAATTGTCAGAATGCTCCGTCACAACAAGTTACACATAATAAAGTGCAGGCAATATGACAGATGACTTAAGTGTTAATGTGCAGTCAAAAAAAATGTATTTTTTTTGGCAACAGCATGCAACTGACTGCAAAGCATAAACAATAAATTAAATGAGCAACTGGGTTTCCTCCCCGACGGATTATTGAAAAGAATTAAAATTACGACTTTACCTATAAATATCTATATCACTGTGTGTTATTATTATTGGCATTATGTATACAGGGAGGTATGGCATAAATACGGTCAAACATATTATTAGTATATACATGTACAATTATGAAAGTCAAACCGTTCGTTTGCACGAACTGAAAAATGTCGGCGCTGGAAAAAAAATATCACCTTTCTTTTCAAGAAAATTACACCCACTACACTCTAGCCACAACATTGGTAACATATGTCCAACCAATCGATTGGTTTGACATTAACCAATTAAGGCCAAAACAAAAAGTCTCCGGTTTCTGGTATGCGCGCGCGTTGCCGTAGCCATGCGCGTCGGCAAAATGAAAAAGGTTTTTTTTTTCAATGAAAGATGATGTCTCAAAACCGCCAACTCACTGGTTGGACTGGAAGCCTGCTGCTGCACAATTTTAACGTGTTTTAATATGGGGTTATGATCGAGAATAAGCTTTATGTGGCCTCTCTGGACTCCCATATATTTGCACTAAGTTTAGTCGGGCACCATTTGCAGTCATCAGCCGACATTTCAAGCAAAACAAAACAGGTAAAAAAAAAAAGCCGCGTCGCCGCACCACACTTTGGGCACGCTCCATACCAGAAACCGGAGACTTTTTTTTGTTGGCATAATGGTTATTTTAACCAATGATTGGTTATGTTAACCAATGTGTTTTTAGACTGATGGTTGTTTAATTAAAAAAAAATGTAAATTAATTAAAGACAAACGACCCCTTTCACGTTTCCGCTTTTAAAAACAGAAAGATGCAACAACAAAAATATATAAATGGGTAGATTTTTTCCCTTGAGAAATTCCCCACGGGTCTGGACACTTGTGTCCCTCATAAGCTGATCGCTCGCCCTGCAAACATGACGCTGTGAAAGACTTATGAATTTCAACTCGATCTGATTGGACAGATTTTGCGGGACCTGTGTCCTGCAAGCCAGAGGGGGGCCTGCAAGGTTGTAAAGGGAATCCATCCCCAACTTTACCCGCTATAGCCTTGAAAACACTCCTTTTTTTCGAAACCCGAGCTGTTATGACTTTTTTATATCGATTTTATTTTATGTACATGAAGTATGATTTATTTTATTTTTACGAAAAACAATCAACCTTTTTCCTATTTTTGGCGCCTGTAACACTCCGATTTTTTTTTGGCCTTGCGGGCTAATAGATCTGCCCAGGCACTGTGAATATATTGGTTTAATTCCTGATCCTTAATGATAGGGGCCGGGAACCAGTCTACCCCTCGATAACTTATAAATTAGAGGGTACGTTATTTGAAAGTGGTAATTAATCACTTCATATAAACTGAATGTATAGGACTGTTCTTTCTTTTGTTTCGTTCGAAGTCACATACGAATAAGGGGAATACCTTTTGTATTTCTGTTATGATCATCCATGAATGATTCACCGATTCTTGATGGTTGGCCAGCGGTCATCTGGCACTAATCTTGTCCACAGTAGATGAAGCCCCAGTATCATCACTACACCCAGAGAGGCAGACGCACCGACAAGGTAGAAACATGCACTGTAACTGTCAGTAACATCGTAAAGATAACCTGCATTCGATTGTTTCAAAGCCCGAACAACGAAAAAAATACGGAAGCATGTTTAGCAAAACATACACATCGCGCTGAGGACGCCCCTTATTTATTATTGCAAAGCTAAGCTTCACACAAAGCAAGGCAAGTCTTGAAAAGATGCTCCCAAAGAGCACATAATTGACCTATCGCGGTAGAATCGCATCAACGCGGCTTGTGAAATATTGTCCAATGACATGATACACAAATGGACGCGGAACGCGCACACACATATTGTTGATGTACCCTAACGTGGCGCGGCCCCCAACGTGGCGCACTTTGATTTTTCGCCTGTAGCGCCTACCTAGAGCAAAAGTTTTAACTGAAATTTCACAGAAAGTGAAATTTCATCAAGTTCTAAACACTCCTGTTCATAAATCGCGAGTTTATTTACCCGTAACAAAGTTAGAAGAAAAATTTATTTTGGCGTGATTTTCCGATTTTATTTTCAAGTGCAAAGTGAACCCTTTGAAAATGCCCCGAAAAATAAGAAAATAATTTTCTGACAAACATCTGGCTGGGTATGTAAGTAGAGATAATAATTATTTATCAGAATTTATCAAGTTTACAGAAATTCTTAAATGTTAATTTGGAATTTTCCGAGATTTATTCAAGTGCGCCACGTTAGGGAACACTCCGCCAATTTGTGCCCAATTTCCGGACGCCACCGTTTTTGAATTTCGGATTAAATTTTATGAAACCGAAATTGTTCACAGAGGTTAAATAGCAAGCATTAATAAGGTAAAAGTACTAGTATTTTACTGCATGAATTTGAGGTTTGTCAACAAAGAGGTTTGGCAACACTATACGAGGAAATTTGGGTAAGCTTCGAAGTGCGCCACGTTAGGGAACACGACTATACTGGAAAGATTGATTTGTTACACGGACATACTGGAATTTGTATCCCTGTGGAGACATTTCTTTGTTCTCGTGTAGTAAAGTTTTCGAGTTTGAAAGTGTAGTTCCAAAATGCTCTTATTTTAACCAGAATTAATTTCCTTGGCTTAAATTTGGACTTAATATCCCTTTTCTAAAACTCTTCCATTTGCGACGGATCAACATACCTTGGAAATTCCTAGTTTTTGAGTAAAGTCCATAAGACTATTTCGTGATAACCTTGTGGAGACGTATTCATCTATAGAAATTGGCCTGTGGAGACGTATACAGTCTTTTGTTCCCTATTGTTTGCATGTCTCCAGAGGGCACGGTGTATCAGATCGGTACCCTGTGGAGACATGGGTATAATAGGGATCCGAGCAAAAGATTGAATACCTCTTCACAGGGCAATTTCTATAGATGAATACGTCTGCACAAAGTTATCACGAAATAGATACATGGGTTTTGCACAAAAACTAGGAATTTCTCTATTGTTTTTCAACAATAAATACGTCAGTGACTTTTTGGATAGCTGCAAATGATGGACTGTAGCTGTAATATAGCTCTATGCCCACATACCACTCGGCGTTCGGCCTCGTGGTATGTGGGACACAAACGCACTACATTGTTCCGTATTACACTCGCGCTCGCAAGAACACTAATATTGTATTTTGATCTTACCGCCAACAGATGGAAAGATAATGTAGCCGATTGACACCGCAGAAAGCGTGATACCAAGTCCTCCTGGAAACCTTTCCTGTCCGACGATTCGACGCATCATGACCCCGATCACGGGGACGTACACACCTGACGCAAAGCCAAACAGCGCAGCGCAGACTACAAAACCACCGTAGCTCTCGTTAACGGCAATGACAATTTCAGAGACGATCACAATGGTCTCAATGGGCACCAAGATAAAAGTCAGTTCAATCACATTGGCATCGACCAGGGGACCGTACGTCCAGCTACCGATGACGTTGGCCATTCCGATGACAGATAACAGCGACGTGGCTCGCAGCGTGGGGACGCCGACCGACCCCGCACGCGCAGCGAGGAAGGGCAAGGTGATGCCATTTCCTGCCGACATGGGTGATATTGCGAGAAGAAATACTGAGAAGACCCGATTGGTCCAGATGAGTGACACACCAGCGCGATCCAAGATTCGCATGATTTTCCCGAACCACGTTTTCTCTTGAGCCACTTCCGTTTCTTCACCATCAGCATCGGTGCTCGCCATGGTTCTATAGCCACGGCTGAATCTAAAACGTTTCAGAGATAAACGGGCAGTACGATCATCGTCATCATCCCCTCCGTAATCATCCCCTCTGGCTCCCGAATCAAGACTTGGCGGATCGGTCAGGCTGATGTAACTTGCCCCACTTGCTACTTCCCTCCCGGTCAGTCTTGTCTGAGTGTGACCAAATGGTTTCATAAACTTCGCACACACAAAGATGTTTGCCTGTGCCGCACTTAAGATGACCAGAGCCCCTCTCCATCCAAACTGCTCGATCAGAAAGCCACCCAAGACAGGAAAGGTCACCATTCCCACACTAGTTCCTGACATCACGATTCCAAAAGCCAGAGCAAAATGTCGGTGGAAACAGTCGCCAATTATTGTCAGGACGCTTGTGTAGCACATACTGCAACCAATTCCTAAAGAAAATACAAAGGTTACCAAGCAGTAATGTGGTTCTGTAGACTCATCAACAGTCCATTCGATTTTCTGAAATAATGTGGTATCAAAAGCAGGCGACCAAAAACATCGCAACGGTTCAGTTAAGGAGAATACACGAGAAAGTGTGGATTTGTAATTTAAGAATTCACGAGGCGCGAAGCGCCGAGTGAATTCTAAAATTTTCGTAAATTAAGAATCCACACTTGCGAGCTTTGGTTACGATGATTTGAATGGGGAAAACTAACGATGGCCGCAACATGACAATGGTCTATTACCTGTCATAAATGGCGTGGTGATGCACAGCACGTAGAATTCCCAAGCAAATGATGCGCCCACAAGTCCTATTAACGAAAGTCCGGCTCCGGCCACGACTACGCGCCGAATCCCGAAGTATTTGCCCAGTGCTGCGGCACCGGGTGCTGGAGGTAAAAATAGACAAAAATCGAGGAACAAATATCAGGACTATCGAAGGCATATAGGAGAGTTTGCATTTATCTCAAAAGTAACCTACCAAATGATGACCAAAAAGCTTTACTTGGATTAAATATCGTACTGGTGCTAAACACCCCGTCTGTGATGGCTTGCTGTCGTTTAGAAGAAATCAAGAAGTGTAGGTGATTTACAACGATAAGCCCATTGGCTTGTTTTGGGAAATAGAGAGTGCTATATATAGACAAAATCGTGTACCGTGATCAATAGATTGTGACATGGTTTTTCATGCATTGTTTTTCCGAGCTGAAATTTCAACAGGTTAGGTTCTGAACATTCTTTTGGGGATTCTTTGGAAACAAACAAAATGCATGAAAAGCAAATGCTCCCATGCCTTAATCTTTCAAACTCAATTTGGTTTTTTTTTATAAAATGGGCAAAATATGATTCGTGCAACTCACAAAAGCCTAAAACCATTGCCAGGATGGAAGACGACAGCCAGCCCACCAGCGCGGAACTCTGCGGGAACTCGTGCAACCATTCTAGGTAGAAGATACCCATGGAGCTACCCAGTCCTGTAGTCAAGCTGACGGTGAGAAAGCCGGCCAGTACAACGGGCCAATGGCGGGCTTCCGAGTCCGACGAAAACATCGTGCTGCATGTCAATACAATACATCAGCTTCAGCCGTTTTGGCGATTTATTTTGCTAAAGGTATTACGAAAACCAAGCAAGCACTCAAAAATAAAACTGCCAACAATAATTTGATGAAACATCCAGCTACACTATGTAATAGGATCAAGCATCCTGCAAAATCAGGACATGTAGTATGCTGTCATTTTCAGATCAGGAGGATACGATTGAAAGGTTAGAAGGTAACTGCTTCAGATTTAACCCAGTGTTGTTTATGAATCGTCAAAAAGACCTTTTTTTAAATGGTGTCCATCACCTACTGTATGGTGTACTGAACAAATCGGAGTTTTGAGTTTTGTTATGTTTAATCATTTTAAACTTGTTTATTTAACGGCAAACTATCTTTTTCTGTTTCAGGCGTCTGCAACGCTCAGTAAAAGTGCTGTAAACATATCCGCTGAGCGAGCAACATCGACTGGTTCAATCTCTACATTATCGATGCTGATAGGGGCGGAAACCATTCTATCTTTTACAATCTTTATAACATGTAGTTCACGTTTACAAAGTATTCCAAATGGATCGAGAAATTGCTCACTAGCTAAGATTTTGTTGTGTGCGTTAGCCTCATTCAGAATTAAATATTTCTTAATGCTATAGGAAAAAAAACATAGCAAGTTCAAAAGGAAATCATTTATTTTCGGGGTGAAATCCGAAAAAAAGAATACAGTACATCTATATATTTTTGCTGTCTATGCCTGCATTTGCATAAAATAATGACACGCCCAATTTTTTCCGAGTGCATGATGGGTTATTCGATAAATTAGGGTATACCAGCTCGCGAAATTTTGACTAAAAATGAAAAATTGATTGACAACAGGGGATTCAATAATAAGTTTCAGTCTAACTTAAAGATATTGACATTCCTCATTAATTGTAGCCAAAATCAAACATTATTTACTCTAGAAATGCCAAAATACCATACCAAAACTCATTCACGGTTTCACGTGTCCCTTTATAGGTCTACGCAAACCGTGAACTATTAAGGATACCCACACTGTGGTTTTTCATCTGTTGCTAAACAAGATAATTTAGGTACAAGTACTATAATTTGAGCAACTAAAATCAGTTGTAGGCCTACGGCATATTCTTCACTACTGGTAATAGTAGGAAGACAAATATCACAATGTGAAAAGGGACACCACAATTCATTGGGCCCCGCATTTTATGGAATCAACCCTTTATTTGTATGCCTTACACAAAGAACGGATGTTGGAACAGATTTGACCGAAAAATCAGCCAAAGGTTCACACTCTCATCTGATAACTGTCTTTTATTGAAGCTTAGTCCGAAGAATGGAAATGGAGCGGATTTTCCGGCTGATTACTTGTGCCCAAAAACGACATTTAAATATACGACATACTGGTGCCGTGAACTGCATGAGACACTTAGCCGCATCGTCTCGTATTATACCATCAATGAAACTACCCTGATAGCCAAAACAAGTGAAGGCATAAGAAGAAGTGGCCCTAATTAATCGATGCAAAAAATGAACACCCCCCAAAATAGCATTAACAGTTAAAAAGGAGGTAAAATATAAGAAACGAACCTTCATTCAGATCGGCTAAGGACTGGCGCTGATGCATCTTCTTCCATAGAGGTATAAAATATCACGCGCACTGTAACGTAATGCATTACTCATTCATGCATAGTAATCACGGTTACAAAACTGAACGTAAATTAGTCTGGATTGGAAATAATGATATGGATTTGAATATGTATGAGGATGGCACGGTGTTATGTTGGTACATGACATTTAGACGCTCGATCATTATGGTTATGGGTTGTCTGATTCGTTCGTAAAACCACGGCGGATTACCGGTACACATATATTTGCATTTGCAAGGTCGTGCAACTTGACATTTGCCCAAAGACAAGGGCCCTGTTCATCAAAAATGCAAAATCTGAATAATGCCAATTTTATACGTGACGTGTCAAGCTGGACCAGATTTTTTTCAAATGCCGTAGTGGCAATATTAAGTGTACATGTTTGTTTTGACACAACACTAATACAGACATGTGTGTTTTGAATGGGTTTTTTTAATTCTGGACAGAACCAGGTGACGTAATACAAGCTGGAAATTTCAAGGTGTTGATTGGAGACTGAACATACGCTCAAAAGCGCTGGCTGGTTGCCATTAATAACGACTAGGTATATAGATGGTACAATAATAGACTGTACATTGTATTTCGTTTGTAACCTTTCACCGCCATTTTGTAGGGCAGCCACAGGGGCGCAAATTCGTTACAGTTTTGACGAAGTAACGAATCCGTCACCAACAGAGATTTTAAGTAATCTAAAATGTTTGGATATTCTAACGTTTTATGATGTATTTTACATGATTACCAAATTTCGAGACACATAATCCACCGTCCGTTAATTACGCTAAAACATTATTTCTTTATTACATTATTTCTTTATCGTGTTACATCACCAGATGTAAGTTCAGTTCGGAGGTATTTCTAGAGTTATTGTTTGACAACGAGTAAGTTGTGCTTGTTCCGTTAAATTTGACTCTTTTTTTTTAAATTGGATTTTTCGCGCTGACCATTTTTTTGGGAGAGGGGTAATTAAATTAATTTGTTTATATTTCCTGATGACATTTTGCAGGTTTGTCTATGACACCAGCACCAAACAATTAACCAAATTTCTCTTCAACACAACAGGTGTTTCTCGAGTAATTGTGTACACAACGAGTGTAATTATTTTGATCAATTAAAGTTGACTTCAAATGGGATTGCGTTTTTCGCATTAACACACTACATTGTTTTGTTATATTATTTCTTTAGTTTGATAATTTCTCTTGACATTCAAGCGGCTTGTGTTATATATCATGTGAAATCACCAGGTGTAATTTCAGTTCGATACATGTGGTATTGCTAGAGTTGTTGTTGGACAAGGGGTGTGTTGTGTTTGTTCCATAGACGTTTACACTGACACATTCATTTTTGCGGGGTTGGTTGTATTAAATTAATTTATTTATATTTCCTGATGAAATTCTGTTGGTTTGTCTAAGACATTAGGTCAATCCATTAACAAAAGTAGAGCTACGTCTGTTTGATTAACAGATCATGTGGCTTTTTCACATTTCACGTTTTTCAAGAGTATGCTTTGCTCGTCCATGCTCAATCATGTTGAATATTGTTCAATTTGATGTACGAACAAAGCTCTCTGATTCACATGCTTCTTTGTCATACTGAGTTTGAGCTCTCAATTTCTGAAATCCCTTACATGATCAAGCCTTGAAATGAGACTAGTCTTCTCTACACGTTCTATGTTAAATCATTGTACGATTGAGTGAATTTCAATAAATAACCTGACTACATGTAATTGCAATATTTTGTTAAATGTAAATTACATGCTAATAATATTGACCAAGAAATTGTTATTGTGTTCATTTGTTTCATTACACATTATTGTTTACAATATCTACGGTACGGCAGACTATGAACAGAGCTATAATTTGATCTTATTTGAGAGGTTATTTCTAAACTTTGTCAGACCTACTTTTACATTGACATTTACAAGAAAAGTCGAGATTATATCTCTCAGGTTTGATTTTTTTCCAGAAATGTTCAAAGGTAAAGACTTTTCAATCTAACTTCCGATCTGATGTCGTCATCATTTTTTTTTCGCACTCTTGTTCTCTGCATAAAGGACAATATATATATTAATTTTGAAGCGATTACCGCAAATTTTGCGACAATAATCAACTGAAAATTAATTGTAAACATTTTCAACCTGCCGCTAGAGGGCGCTCTAACATTTTATGACGTCACCGGCATTTTTTCTAAAGAAAAACCTAGCCAGAGACTACCATCGTTTGAAAGCATCAGTGTACTCGCTTGGCTTATCTGTTTGTACATAAAAGCATGGCCACAACAATGTGCACGAAAGTAGACGACGTCATACCAAAAAAATAACCACTTTATTGTCTGTAACTGCAGACCAGTGGACCGCGAGATCGACAGTTAATAACTCGTGTAATTATCTCACGAGATATCTCGCGAGCTCGAAATAATCATCTCGTGGGCATGAAATAATTAACTCGTGTGCACGAGAAATATCTCGTGCTGACGAAATGTAAATATTTCGTTCGCAGTAAATATATATCGTGCCTACAAAATGTATTGTATTTTTTTTTTAATTGAATGTCCCTTTAGTCGCTCCGTAGTCCATAGGGTACAAGTCACGAATAGACTTTTTTGCTGGGGCGGGGGAACAATCTGAGTATCACACAATGTCATAATAATAACTCGGGGTTTTTTTAATGGACAATAAGTCAATCGTGTAATACCTGTTGTATTTTTTGGGGAAAAAAAACAGTATTTATAACGTAGGCACAGTAGTGTGTACAGCACACAAAAATGCATTCCGAATTAAAGTCAACTTTCGGGGAACAAAACAACTCACTCGTTTCCATTCGATAACTGTAAAATTTTAGTAATTTAAACTTAGTCTATTTATTGGTTGTAACATATAATACAAAATCTGTCGAATATCGAGAGAAATCGTTAAAAGAATTAAACTATCTCAATGAAAGCAATGTAGCAGCATGTTAAACGCGAACAATACAATCCGAATAAGCACTTTCACGATAGTGCGCCATCTTGCTCACGGGGAAAATTTAAAAGCGTTGCTGTGTACGCATCGTCAATCGAAAATGTTTGCGCTTCCAAGTCATCGTGCGCTCATTCCAAAATTCGCCCATGTCTAGCACCGTATTTTCTTTTTGTCCCGTGAACACGATGGCGCATATTACCGTAAAAGTGCTTATAAGAGTCAACTTTCATAGAACAAAACAACACACTAGTCTTGATTCTGCATGACAACTATTGATCGTAACAAATTACTGAAATCTGTTGAATATCAAGAGAAATCGTTGAACACTAAAATATAATTTAACATCAAAATAAAACCTGCAGTGTAGCGTGTTAATCTCGAAAATTTTGAGCCAACAAATGTTTATTTCAAAAGAGGGTGCGCTATACAAACAGTGTTCACCACCGAAAAGATTTCTTTTTGGGTCCATGGTTGGAACGGAAGACTTGGCATGAGGTGATGATGTGATCAATAGTTTGAAGAGAACATCAGCATTAGTAATCCGATGGTTCGGTTCCAATTTTCTGAAGGAATGAGGAAACCTGTTTTTGTCTTGATAAAAACAAATGAGATTAGTTCCGCTTCCTTGTTCTTCGAAAAGCGAAGTGAAGATTATGAAGTTTTATTGGAGTGATGATCAGTTGTGGTTCTTGACTATTTCAAACTGTGAGGGTTGATAGACCGATGCACCCGAGGTTTTATGTTGGATGCAAAGTCTCCAAAGTCTCCTCAGAAAACGGACTCGTATTTGGAGTTTAGAGATGAGGACACATCCTTGTAGACGAGCCTGTCGTGCGGAAACAAGGCATCCAGAGCTTTCTGTCGTATCCAGGCATTGGTGGCTAGAGACCAGGAGCTGAAGTCGAACCCAGGACTGGGTTTCACGAGCTGGAGTTTATCCGCTCCGTCTTCTATTGACCCTCGGAGGTCGACCTCGGGTAGTTTGCCCGTAGGCCCGCACATGGCAGACGCCGCTAAGGGCTCGTAGGCGAGCGTGATGCCGTTGGCAGCGCTGGCGCACTTGTTGCTCACTGCAGCGGCTGAGGCGTGGCGCAGAATGGCCCACGATGCATTGTCGAACGGTGAGGTACTACTGCGAGGTTGAGCATCAAGGGGCGAGGGTGGTGGTGGGCGGGAAGCGACCGCAGAGGTCCGAGCACCTGACGAGTTGTGATTCTGCAGGGACCACATATAAACATAACTCGCGTTCTCCACCATCTTCAGTGTCGATTTACAAGTCCAATCTGATTCAAACTCAGTTCGATTGCCAAGTTTAAAAAGTACCATCCGGTGTCTAGGCTACCAAATAGCAAAGGTCTGCCCTCCTCACGCAGCCTCGAACCTAAAGCAAACCATGGAACTCCATGTGAAAACTGATATTCGTCAGTAACTACAGTAGTCCTCCAGCAGGCTCATATACACAATGGTACCTACAAGGCCAGTAGGTGCAAGTATGAACTAAGTATGAACAAAGTTTATACAGTGTTATAAGGTGACTGATAACAATCAAAAAGGACAATTGGTGAAGAGATATGCAACCCGGGTGCAACGTCCACTTTGTATAAATAAATACAAATACACATCATCTCAAGCCTGGTTGTATAATAGGTTTTTTTTCCGGGCTTAATAACAGTGCATTATTTTGGCTATAGTATTTGTTTTATTATATGACGTTTTCTCATGATATTCAATAGACTTGTTGAATTATAATGACCATTAAATAGACGAAATTTCAATTCAAAACAAGGCTTTTTTCGTGGTAACACAATTTATTGACGGTATGGCTTCTGTTTGTAGAGTGAGCCTAGCTTTCACGAAACAAGAGGGTTTGATATGAAGGGAGAGCAAGTTGAATGAAGTCATGGCAAAGGCACACCATGTTAGGGGGCATACCCCTGCCTCACCGAAAAACCTGAAATCACGATACCTTCTCGTGCAATCTAAGGCAATTATATGAGAATACCATTCCGTTCAATTTTTTGCCCAATTTTACCATTATCATAGCATTAGTCAGCGGCTGATCGTTTGGGGAAGGTTCGTTCTTGATCCGGAATGATGGATTACAGGCTGCTTCCTTGACAGGTTCATATCCCTCGAGATAATTGGTCACACATCCTGTCAATACGTTAAAATCATAATGGGTTACATGTCTGTGGTACTAGTTTTATTCACTACTTCTCCACCATACATTCCCCACCCCAAACGGGGGGGGGAGGCGGCTTTGCTGACTTTACCCGTTCAAAAACACATTTTGAAAGTAGGTCATAAATATTTGTTTCTGAACGAAAAACATACTTTTTTAATTAGATTGCCTCCATCGTATTGATGACTGAAGTAAATTTGGCATGGGATTTTGTTTATTTTCTTTAACAAAGTCATTGTTCCCTATATTGCTTCGTTTTACATATTTTGACGGTTTTTTTTCCTTCTTGTTGGGGTGTTTGTTTGTTTGTTTGTTTTTAGCTGCGGACTAACTAACTAGCTAGCTAGCAGCAGCAGCTAGCTAGCTAGTCAAGCGTTCATAGCGACGTTGCTTTTTGATCCTTTGATGTCACGAACACATTTCACGCAAAGTTTAACACCAATTAGTTTTGAGTCCCCAGCTTCTGAGATCATCTCGAGCTTGTCGAATTTGTTTATGGAGGCCAAATATCGATGAATTCTTTATTTGTTGATTAAATCGGTTGAATGCTAAGCTACGAATCGGGGCTACCGGCTTTGAACTTGAAAAACAATCAGGTTTTTGACGCACGGTAGTGCACCTGCGTTGAGTCATTCAATGCTGTGTCCTCAAGCCAAAGTCAAGACGATTTATAATTATACTGACTGTGTTTAATGTTTTTGTTTTGTTAAAATATATCACCGTTCAAAACGGAAGCGCGTTCTCACCTGCTGTCTTCCCTGTAAGATGTTCTCAACAGTTTGCCATATGCACATTTCAGGGCAATGTAAAGATAATCCCTAGGGCTTTCGGTTAATATGAGACTTGAAACAGTGCCTTGTCAGCGCGACAAAATATGAACGAAGATGATGGTTAAACATCGAGGGCGCAAGACTTTGTTACGTTTTGTTTTCTTTTGTGCATTTTGTTAAAGTGATTTCTCCGTTATATCCCAACATTTGCTAAATCAGCAACATTTCAATGGAGAGTAACATGAAAGCAAGCCCTGCGACACTTATTTAGAGTGATTTGAAACACTACGTTTCTGTTTTTCATGGACATACTTTGTTGGTGGTAAAACGTGAAAAATCCAAGTTGTTCGAATTACATGGGGACAAAGCGAGGACAATGCTTTGTGTCTCACTTTGTCCCTGTAATATAACACTCTTCCATAGACTAAGCACACAAACTTACAACAGAGGACCGTTTCCAACAAAAGACCCAACTCCCGAGGACAGAAGGATCTGTTGTTCTCCCTTTGTGTGTTGGTCCTCGGGGGTTATTCGTTAATTTAATCATAGTCACGGTTGATTGAAACATCTTTTCGGTTCTCGCAGTAGTTCAGCTCCTTCAAAGGAGAAACTGTAACCTAAGGAATAAGGCAATGTGTGTAAACACTGTTACTTTTATTAAGTGAAATACTGTATTCAATTGGCAGAAGAGGGCTATTATGTACTATTTCATTGCAGACAACAGTTTGCAAAATGCAGTCATAAGCCTACTTGATTTAGAGCCGAGAATTGAATATCACACTTAACTTATTAATTAACGTGTTTTATATTATTGTAGGTTTTACTACAATCCTCTAAGGGAGTGAGCTTAATTACCACCGTTTACCGTCGAGCATCACCTCGTGCATGTCTTATATGTGGCATCTCAATATAATTTTGGTTAAACTTCATTTGTAAAATAATGCATGAAAAAATTTACAGAAATATGTAATAATTAAATAATCTTGTAATTGGTATCATTTGTAACTTCTTATAGATTATATATTCGTTTCCCAAATTCTGTACAAAATCGTCCGATGTAACCGTGTGCGGGTGTGGACGGTAATTCTGTGTCCTGTGGGGACACAGTGGGGTACCATATTTCCCTTTGTGCGACTACCCCTTAATAACTACCAGGTACCCCTGGGGGACACATCTCCACAAGAAGAGGGGGAGGGGGGGGGCTAGGCCCAACATTGAACATTTTAATTACGTGCTAAACAGACGGTTATGGGTGCAAAACCGTAACCAATGTGTACATGTACATGACTATCCATACCTAGTTCTTAAGAGACAGCGGCACAAAATGTCAAATGGTGTCATTCCGCTCCCCTGTAGCTGCTCCATGGGAAGGGTGAGTAATGGTGTAACACAGTATTGGGGTAATCACCAAATTGTTTGCAGACTGCGCATCACGGGGGACCACGTGTGTCACTTCCCTTGTTTCTTTCATTACCCAGATGTTGACCGTTCAAAACCCTATCTTGATTTAGCATTTTTAAACAGTAAAACGCTGGTTATAGGTTGTATATTATTAAAGCTTTGCTCGTACTTCATTCAACAGGGGCTAGATTCTGATCGGTGCTGCATTGGGCCCACTCATCACATTAACCAATACAAAAGGCTGATCTGGGACGAAGAACACTTCAACCTGCAGCTCTGACTAGAGCAAACATTCATGTAAATATATTAAAAATAATGTGAATCCACCCACCCCCCCCCTGCTTTGACACACACAAAAAATATGACATATATACTTTTGATAATGGGGGTGGGGTGCGCAATGTCCCCCGCCCACCCTCAAAAAAAAAAAATTGAGAATATGCTAGCAAAAGTACAAGAATTTTTGGTGGATAATGTGCTTCTCCCCCCGCCAGCCCCTCCCCCCCCCCCCTTCAGAAAAAAATCCTGGCGACGCGCCCATGATCTCAAAACGAGTTACTTACTGTCATTGGCGAGGATAATTTTCATTTTGTTAAATATCAGCAGTCAAAATGAAAGGTCGATCTCACGAACTGTAAGATGTTCCATTATGCATATTGCCATTATGCACATTGCCGGGCAATTCAAAGACAATTCCTTGGGCTTTCGGTTAAGCTGAGACTTGAGACAGTGCCTTGTCAGAGTGACAAAATATATACACAATGTTGATGGTTCTACGGGCAGGGTGCAAGACTTTGTTATGTTTTTGTTTTCTTCTGTGCATTTTCTTACAGTAATTCACCGTTGAAACGGGGTCAGTAGTTTCCAGGACACATGTCCAGGGGCCAGAGTTCCAGCATTGTATTCCAAAATGTTTTTTTTTTTCTAAAGTCATCAACAGTGGTATAGGTTTCCCAGCTTTTTAACACTTGTATCACACGAATTCCCTATATCGATACTTTAATTTTGTCCCCGAACATCGCCAAGCTCACTTCTCAATTCGAATTTCAGAAAGCCACCACTAGATTTCATTTAACCCTAAAGGGGCCGGGGGGCCCCCTCAACATTTTCCGTGATAGCCTTTAAAAAAAAAATTCGCGACCCGAGCTGTTATGACTTTTTAGCCTCGAGCTTTGCGCATCTTTTGATACCAAAAACATAAAAATCGGACCACGGGTTGCTGCGTAGCGAAAAACTTTCCGGCGCTACGCGCCGTGAAAACTGAATTTTCGCATATACGTCGTGTACACAGAGCAGAATTGCCATTCGTACATATGAATAATTAATTAGCCATAATTCCAAAACCCTTTGACCTAAAGTCACGAAATTTCTTGGGTATGTTTAGGAAGAGTTGCTCTATGCATATGCCGAGTTTCCAATTTTTTCGTCACTCGATGGACGAGATCTTAGGGGGGAGGAATCCGCCCCCCCCCCCCGGCTGAGAGATGGTCAAAATAACCCAGCCCCTTTAGGGTTAAGGTTCAGTAAAATTCAAATTGTTAGCATTCCGATTCGTCCAAAGTCTTTGTAATTCGTCTCGTGAAGCCATCGGCGTTGAATTGACAAAGCAAATTCGTTTTTAGTCAATCGTTTTCATGTTGTTATCATTACATTTCGTCCCAGGTGACTTAAATCGTATACGATGCGCCCAATATTTAGACTATTTTGAAGAATTATGCGAAATAAAACAATGACAAATCAACATATATTTCCTTATATGTATAAATAAAAGTAAGTAGTTAGCTGTCAGGTATGAATTTTTATTTCTGTGTTTCACAATTAACATTCAAGTCAAAAATTGACATTTCACAATAAGCACTTAAATGACATGGACACTATAAGCATTAAGTTCAAAGACCTTCTTAATGTTGTTCTTTGATGGACATACCTTATTTCTGTTGTTTTATTCATATACATATATCAAAGAGCAACATTACGAAGGAGTTTGATCTTAATGCTTAATTTCCATATGCTAAGCAAAGAGCATATTGTGAAAGTTCAATTTCTGTTTTTAATGTTTATCGTCAAAGAAAACTAAAAACTTACAGCTATACTTCCATTTATAAGTAAATATTTGTTAAAAAGTAAAATTTAATTAATACGCAAACAAGTCCAAAGATTGGGCGCATTTTTAATCGTAACGTTTTAAGTCACCAGCGACAAAATGTAACGACAAGAACATTAAAACGAATAACAAAACACGAATTTGCTTTTTTCAATTCAACGCCGATTGCTTCACGAGACGAATTTCAAAGATGTTGGACGAATCGGAATGCTAAACAATTTGAATTATACTGAACCTTAAATGAAATCTAGTGGTGACGTTTTGAAATTCAAATTGAAAATTGAGCTTGGCGATGTTCAGGGACGAAATTACAGTATCGATATAGGGAATTCATGTGATACAAGTGTTAAAATAGCTGGGAAAACCTATATTCTCCTTTAATTACTCTTTCCAATTGTAATTTACTTGATTCGGAATTAACTTACCCATCCAATGACGAAAAATCCCAGGAAACATGAACGTTATTTTCCTTCCGATTAAGACATTATTTTATAAACGTCGCAATCAAAGGTAATTTTTCGAAGGTGTTTTCTAATAAAATGTCTTGATAAAAATGACTGTCCTTTTTTTGTCGATTTATTGTTATATCTCGAATATCAATTATTTATTTGTAATATAAAAAAGCAATTGAAAAGACGTCCTCCGGTGAGCTGTTTATACGCAAAACGAACTGGAGAAATTCGGTCACAAGAGGGCGTTTTATACGAACTAAAGCACGGACATATTACACAAACCTAATGTCACCCTGATTTAACAACGGTGGCGCAGCAGCTCCACTGGGCACTAAGCTCTTCCCAGTCTGCGCACGCACCTTATAGTAATAGTCACGCGCATAAGTCCTCACACTCTCCGCCAAAGTACCATGCACGCCTCCCGTGAGCAAGCTGACTGCATAAGCTCCGCTCTAGCACCTCTAAATGTGAGCCTATGGCATGATCGAAAACGGTCCATTTTAGCCTGGGTTGGGAACGCCAAATCGTGATAAAGTCCAACAATCTAGCCGCACACAGACTCCGTTTTTGCATACACTTTGGCACAAGCCAACCGCGGATATGTTTTTTTTTTACAAAAACATACATGTACAAAGAATAAAGAAAACGGCTATTTTATCCCATTCATAGACGCTCTTTCTTAAAGACTAAAAACTACATTGAACTACGGGCAACAGCCTTATAGTGAAGTTAATATTTTACAAAGTAAAATGAAATGTGAGATAGGTTCTGAGGTGATCTGGAATAATTTGTCGCAAGGTAAGCATCACGTTCTTTTTTAGTGTCGTTTATTTTGTCGTTTCCTTGCACAAAGAATACTGATTGGAGAGGGTTGAATCTGCAACCTTCCTAATAAGCAACAGAAACAACAAACAACGCAGTCTGAACCGAACTATTATAGTACAATTATGTCTCACAAGTGGTCTTGATTGATTTTATCATCATGGTTTTGTCATCCGTGGATTCCATTTCTCGAAACTGTTTTTGGTGTGATTTCTGTTTTCAGATACTGTCTTGTGGCAAAGCACGCTCCATATCTCAACAAGGGATGATAACTTCACCAGAACGTATAGGGTCTTGGCTATAAGATTGGAGGCATAATGCTGTTATTTTTAAGGGGGGTGTTCGTGGTTTTAGTTTTTTATGTCTAGAGTAGCCTATATCTCATCTGAAAAGAAAACATCGCAGACCGAGAACAAAGTGGGAAACATTCAAATGGGTCTTTATTGTAGATGGCGGGCATTTCTGAATACCAAATTGCTTTGCACTTGATCACGTGACCAAGTTTATTCATTTATTGATTTGGGCAAGATTTTTTATTATGTAATAAATTATTGTTCTCACGAGATCTTATATTCATTTAAATAAAGAGTGCGAGATTTCCCACGTCGTATGGCGCATTCTGGGCGCTACCAGATACAGTGCTCGAGTTTCACATCCAGATTATTTCAATCGCAGTCAATCATTAATTAAACAAAAAAACAGCTGTTGCCTAATTGCGTGCAAAGAAATATTGTGGTTTAAAGTTAAGAAATCAAGCCACAAGTTTACGGCTACAGGTTCTTATCAAATTCATGGTCAACGTTGGAACCCGTACACCCCGTTCCTAGTAAGAGAGAAATGCAAGAAGACTTAAAGCAAAACCATTTTTGGACAGTTTTCTCTGTTGGAATTTCTGTTTCAGATTCTGTGAGCTTAGCCGGTTCCCAGGTGTAGGATCGCACATTGACCACCTAGTCATACTCAAGAAGTTATATATTGTTACTGTCGTTAATACAGCGGGGCGTAGTGGCGGCACTTGGGACCATGGGGGACATTTGCCCCCCCCCCCCCATAGTCGGTCTTGCCGCTCCCGGAAAAAAAGAGATCCGAAGTCAATCTTTTACTGTACACTGAATGTCTATTTCAGACGGGAAAACCTCGAAAACCCCTAAAACACGGCTATTTGTACTTAAATACGCATATAATGGTTTCGAACAGCGCCCGCAACTTCCCCCCCCCCCCTGCTATTTTTTTTCCAAGACCGGTGTTGTTTTTTATTTGGTATGTTACCCCGAAAAAGATTTCTTGGCTCTCACTTGCCCACCGAAAATAAATAAAGGGGGGGGGGGGGTGAGCGGGAAACCTACAAACATGATCGAACTCCAAACAGCGGGGCGGTTGGTTGATGATTCCACTAGGCCAAAAACACTGACAATGGCGTGAGGGTGTGGAAAGTCCAGACATACATTAACCTGCGACGCTAACGGTACCCACTGGTAGTAAAGTACGCGCCACTTCTCAACAAGGTCTGATGACTTCGGAAGAACGAAGAAGCTCGACTGAGATAAGAGACAAAAAGCATTGTTCTTATCGGGGTGTTCGTGGTTTTACTCTCCTTTTTTTCAAGAGCATCTCTTCTGAACACATCCTAAACCAAGAACACAATAAGAACGTTAAAAAGAGTTTTTTCCTCGTAGATGGCGACCATGTTGGACCACCAAAATGTTTTGTATTTGATCACGTGATATGTGACCAGGTGTATTAGTTTTTCATCGTGTAATAAACTCTTCATCGTGTAGTACATTACTGTTTTCTTGAGAATTTCTTCTTTTAAAATAAAGTCTGCGAGACTTCCCACGTCGTCTAGATATTCTAGGCGTTATTAGATAAAAGGGTCCAAGTTTCACATCCAGATTGTTATAATCTCTGCCAATTTATCTCAGCTCATTTTGTTTATTTGGTTGGGCAAGACTTTTACATCACGCAATATATTATTGTTTTCAAGAGACTTTACCATTACAATAAAGTCTGCGAGATCTCCCACGTTGTCTGGCGTATTCTAGGCGTTATAAGATAGAAGGGTCCAAGTTTCACATCCAGATTATTATAATCTCAGCCAATTTATCTCAGATCAATTTGTTTATTTGGTCGGGCAAGACTTTTTCATCATGCAAGAAATGTTTTTGTTTTTTTTCACGAGACTTTCTCCCATTAAAATAAAGTCTGCTAGGCTTCCCACACGTCGTCTGGCGTATCCTAGGCTTTATAGGGTGCAAGCACTTGGACATTTTTTATAATCTTAGCCAATAATTATTTTTTTTAAAAAGGTTTTGCCACATTGCATCCAAAGAAAATGTTGTGGTTTAAATTGAAGACATCAAACCATAATTATACGGCTGCATGTTGTTATAAATCCTGGGTCCAAGTTAGAACCCAGACACCAGGGTTCATTTCAAGAGAGGATTGAAGAAGGACTGAAGGAGAAACATGATGCCCCTGGTCTGGGGCAGAAATGTTGAGCACTGCTTGTGCACCATATAGCTCATTTGTTGTCACATATCCAACACTTCAATTCAGACACCCAGGAGCCATGATTTCTGCCTTGAGATAAGAACACCCATGCTTGGTGCATCTTTACTGTTTTGAAAGATCACGGCATTCAGTTAATTCACAAACAATGCATGGCTCAACAAGAGGTCTACCCATGCCTATCCGTGTTGAGCAATGAAAGCTTAAGCTTCAAAGATGGCTCCATTACAAACGACTTAAAGCTTGATTAATTAAGGCAAAAACTATAAAAGAGATTGGATACAAACAAAACATTAAAAAAAGGCATTGTAATATGATTTTTAAGCAGCAATATGGATTTTGTTAAGGAACTTGAAAGTTGGATATAATTCCAACTGGATGGTTTATTTAAAGTTTCTTTGAAACAGGCTGATTGATAATTGATAAAGCATTTATAATAAGCTGATTGCATTTTAACAGACTTTGAAGGAGGTCCATCCCTAAGGCAGAAGTGATGGGGATGTCCAAAAATCCAACTGTTTAAATAATTCAAACTTCCTCAGTACTGATTAGCCTCCAGAAAACTGGAGTTTGTTCTCCTCTGCTTGGTCGTCTCTTCCTGTGGCCACGAAACAGGTTGTTGAACTTGACTTGGGATTCATTGTCCTCCTCGCTTTCTGTGTGGGGGCATACACTCCAATTGGCACAGCCTAATCATCTTAATCAGTTTTACCTTCTTCTAATTTAGTGATTTTTATTTTAATTTATTTTAATTTGTATTATTATATTTGTTCTTACTAAATATTGTGTTTTCTTTTTTTTTTTACACTGGAATCGTGTGTGTATTTGCTACGTGTATTTAATACGTACCGTTTGTGTTGTGTCATTTTAGTCTGTATTGTAGTGTTTGTAATTGTATGGACACTCCCTAACACAAGCTGTGCTTTTTTGGCTGTGCCTCCAAATCCTACCCTTCTATTTATTTATATACATTGTATTCCTATTGATTGATGGAATTGGAAATAAATGTTGATGAAATGAAATAAAATCTGTATCTACAAACAGAACCGCGGAAATTAAAGAAAAGGATGATGATAATAAATAAATAAATAAACATTGTCAGCAAACAAACATTAAAGAAACATACACCTTATTTTGTTCTTGATCAAATTTACTCTTTTTGGGGAACATGTCCACCAAAAGAATCAAATGATGGTTTAATAAGGACGAACAAATGATTGGTCTAGTGATCCATTAACGGGGGGTCACTAAAATTAATTTTGGATGAAAACGTTGACCATGCTCTATGGGAACAGTATATTCATGATGTATTGCTTTTTTTTATCTTTTAGGATCCTTTAGAACGGATAAAGGACAGAAAAAAAAGTAAAATCATATGTATCATGAGATGACCGATCCATGCATGTCTGCGTATACTCATTTATTCATGTTTCTTCTTTGGAAATAGTTAGATTAGAATGTCCTGAAAATTAAAGTAGCTCCTGAAGCAAATGATTGATGTCGCCGCTTTGTCTCATGGAAATCCCATCAACAGCATGCACACAATATAATCTTTGAAAAACCAATCCGCTTAAAAACAACTTGTGTTAAAAAATGTTGCTTAACTTAAACTGTTATGACACTTTGTTAAGGAAAACCATTCCGGCTTGGACAGATGTTTTAGATTTTTCTACAGGCGATAAGTGCTTTTGTTCCCCCGCCCCCTGAACAGAAACAAATAAATATATGTATCAGGTGATGCCATACCCTTTAATGCTGAGGTAGAAAAAAGTCCGTCTCAGTGCAGCCAAGAGAAAGTTTCATGAAGACCCCCCCCCCCACCCCCACGTGGGGGGGGGGGAGTAATAGAGTCTGCGCAGTAAGCTGGCAGTGGGGATTCTGCATGCTATATTAAGGCAGCCGACGGACTATTCTGTGAGCAGAAACGTCTAATAGTTGACAGCGCTCACTAGCCTACTGAGTGAACACACCGAGAAAGGCGCAACTTGCACGATAAGAAAGGTAAGTTGAACGGCCAACGCGTACCATGTGTACTATATACTGCCTAATTTAACTTCTACTACTTTATACCAGACGTCGTTCCACTGACCTATACAGTTATGGTTTTTGTCCATTGTACTAGAAATAAAAACATAAAAAGAAAGTTGTTTTAATGCAGCTCGCTGAATCCGTCATGTACAGAACCCATGTATTAGGACATGCCGGAGTGCCAGCTGTGTTTGGAAAATGCATTCATGCCTACCTACGTATTGAACGCTCGAGCTGGCTCGCGCCCATTTAACGGATGCAGTATATTTGAAGAAAAAAAAGAATGATTTGGTCCTAGCTATCGTTATGAGTGACATAAAATTCATGTTTTCTTGAAAAAGACATCGTACGTAGCACCCGCAACGATATTACACGATGTGTGTTACTATTATTGAACTTCACTCAAGTAGAATATTTCATCATGATTTGGCAGTTTTGTATTGGATGTTTGGAAGTGGTATCTTAGTACATCTCACCTTTGGTAGATAATTGTATTATTTTCTGTTGATGTGTTCTGATTTTTGGAGGGCATTAAGAATAATTCGTTGAATAACACCACTCAAATGACTCGAGAATACGAAGAAGAATGTTTAAAACCTATCCTATTAAAGTTTCTACTCATTGGATATTACACTTTTCGAGAAAACAGTGAAAACCATGCCAACCGTTTCGTCATGAAACACAATTCCGTCGTAATTCAGCCACTGACTGTATCGTTGAAAGTTACCAACCTTTTCTTGATTTCTTCTAAATGAAAGCAAACCAGACGTAATAATTTCATGGTGTGTTTAGTACAACTACAATATTTAATCCAAGCGGGCGCTGAGTTTTCGTAATAGTTCGCTTAGTTTAATACTTTCGGGATAAATGCAAATCATCTCAAATGACTTGAACTTGCTTTGATCCCTATTGATCAACGTTGGTGTGAAGTGCTATCCTATAAGACGTCTGCCCTCCCCAAATTCTCCGATCCTATTCCTGCTTATGTTAATCAATCAATTTGTCGCGCGGTGAGTTATGAAAACATAAAATAAAATGTTACAATCTGGCCCGCCAATATGCAGTATCGCATTTCATATTAATATGAGCAAACTGGAATAGAGAGGAGTATTTTTGAGAAGGCGTGGACGTTAAATTTACAATGATAGTGAAAACACTTAATGCACGTTGGAAATAACAACACCAACTACACGATATCAGTCCATTACTTGCAAATTGCTGTATCGAATCAGGACACAGGAAGGAAGTTTCCTATCCAGGGCTTACTATTGGAAACAAGGTTGGAAATATAGTAAGCACTGGGGACGAGATTGCTGCGAGTTGTAATTGGCTGTATGTAAATGAAATGATATCATAGCTCATTAATGTTTGTCATCTAGCCCGTTTGTACTTACATGAATGCACAACCCACTGAAGATGTCCAAAAATGTAATGACGTCATTATTACTCATCATGTATCAAATAATAAGCAATTAATTATTTCCAGATTTAAACTTTGAAAATCAATATAAAATCAATCGTGAGAGACCCGAACTTGACTTTTGTGGAAATTGATAGAATAATCCAGGATCTTCATTTTTTTTGCGTGTGAGCCAAATCACGTGACCCTTCCGTTCCATCCTGGAAGTGCAATTATAATATAAAATTGAGGAAAGATGTGAACTTGCTTTCAACGATGTTGTTATTTGGCTAGGTTGTACTTTGCAAAAATACTTACCGATGACGTCATAAAATGTTTAAAAATGTCCAAAATGAATTTTCAGTTGATGTGTGTGGCGCAGTTTGCGGCAATCGCTTCAAAAATAATGTGTATTGATGACGCCACCAGACCGGAAATTACATTGAAAAGACCTTTAAACCTTAAACAATTGCTAGTATGCTGAAAAATCAACCGCGAGAGATATAATCCAGATTTTGCTTTAAATAATACATTTAACATAGCCCTTCAGCATTCTGGTAATGACGTCACGATGTAGAACTGATCTGTGAGAGATCTGATTATTTTGCTTTTTTTACGAGAATTGATAGAATTATCCAGGGTCTTCATTTTTGATATTACGTGCAAAATAACGTGACCCGTCCTTCCGATCCAATCCAAACCGGAAGTGCCCTTTAATTTGAAAGTGGAAAAAGATGTGAAATTTCTTTCAACGATGTTAGACTCCGGCTATGTTGTACTTTAGAAGAAAAAAAATAGCGGTGAAGTCATAAAATGTTAGAGCGGCCTCTAGCAGCAGGTTGAAAATTGTTTAAACTGAATAATCAGTCGATGCATGGGCGAAGTTTGCTGAAATCACTTTATAATTGATGTATATAATCAGCTTCATGCTAAGAACAAGTTGAGGGGAGAAAGATTGATGACGTCACCGGACCGAAAATTACAATGAAAGACCTTTAAACCTTAAGAAGTTGCTGAAAATCGACAGCCATAGATATAATCCAGATTTTTGCTTCAAATAGCACAGTTAACTTAGCTCTCGAGCTTTCTGATAACGACGTCACGATGACGTCATAAAGTATCAGATTACAAGCAACCAAATGTTTCTAGATTTAATCTTTGAAAATCAATATAACCTTTTTTTCTTGCCATCAAACCGAACACAGCCCAACACCGTGCGGTTGTCCCTACAAAATTGTATTGTATTTTCCACGCTTAACACACTACACTGCTTCATTATAGTTTTCCCGGCGAATTTCCCAATTTTTCTAATCATTTTCATTATCAGCCATTCAATTTCGCGTGCGTTTTGCACATGTGGTCAAATTGGGGTTTCTTTTTCATTTTAGGTTCATTCAATTTCATTTTTAGGCAGCCAAGATTTTGCTCTGAATGTTCGTTTTCATTTTCGGGCAGCCTATTTCGTTTTGGTGCATTCACGACTTAACTTGTAGCAGTCTTAAATTGAGTCTTTGCAACTTTTTGACGGTTGATGCATTCAAATTAGCGAACATCTGTGCGCTTAAAACGTACAACCATGCTTTTCGTTTCTTATTCGTTTATGGGCAATCACTTTCATCGTTTGGTCATTTAAATTAGTAACCTTTTTTAATCGATATATATTTTCCTATTTTCCTCCGAGGTTCATTCCCCCCCCCCCTCCAAAAAAAAAATCTTGATGACTGTAAAATTTACAATGTTACAAATTAATTAACTGATATGAGGGAAACAAGATGTAACGAAATAATCAACTGAAAGAAACTAAGATAATTTCTTTTTCACTGTTGATCTTTTCTACTTGTTTAAACGTTTGAGCAAGGGGCATCTTTACGTTGACGATTTCTTGACGTGCAAGACATCGGGACACGTATGTTTGGCAATGGTTGTACCATCAGGAACACTTTTCTTGCGTTATTTCTTAAATGTTTCCTTGCGTATGTCTGACTAAACGCTTACCGTATTCAAAGGGCCCATGCAAAGTAAGTTTTCAATGCAAACATTTAGCCTTATTTGCAAGTTTAATTTTCCATTTTGAAGGGTGTTTTGGTGCCTTTTCTGTTTTTATGCTATTAATGCAAAGTTTGATATTCATTAGAAAACATATGATGGCATTCTGGGCATGATTAATGTTACATGGCTATTTCAGCACAAAAAGTTGCTAGAATTTTGGATATTTTGCTGTCCGAAATTTTTTTTATTTTTGGTGATTCTATGATGTGTCAGTACATGGCAGTAAGCCAATGAGCAACCCTTTCCCACAAATGTTTTCAATTAGCAATTTTGGATGAATAAAATGAAAGAAAAACCCCTAAACTGAATAGTGTCTTCCTGAAATGACATCACAATAACAACGCGCTCATGCGTAGTCCGGAAAAGCATGTACCTCTGGTTCTTTTCAGAACCATTCTGTTAGTTGAGAAATTATTCGCACATGGTGTTTCCGCAAACCTTTCATTATTTAGTATCTTCACCATGCAAAGCTTCAAATCTTACAAAGCATGGACACTTTTAAATGTTTAAAAAAGTGCACTTTTGCAATAAGATTTAACAACAAAATGTTGTCAAGTGTGTAGTTTCCTTACATTTCACAGTAGTAAAGAGTTGCACAAAAAAATCCTGAGAAAAATTCATTGCACATACCCTTTAATTAAGAAAGAAAGGTATCTACGGATTGAAGACATCAAATATGATTTTAATACGCTAAGGAATACGGACACGTATATGAAGTCTTAAAAGATGTTTGACAAAATGTGTAATATGTTTGCCCATTAATGAAAACGAATGCCCGATCAACCCCTTACTACTGGTTTAGACGAAATTGAATGAACAACGCGATACTTTTAATATGAATGCATCTTGGATAGGGACGAGTGAAGCTTAAAGGCGATAGAATGCTCGGATAGTGAAATTGAATGATTCCTTTTTATTGTCGAATGCCCATCTGCGTGATCTTTCAATTTCAATCTAAATCGAATGAGCCAGGCGTTAAATTGAATGAAAACTTGGTGAAAGTGGCCGGGAAACCTATACTATAGGTTTTCCCGGACAATTTCGGAAAATATGCGTTTGAATTTGTAAAACATAAATTCAATTTGGCGGTTATATTGAGAACGACGTACATCCTGGTTTCATTTTCACAATAACTAGCATTTGATTTCATTTTGCATCAATCAAATGAATGAATGTGAATGAACGTTTCATTAAAGGGATTACAAATACGTGATTAGGCTTTCGGTTTGACGTATGCGTTGCCGATGGCGATTATTACGAATGTGCAATCCAATTCGCAGAAATTCGATTTGTTATTGTGACACAGGCTGAATTGAACATTTTTTTTCATTTGTTACAATTTAAATTCGCATTTTCTGCATTCAATTTAAATAAATTACACAGGCCTATACAAATCATGATACAACTTTGATTCATTAATTAATGATTCATTAATTAATCAATGTTTGCCTTATTGATCATTAATGTGTTTGTTTTTATATACACAAAGGCCTATGTGAAATGTAGGCAAATGAAATGTGAAAATGATATGAATATGACCAATATGAAATCACTCAAAATAATCTTGTAGCCATATTATTGAGACGGTAAAGGGCCACATCACGTGTCATGTTACATGGGATCTGCATGGAGACTTTTTGAATATTCAAAAATTCAATCATTCAATCAACCATTCCTCAAATGTTACTTTAACACATAAATGAATTCCAATGCTTGACCAGGCATACGTTAAATAACACTGCGAGGGAAATCGGCTGCACATTTAGCGAAAAAGATTGATGATAAATAAAAAGGAAAACAGGATTGCGGATGTGCCATCGATTTCTCGCTAAAATTAAATGTCAATACACTAAATGCAGTGCACATTCGGGAAATCGTACGCTGATTTTTTACGACTGAATGCACCTTCACGGAAAAAGAATTATCATTTTGTTAAATAGAAACAGTGATTTGGAACGTTCATTCTATTTCGTACGAAAACGAATGCTTCTTTTACAAATTCGTGTACACATTTTTCGAAATTGTCCGGGAAAACCTATATTTGTTTTTTACCTTCTAACGATTTCTCTATATATTCAACAAACATCTCTCTCTCTACTTTAGAATTTTGCTTAATTGCGTGGTATGGTCAGACAAAGACCAAAGGGCTGAACTGAAAGTCAATATTTGAGAAGGAGGTAATTGGAATTTAAAGTTTAAGTTGGATCCTTGTAAATATCATTGTAAATAATTGTACATAGATTAATTGTTAATAATAATACTTGAACAAACCAGGAAACTGATTGCGTCTGTTGGTGTTATCCTCTCTGTCTGATATTTCATTTGATCATTAATAATTTTGAGTTTTTAGCCGGGATCACCATTTATAAAAAATCATTACAAGTCGATAGCTAGAGAAAAGGAATAAATGGTGACACAAAGGAAGGGTGAGTAATCGGTGTAAGACACACACTATGACAGTTAGTCGTCGGTGTAGATTGTGTCATCTGCTTGCAGACTGCGCAGTCATGAGGAATCTGGTGTGTCAATTCCTTTTTTTTCTTTCAGGACACAGATTTTGACAGTTCATCAAGACCCTATCTAAATGTAGCAGTTTAAACAGTAAAGCGTCGGTCAAATGTTGTTTATTAAAACTTCACTCGCACTTTCGCAGGAATTAGATTCAGATCTATGCTGCAGCAGGCACACTCACCACACTCACCAAAACAAAAGGCTGAGACGAAGAATACTTCATCCTACATACAATAATGGCATCAAAGGTACGTTTTTGTTCATAATTCTTGGTTCTGCATGGGGAAACCTAACATTCACAGCACATTTGCTTTTATAGTGTCTATTAATTTTTGGTTTATAGTTAGGCCTCTTTTCTTAGGCGATAAGCCAAAAACAAAATTGTTTGTGATACAAATTAGTGTTCCATACTACAGGGCGTCCTGAAGAAAATGGTGCATGTAAAACCCTCCATTTTTGCTAATTTACAACCTGCGGATGTTTACACCATCTTCAAGGTAATAGATTAAGCTTGAGAATACCGTTTGTTTCATTGAGATTGCTTTTGTAAATCCAAGGATATGTTTGAATAACGGCAAAGCCAGGAATCCCATTTTGCACCACTTTCTGTGAAGAAGTTAAAATCAGTATAGTCCTAGTCTAAAACCAAGTCACTTTACTGTTAGCGATTTTAACATTTTTAAGCAGAGTGTGTAATATTTGTTTATATTTAATTGAACTCTTTCATTGCAATTTAAAAGGAAGTGAACTTGTCTGTACTATCAAATTGTTTTAACATAAGAACAAAACCCTATATTGTCGTGTGAATGGAATGTTTGTTTCACACCCATAGGAATAATCTTATTAAAAGAGCCATACTAGCATTGTCGGATCTTTGAGCACTGCTTCCCAAAAGTGGCACAGAGTGTGTGTGTTTTTTTTTTTTTTGGCTTTGCGGTTATTCAAACACATCTCTGGATTTCCCAAAGCAATCTTAATTAAACAAACGGTATTCTCAAGCTAAATCTGTAACCTTGAAGATCTTGTAAACATTTGCAGTAAATTCCGGTTGTAAATTGGCGAAAATGGCGGGATTTACATGCAACAATATTTGCAAGACACCCTGTATAACTTGAAACCGTTCCAGAGCAGACATTGACGGAAATTTGGAATCAAATAGTCAGTGGGACGAGAGGCGGAAAACGTTTTAGTTTTCGAGATACGCGATCTGGTCCGCCGAATTTTATAAAACATTCCAGACATGTAGATTATGATGTACCATATCGAAAAAAACATTGGTCCCTGATCCACAGTTTGTTTGGGAATGAGAAAATCTGGGATAAAAACGCCGAAAATTCTGCATGACAAAAAACATAAGAAACAACGCCCTTTATTGACACAGTCAGAAACATTTTCGCACGCAATGAGCGCTTGCAAGATAATACTTTCAAGTTCCCTTTGAAGATCATTACAGATCAAATTCGTCTAAGCTGTTGCCAAATGGCAACATTCAGAAATCGAATTCGTTAATAATAAATCAATTAGACGAATGTAATTTCTTGACTACAAAGGGTTGGAGTAGACTAGACGAAATCGATACTCCGGTACGAAAACGTGTACTTGTTGCTTATTTTGCTTGAACTGAATTTGAAACTGTCACACAAAAGACGAAATTAAACGTTGAAAGTGCACTAAATCGACGGTGATGGGCGAATGTGAATATTAGAAACGGTGAATTCGAGTGATAAACGTTTTAAATTAGACGGGAAAACCTATATAATCTAATTTAATCCACTCATTGTTGTATTTTTTTTGGGGGGGGATGTAAACCTGCACAGTTGTTACCCACACGTACACAAGAAGAATGGCATTTAGATTACATAGATTTGTTCAATCTGTACTGAATGAGCATTACTTTATTATTTTCAACTAACCAAAACGAGATTATGCATGAACACATGTACAGGCAGGTAACATAATTATTGTATAACGTATCAAAACTCTCATCAAATCGAAAGACCCACTTTTTTGTTTGCACACTTTTTAAGAAGAGAAAAATTAATGTATATTCCCCTATGTGGAAGCTGTGAGTGGCACTGCAGCATTACCACTGCCATTTGTTTAAGCTGAAACCGTTTTACCGATTTTATTATTTTGAATCTTGTTTTAAGAACCGATTCCTTATTTTGTTGTTGCTCTGTCTGTGAAACCACAAATAACCCAACAGTCCACCCCCTTCCTTTTTGAGGCTGCATCAAATTTATATTACTTTTTTAAATTTCAGGAATAACATTTTAGAGATGTTTCAGAAGTTCCGATGCTCCAGCAGATCACAGCCACACACTTACATTATTTATTTAAAAAAAAATGTTACCCTGAGAAAAGAATTCACAAAATTATTCTGATCTGTGGTTTAACCATACTACCAATCGATGTTCAGCTAATACATAACAATGTAAATATTCGATCTTAAATTTCAAGCGTGTTCATTTCATGTTGGACAAAATTGTAACGAAGATATTGTGGTATCCCAATGAGAAATAATAAAAATCTAGAATATAATATGAAAGAAGTGTCATCTAGCAAGCACTCATTGGCCGAGTTTGGGCGGGTCTTGTTCTTGACACGGGTATATAATTACAAACAACGACGGATAGGGGCATGGTGTGAGATCCTGCTCAGAGGGCAGTGTTCGTGGGTCGTGTTCCCGCCGTCGAGCGCAAGAACAATAATAAATACTCGCGTCAACTTGAGATCAGACCGCCGGCCCGAACTCGGAGTCGGAATCGAAAAGCCATTGCGTGAGAAAAGGTTTTTGACTGTGTCAATAGGGGCCGCTCTTTCTTATATTTTTTGTCATGTAGAATTTTCGGCGTTTTTATCCCGGATTTTCTCATTCCCAAACAAACTGTGGATCGGGGAACAAAGTTTTTTGCGATATGGTACACCATAATCTACATGTAACTTTTTATAAAATTCGGCGAACCACACCGCGTGGCGAGCGAAAACAAGGCCTCGTCCCACGGACTAAAAATGGTCGAAGAAAAAACCCCAGCGATTGTCTGAAAAAAAGCATGCGTATGAACTAGCAACCAAACGCAATCGGTCAAAATGTGAATGGAATTTGAGCTGGGTAACCTGCAGCACAGTAGGTCTACTTTTACGCAAGCTGATAAATTGACAAGCCAGTTAGCCTGCAAAGTGACCAACAGATCAGTCTGCTTGCATACTGGTCGATAATGCAGTCAGTTGTCAGGCTAGTCAACATCCCAATTGGCTGGTGAGCTGGACGACAAGTCAGTAAATTGGCTGGTGAGCTTGCTGACACGCCATGCACTTTGCTGTTCAGTTGGTCGACTGGTTAGTTGTCTAGTACGCTGCTCGACATCCCTGTCATATGGTAAACTCGTTGACAGACTGGAAAGTTTATCGACAGGGTGGCTGGTTAGCTGGAAAATAATAAGTAGGTTCACAAAGTGCTCGAGATTATTCCTGCTCGTTGTGATGTGTCTCTGATTTTATAGCATGCTAGAGTTAGGAGTTAGCGGCAGTTTGCAATTTCAGTAAAACGTTTGTTCCAAAAAACTCACTGCAGATCAAGCCTTAAACAGTCCGCTCTTGATTGCATTGCTTTGGCTTTCAAGCATTAATTGTGAAAGTTAGGCCGTAGCACATCCGACACCCTCATCGAGTTGTTGAGATGCTTGCACAGGCAACACTGCTAGGGAGGGGGCTAGGGGGAGATATGCCTTTCCAATTTTGCTAGGGTGATTGTCTGGCTCTTCCTTGAAAATTGTTATTAAGATACTTTCTCTGCACATTTTCTTTTTCCTTACCAGGAACAAAAAATGCCATCAGGATTGATTCAAGTAATTTTGTTGCTGTGGCTTTCAAGCTTCCATTGTATTGCCCAGGACGAACTTAAATGCTCTGTGGATTGCTGCTTCCAAGGCCCTGCAGGAACACCAGGTGTCCCTGGAATCCCAGGAAATCCAGGTGGATTTGGGGTTCAAGGACCTTTTGGCCCTAAAGGTGACCCTGGGTTTGGCCTCCCCGGACCCAAGGGAGAGACCGGTGACCAGGGACGGAAGGGACATCAAGGCGAGCCTGGAATACAGGGACCTCCGGGTCGCAAGGGAGACATCGGTGAGGGGCAGAAAGGTAACCAGGGGGAGCAAGGAGTCCAAGGTCCGTCTGGTGAAAGGGGGCAAAAGGGCCAGCCAGGAGACGCTACCCTGGTGACACCAACACCGCCATCTACTGTTGCATTTAGCGTTTATCGCACGTCAAGTGTCTCGAGTAGTAGTAGTGGCGAAAATATCATCTTTGATAACGTCGAGACGAATCTGGCCGATGGGTACGATTCGCAATCGGGCGTGTTCACGTGCTCCATTCCAGGCGCCTACTTCTTTACCGCTAGCTTTTTGAGTTCGACCAGTTCGAATCGGCCCTATATAAAGCTGAAAAAGAATGACGAAGTTGCATTTTCAATCTATGACAGTCAGACTGGCCAACACCATCAGTCCAGCAATTCGGCAATTGTCGTTTTGGCGACTGGAGATAGAGTCTGGCTTGAGTTTGGCAGTGGTAGCACGGGTATTTATTGCGAATCTGCCAATCGTTATTGCTGTTTCTCCGGATTCATGATCAATTCATTGTAAGTCTAGTTACGTAGGATCAACGTTTTTAGTTGTGAAGTTGTGAGTCATTGCACCATTCAGCCTGCTACGAAAGCTCTTTTATAAAAAGATGGGGTGCAGTTTTGAGTATTTTGTTTGCATGGGTAAATGGTCTTAAATTTTAAAGATGGAATTTAAAGTACCGTCAGAGAGAAAGTTGTGCATAATACTAGGCCTAGGCTTACTTTGACCTATGAATATGCCAAACAAACTAAAGATTGTACAAAATATTGATAAGAAATGTATTAAAGAAATATTTATTCACGATGTAGTAGACAATCAGATGCTTATGAGAAAGAGAAAAAAATGAGGTTTGTTACGTTTTCATTTTACAAAGAGTACAGTTTTAAAATGGAATTCTGTCACTTGAGAGAAATGAACTAAACGAACTAAAGTTTGAACAAAAATTGATCAGGAATGTACTAAACAAATATTTATTCACGATATAACCAAGATGGATAAAGGCATCAATCTCTTTAAGTATAATCAGATACTTATGAGAAAGAGAAAATAAAAAAAACATTGAGGTTTATTACGTTTTTACTTTTCAAAGAGTACGGTTTTTAAAATGGAATTCCGTCACTTGAGAGTTAATCTTCAAAATATTACCTTTCAGCAACCTACACAACTCCAACCATCATATACCTGTAAGCAATTCCTTATTGTTTAAAATCGACACTGGAACCCTTCGCTGTGTGATTGTGCTCTAAAAGCAAGTCCGGTTTGCATCTTCCTTTTTGTTAATAACTCATCAAATTGTTTGGTCCAAAAATTCATATTTCACAAGTTCCTCATTCAAACATACCCACAAAATATTTTGAGTGCCCCTTGCAATGGAAAGACGACAACAACTTTCAGTAAGATAATTAATTCCAGACCGGTCATTTTAAAATATTGTTTATTTTTAAAGGGAAGTATCAATACAGAGTCAGCTCTTCAAACAACTTTCGAAGGCAGTTTGAATAAAAATCGCAGAATCCATTTTTAACGATGTTTACAATGTATCTATGTATCTAATTTTACATCTGTGAAAGAATGCTCTTGTATCAGATGTATGGTGACCAAAGGCGTTGTTTGGGGTAGAAGCTGACCTGCATTTGCCACAGATTTTATTGTAAAACACAGACCTTTTAATTCGGGCGAATCACAATGCAGCGTGCCACCAAGAGTTTGTCATGGAAGTCAATTTTTCAAGTTTACGGTGGACAAAACATAGTCTGGTTCCCCAACCTGACGTCCACACGTCTAAATTGTAGGTCAGGCAGCCTCCGTGGCTAGAATAAACATGACGACATTGACGGCCCTTTTTCAAAGCTCGGCTTCGTTTCAGAATTCGCTTTATCACTTAAAGCTTTTAATGTTCCGATCAAATTTTTAAAAGAAATCACTTGCTTCATAAATCATACAGTTATGATAATACAGTTTGATATTTCTGTTAAAAAACATTGACTAATATTGACCTGGAATCTTCAAAATTAGGCACCCAAATAGCAATGTTAGCAGGCGGAGCCGGATGAAGACCGAGTTTTGGAAAATCTCGGTAACGGTCGTCAAATTTAAAATAGAACATGAAGTTCGCCCATACGATCCGAATATTTGATGCACAAAATCGTCGTTGAATTTCAAGTTTTCTAAATAAAACCAATGAATATTAATTGATGATATTTAACTCATTTTAAAAAAAAATAATAAGCAATAAGCAGTTATTCAAAACTATATTATACTCGGAAATGCTCGGGCGCTATCCGATTGTCGACGAAATTAATTTGGCAAACTTCGGACGTTTTCGGAAAAAGGAGGAATTCCTTCTGTTTTAGTCACGTGACATAAATTGTAATACAATGTATTACCGGAGGCTACCTGACCTAAGATTCATCAGGAATAGTCGAATATTTTGCTCTGGGAACCAGACAAGACAAAACATGGCCCGTTTGAATGAGGGTCAGTAGACAACTTGAGCTAATTTGTTTTATAACACACCTCTTGCTTGTTCTTTATCCTGGATGGCTAAAACGCAGTCACGTGTGACTCACTAATATAGGCTAGTATATGAAACTTGCGTCAGCGTGAACTAGACGCGCGTCAAGACATCGCGCGCGCGTAATTTCCAGAGTATACTGCCTGATCGGGCACATGGACCTTATCTCCATAATAACAGGTAGCCCATTTTTGGCACTGCGCATGCCCGCGCAAGGGACAGTGGGTAATTATGTTGGCAACAAAAACAGCTGATTTTGTTCGTCACGTCGCTGGTCGCTGGATGGAGCGTGTACTTTAAAAATGTAAACTTTCTAAGCGGAAGGAGCAGACAGAACGGCTTGAATTCTGTAAACAAATCCAATACTGTCTCTTTCAAAAACTAGCAAAGAGGACTTTTAGGCATCACTGTTACTTCTGCCTTTGGGTGGAACTCTTTCAAACTCTGTTAAAATGCAACCAGCTTATTTTCAGTGCTTGACTGCCTCAATCAATCGTGTTTCAGTCAAGCTTTACAAAAAAAAACTTCCTACAGATTTACCTCTTCCAAAAGTCAAGTTCCTTTAAAAAAATTCCATATTGTTCCTTTACAAAATTATGTTTTGTTTGTATCAAATGTCTTCTTTCTTTTTTGTTGCTTGAATTAATCAAGCTATATGAATCCAGCTCCAATCCAGTGAACCGCCACTTCACTGGATACGAGTTTCCGCGGTGCCGTGTTTTGTCTATGGAGTAAACCAGAATGCTACGTTCGTTGCGAAAAAAAAATACGGGACGTTGTGTTTTTTTCTTTGGATGAAGTTATACTGACCCGAGTCACGAGTCACCAAGCTCGAGTCCGAGTCATCATCATTTGTTCTCGCACTTTAATATTACTTCACTAGAGGGCACACCAAAAAATAGTGGTTTAGAAAATTATCTACCACCAACTCGTTTGGGGGCAACAACTCCAGAAATACAAGATGTATTAAATTGAATTTTCGTGTAGTGATTTGTCATTATTTTTACATTACGAGATTTAATTTCACAAGAAACCGTCAACCAATGAAGCTATATTGACCGTAACAATACAGTGTTTTAAACGCGACAAATGCAATCTGAATGAAAGTCAAAGTGGATTTTTCGCGTGTAAAACACTAAATTGTTACGACCATATCATTTTTATTGTCGGACTGTTTCTCGTGATATTCAATACACCTCTTACACACATCATGGAAAATCAGTCTTTGAAAATTCAGTTTAATACATCATGTATTTCTTGAGTTGTTCATCGGAAAACGAGTTGTTCATTTTTGTTCAATAGTGCAGCATCGGCTGGTCTCGCACTTTAATATTCTTTCAGTAGAGGGCGCGCAACATAAATAGTGGTCTCGAAAATTATCTACCACCAAATTCGTTTGGGGGGCAACAACTCCAGCAATACAAGATGTTTTAAATTGAATTTTCGTGCAGTGATTTGTCATCATGTTTAACATTACGAAATTTAATTTCATAAGGAACCGTCAACGAATGAAGCTATAATGACCGTAACAATACAGTGTTTTAAGCGCGACCATTGCAATCCGAATGAAAGTCAATGTGGATTTTTAAAACACTAAATTGTTACGACCATATCACTTTTTATTGCGGAACTGTTTCTCGTGATATTCAATACACCTCTTACACACATCATGGAAAATCAGTCTTTGAAAATTCAGTTTAATACATCATGTATTTCTTGAGTTGTTCATCGGAAAACGAGTTGTTAGTATTCATGTTGTGCCAGGTAATAAAAATCAATGTGTTTATAGGGTGCACAGACCTAATTCAAGCGAGAATTTCTACGCCAGCTGATTAACATAAAAAGTGCCCCCCACAATTTCTTTTGAAAACGGAGACCGTTTGGCTTTAAAAACGGTGGAATTGTTTAAATATACCCAAGGATCAACTCCCTGGTTTTGGGGCTTCCATCTGAGGGAAGGCTTGATAAAATCACGGACGAAAAAATGGGTTCTATTTGCCTGTGAAAGTGGAAGGGTGCCACTCTTAAAATGGCTACATGCAGGCTCGGGAACTATCACTTTTCGGCAGGTGATTTTATTTGGGTGTGAATATTTAAAAAATGTAATTGGCTACGGTACGCAAAATTGAAAAGAAATGAAAAGATGAAAGACAAGACAATAATTAAATTTTTGTTTCAGAAACCCCAGTGATGTTGGCTTGCATGTTACTTGGCCCTGAACTTTGACTCTATATATTTCAAAATGGCGGCCTCCAGTACTCATGCGGGCGGGGGACTTGAATACAGTTTTTGTGTTTACGTTCGTCGTAGAAGTCGATAGAGAGTCAAAAACTAGCTTTGGGAGACAGTTTTCTGGATTGTGAACAGAATAAGGCCTGGATAGGGCATAGCCTCATCCAAAGTGCATTATTGATGTACATGTACATGATATTCAGACTTAACTGGCTACAGTAATATAACCCTAGCTCAGGCCGACTTAAACCCTAACGGGGTATAAATCTAATGGAGAGCACCCTAACGGATCGTAACCCTAACGGGAGGCAACCCTAACGGATAGTAACCCTCACGGGAAGCAAACCTAACGGGTCGTAAACCTAACGGAGGGCAACCTTTGTGAAACGTAACCCTAACTGGAATGGTGGTGGTGGTTGTGGGGGGGGGGGGGTGTTGTTATTGTTGAAGGGGGTACTCGGGTGGGGGGGTTGGTTAGGGGTGGGGATGGGGTGGGGGTAGATGGGGGTATCCTTTAAAGACATGAGCCTTCTCAGTAAAACCTTCAATGACCAAGAAGCATTTCCTCCCCACCCTTTTCAAGATAACCACGCCCACCCCACACAAAGGAATTTAATCTTTAAATAATAAAAAAAAATCAAAGAAAACAAGCGAACAAAATAAAAATGCTCCCATGCCCTCAGCCAACAACCCATACACCCACACCCACGCACATTTGGCAACAATAGAACTTTATTAAAATGATGCTATCATTATTTCTGAAGACACTGCAGATTCCGTGAGTGTGCTGTTTTTTTGTTCAATAGTGCAGCATCGGCTGGTCTCGCACTTTAATATTCTTTCAGTAGAGGGCGCGCAACATAAATAGTGGTCTCGAAAATTATCTACCACCAAACTCGTTTGGTTGGCAACAACTCCAGCAATACAAGATGTTTTAAATTGAATTTTGGTGTAGTGATTTGTCATCATGTTTAACAATACGAGATTTAATTTCACAAGAAACCGTCAACCAATGAAGCTATATTGACCGTAACAATACAGTGTGTTAAGCACGACAAATGCAATCCGAATGAAAGTCAATGTGGATTTTTCGCGTGTAAAACACTAAATTGTTACGACCATATCATTTTTATTGTTGGACTGTTTCTCGTGATTTTCAATACACCTCTTACAAACATCATGGAAAATCAGTCACGGAAAATTCAATTGAATATATCTTGTATTTCTTGAGTTGTCCATCGGAAAACGAGTTGTTTATTTTTGTTCAATAGTGCAGTATCGGCAGTAGTCGAGTTCGAGTCATTTTTCCATGTCACGATAAATGTGACTCGAGTCCGACTCGAGGCCGAGTCCTGGACTTGAGTCCCACAACACTGGTACATATATACATACAGTGCATATAGTCACGTGGTATTTATCACAAATCGATTATATCGAGGTATAAATGTAAAGTTGTTCCATAGTGTGTCATCGGCCATGGGGGGGGGGCGTCGCATTTTTAAGCTTGTGCAGGGCTTGGCATTTGATAGATCTCATACTTTTGTTTCATGCAAGACGGCCATATTGCTTGTGCACTCGCACTTGTATTAATTTCGACTCGGGTGCCGTACGTCTCTTAGGTGTAAACAATTGTCCCATATCACATCAGATTTGTTATGCCTGTAGTTTTGCCCCCCCCCCCCATTTTTTTTTAAACCTCCCGGTTTGGGGAGTTCATTTTCGTGCAAGCAAGTACATGTATAAACATGCATGGACCAATGTCATTCCGCGATAGTCCATACATTGCGGTTTAACAACAATTCATTCAAATTTAAGCCACATGACATTTAAGTACACATATAAGTTGTGGATGTAACCGGAAGCCACGTCCTGTTACATCCAAACCTTGTTTTGTTCATAAGTGATACTTCAAAATGCTTCAAATTCACACCACATTTGATTTTATAATCAAATAGCTTCATTAATAATATTCATACTTATATACTTTTAAAGACTGCTAAAATTGTTGTTTTTTTCCAACAACAACAAAAAATGGTTGTGGATGTAACATGTCGGACACCACAACATCACAATGCGGTATTCTTCACATTGATATAAATGGAACTAAATGTTGTTTGTGAGTTTGAGAAATGTTGTCCCCAAATCTATTTCAAAGTTGCAGATTGCAGGTCATGATTTTCATAGTTATTTTAGGCGTGACCATGTCAATTGGTTGTGGATGTAACACGGACACCATGTGCCAAAAGGCACAATATTTTCTTCATATTTGGCCAAAACTGCCGGGTGACCGGCGCCTTTGAGTGGTTCTCCAGATACTGTGCGCCTTATAAATTATCCGTTATTATTATTATTATTAAAACATTTATTTGCATAGACTACGATCACATGATTTTACAAATACCAGCTCAATCATGAAATATTGGGGTCCATCCGTCCTAAATTGCTGCAAACAGAAAACTTTACAAAAGCCAGTTGTGGATGTAACATAGTATGAAACAAGAGACACCATTATGTTTCATCCACAACCCACTTTTTATGCATGCCATTTTGGCAAATCATTTTAACATCTGATATTTATTTTTTTTTAACAGAAAGTGTACATATTCTCGCAATAATTTGTGTTAAACCTCACCTCCTGTCCACTCGTTTTCTTTTCAAAATGAGTTATTTTTGAACTGTAGGTTTCTTTGTCACACTTTTTTCTCATTTTTATGCCGCGGCCGGACACCATAACATTACAGAATTTGTGTATGAAAGTTATTTTTGAATATCATCGAGCGTGATGGTTTCATTTAAAAGCTTATCTTATAGCCTTATTGTCAAATGACATTTGTTTAGAAATAACCATTCCATAACAAAGAAAAAAATGTTTTATAATCAGACCTCAGAAAATTATGGCCTGTTCCTCAACTTCATGGAATTATAATGAAGAACTTGAGATTGCACATCCGGGAACTCTTCGTGAAGTAACATGTAGTATATAATGCCTTCTCACGGACAAAGGATCACTAAAGCGGATTAATGTAGTTCCCATATCGGGACTGGTTTATCCAGATCACATTTTTAGAGTGGAATTTCTTTAGACTATTTAATTTTGTAAAAATAGAGGGTTATATTTTGAATGGTTTGGGGCAGTTTGTCAAATGTTGGGGTCATTTTTTGTGTGATATTACTCCGCGCCATATTCAATGCGCGCGTGTACATGTACCATGTTTACGTACGGTAACCCAATTATATTCCTGTACAAAGTATACGGCGGTTCGATCGCATGAATAAAAATCTGGGGTTTGGGACCGAGAAAAGGCCGCGGGTTAGCCCTGTTTCCGGGCCCAAACTTTGACCAAAATGTCGAACGCCGAACTGGAGAAACTGCAGATGCAGCTCAGAAAGGAGATACAGAGCCATCAGGTGAGTTGTGGAGGGCTGAGGTTGCTGTCTTTGGGGAGTTGTTGCTCGTCTTTTGGAGTGGAAAAACAACAGGCGAGTTTAGTGGAGATATGCACCCCTTGTGACAGTGTTAAATGCCCATACGCGTAGTGCGTGTGCTATTCACTACACACGAACACAGTGCTGCATCATCACCACCAAAAGTGTGTCTCTCGGAAGTTTTTTATCGTCCCAGTTTTCCCTCATTCTTTTCCAGCTGTCTAATTTCACCCGGAAGTAAGTGATTGATGTACCACTGGTCCACAAATAGGGATCGACTGCATTCAGTTGTGATTGGGAAATGGGTGTAAAAAGGTTGACCTTACGACGAGACCGGTTTGTGTGGGTTTTTTTCTTGTGAGAAAGATGAGGGTCTAGTCTCGGAACGTAGGCCTACGTATGTTGTAAGTGTTTCCATTGTCTGTCTTTCTTGTGCGTGCGGAATGAACTTTGTTGTTGTTTCACCGCGAAGCTATTTTGCTTTCTCCGTACAGATTTTGGTGGCAAAAATGAAGAACGACCCTCAGGTAAGCCACACAATTTCTTACAGTAGTGTGTTGCTTTTGTGTAGCATCAAATTATAAAGTTAATTCTGTAGGGAAAACTCCAATCACGAATGTGTTTGTGTGGTGGTGGCCATTTTAAAGTAATTTGCATAAACAATCAGTCGTTTAATTTCATGTTATCTTTTGACTAAAAAATGGCATTTTTACCTTGGCTATTCTACCATATTTTCTTTAAATGAATGGATTCTATATTTGAAGGTTTACGTCGGGACTTAAATGTTGTTTTTTTTTTTTGTTTTTTTTTAGAATACAGAACTAAAGAAGCAGTTGCATGACCAACAAGCTAAAATAACAACGTTGAGTGAAAAACAGGTACATTTATGTTATTTGTGTCGACGTACTTTGTGTTTGTGTGTTTTTATATTTGACATGTTTAATATGATAGATAGTGGATTTATTGATTCGGCTTTTTGTTTTTAGTAAATGATCTTACAGCACCCTCTTTGACACATAGACGAGTGGGCCTGAATTATAAGGTATTAAATTACCACCATCGTTTGAGCAGCTCGTGCAGCTGAATGGATGGTGGGTCTTAGTGAGAGATCCCGGGTTCGATACCCTTGTCACGCGCGTTCCACATTTTCGGTTTTTTGTTTTTATCACAAACAATAAGAATATATATTCCTATTTTATTATTTTAAATTGACTCCTACATTTAGTTACAGAGTACATGTATTTCACTGTCTTTTTGCTGATTCTTGGCTTTGCCTTTGGAGGATTCTTTTTAAAGGGTCTGTGAATGGTCTGATTCCCATCTTGTGGATACGAAGTCACAACGACAATATTGGCGTGGAACCAGACTAAAATTTGTCGCGGTATAATTGTAAGTCCCCAACAGTAACTGCGCATGCCCAGTGCCTTTCCGGCTTAATATCATTTACTAAAAGAAAGCCGGATCCTTTTAAATATCAACTGCCTATAACATAATGTGCAATAAAGTATGTTTTGTTATCTTCCTAGTGCTGTGTCTGAATAAAATATTACTTATACATGTAGTGTACTAAACTAACTTTCGATGTAGTTTTAGGCAAAAAAAAAAAGTCTCCGGTTTCTGGTACATATGGAGCTTGCCCAAAAAGTGGTGCGGCGACGTGGCTATTTTTTTATTTTTTTTGACGTTTTTTTTTTTTTTTAAATGTCAGCTAATGACTGCAAATGGTGCCCGACTAAACTTAGTGCAAATATATGGGAGTCCAGAGAGGCCACATAAAGCTAATTCTCGATCGTAACCTTATCTAAAAACACGTTAAAATTGTGCAGCAGCAGGATTCCAGTCAAACCAGTGAGTTTGGCGGTTTTCAGACATCATCTTTCATTGAAAAAAAACGTTTTCATTTTGCCGACGCGCATGGCTACGGCGACGCGTGCGCATACCAGAAACCGGAGACGTTTTTTGGCCTTAGAGTGCAATTGAAATATATTGCAATTGAAATATATTGAAGAAATCACTGCATTGTAATTAATGCCAGAGGGGTTACTCATCAAGAAAAAAATAATTTGACAGGCAAATTCCTCAAGTTTGTTGTTTCTTCAATCTTTAAAATGATAAACCTCATTATCTGGCATAAAATTGTGCAAAGGCATGTTTTTCCTAGTGAACGTATGTCTTTTTGTTTCCCCGAAATTTGATACGTATGACGGGACTGGCTGCACTTGTTCTAAAGTTGAATTTCATAATTATTTGCCTGCTTTCCATTACTTTAATGGGTTTGCGTATACTGTGGCCTTTTACCAATATGGCTACTGAAAAAAGGAAAAAAGCAATTTGAAACACCGTACAACAGGTCTGATAATGTGATGAAGATAGGCCTATCTCACTTTTTTATTTGTATTTTTTTTAAAGTGTTGTGATTCCTAATGTCGTGATTTCTAAACCCAATAAGGAACTGTCCACGGCCCCCATGAATGTGAAGATTCTATTTTTGTGAAAACTTGTATTTTTGGTAGATTTTTTTTATTCTTTATTTTTTTTTATAAAATAAATGACATTTGTGCATCTGTTTCGTTTGAAGCAACAAAAGTTGCGGGTGCTTAAAAATACATAATAACAATTAGCCTGATGAAGTTTTAGCTCTGTGAAATTTTGTCAGTTACTTTTTTGATAGCTGCAAATGATCTACTCTACATGTACCTTAAACTTGTAAATCATACAAAATTGAATGAATACTTTCTCAGCGCCGTTAGATCACCAACTCATTTAAGAATACAGTAGAATTTCAAACTTCTTTTTATTGATTAAAGTGAATACAATAAATAAATAAATAAATAAGGCTTTGGGTGTGGGTGTGTGCATACAATTCCGCAAAGTCTAGCATTGTTAATGTCTATTTTCAATTTTTTTTCTCCAAAATACCAAGAATTTGATAAATTTATGTGAATGTTTACAATAGGGGCCTACACCTTCTCTATTGCACCACTACATGTACTTCGGTAAATGATTTCAGTTAATGTGTACAATTTTGATTCCTGCATAATTTATGACTAAGAGTACAGATGAGTGGTCCGCAGTTTTCAATGAATGTACACTATGTACACATAGCGTATAATAACCTGTTGGCCGATACACATTTTACATGTAGTCTGTGTGCTTGAATACTAGAAGTGGGACTGTACACCCATACAAAAGGCCTGCATTGAATATTGTACACTTCAAATTGTACATAGAACTTTGCTGTGGACATATTAATTTATGAATACCAAGCCAACTACATGTACAGTATGTATGTATACCGCACATATTGTAGTGCACGTCAATGCAGTGTATGCACAGTATGCTGCTTGCCTTCCTCTGTGCACGTACATTTGTACTCACACAATACAAGTTGTAGACTGTACGTTACCATCTGCATTGCATACAATTCTCTCACAAGGTCAAGGCTTGTGTTATTAACCAAAAACAGTCCCCTTTAAACCATGAAATTTTAATACCTCTGTGGAGGTCATGCTGAGAGACCCTGCTGGAATTGGTTGAATTATCTGTTGGAATGGGATACCTGTAAGTTTGTTTGTGTTTTTGAGTTGCTGTGCATAATTTATTCAGAAATGTACATGGGTATTATATCTGTTGAGTTGCTGGACATGGTTGTGAAAACATACACGTACATGTATGTTTGTACCCAAATCTAAACTTTTTGCCCAGCTGACGGAAGGGGTATTTACTGGAGTATTCAATAAAATATTCTTCAAATGTATTTAATAGGGAATTTTGAAACAAGGTACATGTAGATGCCTAAATTTTATGTTGTCATGAGATGTAAAAACTTGTTAAAGACTCATCCGAGTCCACCGTTAATGTTTACAGATTGATATGCTTTCGGATTTATGGGAATTGAAATGCAAATGTTGTGTCGTGCTTTAAAAATGCTAATCCGATCATGACTTTGCATGAGGTCAAATCCCACGATAGCCACATTAACATAAATTAAAAACAGTTCCAGTGAGTGCATAGTAATTACATTTGTAATTTTTTTTTTTTTTTTTTTTTTTGGTTACGTTGCACCCTCAGAAAAAAGTTGTGGAGCAGCTACGATCTGATCTTGGTATACAAAAAGAAGTGCCAGCAAAAAATGAGCAGGTCGGTGATGCCAAAAAAACATTGACTTCCTTTTAAAAGCATACTTTAATTGTAAGAATCTGTTTGACTACTATGTGCTTTGGTCATGTTGGTCGACTACACTTTTGATGCTGTTTGGCTGGGGCAAAAAAAAAATCCATCATATCACATCCAGATGTAATTTTGTGATCGCACATTTTGAGTGGCAATCAATTATGTCTGTGCACCAAATGCATGCACGAGTAGCACTTTTGTGACGTAACTATAGACGTGACTTTAGGACCATTCTATTGGTGTGCTACTTACTTTTTCTGTGAGATGGACCAGATGTTTTGTTACATGTAGTAGAAAAATAACGTGTAGTAGAAAATTAAGTGTTTGGGACAGTGTTGTAGTCGAGTCCATCACAAGTCCATCACAGGTCCATCACAAGTCCATCACAAGTCCATCACAAGTCCTCCAGTCTCAAGTCAAGTCACTAGCTATTCAAACAAGAGCATTCCTACGTCATTGTGCACCCCTTACTTGTGACTGGACTTATGAAAGGACTTGTGATGGACTCGACTACAAAACTGGTTTTGGGATTGTCAGGGAACTGGAACCTTGCTATGAAATAAAACCAGCTTGTTGAACATGTCAGTCTCATTTTGCCATTTGCAGGTGACATCCACCCCTCTCACCACATCCCAGAATCTCAACATCCCAAACCGCGTCGTGCCCCCAACCGCGGTCACTAAGACGCCCCCAGGGGCACAGCGTGGGTCCTCCCAGCACCACCAGCACCAGTCCCCAACCACGCCAACCCGGATGTCCATCTTGACCAACAAGCCCACCATGGTGACCATCAAGGTGCCTAATGTAGCGAGCCGTTTGGCGCAGAGCAAGCATGCACCTACGGGTCAATCACTACCAAAGGTGAGCATCCCACAAACAATAGGGCCTGATGCATGCTAATTCGGGCGATTCACAATGCACTGCGCCACCAAGAGTTTGCCATGAAGAGTCTGTTTTTTAAAGTTTACGGTCGACAAAACACCTCCCATTTGAATGAGTGTCAGTAGACAAGACAATTTGCTTTTTTTTTTCATAGGAGCAGAGCGCGTTCTAAAACTTAAAAAAACCATATTGATAAACAAAAAAGAAAGGCACAATGCACTGGGAAAAATTAACTCTCCGTGGCTAACTCTTGGTGCCGCGGTGCATTGCGAAACGCAAAAATTATCAAAATATATCTGGCAAAAGCGAAGTATAGTGGAATCCGGCGACCAGTATTCGAAGCTTGTGCGCAGGTGTCATGCTCACGCATATGCTGCATGCGCTCTTAAAGATGAGGTGCACACGCATTTTGGTTTTCCTATTGGTCGAAGGAGCCCGGAGTGCATGTGCATTACCTGAGCGTGACTCGCATGAGCCTGGTACCAGCGGCAGAAAATGGCTGCCGCTGGATTTGTCTATAGTGGAATCCGGTGACCATAATTAGAAGCAGTGGTGTCGCGTTCGCGTGCATGCTGCACGCATTCTTAAAGAGGTTGTGGAATGCTCGAAGACATTTCCGTCATTTTTTGGGTATATGTAGCCTAAGGTGTGATGAAATAAAAATGACTATTGTTTCTGTCATGAAATGAGTACAAAGGGTACTTTTGAGAGCTATTTTTCAGGTCCTGTTTCGACCCGAATGTGCAATTTGTGTAAAAGTCGTCGTTGCGGGCAGCAAACAAAACACAGTAAATCGTGACGTAATAAACAGGACTCATTTATGCTACTCTGCATCGGGAGTCCTGTTTATTACATCACGATTTACTGTGTTTTGTTTGCTGCCCGCAACGACAACTTTTACACAAATTGCACGTTCGGGTCGAAACAGGCATGAGAGGACTTGAAAAACAGCTCTGAAAGGTACCTTTTGTACTCATTTTATGACAGAAACAATAGTCGTTTTTATTTCATCACACCTTAGGCTACATATGCTCGAAAAATGACGGAAATGTCTTCGAGCATTCCACAACCTCTTTAAAACCACATGGAAAGTAACACGTACGTGCACACAGTCTTTAAATCCTTCAGCTCATCCAAAATTGACTCTGGAATCTGACAGTTGATCTTTCAGTAATTATGTGTGTAGTGGCTCCTAACTGTTTCAAACATCAAACTTAATTTAAATCCTTGGAACAATTTTGGCTTGATGCAACCCTGGAACACCAGTCTGAAGTGGCTGTAAGACCAACTTGTCATGTGTCTTTTTGTTTTCACATAGGAACCTAGCAGCCCCAGTAACCTGTACAAGAAGCTTACTGCCTTACCAAGGCCCTCCATGTCCAACCAAGGTGGTGCTAAGAACAATGCAAGCAAAAAGCCCCTTTCTCCAGAGGAACAGGTAAATCACTTCTCTCACTGGTACACAACCACTCATCTGGTATTTTATGTAGTACCGGTACATTGTATTTTGCAGGTTACCGTTCATAGGCAGACGTTGTGACATGGGTATTGTGATAAAGTATATTGCTTAGGGACATAGTAAAGCTACTTGGCATGCTACATGCCAAGGTTGACATTCCATTGAAATATCTATTTACGAGAGATGGCTTGGACATTTTCAAACGTTTATGGTAATCCTGTAGTTCTTATTACACGTTTCCACAAGCCCCATTTTACCTGATTAGATTAAATGTATCACAGTTGAGACAAACTACATGTCAAAATTTGAAAATAATCCAATGTTTGTATGCCTTTTTTCCCTATTCCTTTTCTGGAATAGATCTCTCTCATAGGACGCCATCTCCGTAGGAAATTACAACTGCGTGTTCAATGCCATCAGGTGCGTGTGCGCGCAGTGCGCAAAATGTTCTAGGCGCGCGCGTGTTGCTCAAAAATTTCTTCAAAATACTGCGCAGCCGATGCACATTACGTAAATTTGACGCCCAAAATGCCGATGCATATGGCAATCTGTAGGAAGTGGCGTCATTTGAGAGAGAGCCCATTGTTCAATTAACTAACCAATTCATGCATTTCAATTTCTTTCTTTCTCGACAGAAACTAGAATTTATGGCTTCGCTAGGGCTGATTACTCAAAAGACAGCGGAGCAGCTCAAGTGTAAAAGGTCCGAAAGGAAAAGACGGAGCACAGCCAACCCTCAGTTCTCCAACTACGACAGACAAGAAATGGAGGTGGGCAACTGGCTCTCAAATTGTATTCCAACTGTAGTCTCAGGCCTCTTTGTTCAAGTTCAAGTCTTGAGACATTTGGTCCGAGTCTGAGCTCAAGTGGTCAACTTGTTCAAAGCTGACTCCTGAGTCACATGTTTGAATAGAAGGGATACACACACATTCGTGTATTATCCTGGAAATCAGTGACCAGCACCGCACAATAATTTGGGAATTCATTCTTTACACCACCGTTGTTGAACGTTACCTGCACTTCAGGTAGTTACATACAAGTGATATTTCTTGCTATAACAAACAAAAAAGAAACACAAGAATTTGTTGTTAATACTTACAACAAAAAAGAAACTGCTAGTATTCAGAATAGGAGTTGCCAATGCAAATTCATAGCCAAGATATTTAAGGTCAAGTTCGAGTCACTGAAAAAGCGGGATCTTGCTACACTGGGCAGGCTTGTCACTTAGACAAGTGTTGCATGTTGCTGCGTTTGGCAGGGTTTCTAGCCAAAATACCCTGGAGGGTTAGGGTTAAGATGGACTCAAGTCTGAGTCCTGGATTGGAGTCGTACGACTCTGTAAAAATAGAGATAGTATTTTATGCAGATAGTATCCTTACATTAAACACCATACTATGAAGTCTTCACATACTGCCTGAGTGACTCTTAACTGTTGAATCCCTTGTTTTTGTGGTCACAACAGAGCCGGCAGTCGGCAACCCGGTTCCTTGCTGCAAACGGGTTTGGACAAGAAAAACGGAAAAGAGGTAAGAAGTACTAAATGTTAGTGGTTACTTTCTGGTCCTGCTTCTTTTTTTTTTCTGCCAATGTCTAAATTTATAATGTTCAAGTTTTATAAACATGTCAATGTAACCTCAAAATATAATAGCATTTAAGAACGAATTTGATATCACTTTACTGTGCACAGCTAGTGTTAAAAATCCTTCAATATTTGTTCCAAATATATAATGTTCCAGTTTTACAAACTCGTCACTGTAATCTCAAACTATTATAGCATTTAAGAACGAATTTGATATCATCTGACTGTGCACAGCTAGGGTTACAAATCCTTAAGTATTTAATCCTACAATAAAAAATAAAAAATTGTTGCCTGTCACCCAGGAAAGCTTCACAAAGGTTCGGATGGTTCGATGGACAACGCAGAGAATAGTCTCAACGGTACACTCCATAAACAGGAAGTCGATGTAAGTAGATGGAGGATTTGAGTTTTCATTTTTTCAAAATTGCTACAGTAGTGAGAATCACATTCAACCCTTACAACCATAAATGCTTCAGTATATGAATAATGAATGTTTATGAGTGCAATGGTAAGAATATTTTCATGAGGTGTAAGATGGAATGCTCCATTTCACGATGCGAAGCCGAGTGGAATGGAACATTCCATCTGTCACTGAATGAAAGAATTCTTTCCATTGCACGAATGTGAAAATTCATTATGCGTTTTATACAACGCCTGAACAGATCCTCGTCATCTGATTGGTAACTTGTAAACAGGTGCTATGAATGTACAGCATCAGAGCCATCCGATTTTTACCGTGGACTGGAACTTCTGTTTTTGCGGTGCGGCCGCGTCGTGCATTAGGACTAATATTTCAGTGACATGTGGTTAAAGACCCACCAATCAGATGACAGGGATTTATTCAGACGTTATATAATATCCCATCCCATATGATGGCTAGGTTTAAGCATTTCACAAGAAGCATTTATTTGAGTGGTACTTCATGTATTTGAAATGTGATTATTACACCAAAGCGCAGACAGAGAAAAAAAAAGTGGTGATTTACTTTGCTCCTGTTTCTGTACCTTAACAAAAAGTGAAAACAGCAATCCTTCCCTGGATTCCACCCATCCTGATCCCATTTCTCCCCTTTCTATGCATGTGCCTACCCTTCCCTCACCCCTCCCCCTAATCTTCCCCTTATTCTTCACTGCTTTCCCCTTGTCGTAAATGTGTCTCACTTTTTGCATGGCCCTCAAACTCCCATGCTGTTTTAAACAAGCATCTCAACAACTAAGAAAGTTCCGATATGAACCTTGCCTGTTAAAAACAACAGCTGAAGTTTGTTAATGGGTAATAGTTTGGCAATCCCAGATTGAAAACATCCGATATACACGGGGAAAGCCTTTGGGATCCATTAACCCTAACAGCACACAACCCATCAAACCCCATGGCATGTTTTGTTGGAATCTGTCAGGATGGGTACAAGTACCCCTAAACTGACAGTCTTTAACATTGGGTTGGCACACCTCCAGAATCAAAGTCAGAAATATGTGTGTGCAGTTTCCCAAATGGTGTTGGAATTTGCCAGGATGGGTGTGGTTCCTAGTAAATCTTGCTAGGGAGTTAGGGTTAAGCTCCCATCTGAATCTTAAAGGTAGAGTAGATCATTTGTCGTTTGTGTATTGGTTTCGTTTGAAGCAACAAAAGTCCTCAAAATTTAAAGACAGGTGCTTAACAACTAAACTGATGAAGGTTAGTTCTGTGAATGCTGTATATTCCGAGAAAACAATATTTCAATTCAAAAGTTGCAGCGTCTTATTCTGAATTGCGCCCCAAGTCAGCATCAGGAACATGTTCTCATTTAGCAGTGTAAAATGTCACGCACTGTACTGACAAATAATAGCTACCGCGCGTGCATGTGCGTCATGTCAAAGTTTGCACGCACCCATTCACGGATTTGCCCAATTACAAAGAAACTACAAACAGAAATTCCAAAAATGCGTCACTTGACTCATCTGCGGAATGACCTTCTGTCATTGTTTTCTTCAAAATGATTATATGCTAGAAGGAATAATTTTGCATGGAGTTTAATGCTATTTCTATCTTGAAACCAAGTAAGCTTTTCAATAATAATTTGGTCAATAATAATTTAGCTGCAAATGATCTACTCTACCAAACTATTACAGTTTTTGAGACGCTGTCTAAAGCCATGTCCAAATGGGGTATTTTGCGGTTATGGCCTACCATTGACACACTACAATGAAAAACTCTAGCATGCACAGCAATGCCCATTTGGACATAACCATACTCTTTCTCCCAACTCCCCCCATTGGCATGTTCCTTTCTTCTGCTTAACATTTCTGACCATGTGCATCACCCTGTGCGTCACCATGTGTGTGTGTGCTCTGTATTTCCAGAAGCACCGGGACCACTGCTCAACCTGTGGTCTGGCCACGGACGAGCTCCTCATGTGCGACACCTGTCCCCTGGTGTACCACCTGGGCTGCCTCGATCCCCCTCTGACCGCCGTACCCCCCGGCATGTGGAGTTGCCCGCAGTGCAAGGTACACAGATTTGTGTGTATTCGGGTCACTGGCAGAGGTCGGGATGGAATGGTGCACTGTGTGAAATAGGGATGTTGTGTTGAATACGAGGTTGCGTATTGAGGCTAAAAAATAACATGCTCAAGTGTGGCAGTTGTGTTGTGTCATAGTTACTTACAAACTAACAACTGCTTTCCATACCATTTTTTGATGACTTACATAATTTTTTCAACTTTGCCAAGTCATGACATCCTGGCCTTTCTTCACAACGCGGATTCATTCCATGTTTTAAAAACGTGAAAGCTCGTGTGCCATAAAATAAAGGATCAGTTGCACAGCAAATTTCTAGAAAGCAGTCTGCCCATGAGTAGTGAATTGAAGGGCACTTCAACTGACATCATATGGAGCATTCATATGCTTTGTAAGGATAGCGGTGTTATCCAAGATGTTATAGGGATGATGGCACCCAATAAGTACCCCTACAGAGTTTGAGATTTTAATGTTAATAAGAAGAACAATACAGTGGAATGCCGCTATAACGAACATCGTGGGATGCACAGAAAGTGTTCATAATAATGATCGTTCGGTAAAGCGATTTTGAACCGCCGGCCCCCTTTTGAGCAATAGTGAACTGGCATTCCCACATCCCGCGGCCGCACGAGGAGTTGTCACAAAACTTCAGCAACGGGTGGTTTTCCCTTTTATTCCTTGGGGAAATAATAGCCATCTAGCATTTAATACATCGATCCGGTAGATTTTTGTGAATCTGTTGACTCTTTTTAACAACAATGTTCGGTACGTTTTGTACATTAAAACCGGGAGGCAAGGATGATGTTCGGTATAGCCCAATGTTTGGTATGGCGGTGTTCGGTAAAGCAGCATTCTGCTGTATTGGTGAAGGAAAGGCCTACTACATGTACATGTATGGTAGTACGCCATAACTGTCCATACATGTATGTAACGAAAGATGCATGTGTTTTGGAGTGGCTATTTTCCAACCCTTGAGAGACTTCAAGTTGTTACAGGTCCCTGCACAGTGTTCTCCAACTTTGACGATTTTAAGGTTGGTGCTAGGCGTCGGTAATATTGAAAAGTTAAAAAGGTGGGGTCGGTCTTGTACATTAATTGGTGCTTTAAGATGCTATTCCCTTGAGCAATTTACATGCATAGGGTATGTCATGCTGCTTTGGCGCAGTTTGTAATGTTAAATATAATACGTTGGCTCCATTTATCTTTCCTTTTCCTTTGTTGCTACATATTTTGGGTTGTAAGGATAGAGTGCACATTTTTTTTTAACTTGGCAGCTTGATTTTAAAGCATGTTTTGACTTTCTAAGCTTGCCGGAAGTCGCGCAAAGCTTGACGGCCCGCCAGGCATGTTATGCAAGTTGGAGAACACTGCTGCATTGTTTGTACTAATCTGGCAAACCTGTGCAAGGGCGGATCCGGGGCCAAAGGCCATGGCCCCCAAAAAACGAATCAATTTTTTTTTTTTTTTATGTGACATCGCAATAAAGGCAGGCAATGAGTACACCACCATCTTACCTCAAAAAAACATTGGTTAAAGTGGTCAGAAATTGCCTCAGATCGCACCACAGAGGATCTAGAATCCAAAAAATTTTCGCCGTAATTTTTTTTACCCACTTTTTTGGGGGACCAAATTTTTTTGGGCCCCCCCCCAAATTGTGTCCTGGATCCGCCCTTGAACCTGTGGGGTTAGTAAGAGGTTGAAGTTGTAAAAGGGTTGTTTCAAGGGTGTTGTTTTTTGCTAATTCCGTCATAGTTAAAAGGTTCCCAGTCTGGAAATTGGCATGGCACGCTAGCCATCGTCCATTCCTACGTCCAGCATCGGACTGTGAAGGAAGAGGAAAAGCGTCGACTGCAGAGGCGAGCATCGGAGCTGCAGTATGAGAGGATACAACTGGAGGATAAGGCTAGACAACTCAACGATGCAATAGCTGTAAGTCCTTGCAACTTGAAATCACAAGTCATCACAAGCAACCACAAATCAATAGGTGTCAAGTTATCGGAGGTCAATCCCAAGTTGTCATAAGTTTTCACATGTCAATCGCAGGTCTTCACCAGTCAATTACAAGTCCTCCCACTTCCTCCTCGAGTCATCGTAAATTGTCCCAAGTCATCACAAGTGGTCAGGAAGCCAGTCACAAATCAATCAGATATCATCACAACACACCACATGCCATCGTAAGATATCACAAGCCATCAAGTTAATCACACATTGATTGCACGTGGTTACAAGCCATCACAATTCATCACAAGTCATTACAAGTCAAGCTAAAGTCAATCACAAGTCATTGCAGGTGATCACAGGTCATCACAGTTTATCACAAGTCATAAGTCAACAAAAAAATCAATCACAGGTCATCCAGTCTCAAGTGACAAGCAATCTAAGTGAACTTTGACAAAGGTATTCCTGTATCATTTTTCACCCTGTTGTTGGTGTTGATTGCACATGGTTACAAGCCATCACAAGTCATTACAAGTCAAGCTAAAGTCAATCACAAGTCATCGCAGGTGATCACAGGTCATCACAGTTTATCACATGTCATAAGTCAACAAAAAAATCAATCACAGGTCATCCAGTCTCAAGTGACAAGCAATCTGAGTGAACTCTGACAAAGGTATTCCTGTGTCATTTTTCATCATGTTACTTATACTTTTGACTTGTAATATGAGTTATGATTAACTCGGCAATCACCTCTGGCGCATACTCACCAGGGCCCAATTCCGTGAAGCTACACAGCTCTCTTATTTAGTACACTTGTTGGATTCTCGAGCACCAATCCAGCAATCTCCTGAAGACAAACAGAGTATACCGTTCAAAACGTCAGCGCCAACACTTTGTCCCAAAAGAGACGTACTAAATACTGTTGCCTCAGATGCCCTTGATTTTTATGGAAATGTTTTCGGCTCTTCCAAAATTTCCTTCCAAATTTCCCGTAGAACGCCATGGTCCAGTGGTTACGGTGTTTGACCCGTGTACAAAGGTGCATGGGTTGGAACCGTACCAGGAACATGGTGTTTGTGCCCTTGGGCAAGACACTTAACTATAATTGCCTCTCTCCACCCAGGAGTATAAATGGGTACCTGTGAGGGTCGAGGATCGATTGAGCGCTGATATGGGCTGCCGCGTGGTACCATGGCCAGATGAACGGCCAGATGAACTGGGGAATTATTGTAAAGCGCTTTGAGATCATTGATACAATGGAAAGCGTTTTATAAGCACAATTATTATTATTATTTTCTCATTTGCAGAAGCAAATGCAAGCCAGAGACTGCCTGACGGACTCCTTCCGCAAGACAGAAAAGACTATCGTACAACTCCAGGGCTTCATCTCACGCTTCCAGGTTTAACAGTAAACCCTCCCCCAGAACTGCAGTGGAATGTTCCAACACTGTGCTGCTGCCTACCCATGGATTAGCCCATTGAACCAAATAAGGTACACCATGTATTTGGTTTGTGTGGAACCTTAATGCCTCTACTGGTACTGCCCCAGTACTGCAATGGAATGTTCTTGTGCTGCAAAGCACCGTGCTAGTGGAATCTACCATTTGTTATTTTAGGTCAATTCTTAAATTTCGGTTTTTAATTAGGGCAATATCTTTCAGATATGCAGTCCCCTCCCCCATTACACCAACTGTTTTTATTACTAGTGGTGCATAATGTTGGTCTTGACAGTACTAACAATGCCACGTCCCTCGTTAGTCCAGTGGAATATTCAATGAGCACTCTGTGGCCTACCCATGGGATATACCATTTATTATAGCAGGGTGAATGTGCAATGTCAACAGTATTGCCAAGAGGGGCTTATATGGTATTTCTGCATGTGAGATACATGTATGTACATGTACATGTACTGTTTCATTAGTAGGGTACCATATTTTTTAAAGGTGCATACTCCAATTTATGCCTTGTCAGAGTAGAACAATATCGGCATGTATTCTGGCAAAAACAGGAAAATGACGCATTTTTTTATATGCTTTACTTTTGAAAAAGCAATCTATTAAAATATTGATACATTTGGTATTAAAAAAAGCTCCTTTTGCATTTAACAATTGGGTGCAGCAAAATTATTTGAAAACAGTTTGCGTTATTTGCCATGTTTTGTACTTTAAAATGCAGGAGCCAAAATTATATTTTAATTATAAAATTGAACAAAGTATTTGACTTGTATCATTTATATTAATGTTTGATACATTTGTCTCAAAGTTCAGCATACACGTATGTGACATTGAATATCCTTTAACAGTACAACAATGATACCAATTTCAGAAACAAAAATGAGTGAATTTCTTTAGTTTAGTGTGATACACGTACTTGCCTTTTAAGGTCGTAATTTAGACAGTTACCTTTTCTTCCACTTATATTGAGCACTTAAAAAGCGGAAATTTTGTTGTGTGGCAAGATATGTTCCCAGTAGTCGCAAAATATTACACAGGAAATAAAAAAAAAATTTCCAACCATAAATGTCGCAAATTTTGATATAATATATTTTGTGAAAAGTGTACTAGAAATTCTTTCCTATGCAATGGTTGTTGAGGTTTGAGTTTCTAATCATATAATTTCCAGCAATATCTTGTCCTTGCCTTGAAAAAAAAGTTAAACTTATGGACCAAATATGAAATAATAGAGAAAATTGTATACACACCCAACTCAAATAATTTTAGATATACTGACTTTACAAACATGGCCACAAAGTGTAATGCCAGAGATACATGCAGTAATTTAAACCACATGTTACTATAGTACAATGATGTACTTAGCACTGGAAAGGATTTTTTTTTTCTTGGTCCTGGTAACCCAGCTGTGTAACCAGTCCCAGCGAGACTAGATTGTAATTAAAAACAAAAATCTGTTATTTATTGATTTGTTTTTTGAAATAATGACTTTTTTTTGTTCTAGCTTATTCTAATTACTTTGAGTTGTGGGTTGTTTTGACTTGATTTTTATCTTCAGTTATGTTTCTGTTGTTTCTGTAGGGTATATTTCTTGTTATATTGAACATTTCTGGTGATATTTGCAATAGCCAACCGTTCACAATGTACTTTTCAACATTTTTTTTAACCATGATAAAGTCATGTTAACACTCCTAAAGGCCACGGATTTTTGGAAATTGCCATTCCACACACTGAAACGGTTGTTGAAATTTTGCAGGATGATCAAAATAATTATTGAGCCCTCCCAGACGTCTTTAAAGTCACCCTAAATATTACGGAATTCTTAAAAAAAAAAAGGACTTGTAGGCCCAACAAACTTGCTTAGCCTATCCCATTTCCAGTCTTGCCTTTTCTTATGACAAAGCAGGCTCTAATGGTAAAATATTACCTGCTTGAAATCATTTCACTCCCCCCAACATATGCTCCTCCCACTTCTGGGGTTGTTCCCCAGCTTCAGTCACCCTAACCCTGCTACGTACACACAACAGAAAGCAACAAAGGTAAAAAGTCGCATACTGTTGCATTTAGCAGGCAACTCAAAGTCCCCATGCTCTGTTGCATCTTGTTGCATTTAGCAGGGTAACTGCTCATAGTGCCAAGGCGATGCAAGAGTATCCACTGTTGCAGTTTGTTGCATTTAGAAGACTTCTCATTTGAGTTGAGTTGGATATTGTTGCATTTAGCAGAGTAACTGCTTGGTGCCAAGGTTGGTGTGCACTGGGTTCAATGCACAATGCAACACAATCCACTGTTGCAGTTTGTTGCATTTAGCAGGGTTATCATTTGAGTTGAGTTTGGTATTGTTGCATTTAGCAGGGTACCTGAAGAATACCCGATGGGGGTTAGGGTTAATAAATATATTAACAGAGTAATGTACTGAACATGCACGTTTTAGTCTGGTGCCTTTTAATAAGTTAACAGAGCATTGATGTTCTTGTGACAAGGATGTTAAGGTCAATTGGTTGTATTAAAGTTATAGTGAAGTTCCGTTTCTTTTTGTGTATATGTATTTTGCAAATAATACTTGTATGTAGTATACAATGAGATGTGCGTGTGATAAAAAAGAAATATTTAATTTATTGTATAGTGTGTTCCTAGGGGTTTGGATACAGTTTCCATGCACTAGTCGTATGAGCAACTTCAAGAAAAAAAAGATACTTTTGAAAATTTGTATAAAGGATATGTAAATGCAGCACTTGCGTTTTGATGTTTATTTTAGAGCTGATTTTTGTACAAGCCCCCACGTTAAGTTTGCATTTTGACAGACCATTTGTACATGTGGAAATAATCTAGTAACTTCTGGAGAATTCGACAGTCACAGTGGTCTTTGACACTTGTCATAGCCATACTTTCAGTGACAGTCACAATGAGCAGTGACCATGACACTGATGACAGAGATATTAATGGCTGTGTGTGGTTGTATGGATGGATGTGACTTTTTTTCTCTCTCCAATTCTTTGGCCTAGTGTACAGTTACTGATTTATCTTCCCCTGGCTTTACTGATTTCTAGTACTTTATAATTATTTTAACACCTGTAAAAAGAAGGAGTTACTGTGTAAATAAACCCTTAGAGAATGATTAAAATATGGAATTTAACTCAATTGTCTGCTTGCTTCTCCCATTTCATTTTGGGGGAGAAATGTTGCAACCTGAGTCAAGAACATTTTCTAAGTATTTCCTAACAAAATTGGAAATGTTCCTCAGTCCCAGATTCATGTATTATCATTTTTGCAATGAATGACATTCATTGAGATGATATATGAACACAAAAAAGTAGCGTCAGTTTGCAACATTTTTTCCCATTTTGGATGTTCAATTGTATTTGGTACCAGCAGTTTTGTCGCCGATAGTTTTGAACGTCTAATATAAAGCACTTTGTTCGTTTCCAATAATACCACTCAAAATCCAAAGAAGAATGCTCAGAACTGAACATGTTGAAGTTTCCGCTCGGTGGAAAAAAAGCACAGTAAAAACGTTTAAAACCACGCACAACATTTTGATCACGAAAAATGATTTTGTCAATAGCACTCTTATTCAAAAAATCAGTTGGAAATCACCTACATTGATTTCTTCGAGATTACAGCAAGGCGGACGGAAGAATTTCAAAAGGAGAGGGGAGTGTTTGTACATGTTTGCATAGCTTAAACACTACATGTATTTGCTCTTTTCACGCTCCGCCATTGGGCATGCAGAGAGCCTCGATCTGGCAACTTTACACAATAAAAATAGCTGGTTCAGTGATCTGCACCCCGTTGGCAATGAAATGACAACTAACAATGAGTTTATCTGAAGAAAAAAGACTGCTTTAGCCTGCAAAAGTCAACTCGTAAACATAGGCATGTCCTAAAGATAAGTGATGTTTACAATATAGTAAATTCTTACCTCCATTTTCAGGAATACTTTTACCAACGAACAGGAAGAGAATAAGGTAAAATCAACCAGATCCACTGACGCTTTCGTGCTGAGCGAAAAAAAGTTGCGTATATCCGTTTCGTGTGCAAATCTGACGATCTAATTTTATAAATCTAAAAATTAATGTGGCCTGACGTTTATGTCACATGCAGATGCATTAATTGCGCTGGCGTATGCCCGCCTAGCCTACGTGCGTCTATATAATGCATGCATGGGCCGGGACTTGCGAGCATGGAGCTCCATGGTGCGAGCGAGCAAATTGTCGACTCGAACAGACGAATATTTTTTTACTACAACTTTTGTAGTCTCGGACTGAACCCATGTATTGTTCTACTATTTTAAAGACGAAATTGAGGAATTTAAGTAAAAATGATGTGAAATTAATTGCTTTTTCAGAAATTTTTTTTTTCCTCGAACTTCAAAACCTACAAACTTTGAAGAATATATTTTCTCTTTGTTAACAATAAAATATTTTTTTGTTGAACACTGGTACTCTTGGCGATGCTTAAACGGCGGCGTAAGACCACCCACGTGACGGTTTCTTAACCAATTAGGGACGGGTACAGGAACGACCAATCGGAATGGGTAAACTGTCCATTTATTTAGAGGTATTTATGAATAAAACTTTTATAGAGTAGAAAGAAAAAAACATAATTGGAAAGAATGTTGCAACCTGACACCACTTCTGCGGTTGTGTACAAAGTCTATGGATAGTCAAGAAAATGTAAGTATTTCCTAACAAAAGGGGAAGTGTTTCTCAGTCCCAGATTCATGTCTATCACTATTTAATTTTGCAATGACTGACCTACATTGAGATGACATATGATGACCAAAAGGTTACAAAATTCTTTCCGAAAAAGAACTGAAGCTTGGTCAGCTGGGTCAGTGATTTTTCAATAGAGACTATATGCTTTATTTTTCTAGAACGGAAACATTGGAAATAACAGATTGTCAGAAATGTAAAGTATGGCTTTGCTGTCCTACACATCTGTGGTGGACGGTAAGTATTAAGGAATTGCACTGTATTCAGAAATACAAAGTTGGTAGCTTATGAAAAAAAAACAGGGCTCAAAGTCATGGGCCCTTTTCTCTGAAAATGTTCAACATATCTTCAGAAAGAAATATATGATGTAACTTCAGCCATATCTTGGAGAAAATTGTATGCAAAATAAAGGGTATAAAAATTATAACAAACAACTCTAAATACGTAAACTTTCTAGTGCATGACCGACTCCTTGGCCTTCATATAACAATGCATAATATAAATCAAATTAGGTTTGCCCTGCAGCGACGTATAAAGACTGTATACTTAGTGTGTTACCTCCCGAGTTAAAGTTGGAAAAAATCACTCGGGTGGGACTCGAACCCACGACCTCCTGCTTTCTAGTGCAGATGTCTTACCACTCGACCACCGAGCTAACGGGATCGGTTGGCTGGTTCGAATCTGATGTACATAGCAGCGGGTACCGCATTAACTGAGTATACAGTCTTTATACGTCGGTGAAGGGCAAAACCTAATTTGATTTACATCACCCCAACGCAAAATTCCATCTTATGAATAATGCATAATATACAGATACAACTGAATTAGCTCTCAATATGTAACTAGCAAATACATGTAGCATGTATACGTGCATATGTTTAACAATTTCCACAGTTAAAATTTATTTTGAATGACCATTTTTAATTTTAACCTGTGACACTTTAATGAAACATTCAAACCACTTTTTTTTCTCCCCTCTGTTCCTATAATTTCTATAATTGTCATAATTGCGTGAATAATTTGTAAAAAACTTTCCCAGAATAAGCTGGATCGGTATCTCGATGAAGAAGTCAAGGTCAAAGGTCATTTAGGAAAAAATCGCTGACGTGAAATTACGCGATGTTATGCGAACACCCATTCTGCTCGACATTAACACGCGAGCCTCGTGCACCCATCTCCATGCATGTTCATGCACCTTCAATTAGCGTTCGATTATCCCGTATGACCAGTAGCCCATATCATTGCGCATGCACAGTTGAAATACCGAACTGGCTCATTGTTATAACTATGTGAATAATTTATGATAAACATTTCTAGAATTACTGGCTGTGAACTATGACTTAAAACTTGTTTAAAGCTGGTGCCAATTTAAACAAAGGCACTCTTAGGTACATAAGACAAACGAGACAAAGATGACTTAGAAATTAAAGATGTAACAAAACAAAGCAAAAGTGTGCTCATGAGCGAGATAATTTGCTTTGGCTGTGCACTTCACTGAAAACCTTCGTCTAAAGATGCCATGACCGTCAACTCCCGGCCAAATCTGCATTGAAAGGGAGAAAAAAAGGCAAATTACAACACTGATAGTCCCTAATAATATAGAAAAGGCAATGATTTATTTAAAAAAAAAACAATTAGTGGAAACTTGAATTAAAATACTGTTAAGCGAATTGCTTTGCCCTGCCTAATTATATGAGACCCAGCTGAATGCCTTCAATGTGAAATTTTGGTGGGATCTTTGTTTGTTAGGTATTTTTTTTTTACATTTGATTTGATTCTGATGTTGTATTGCTGTATCATCTTCATGTAATTTTCATTTGTGTGTATCTTACTGTTCCTTTGCGTTTTTAAGCTCTGACAGGAGCTTCTACATGTCACTTCGTGGTTGGTAGGTCGGTCAGTCAGTCGGTAGGTCTGTCCCCGGAAACTTGAGCAAAAACGAGCCCCTAAGTTTCCCATAAAATATAACTACCAACTGACCAAAAATTGACCAAATGCAATGCCGTCGTCAGTAAATGCACTCTTGGTGAATCTTTTCGGAACACGCCCCTTTGTCTCGATCGATGCGCATGCGCGTCTATTTTGCATATGAAGTGAGACATTCCAGAACCGGGCCAGAGCTTATTGTGCACTCACGCTTGTTGTTGTATTAGTTTTGTTTCTCCGCGCCTTGAGCATCTAATGCTGGCGCATTATAAATGATCTTTATTATTATTGGTCTGTATACTCACGTCTTGAATGCTTCCTTGATCTCGTCAACTTTGGATGGCTGGCAGCAGACAGCGCAGCGAGACTTGCCAGTGTCAAACAGTGGACGCATGTACTTCTCTCCGATACGCATCAGGTCATCCACCGTGACCTTGGTGATCTGGGACAGAAGGTCACTGGAAATAAGACATTCGGGTAATAGTTAGCTCAAGTATATAGAGTAAGCAAATAAATACATTGTATACTATGTGTATAGTGCTTGCTATTGTACAACAATCGCAAAGGGCTTTATAATTATTTCCCCATTCACCAGGTATATGAGACCACACAGCAGCCGATATAAGCGCACATTCGGTCCTCTACCCTAACAACTACCCATTCATACTCCAGGGTGGAGAGAGGCAATTAATTACAGTTAAGTGTCTTGTCCAAGGGTACAAATGGCAGGGTTCGAACCCATGCATCATCACACATGAGTCAAACACCTTTGTCTAACCACTGGACCACTATATAATGCACTCACATTATCTCCTGCAACCACGTCACGTACAAACATTTTTTTTTAAGACTGCGCGATGCATGTACAATATGGATTCTGGAAGCCTCATTTTTCGCCAAAGGGATGACAGAGGTAAACAGATTCAATATTAAGCCTTGCTCTATAATGCGATGTCGAAATCTCATGTTTGAAAGTACTGATTCTACACACACAAAATGTTAAGCACTGTGCCGCATATCAAACACATCACCCGCAGTCCTAATTAAAATGTGACAAAGAGTGAGATTTTTAAACTACCCAATTCCAGGGGTTAAGTTTGTGCAAGGCATGATGGGAATCAACATGGCGCAGCAAGATGGTACCCATGGGGAACGAGGTTGTACAAATCTCTCTTTGCCTCACCGATTGTAGTTCTGGTCCGTTCCCCTGAAGTAGCTCAGCAGAGACTCCTGAGATGTGGAAGCCACCGTCTCTTCCCTCTCTATCACTTCGTACAACACGCTGCTGATGGCCGTCTCCAGCTGGACTGGGTCAAAGGTCGTTTTGCCGCTCAGGTAACCTTCCTGCAGTTGCCAAGCACAAAGGAGCAGGTTACCGACTAAAAGCCATGCGATATACACTGCTAGTGGCTGTTTCTCTGCTGAATTTCTGCTGAGAATGTAAAATTTGCTGAGCAAAATATTCAGGTTACCAGCTAATTATTTTAACTGGGTAGTCCATTCAGTGGAGCTAATTATTTTAACTGGGTAGTCCATTCAGTGGAATCCACTGGCCTCCCATAGGGCCCAGTAAAGAGAAGACGGTGTGAAGAAATTACAGTTTTACAAGTGGGAGGAAACCCCAGAAGAATATTTCAGGGAAAACCCACTGAATCAGGCAGGGACTGAAAACCCAATCCACATAATGGCCCATCCAGGAATCGAGCCCGGGTCACAGCAGTGGAAGGCGAGGAAAGTACCGCTACGCCAACCTCACTCCCCTTGAGACTGGTTTACAAGTGAAATTTGTTTTTCTAGTAATACATTTTGTCAGCAACACTTTCTGGCCTCCAGCTTAAATGCCATGTGATATACACAGCATATTACTGGATCTCAGCTTAAGTTTTCTCAGCATGGAAAGTAGCTAAGCGATCTGTTCTGATAATGAGCTACATGAAAATGGCCTCTGGGTTTTAATATTACCGGTACATTATTGTAAATGATACATGTATGTATAGCGCTTTCCGTCGTATCAACAATCTCAAAGTGCTTTACAATCTTTCCCCAATTCATCAGGCCATGTATGAGACCCCATGGCAGTAAATATATCTCTTCCGCCTCCCTTCCCCACCACACTCTCTGCCCCCGGCAGTAACCTCTCTGGATCCACCCGTGGCAATGCGTATAAGAGTCTCTCCCAACCCTCTCTTTGTAACAACTGAAGGGGGTAGTTGTGCATGGAATCCATATTGGAATGTATTTGGATGACTCACTACAATGTCCAAGGCTTGTTTGTAAGCATTGACCACGTGGGTACACTTGAAGAGTTGGAAGTACAACAATCCTTCCTCCGGTCGGCAATACATGCGATAATGGTAGGCCAAGCCCAGGCCTCGGATCTGCTTCCACATGGGACCCTGTAGGAAAATAGTGTTCAAATGGAATCATGTTCACTTTGGAGCCTGAAAGGGAAAGAGTCAAAGGAACTCATGATCACATGGGACACTGATGGACATTATTATACATTGCTACTTCCTTTCTTCCTCTTTATTCTGTGCATTCAGCATATCACAACTGATTTATGTACCATCTGTTTTGTGTTCTTGTTATGTCTTGTTGATGTTCGATTGTCTTTGTCTCGTTTGCTTCGGCAGTACACTGCCAAAGCAGCTATTGTTTTTGTTCTCTGTGTTTCGGTGCACACGTTGCCCATACGGATATTAAGAAATTTCAGCTCTTTGTTTTATACATGTTCGTTCTGTCCGTACACTTTGGCACTTTTGTAACGTAGATCTGATCGATTTCAGACTTGGCACACTCTTAAGCCACTACCTGAAGATGTCTGCCGAAGATTTTCATAACGATTGCATCATCGGGTGTCAAGTAGAGTACAATAATTGATTGATTTTTTGGCTTATTCGCTACTGCTGAAAACGCGGTTGCGGTCGCTTTTGTACCCTCAGTCACTGATAGAAGCGTGCACAACTGGCCTGTGTATGGCGAACAGCCATAAATAGTTTATTGCCCGATATGCATATAGCAGGGTTCGAAATTAGCGGTAGTTTTGTTTGTCTTTGTGTCAAAGGCATTTCTACATAAGCATTTTTGTCTTTTGACGATGCCTCATTACCAGCCTCCCTCTTTTTGAAAGTCTATCTTGTAAATTGCCCCTCTGAATGTATATCTCAATATAATTATCATCATCATGCATTCACCACTGTGTATTTGCTGTATATGGAGGAAAAAAAGTGTCTATTTAGATGTTTCAGCAAGTCAGCCGCTGTAGGTACTTTTAAAGTTGGTAGGTACATGTACTTAGACTGGGTTGTGTTATGGATGAAAATTGAAGTGACGTATATGATGACGTCCTCACAAGTCATGTAACGTCACAGTAAATGGATATTTTCAAACCTCTATATCTATAGAACTGTATGTCCATTTTGGTTGTAAATTCTTTGGTATCTAGACCAGGTTGGGTCATACATGAAAATAAAGTGACGTCATGGTGACGTCATCACGTCATGTACGTCACGTGTTATCGATGAAATTTGAAGTGACGGCGTCATGTCGTCATCACGTCATGTACGTCACATGTGTTATCGATGAAAGTTGAAGTGACGTTGTTATGTTGTCATCACATGTCATGTATGCCACATGTGTTATCGATGAAATCTGAAGTGACATCGTCATAACATGTTATAGAGTCATTTCAAACAGCCGAAACAGCTGGTGTTTGTCCATAACACATTTCTAGTTGAATTTGAAATTGACAATAAACCAAACTGGACTCATGTTCACATGGTTACATGACGGAAAACAGAGTAAAAATGGAATCATGTTGACACTGGACACTGATGGAAATGTAGTGACATGTTTATAATCAATTGTTTGTACTTTCAGCTTCATCAGGCGTTCCATACAAACAATTATGTTAATAAGTTTTGGTTGCCATAGGCACCAGAGTTCATTCTCGCTGTGCTGCGTTTGCGCAGTGTGACATGTATGTGACCTCTCACTAATCGTTTTCATTCTGCTTTGTGCAAGTTTTATTCCAACGTTGAAAGTTTCCTCAAAAGTTTCATTCAGTCAGTTAATGTGGGCTTAAGCCTACTGTCGACCAGAAGTTTGTTAATCATTGGAGTGCAGGTACGTGACAAACTTCTGAGTTTTGAGAGCATTAATTTTAAAACTTGTGAACAACCAACATTTTGTGTGCAGTTTTTCACGATATTCAAGAGCAGACACGAGGCTTCATAAAAAGTAGTAGAACTCATTTCGGGAGAAAACTCACATCGCTACAGAAACAAAGTTAAAATTAAATGATATTTGCATGGGACACTGATGGAATTTAGAGTCAAAATATAATTGTGTCCCATGGATCACTCCTGGAAAGAGTAAAACAGGAATGGAATCGTTTACACTTAAGCAAACAAAATAATGTTCACATGAGACATTGATTGACAATGAGTAAAGTTTTCATAAAATAAGCATGGCACACGAGGCGCATTCTTCACACACCTCTAATGCACAAAGGCACTCCATGTACACCATAATGGCTGGCAGGTCAGGGTCAGTGAAACTACTGATGCAAGGCACTGTCTGGATCAGGAAGGCGGATTCCACTGAGCCCACTCCCACTATGGTCCCCATAGGGGCACTGGGCGTCACTGGGCATAAAAGCTGGCTGGCAAACTTGCCTAACTTGTCGCTGTATCAAAGATAGGCAAAATACAATTGAAAGACTAGCACCCAGAGGGGCGATGGGTGTGGCTGGGTGAATTAGCTGGCTGACAAACTTGTCTTTTTTTCCACTGTATGAAAGATGGGTAAAATTCAATTGAATGGCTAGCACCCAGAGGGGCATTGGGTGCGACCAGGTGCAATAACTGGCTAGGAAACTTGCTTATTTTTTGTCACTGTTTGAAAGATGGGTAAAATTCAATTGAAAGATTAGCACCCGGAGGGGCACTGGGTGTGACTGGGCGTAAAACCTGGTCAGCAAACTTGCCTAACTTGTCACAATATAAAAAATGGAAAAAAAATGGGCAAAATACAATTGAAAGAGTAGCACCCAGAGGGGCACTGGGTGTCGACTGGGCGCAATAGCTTGCAGACACTCTTGCCTATTTTTGTCACAGTTTGAAAGATGGGCAAAATACAATTGAAAGACTAGCACCCAGAGGGGCACTGGGTGTCGACTGGGTGCAATAGCTGGCTGACACTCTTGCCTATTTTTGTCACTGTATGAAAGATGGGCAAAATACAATTGCAAGACTAGCACCCAGAGGGGCACTGGGTGACGACTGGGCGCAATAGCTTGCTGACACTCTTGCCTATTTTTGTCACTGTATGAAAGATGGGCAAAATACAATTGAAAGAGTAGCACCCAGAGGGGCACCGGGTGTCGACTGGGCGCAATAGCTAGCTGACACTCTTGCCTATTTTTGTTACTGTATGAAAGATGGGCAAAATACAATTGAAAGAGTAGCACCCAGAGGGGCACTGGGTGTCGACTGGGCGCAATAGCTTGCTGACACTCTTGCCTATTTTTGTCACTGTTTGAAAGATGGGCAAAATACAATTGAAAGAGTAGCACCCAGAGGGGCACTGGGTGTCGACTGGGCGCAATAGCTTGCTGACACTCTTGCCTATTTTTATCAGCGTTTGAAAGATGGGCAAAATACAATTGCAAGAGTTGCACCCAGAGGGGCACTGGGTGTGACTGGGCATAATAAATGTCTGGCAAACCTTCCTAACTTGTCACTGTATGAAAGATGGGCAAAATACAATTGCAAGAGTAGCACCCAGAGGGGCACTGGGTGTCGACTGGGCGCAATAGCTTGCTGACACTCTTGCCTATTTTTGTCACTGTTTGAAAGATGAGCAAAATACAATTGAAAGACTAGCACCCAGAGGGGCACTGGGCGAGACTGGACATAATAGCTGGCTGGCAAACCTGCCTAAAGCCCACGTACCACGGCACATGAGTCGAACACCGTAACCATTGGACCACAGCGCTCTACGCAAAATATGCAAAATACAATTCAAACACTTGCATCCAGTGACAGAATGGCAAAGTTGGCTTACTGTCATAGACATATCACAATAAAAAATAACTCCTTATACAACTACAGCAATAAGTAAGGCAATGGGTGATCAAAGGCATACATGTTTATGGATCAGCTTGCTTGAAAACGTGCCTAACTTCTCAATGAATGACAGAAGCAAACAACAATCTAAAGACTATGTTTTCAATGCCAATAGAACTTAATAATCCAAAATATAAAATTGTCACAATTTCCGATTCTTTCTTTTGTACCACAGGCCTACCATTTGGAGTCCGCATTGACGTTTTTCCCGACAAAGTGCTGTTGCCATGGCAACTGGGCATCTCCTGCCTCCTTCAGTTTCTTCATGTCGGCGGCCATGTGGATGCGCAGGTTGTTAGGTGAGGTCAAGCGGTCACGCAAGCCATTCATCTCCTTGATGACCTGAAATAATGATGACCAGTGTATTGATGATTATCAATATATTTCCCTTAAATATATATCTTTAGAAACTGATAGGCTGATTTCCCCCCCCCCCCCAAAAAAAATAAAGGATATGAAATGGCAATTTATGGCAAAACAAAAAAATCCTTTTTAACCAAATATTTCTGTCTGCTACAAGATTTGAACCTACCCCCTCTGGATCTTGATCCAATTTCTCCACCACACTGGACAGGAATTTCTGTTGACGAATCATGCTGGCAACATGGAAGTTGCTCTCTGCGAAGTATACAAAAGAAACAACACTGGTGCTTTGAGGATTTTGTGCCTTAGACTTTGCGCACAATTTTTTTTTTATCAATAAAAGAAAACAAAAAACTTGTGTACAAAATATTTGGCATTTGGGATAGAAAAACAAAAAGAAGCGTGAGAAAACAACAAAAACAACGGTTTTTCTGGATGTTCGGAAAAGCTAACAAGTGCATAGTAAATAGCAAATTGGCTGGTAGATAATGTTAAGTTACTGGTATGCAAAATTCTAAATGACGTCAAGATTACGTAATTAACCCTAACTCCCTAGCGTATTTTACTAGGAACTGGACCAAGTCCATCAAAATCCATCAATCAATACGCTTCCAATACAAAACTGTACATGACATAATGTAATCCACCTCTGACACACTGGTTGACATTCATGGACTTGCTACACGGATTCCGCCCCCCCCCTAAGATCTCGGCCATCGAGTGACGAAAAATTTTGAAACTTGGCACATTCATAGAGCAACTCTTCCTAAACATACCCAAGAAATTTCATGACTATAGGTCAAAGGGTTTTGGAATTATGGCTAATTAATTATTCATATGTACGAATGGCAATTCTGCTCTGTGTACACGACGTATATGCGAAAATTCAGTTTTCACGGCGCGTAGCGCCGGAAAATTTTTCGCTACGCGGCAACCCGTGGCCCGATTTTTATGTTTTTGGTATCAAAAGATGCGCAAAGCTCGAGGCTAAAAAGTCATAACAGCTCGGGTCGCGAAAAATTTTTTTTTAGAGGCTATCACGGAAAATGTTGAGGGGGGGGGGGCGGATTCCGCCCCCCCCCGGCCCCTTTAGGGTTAAGTCACGCCAAGCCTTCTGGACCAAGTCCCCCAAAATCCACCAAAAATGGGGGGATGGATTTTGATGAAATTGAGGTGGTTAGGGTAAACTGATGTTTAAATAATCTGTTAACTTTTATTTTGTTTTGCTACTATAAACTGTTTTACACAAAATACACTTTGAACTTTGTTCGTACATAAAATTGATCATTTACATGACTGGACATCGACCCCAAAAAACATAAAATCATTAAAAAAAATTAATGATGCAGAAAAGCTCTATGTTCTGTTCTGAAACAGACATGGACCTCTAGTTTATTACTTCTTGTTATTCCTCTATCCCCAATGCCATTATGCTTTGTACACTACATGTATTTGGGTTTTTTTTACTGCTTCTCAGCTGACTATCACACAGCATATAAATGTGCTGAGCAAATTTTTTTGGCTTTCAATTTCACAAAACTAGGCCTATGAATGCATAATGTATTGCAAGTGACAAGAAATTATGACCTTCAAACTCTTACCTTTAACGTAATTCATTTCCCTAACAGCTGCCACGGCAACTGTTCGGCCGTCTCGCTTCAGTCGAGCAACGTCATTGGTCATCTTGTTGGCAACTATCTTCAGTCGATCGGCCACAAACTGGGTCTGGTAGAGCAGTTCCTGAAGCCACTGCACTCCCTTGGCGTATTTCTCTACTTCAACCTGATATCAAATTGTGAAGATATTGTTGCCTTTTCAGAAAATCACTGACTTTCCAGGAGTCATTTTATTAACCACCCTGAATCCATCAAAAATCCATACCTCTGTTTTAGAGTATTTCAGCGGATTCAGGATACCTCCATATTGAAAACAGAGGGATTTTGATGGATTCAGGATTGTAAGTCAAGTGGTACTGCAGGATTTTGATGGATTCAGGATACCTCCATACTGAGCAGTCAACACCACCAACATTTTTGTGCATGACACAATAGGTGGATTTTGGCGTATTCAGCATACTTTCTAGTATAAGTGCTCAAGGGGTTAGGGTTAAATATCCTGGATGAATGGTAGACAAATTGGACTCCACATATGACTATAAGTTGAGTATAGGATTCTGGAAGTTGTTCAGAATCCTGTAACTTCAATGCCAAAGATTCTAAAATAGTTTGGAATCCTGCTTTGGCTAAAATGGGCAAATTCACGAGTCAGCCTTTTAAATTGAAAGCGAGGTAAAATCTTCATTTTTGGAACTTGCAAATAGAAATAACAGTAATGAAATAAATTTAATAACAAATTTATACCAGTTTGCTCTGCTGAAATAATTTAAAATTTGTGATTAATTATACGCTAATGTTCTAATCCACATGTAAAAAAAAAAAAAAATTAAAGTGAGACCTGGAATGCATAAATAGTCTGGCACCATCCCATTCAGCAGTTTACAAGGCCTATTTACACATACGTGATTTTTTCGCAACGACTTTTTCACGCAGCAATATCGCACACGAGCGTGTGTGAATGAACAAATACACGATTTTTGAAATTAGCCAGACTTTGTTGCTTAAATGTTAAATGCACTCATTGATTTGTGCATATATATAACGCGCGACATTATAGCAAAAATTCAGGGAGCACGATCAAGGTCGATTGTGAATGAAGTTGTCCTCAACTTAGCCTTGATATTTAATGAGACAACTCCTTGCAATTGATCTATCGCCGTTTGCGAGTTAGCTACGCCCCTTAGACAACCCTATGGAATTTTGTACGTTACTGGTAAGTTTTTTTGTCTCAGATTTTGTCTATTTGCATCTATTTGTTATATCATGTAATTGGACAATATTTCACAAGCTGCGTTGACGCGATTCTACCGCGATAGTTCAATTACAACTTCACTAATACCCAACCAATAATGACTCGTACAGACTTCATGTCCAAGTACCTACATGGTGAAAGAGTTCTCTCGCCTCACCTTAACTTCAATGAGTGCTAACTGGGAGAACTTTCCACAGCGGAAGCGTGCTCCCTTGAAACCTAGACTTGACTCAGTCGATAGGGTGTCGGCCGCTAGCTGTGTCACAACATCCTCATATGATATCAGAACTACAGTAACAAAATACATAAATAAATGAAAATTAAAATTATAAAAAGACTGCAAGTAAAACTTGCGCAATCCCCCTGGCATCCTGCCAGTTTGTATACGTGTACATGTACAGGCAGTTAGTAAGGACAATTTTCAGTGATGGCCTTGATTGTCCACCCTGCAGGTACCAGTACTCAGTTGAATGGAGAGTTTTGGTGAGACACCGGACTAACATATGTTAGAGTCATTAGTATCTCTCCAGAGACCTCGTAAATATCCATATTGGAAAGGATTTTTTGATGTCGGCCTTCTCTCCACAGACCACCTTTGAAGTTTGGTTGGGATTGATGACTAAACTTACTGTGAACTGCAACACACACACACGGACGCACAGACACACAGAAGGAATACGCGATCGCAATATCCCCCTGTCTGGCTTGAAAGCCAGGGGATAAAAAGAGCAAATAGCAGTTCAAAATTTGTCTTATGAACTTCTTCCAAAAAAATTTGGGTCATAACAAAAAGAGGTTTTGTTCCTACCTCCATCCCGCATAACTGGCGACTCAAATATGATTTCAATAAACAGTGGTAGATACCGCTTCAGATTGCCAGGTACAGAGGACGTGTCTAGCAAGACTGAAAACTGAAACGAAAAAGAAAACTGCAACTGCTCAAAAACATAAATATTTTAAACTCTGAATGAAATGTCTTAACAAATCTGGTCGACAACATTTGTTTTGAATTTCCAGTGTTTTATTTCAGAGTTATACATGTAAATTTTAATATTTTTTGAAGCATACATGGCCTGAAAACAAGTGTCTTTTTATTTCTGTGGGCACTAATTTTTGGAAAGCACAAAACTGGGTTTACAATTTTTTTACCATAAAAAACTTCAGACAATAATTGCTTCATTACTTAATGTTAATACTTGGAGTTTTGAAAGCCAAATTAATTTTTTTAAATATGAAAATATTATAATTTTTTTTATAAATTTTAAAAAATTTTGACGGTTTACGAAACTAGAAGTCACAAATTTAATTATTTTGGGAAAGGGACAGCATTTTACAAACCAGCACAAAGTTGGTGTGAATGTCGTCCAGCTGAAACGTGAACGGGATCTTCTGCAGATTCATCCCGTCCAGTTCCCCGTCTCCCTGGTTGCTAGGCAGGTTGCTACGGCGATTGATGGGATGGAAATGGATGGAGTCTGTGCCGGGCACCGGCAGGGAGCTGATCATGTTTTCCGGAGGCTCTGTCTGAAGAAATGAACCAAAAATATTGTTTCTGAAATTTTCTTTTTAACTATCTAAACTATTCTATGTTATAGTCGTTAGTGATGTATCCCGAACCACAAAGGCTGGCTGTCATTGCTTGTAGTGTACAGTTCATGTATTATTACATTTTGCATCTCGATTGGAGACCTCGAATATCCAACATAAATTACCTCATTTTCTTCCGTCGCCTTCAGAAGGACATCCGCCTTCTCCTTAAGCCCCGACTCCCCCAGGTCCTCCCGTTGCTTAGCAACACGTTGTTTCTCCTCCTCGGGCATAGACTCTGCCATTTTCTGGCTTGGTTCTCCCAGAATCTGTGGAACCATAAGGAAATTAAACAAAAACCAAGTTTGATTCATGGATTTTTATCTTTCAATTGAATTCTGAATTCAGGTTTTTCATTTGAATCACCATTGAACTAGCAGTGAAGGTTCTACTCACATTTCAGTATACAATCGACTCTCGTTATAACAAACTCGTTCGAACCTAGCCAAATTGTTTGTTATATCAGAATTTTGTATTAAGAGGAACATCAGTCCCATTCATTGTGCACATAAATGCACAGTCGGGACCAAGGCTTTATGTTTGTTATAACCAGAATTTGTATTAATAGAGCTTGTACTAACGAGAGTCGACTGTAATTTCTCATGGGAAAAAAAAAACTTAGCCGCAGACAACTTTTCTTATCATAATGGCTTGCTATTAGCGAAACAAAGGCTAAGAGCTAGTCTCAAGCAGTGAAAGAATTAACACTTTTTTTTTTACCGTGACAGATTTCGCCGTGATGAAGAAGTCGGTCAGAAGCTTCTTCCAAAAGCTGTCTGGTTCCTTGACTTGTTTCTTGTAGTTCTCCACCTGATTCAAGCGCTGCTCCAGCTATTGCAGACAAAGAAACAAGAATTACACTTATCATAATCACAAAAAAACAATGATTCCATTTCATTTGTAAATTGGACAATTTCTCTATTGGTACCTTATTTTGAGATATACATACAATTTGATAATGAAAGTGTCTGTCTCAAAGAGTTGTATTCAAGTGCCCTTCAAACCAAATTTACCATGTGCTTGCCTTAGGCCAATTAGAAACTGGTACTCGTTCTTAATTGATACGTGCTCATCGTCCCTGAATTATTGAACGGAAATGAATGACAACCATGTTAGCAATTGACCTATCGCCGTTTGCGATTTAGCCACGCACCTTAGACGATCCTATGGAATTTTGTACGTTAAGTTTTGTACGTTAAGTTTCGCGTCCATTTGTATATCATGTAATTGGACAATATTCCACAACCTGCGTTGACGCTATTTTACCGCGATAGGTTAATACCTTATGGGAATTTCAGGGTACATTTTTAGAATGGGACCTATTCTCAATTGGTATCTGTATCTTGCACGCCTAAACTTATTTGTAAATGGGTTATATTCTCAATTGGTACCTCTTCCTTGGTATCGCAGTATAGGAAGTCACCGATTCCCATGAAGGCAAAGGTGTCGTGAGGTCTTTCCTCCATGTGGTTGAGGCACTCTAGGATGCGGCGATGGAGAACACTGGCCATACGCTCCATGTCAACAGGCTCCTTGCCTGATGATATGCCGTCCAAGGTAGAGCAAAGTCTATAAGAATTAGAAAACCAACTTCAGGTTGAAGAAAGAAATGAACCGGAGATGGATATAAAACTGCCACCTTTGGCAGTTTTATAGGGCTGGACCCATAGAATGGAGTCCTTGGGCAAGCCACTTTTCCCCAGTTATGTCATAGAGACCTTGTTAGAGACTTCCACAAATGCTCATACAGTGGAACATCAGATTTAAGTCCGCATGAATGAGCGAAGATTCCTACTGCTTTACACTATAAAAATAATCTATACAAGCTATCCACACCTTTGTATCCAGCCCTATCTACTATACTACGATTGCCTCTCTCCATCCAGGTGTAGTAAATGGGTACCTGGTAGGAAGAAATTCCTTCAATGCTTGAGTGCCGTTATGGCTGCCGTGCTAACGCCAGGGTTATTATAGAGCGCCAGGAGCGTCACTTCGTGACGGACATGAGCGCTATACAAGAAGCCATTATTATTATTACATGCAATGTAGCCCATATAGAAAAGTACTGAAGTGAATTGCATATTCTGCCTTTCAGTGTGAATTGTTATCACTACCATTCTTTTTATCTCACTGAGTACGTACATGAATTATGTTTTGAAGAAAAAATTACTATCCTGCATTTTTCTCAAAGGGTTCCTCAGGCAGTGCCCTTGTATTTACCTGTCCTTTATTCCCGACAGTTTGGCTTTTGGGACGTTGTCAAACTTGACGTAGACACAGGACTCTGATGCTTCAATGACGGAGTAACGAACCTTAAAACAGAACAAAGAGAGATCAATGTCTATCTTGAAATCATGCAATATTTTAGATTACTATACCTCATACATATCCATGATCGAGAGCCGAACTCTCATTGGTCTATTCACCATCACGTGCCAGATGTTATTTTTGCTGTTTACCAAACGCTCGCGCGAGGATTCACGCACAAGGTAAATACGCATGCGTAGTAGACTGTCGCACGGGTTAGCCGCGGGAACATCGCCCAAGCGAGCTAAACACGAAGAGATGGTAGCACGGTACGCATAAATGTTAATTTTCCTGAGCTGAATGATGCCAAACTGGAGAACATTTATGGACAATAAAGATGCCTCCTGTACAAAAGAAAGTTGTCCACAAACAACTGTATTTACAACTGGACTGCAAACGAACTGAACTGGTGAAGTTGAGAAATAATATATTCTTTCGGTGAGCTGGACAAGATCTCCGACAATATTATTTTAGGTGCATACTGCAACGAAAAAAAACTTGGCAACTGAATATGTATGAGGTATAGTAAAACAAATATATGATGGTTTATTTTGGGTGGGAAGTCAAAATTAGCTCCCCTCGGTATTGGAAGTTGACAAACTAGTTCCCTTGGCGAACTTCCAGTACCTCGGGGAGCGAATATCGACTGTCCACCCTCAAACCATGTTTTATATACCATACATTGCCAAAAACTTTTAGCCCTATTTTTTTTTAAGTCAATGTCAGAGGATCCAGGGTTTGTTTCTAACTGCTGACAATGTGTTGATGCCTTGTGTCCTTAGCAAGCCACTTTACCCTTTTCTGCTTAGGAGAAGTACAGTTGAACTTAAGTATAAATGAAACAGTTCATGCCATTAGTTTGGGTGAAACCATTGGTGGACTGGCTTTTGCATCCAGAAATATAGAAATATTGTCATCCCATATAGGGGAAATAAAAATCTTCTCATCCCATCCCGGGGAATAGAAATATTATCTCATCCTATCCAGGGAAAATACAAATTTTCAAACCACCAGGAGAGCGTAGAAATATTTTAACTTGTTCAGTGCAAAAAAATTCTGAGAGAAAAACCAGCTTGATGAGCCACACTGGCTTGATGGATTTGGACAATTCATTAATTTAATTAAGGGTTATCTGGAGTTGGAATCAGAATTTCTCCCTACCTTACTGCAGTAAGGATCTTCTAGTTCTACAAAATCTCGCTGCAGGGGTGCAACGGATGTATCAGTCAAGTATTCCATTAATACCTGCACGGCTGCCATGGTGTACAAGTCCTGCACAACGAAACACAATTATTATGGAAGTTATGAACTGCTTTGCAATGGGCCATTCAGGATTTTAGGGCTGTTTATTTTCAAATAATTTAGTATTTGATTACTTGAAACTGCGTTGGACCGAATATTCCGATATTCAAAACTGCCAGCTGCAGCTGCAACTGCAACAAAACTGCAACAAAACTACCAAATTATTATGAAATACCTTACTTGACTGTAAGTGAATAGTAGTCTCAAGTATCCTGTGAAATCATAGTAACTGGTGTGCTGTCTTTTTCAAGAAAAGTCGCGTTTTTGTATCAATTTCCAACGATGTGGGTCGGACGACCATCGTTAGAAAGAAAAAAAATGACTTTCAATAAAAACCATAGGGCTCTAGCAAGGCGCAAGGTGCACATTGACACATGTTTTATCCGTGCACTCGTAATTACGATTAAACGTGTAATTAGCGCTAATTTGCTGGCTTCTTAATTGGACTTAGCACCAATTATATTGTTCCTAAGTAAACTTCCAATCCATGAAAAAAATTGATTTGCACTCGAGATTGTGACTAAATCAAATTTTGGGGGCACTATATGGGGCTCCCCCCCCCCTCCCAACACACCACTGGCCAAAAGTTTTCGTTCCCTCACAAGCACTCGGGACAAGACTGGGTACTTTTTTATAAAAATACGTCGATAAAGGATAAAACCCAATACTGAATTTACATCAACCCGACGCAAATTCCGATAAGGTAGACACTTGCCTTTGCTTTCGGAGCCCGCCATGCCATGTAGACCATTCCATTAGCCTCATCATCTGATGGGTAAGGGACTGTCTGAACAACACTCTCGGTCAGGGGTGGCACTGGGCCCTGCCAGGGGCGTACATAAGGCGGCAAATCACCCTGGTGAAACCAAAATACAAAACACTTCATTTATGTGGACTTTTTGAAGCTCTTACCCTGCTGAATGCAAAACAGTACTTGTTTTCTGCAGATTTTTTAGTTCAGCAGAATCTGGTCTCTGGCCTCACACCTACAAATGTCTTGCATAAAAACATAAGCACCATGCTCTCATCAGGGTTGATATTACAAATGAGCAGAGTTGTAGTCGGGTAGTTTCCGAGTACCAGCTTAGCTCCCAGAGATTAAGATGGTTTGGTATGGAGAAAGCTGCATAATGCAGACAATGGACAGTAAATCCCCACCAAAAGGAATTGAACACTTTAGACAATCAGAATCTTGATTGAACTAACCTTTTTAGAACAAAAGTATTCGGAAAGTACTCGCCGAGTACTTTTCAAGTACATTTAGGGTACTTCTGTCCGAAAACGTTAACTAGAAAGGGGTTTCATGTAACCAAAGTCTCAAATTAATTTTTTTCTCTAACACTGACTTTATTTTGCTGTCTACTGTCAATGTTTCTCTCGCGTTATTCAGAGGAAACAGCTCAATACTTGGTAATAAACAAAGTACTGAGAAAGTACTCGACTACAACTTTGCGAATGAGCTCCACACCAAAATCATTTTTACCACTGCGCGCCATACTACATGTATATAGCAAAGTGTCTTGTTTTTAGTGTTTCCGTTACCTTAGCGATAATTCTCTCCTCAAATGGCTCCAACGCTTTAAACACCTCCTCTGGAGTAACCTGGCCAGTGATTATTAGACAGAGGTTGTCTGGTCGGTAGAAATCCTTGTGGTACTGCCTCACTTTAGTGTTGGAGGTGCTGGTCCGCAAGTTGCTCATGATGCCACCTGTTTCAGACTTAAAATAATATATAAAAAAAACACATAGAAAACATAAAACACAAAGAAAAAGTTTTCCAAAGACTATACCATCACCAACTTTACTAACCACCTTCAAGGTGCATCAAGGCAAGCTGCTGATTAACTGAACAGGCCAGTAACTGATTTAAATTTCAAGTTTGACTGTGAACTATGGTTAACTATAATTGGACCATAATCTAACCCACGATAGTCGATACCGTGACCCACGCCATGTCACGCCGAGTGACGCTAATGACTATGCTTATATGCCCGTCATCATTGTGTGCTGGGCTGAAATCGGTCAGCCGTAGCGCCTACGGCACTTTGCTGAACACTGCACATGGGTTGGGTCAGCAAATAATTTGTTTGATCCTCATCAAAATTTTCCTTGGAGATGGTTCACGTTGTAATACTAATGTCCGCAACAACAGAGTAATTTGAAATTCGGAATATACTTAGATGATATAAGTGTTCCAACTACTCGTGAAATAACAACTGGGATAAATTCCTAGAAACTGGGATAAATACTACATTTGGGGAAGTTTTCGAAAGATTTCTTCCAGACTTGAAGGTCAGCTTTGACAGTAACCAGTATTGAGGTTTTGGCATCGAAATATAATGCCCATGACATGTCTTGTTGATAGCGCCCTCTCGCACTTGACTGGGCACAATCAAAATCCAGTCTTGGACCAAGACCACGACACCATATCAATAAAAAATGGTTGTTGATGAACTAGGTGCAACACCCACCTTGTAGCCGCAGCGGCCGGGGTACATGGCTCGTAGCATGGCTAGATGCGACAGGCTTTCTCCGCTGTTCTCCCTGCCTTGCATCTCACAGTAGACAACACCTGCGTTCTCTCCTTCACCATTCACATGGTGTACCTCCGTCACATACCCAGCCTCCTGTAAGCCAAAATAAATAACAATAAAGTGCCTCTGTCTATTATTTCTATTTTGGCTATTAAGATGTTTTTTTCTCAGGAAGAAAAAGGGAAAACTACTTTACTCACGGTGAGAGTTGGGTAGAGAACGTGGTCCAAGTAAATCGGTAGTAAGTTCAGAAATCCCTGGCTCCCTGCTGTCATGACTGTGTAGCAGGTGTGGTCGGTGTCTGTCCAGGCATTGGTACCCTGAGCAAGACACCGGTTGGCGAGCATATCTAAGACACCCTGGACAGAGGTTAAAGACTTTGAAAGAGTGGTTCACAATGGCATATGTTGTTCCTGTTCAGATTTGTTTGAAATTAGAGTAAAATTATCAGCTTCTTATTGCTTTAAAAAACTTTTAACTTTATTCCCTGAAAATTGCCACAGTTGTAACTCGTTCAAGACAAGCTAAGTGTCACATACAACATTCACTATAGAACATAAGATACACCATGTGCTCTTGTTGTACAGTTTTATAAAAAAAAAAATAATAATAATAAATAAATAAATTCACAACAAAGTAATACAAATAACATTTGTGTGGCAGCACTTAGCTCCTGAATACAGATACAATATCATATATTTGCCATTTACCTTGAATGGGTATTGCTCGCTCCCAAGGAAAATAAGGTGTTCCAATGTATGAGGAAGGCCATCATCATCATGGGCCTCAGTAGCTATGATGGGGGTAACACAATCAAATGAATTTTACATCTGTCTGTGGAAATCTGGAAATTGTTGTGATATTGCACTTTGTCATAACATCAATTTAAAGAGACCTAGCGACAAGGCAAGTTTGAGTTGCCATCAAAGGGACTCCATCACATTAATGTGGCTTATAATGACAAACTGCAATATCGCTACAATATTTTCCCCTGGTATAGGAAACTTGACTCTATAGACACTTCTTACAAGTTACAGACAATGGTGAAATGAAAAACTAGGCCTTCAGAGCTACGGCAAGGCCTATCTGACAAGGCCGATTAAAATAGGAAAGAAAGGGAACAAAGTTTCTCATTAGGCTTTTTGAAAAATGAATGAGGCACCCCCCCCCCTTTTTTTCTCAGATTTTCCAAGATGATGGATTCCATTTTTCAACTGACCCATAACCCTGACTGTCGCATTTCACAAAAATTGAGTGAGAATTTGTGGCTTCGGCGCGGCTATGTGTGTGTGGGAGTGTTTAGGTGTCGTACATGTTCTTACAGCCCACATGGTGTGCAATGTGTGCAGTAGCGCATGGTGAATGGTTGCACAGATATTTAAAAACAAAACTAAAAATCCCTGTATTAAAATTTCATGAAACCAAAATTCGTAAGAAATATGAATTACACGTTTCAGTATTTGGGTTCTGTTGGAGCATCCCTGGGGTTCTCTTAAAACATCACAAGGGTTCTCTTAGAGCATCCCTGGGGTTCTCTTAGAGCATCCCATGGGATTCTCTTAGAGCATCCCTGGGGTTGTCTTAGGGCATCCCATGGGGTTCTCTTAGAGCATCCCATGGGGTGAGCTCCTAGAACATCCCATGGGGTTCTCTTAGAGCATGCCCGGGGTTCTCTTAGCGCATGCCCGGGGTTCTCTTACAGCATCCCTGGAGTTCCCTTAGAGCATCCCATGGGGTTCTCTTAGAACATCCCCGGGGTTCTCTTAGAGCATCATTGGGGTTCTCTTAGAGCATCCCATGGGGTTCTCTTAGAGCATCCCATGGGGTTCTCTTAGAACATCCCATGGGGTTCTCTTAGAGCGTCCCATGGGATTCTCTTAGAGCATCCCATGGGGTTCTCTTAGAGCATCCCCAAGGTTCTCTTAGCGCATGCCCGGGGTTCTCTTACAGCATCCCCGGAGTTTCCTTAGAGCATCCCAAGGGTTCTCTTAGAGCATAATTCCTGGGGTTCTCTTAGAGCATCCCATGGGGTTCTCTTAGAGCATCCCTGGGGTTCTCGTTGAGCATCACAGGGGTTCTCTTAGAGCATCCCTGGCTTTCTCTCAGAGCATCCCTGGGTATCTCTTAGAGCAACCCACCAACACTGCACTGGTTGTATAGGGGTTCTCTCAGAGCATTTGGGTTCCCTTAGACAGTCCTTCATTTAAAGAAAATCCAGGAGAGCTATAAATCGCTCTCCTCAAATATTTGAGGAGAGCAAATCGCTCTCCTTAAAATCTACGGATAAACAGTGGTAAAACGACGGGTTACCATTGTTTTTGTTTTATTTTGACATAAGGATTTATTCAAGGGGCTGCGTTATTATTAGTTTTTGCATAATAACATATGCTCAAGTTGCATTACTTTTTTTGTTTTTGTAACTGTAAGACAAGGTAAAATTTATTTTAAAAAACTAACTAAATGGAGATTAATAAAAGGTTTGACTACTACTTAGGCTTTCATTTTTTAATACAGTTGTCAGTTGGTTCATCACTTGATTATACTTGGAAAATGGAGAGTTAATAAACGGCACATAAAGCAACTGAATATTTGCTTTCAGATTCGTTAAAATTATATGAAAGTTTCAGCCTGAACTATTTCAATTGCTCTACGAAATCTATACAAAAATGGCCTCAAAATGACACAAACTTGCCTTAAGTTTTATCGAAAATATCTGCCGTCGATAATCTTAAAAATAATGGAAAATGCAGGTCAAGTATGCCATATACACAATGCTAGTCACGACGAGAAACTGGCTAACAACATCTGAACTTCGCACTAGTACGAGCGTTTGTGATGAACTGTGTGTGGTGGGCAATGAGACACGTTTTACGGTATAGGATTTCGGTGAAACACGCTGCATCGTTTCACTTCACATACCAGTAAAACTTCCTCAAAATAAATTCATGAACACGGGAAATACATACACAGACAAGAGAGATCAAGTTCTGTGAATAAGCTTGCAAAGATCGTCCTTCTCAATCGTTGTTTTCTTGGCATTTTTACGATGTCTATTCCGTCCGGCCTGCACGCAAAACACTGTATGGCAGTGCATTGCACAGCGCGACTATTACATTGACTGGTTACCGCATTTTCATCATGCCTTCATTGGGACTTAGTACGCGGCGCAGCGGGAACCAGTCATTGCTGCACTCGCACGTACGGGCCCACGTGTTTTCATGCAGCTCTATGCGATATGCAGATTGTGCACGCACAGTATACAACCGCTGTACATACACACACGATCTTTACAGTACGTACGAGCTCGATGTTCGTTCATTTTTTAGCGATGTCCAGCGGCATATTAACGTGAGTTTGGGCATTATACCAACGAAAAATACGTGTAGCTTCAGACTTGACATCCTTTGCGTTTTTATCACTTCTTATTTTTAAACTTCCCGTGTTTGACGAGCCCTCTTTTGGATTTCTGAGGAGCGCTATTTTTGGCGCTCCTTCGAGACAGTCGAGGAGCGCAGTAGGAGCGCCTGCGCGATCGCGCTCCTTAAAAATGAAGGACTGCTTAGAGCATCCCTGGGGTTCTCTTAGAGCATCCCTGGGGTTCTCTTAGAGCATCCCTGGGGTTCTCTTAGAGCATCCCATGTGATTCTATTAGAGCATGCCCGGGGTTCTCTTAGGGCATCCCATGGGGTTCTCTTAGAGCATCCCACCGGGTCCTCTTGGAACATCCCATGGGGTTCTCTTAGACTTTAAAGCATTTCAGGGGTTCTCTTACAGCATCCCTGGGGTTCTCTTAGAGCATCCCCAGGGTTCTCTTAGAGCATTCCTGGGGTTCTTTTAGAGCATCCCATGGGGTTCTCTAAGGGCATCCCTCGGGAACTCTTAGAGCAACCCACCAACAACACTGCACTGGTTGTATATGGGTTCTCTTAGAGCATCCCAGGAGATTCTCTTAAAGCATCCCTCCCAGCAACATTGCAATTGCATAAGAGGTCTCCTAATTAGAGCATCCACATCCAAGCCCTCACTGCACTGATTCCATAGAGGTTTTCTTTCAGCAAACATACAATCAGAGCAGTGAGTGGAAGGGGATGTGCAAAATTAACTTAACACCATGGACAACCTGGCAGTAATACAGGACGTATTTAATGAACAAGCCAACAAAATCATCAACATTTTCCATATGTTATTTTTTTTCTCGGTCTGTTTCAAGTCGATCATTAGCCTTGTGAATGACTGCTGAATGTATGAGGTATGATGCAAATGGAATCTGGGATGGGATAATACAGGTGAAAAAGGACAATTTTGGGGAGGCCATTCTGGAAGGGTCTCTTCAGACCACACTCTCACGCCCTGTTTATGTCTGCAGCGCTACATGTGAATGAATATGAGCATGTCAGCTGGAGTTTCTCAAGCTAGGTACATGTAGGGTTCTCTACTTCTGCAGTTCTAACTAAGTTAGGGCCTAACTTAGTTAGAACTGCAGACGTAGGCCTAACTTAGGCCTACTTCAACTTCTGGTCATCCGACATGTCCGATTTCAAACATTCAAAAAGTTTTCAATTTCTTAAACCGAAAAGCCAGCCTGACATCTTGAAAGTAAACCCAGGTTCAATACGAGCCAGAAAAAAAAAATCACCTACCAGAAGAGCCAAGGCCATCAAATTTGCGACACAATGGGTGTCGGAAATAGACGGACAAAGCTCTTATTTTACTCAACGGAAAATGAAACAGCGTCCATTGCAACCAGACTTTAATGTTCAATTTCCCGGATTCCCAGCCAAAATCTTACCAAGACAGAAGAAGCCATTGACAAGTGGACCCTCAACTTGTGCGATAAAAACCTGCAAACCCGTGCGGGTCGATTTGTACTTGTTGACCGGCACGACACCGTTGGAAATCACCGAACACGTCTTCTCGAAGTGGGCTGACATCTTGGAAAGAATGGAATTCAGTGGAGAGTAGCCCAAAAGAAGCCCAATATCCTGCAGAAAACGCTTATACTATCTGGCTGACCCGCTCGGAAACTAGCAAATAGGCGCGTAGCCGGCTTTGCGGAGCAATTTATACTCGAGCGCCCTCATTCCAGATGGACTGCCAATGAACGACCCATCCCGGGCTAAAACTTTTTTTGCCGGACGGAAGAAGAGGCTCATTCTGGCGGGGTTCATCATTCATCGTCAAAAGAAATCCTAAAAAAAATAAGATGCTGCTGTGACACAGTCATGCTCAAAAGAAGGAGTGTGGTCCACCTATGTTATGTCTTTACATCATCGTGGTCACCGGAGTATCTAGTCGATAAGATTCATCGGACCTTGCCAAATTCATCGGACCTTGCCAAATTCATCCGCTCAGGATACTAGGATGGATACTGCAGAAATATTGTCCAACGATCTTTATCAAGTTATCTAACTTCCTCATGTTACATGTAGTGTGAAAACCTGCCTTCCTTTGTGTTATGCAATTGCAAGGTTCCAAAGATTACCAAAAACAAGGGGAAACAAGTATTTGGAGGCATTATAAACATAGGCCTACATGTACATGTAATAAAGGGACATAGGGCTGGTCCGAATTACCCTGTGAAATTATTCCGCGACAAATTTCGATCGAATGAAACCTGATTGACAGAAGGTGGTTTTAAAACGTGCTCGCCGCAGCGCAGGCATCTTTTTTTTTACGTGATGCGTTGTTGGCAACGGAATCCAGTCATGGCCCTGGGCCTCCTCTCCCCTCCTAAAAAGAAAGCATGTAGGCCTGTATGTTTTCTCTGTTTTCTCAAAATGTAGGTGAAATATTGTTATCATCAAGCTAAAACTTAAAACAGGTTAATAATTTTTATGCACCTGTCTTAAGCCTTGCCTTTACATCTATGCACTGAGAATATGCACCCGTTCCTAACGACATTAAAAGCAGTGTCGGTTTGTGAATTAAACATTGTCGCCCTGTCACAAAAGTGGGGTCAATCCTACTGCGTTCTTTTCAGAATTCGGATCGTAATTTCCTATTTTTAATATGCTCTGGCAGGTAACTTACTTAAATGTTTGGTTGTAATTTTTTTTCACACCATGAGCTTAAGTACTGTGTGCATGGCCGGGTCGGTTTACTGAGCATGTCGTCGTGAGTTGACTTCGTTTAATAATCAGCCAGAGCTAGATGCGCGTGCAAGCGATGACGATTTTATAGTGCATCTTGTATACAATATAGGCTACATCAGATGTGAAATCATGAAAACAATAAAAGAGAGATTTAGGCTTAAATAAAAAGAAAAGAAAAGGAAACAAACTCGATTTTGTTCCACTTATTTTTAATTATAAAGGTAGATCATTGTGCAGTTGCCTAAAAAAAATGGTCACGATAAAAACATGGCTGATAAGTCGACCACGATAACTTGGGGTGTTTATAAATATGGTTAGGATTATGAAAATGATTATGATGATGATTATGAAATTGGCTTTCCAGTCATTAATCGTTTTTGGTGCTACATATTTTTTTTAATATTAAAAATATATTTTTTGAGGGCGACATTTTTTTTATTTTTAATTTTTTTATTATTTTTTACTATTATAGGGCGACACACCTTATTCTTAAAACCGCCATTTTGACGAGGGCTACTGTTTGGGTTGGGGCTAGGGTAAGTTTTGTGCACGGTCTATGGAAGTGTCGACCTGTTGTGGTTAAATCAAATTATAGGTTTTGCCCTTCACCGACGACAAACACTATACTTAGTGTACGTGTTACCTCCCGCCCGAGTGAAAGTTGGAAAAAAAAATCACTCGGATGGGACTCGAACCCACGACCTCCTGCTTTCTAGTGCAGATCATGTGTTACCACTTGACCACCGAGCTAAAGGGATCGGTTGGCTGGTTCGAATCTGATGTACATAGCAGCGGGTACTGCATAAACTATTATAAGATGGAATTTTCGGGATGATATGTTTTGCCATTCACCGACGTTTAAACACTGTATACTCGGTGTGTTACCTCCCGAGTGAAAGTTTGGAAAAAATCACTCGGGAGGGACTCAAACCCACGACCTCCTGCTTTCTAGTGCAGATGTACTCGACCACCGAGCTAACGGGATCGGTTGGCTGCGGTTCGAATCATGTACATAGCAGAGGGTACCGCATATGCTATTATAAGATGGAATTTTGCGTCGGGGTGATATGTTTTGCCCTTCACCGACGTTTAAACACTGTATACTCAGTGTGTTATACCTCAGTCCCGAGTGAAAGTTGGAAAAGTCACTCGGGTGGGACTCGAACCCACGACCTCCTTCTTTCTAGCGCAGATGTCATACTATTGTGGTTAGTTATCATTATTATTTTTTTGGGGGGGGGGGAGGTAGGCTAACTTCATGCCCCCTCCCTCTACTATCCGAGTCGTGCCTGCATGTCTGTTGATTTTCCTTCCTCCATGGTTGAATGTTGTGTCCTGTATTCCTCACATTAAGGGATATCAGATTTGGCTCACTAATTGATGTTGATGCCGTACGAAACGGGGATAAATTGAACAGAGTCCAATTAGTTGTATTTAATTTTTTGACTGCCACGTGTTTGAATTAATACAACAGAGGGCGCTTTAGCAGCCACCTCCACATATGCACAATGCATGATTTGAGGTTAAATTTCTGGAAATTGTGACGTTCGCTGTTAAATGTAGATTCTGTCAAATTTCTTAGAGTTGTGCTTTTCAAAAGCAAAACTCTCAGAAGTTCCTGGAAGTTGCAATTTACGCCACCACAAGAAAATGCCTTTCACTTATGTTAATGCATTTTGCAGTTGCATGTGTTGGTTTAATGTTTTCCATGATCCACACGAGAATAATGCAAGGAATTCAACATGGCGGCCTCTACACTCTATCCGCGAAAAGTGACACTCCGCATTGTTATCTTGAAAATCTAATCTCTTTTCTATTAGGTGCGTTCTCATTTGGTACATTTTGTCATGTAACTGAAAGTGCTGACGTGTAGAGGTCGACAAACGTCTCTTTCATTTTGTCTTCCACGAACAGTTGACGATTTTTTTTCAATCCAAATTTCGAATTGTGCGAGATTTTTCCTAGCACGAGTACTTCTGGGCCATGCGGTAAGCGTGACGGGGAGCTGTGAAGCTTCGGCCGGCTAGCGCGTGAACAGTGCCCGGTGGCTGAACAAAAGCCATTGTCAGATGTATTGTGATCGTCTGTTGTTCGTCAAACAAAGCTTTTCAAAAGACACACGTTTGCAGCCAGGTGCAGTACTACCGTTCTGTTTGAAAGGGGGAATTGCTGGCAATGGTCTGTTGATTGATAAGTGAAAAAGGCACATGGTACTGGTGTACGTACGGTAAGTTGTTTTTTTATTGAACTTTTGTGAATATGACATGACCATCATACTTTTGTGACTGACTTTTCTGTTTCAGGTTGAACCCCCATGCTTACTTCTGTTCTCCCCATACGTTTTGGTTGAATTTTGTTTTGAAGTGTGCATCAAGTTAAATATATGAAGTTATGTGTGTGATGCAAAATGTGTGTTGTCTATTCCTTGCTCTGCACTGCCCTGCACTGGAGGCCCTACATAACTTGTATTATTTTCAGTTCACCATTTGCAGACACTGAAGACTATTTACAACCACGTAGAGTTGAAATTTGCATACCCCGAGCTCGTAAAGTTTTTTCCTGCAAATACATTTTCAATTTCAATTTGTATGTTTTGTTTTAACGAAATACTAATTTACTAAAATTGTGGGCATCTTCAACACTCTGAAACTGAAAGACTGCTTTTATTTTGTGCAGAAATGAACTTGCCCTTTAAGCTGAATTATGTCGTTCAGTTGCAAAAAATAGTTTGATTTTTTTTGAAGAAATATATTAAATTCAATTTCATTTCACATTGGTGGATTTTTTTTTTCATTTGATGAATTGCTAGGCAAATAGCATTTGAAATTGAAAAACCAAATTCTATTGTTCAAGGTGAAGCTCAAAATACAAGGAACGCATCTTTAATCTTATTCATTTTAAACCCCAAATTATGTGTGTGTATTGTCTTAATCCATTTCCATTTAACAGTTTTGCATTTAAGTCAATAAACATTTATGGACTGTGTTGAAATTTTGTCTCATAGTCATTTTCAAACTGTGTTCTTAAAAAAAATTGGAAGGCTCAAAATATAGTATACATGTAGTAAGCATTTTAGTCTACTTGTTTTTGTGTTTTTTAAGTAAATAAAACACATGCAAATTGGAAATTTGGAGCATAAAATAGAGAGAGAGAGAAGCACTTTAATTTTTTGAAGAGCAATTGCATGTATTTGATTCCAAAAGGGTACTACCAGTAAATATTTCATATCAAGCATGATGGAGTCCAATGTTAGTATTCATGCTACTAATTGCATGTATCTTGAACACTGTACATTCAATCATACATGGCCTTGAACTTGTGTAGTGGATACTGTTTAAATTAAAGCTGTGAAATTACATAATATGCTAATAACGTTGAAAGAATGTGCAAATATTTGGACATGTTTGCTGGTCCCAGAGGGCCGGGACATTGTCCTATTTGTACCTCCCTGACTGACCAACTACCGGTAGCTTTGTTTTAGTTGTGACATACCGGTAGGCTGCTTGTACTCTAGATTGATGAAGAGAGCCAAGCCTAATATAGTAAAAAGGATTACGCCCCCTCCCAAAAAAAAATCCCACAGTTCTGCGTCCGATTTACATGGCATTTGAAAATAGGGTAGGTACATGTACAATGTAGGCAGGGACATTTTTTGTACGATCATATGGAGGTGTCTGCCTGTAGTCAAGGGTAAAAATTAGTAATTGGTGGTTTCGTTTCTTTTTTTTCCCTATCCCCCCTCCCCCCCCCCAAAAAAAAAAATAGGGTAGGGGCTGTCAAATAGAGTAGGTAGGGTAACCGGAAGCAGAACTTTCATTTGTTTGGCCTTGCCCGTAACGCCAATGAATGAGCTCTGAATCAATTAGTATAAATACGCTGGATTTGTGCCCTACTTGTCTGGGACCAGCTTTACTAGTAGTTAAATAATAGTACTAGTAATACTACTAGTCAGTACTAGTAATACTACTATTAAATACTAGGCTTGGCTTGTCTTGATTTGATTTTCAAAATTTTATGCCTCTGTAACAAGCAAGTCCGCCTGTGTCAAGCTGATGACCATAATGAACATGTTGGCAGCCCACATACAGGAAGTCATTAATATCAATCCTAATTAGATTTTTTATCTGATTGATTAATGCCAAGCTTTTTTTTGTAGTTTAAGCCACTAGACTTAAGAATACTTTTTATAGGCGGGGAGGGGGGGAGGGGTGAGGGAATTGTGGTTAAAAATTAATTTAAATGTTTCTTTTCATTTTTTTTTAATGTGTACGATAGGTAAGTTTCTGTTTTATAGCACTTTGCGGGTTAAAGTTGTTTAAAAAGTCAAATCATTAATTGCACTTTGTGTATCCGTGTCTTTAAATTCAAGTTCATAAAAAGCATATTATGGACATTTTCCAAGTAATTTACAATGTTCTACTGGGGTGTACTTTTTATTCATTTTAAAAAATATTTCCTTTTTCCCCGTTTAATGATTTTAATACGAAATTTATAATTTACAAATATTTGTAGTATTTGTTTATCATCAGTACAGTCTAATGTCAAATTTATTTTCAATTCTTAACTCAACAGTTGCCTTAAAGTACTAATAGTAAAGCTCTTCTTAGTCTAGATAAATTGACGTACTTTCTGGCTTATGAATATATTCTTATCATGAATTTTCCCCAAGATGGCAGATTTTCCAAGATGGCGGATCATGAATTCTTCCATTTGCTCGACTCTTGTGGTGATATAAAAATTGTATCCAGTGGAGCCGGCATAAAATTACATAGCTAAATTGTTGTTGTCCAGGAACAAATAAAAAGACAATGTATGTGTGTGCAAATTAATGTTTATTGCATTAAAAATAAGAAGAAAAAGGGAGTGGGTAGGAAAAAGGGATGTGGGCGGGGACGAGGAACTGGTTTATTTTTTTACTTGGCCTGATTAAAAGGGTTCCAAATATTTGCATATTGTGTACGTGCAAAGTCAGTCCGTCAGAAATTTCTGAAATTCACACACAGTACATTGAGCCATGTGCCAATCCATACTATTCCTCTCCAGATTGTACATTGTTTATTCACTGACTGCCAAACAATACCCCGCTGATGCGCTCAGCAGATGGTTGTCATGGAGTTACTGAGTGCACCTATTGTTCCCTTCACTTCCTACCCTCCCAGGGACAAACCAATTGGCTTATAGCAAGACAGGTGCTACCCCATTGTTCCCTCCCAAGCTGAAAGGCAAGCAAACAGGCAGGAGGTATGCGCTTATTGTCCCTGTCAGCTTGGGCCATTGTTCTTCACACAATGGTTTTGATTTAGGTTTTTAATTTCTAGGGATTGCCAGACCAGACAGGCCCATTATAGCAAGGAGGTAGGAATATGATTATAGATCTAGAGAGGGGTGGACAGGCTTGCGTGATATATTTTAGAAAACATGGTGTTATCAGGTATTAGCATTTGATCCAGTTTGGAATCGTGCCAAGAAAATGTGTTTGAGTTTGAGACAATTTTTTTTTGTTGCACGCTGTCCTTGGGTATTAGTTTTTCAATGAAAACCAGGATGTTCAAAACAAAAATGCTCACCAAATCACTGTTTATTAGTAAATAGTCAAACCTGTGCAGTGCACATCTCTTTTTTATCTGGATCAAGATCCCAAGCTTGTTTAGATGTTTTCCTAAAATTTTTGTAAGATGTTGAAATTTGTTTTTAAAAACCCTGAAACTCATGTTGGCAGCCTCCACCACTCCCCTAAGATGTTTCTTATTTTTGAAACCGACTCACTGGGATGAAAACTATGAATTTTGAGTTGAGTCATTTTGCTACCCTCTCAAAGCATTCCCAAAAGAGTCAGTATCCCTAATTTTAGTTTCAGTCATACATGTAGGCCTATGCACCTGGTATGTTTTTATTAAAGTGAAATAAAACATTAAAGTTGTGAAAACAGTAGTCTCAATTTTTTGTCTGCCAAATTTATGCTTGTTGTAGTGATGAAAGTAGCTTGTACGTCTCTCCATTGTCTCTGCAGTGATGTTTCACTCGGAGCCAGATTGTGTTCGTGCAGGAGGCTATAGGGGTTCTAACTCTCAGTTTTGACTACATTGTCCTGGTCCAAGACAACATTTGGACAGTATTGTAGTACTCGTACTCGAGTACTTTTTGAGAGTACTCGTACTCGAATGTCAAACTCAAATACTCGTACTCGAAATGACAGTACTCGTACTCGGGTAGCAAAGTACTCGTACTCGTCTTGTCAAAATTGTACTCGATCATCAAAGTACTTGTACTCGAATAGCAGTACTAAAAAAAAATGTATACCGTAGCTTGACCTACCACAGCCTTATTTTATCAATACTTTTAGTTTGAAATGGTTGATTGGCTTGCAGAGAAATTGAAGTTTACTGATTTTCCTCTGTGCACGTCCGGACAAACACATTGAACAGACCTAGCCGTGAGTGGGTCTGTATATCGGTCTGACTGGGCCTGGGCCAATTACGCACAATGAACCAGTTGCCGTATGGCCGTATTCGGAAACAGAAGTACTTGTACTCGTACTCGTACTCGGAATTTATACTCGAAATACAAGTACTCATACTCGGAACTCGGAAACTTGTACTCGCACTCGGAGACCTGTCCATGTACTCGGAAGTACAAGTTCTCGTACTCGGTAACCTAAGTACTCGGCAGTATTCAGTACACAGAAAAAAGTACTCGACTTCAACTCAGTATTTGGATTTGGTTCCCCTTGCGCAGCCAGTCCATGGCCAATCCACTGTGGTTAGAGGATGCTACCAATAAGATGGATCAAATCCATTCTTGGGAACTTCCACTTTGGCATTTCTAAGAATACCTCACGAATGCTGTATTAAAGCTCACATGAGGTGTATATGCTCAAAGTTTCTTGGATCCAAGTGCCAAAATTCCCAACAGGCTGGATTGGATTCATCTATGGGCTCCGTCCACAAGTACCCCCTCAATGGTAAGAAAGGGGGAGTTGGGGGAGACCACTTGATGGTCATTGCCGACAACACCTAACGCTCACTCTAAAAATGCTGTGGCTGTGTGCACATTCAGAATAAAATCACTTGTGCGTACTTTGCGCTTTACGCACGCAAACAAGTATTCACAAGCGGTTTGTCCCGTCCACGGGGCTCTCAAAAGTGGTAAAAAAGCGCCCTCTTCTGTTTGCGCACGAAGCCCTCTTTTGTTTGCGCACGGAGCCCATACATTTATTTGTGCCTTCTACTGCTTGACCATGCTTGCTAAGTGCAGGACCAGCTGCATTTATTAACAAAATCCACATGTATCCAGTATCTTGGACCAAGACTAAGTTTCACCGTCCTGCCAAGAAACCCTCGTCTTGTTGGCTGGTCATTAATTCACAATGTCCACAGGGATTTTTAGATAGATCCAGGAATAGCTGTAAGCCTATCCCTCAGGGGTAATACTGGTCACCCTCTGTGTGAGTAAAACACTGTAAAAAGACTGTCATGTGGCACTGCTGTGGACCAATCAGAATTGAGGATTCACAGCTGCTTGGTGATAAAACTCAGTATCAAGTTTTGTTAAATTGTTTTTGAAAAAGGCTACATCGTGGTATTTCTGTAATGAGCAAAGATAATGATATTTGCGCAAAGTCCTCTACTTGTTTCAACTAAACCCAAGTTCTCCTTCCCACTTGAAATTGAAAAAGTAGAACTTGAATGTAAGCAGTGCTCACAGATGCGGTGATGGCATTTGTAAAGGTGCCAGAACCACTTTTTAACAAAATTTCTTTAAATAATCAAGATGACACAAACTAACGAGGACCTTGGCAAGTGCCAGCTCAGTTTCCGAGACACATTCATCACAAAGGGGGTACAGCTGTTGCCCAAGTTGCCCCCTTCTTACAACCCCCCTGAAGCACCTTGGTCCAACTCCCCCTACCCCTGTCCTGCTTCAGAGAAGTGCAATCTTCAAACCTTATCGTTCGTGTCAGTCCACCGCCAAAGCCCTGTCCTTATTTCCGTCTCCTGTTGTGCCTTGTCTCCAGGGTTCCGTTACCCCATTTGGCTCCCCCTTCCCCCCTTGCCGTGAGTACGCTGGCCCCCTTCAATGGCACATGACTTCGCGCTGGTACCACTGGCTTCCGAAGCAGGCCGGGCCGCGTAATTAGTCGGGACCTTTGGGTTCTGCCAAGCGGGCCTTATCTTAATTGGAACTTTCCCTGTGAATTTCCTGCTTCTGTGTAAGCGGTGGCGCAACTTCTGCAGATGCCAAGTGCGCCGCATGTGCCAGTGCATTAGCCAACTCCCTAGGCATGGGGTCCTGGGCTCTGCATATTTTTTTTTGGGGGGGGGGGTGTGCATGGTGGGAGGGAGAGGGGGTTGTGTAAGGTGCGAAGAGCCAGCTGCGTAGGTACTTGTGACTGATACAATGTGAAACTTGTTTCAATGTACATTAGTGAATAGTGTACCGTTACACTTGTGATGTTGAATTGTTTCAGGTCTACACTACAAGAATGATTAAATTTGGGTAGGTTGTGGGGGGGGGGGGGGTTGAACTGGCCATTGACCCCAAATTGTGGGGATGCGGGCAGTTTTGGAAGAAGGTAGAAACCCTTTTTCCTGTTCTTTAGTTACGGAGATGGTTGATTTGATCAGTTGACTTGGAAGTTTCCAGAGGCCTCGATCGCCTGTCAAAGCATCTTTTGTAAATTTGACGTTTCCATGTATTAATGATAATAGACTATATATAGACAGAGGGGGATCAGAGAGAGGTAATTGTGGCGGCAGTGGGGTGTTAAAGAGACCCTGACCCCCTATTAAGTTGTAGTCAGGGGGGTCTCGATCGGATTTTAGATACAGAGTGCAGAGGGGTGATGTGTAGCCTTGAAAAAGTCCAGAAAGGCCTTGGATTGCTTTTTAATTAACTGATGACTGTTGTTGAGTAAATTGTTTTATTTCATTGAAACACTTTGATCTCCATTTTTTTTGGGGGGGGGGGCTGTTTATTTACATCTATAGGCTTTGTAGAGGCAGTTGAAATATTAGCAAAAAGAAAAAAAAAATTTCTGGTACTTAATCAAGTTAAAAAGAAACGTGCACCCTCAGTTTGACCTAGTATTTGTGTCTAAGTTAACTAAACAGAATTGTGTAGGTCTTACATTTCAGTATTTGTTTTTTACTGGGCTTGGGGGCTAGTACATGTTCCATTAGCTCAAGAAAAATATTAGACCCATAATTTATTATTTTTTGTATTTAATGAAGTATGTAGCTTCTTCCAATTACCTGATATAAGTAGGCATGGATAAGGCCAAAAAAAAAAGTCTCCGGTTTCTGGTATGCGCGCGCGTCGCCGTAGTCATGCGCGTCGGCAAAATGAAAAAGTTTTTTTTTCAATACAAGATGATGTCTCAAAACCGCCAAGCTCACTGGTTTGACTGGAATCCTGCTGCTGCACAATTTTTACGTGTTTTTAGATAGGGTTATGATCGCGAATAAGCTTTATGTGGCCTCTCTGGACTCCCATATATTTGCGCTAAGTTTAGTCGGGCACCATTTGCAGTCATCAGCCGACATTTGAAGCCAAAAAAAAAAAAAAACCCGCGTAGCCGCACCACTTTTGGGGCAAGCTCCATACCAGAAACCTTTTTTTTGGGGGCCTAATGTTTGTCTTTTGGCCAGTGGATGTGGTTTGACACTGCTTAAAGAATAAAAAAGTTGAACAAAACATCAAGACAATGCCAGCTCAGTGAAGCTAGACCAATTTGGTCTAAGGAGTAAGGAGTAGGCATGGTAGGTAGTCACGGTCGTCTGAGTCCAATTTTGGGCCAAGTTGAGGCTTATGGAAGACTACATACAAGTGACATTCAGTGAGTGAATCAGTCAGTAAGATACCGGTATACTGTATTAAGAAGAGGTACCGTATGTACCATATGGTAGGCTGGTCCTCGGGACCAGCAAAGTTCTATTTTTGGCCAAGGTAAGATTTACGCAAGTCTAATTCACAACTGACTGAGCGAATGAGTCAGTCAATCAATCAATCAGTCAGTCAGGTGCAGAGAGGACTGTAGGCTGGCCCTCTGGGACCAGCAGGAATAAGAGCGTTTGGCATGAAATGATCTCCGAGATTCGTGGGATGGGGGAGGGAAACGTGCTTTGCAGTACAGCATTGTCATGATTTGTTCTCTACGCACAACTGGTGAAAATCAAAGGTACAGTAAGCCTCTGTACTGATGACGTCACACTTGTGTTTACGTGTGTGCTTTCTAAAGGGACGACGGTTTCGTAGCATCATGGAAAAGCGCACACGTAAACAAAGTGTGACGTAATCAGCTCAGAGGCTTATATTGGGAAAGCTAAATGTAACTGCTGAAAATTAGATCAGGATATTCAACCAGCATGCAGCACTCCTGTATGCAGACTATTTTAAAGGAAATAGGCCTACATCATTTGTTTTTGCTGTAATTTTCATGGATGGATTTGGGGGTTAGTATTTATTTAGACCATTTTAAAGTTTTGTGTTCGTAAATGCTGGGAAAAACCAAAAACAAAAATCCTGTTCAAGACCCTGACCCCACTTCAGATGAAACAGAGTAATTTATAGACGGGAAAATTGTAAGGTCGGGGAACCAGTCTAGCTGGCTTTTACCCGCGGCCATACATGTAAATGTAACCAATTACAAACAAAATGTGAACTAACTAAACTTGGACAAATGAGATGCAGTATTTGAAAAAAGCCAAGTTTTTTTCAACAATGGTTGGCTGACCATCATTGGAAAATGAGACAAAAATTCCACCTTTCTTGGAAATGTCAGCATACCAGGTGCCATGATTTGACAGGTGCTTTAAACTGTTATTCACTAACAGTCCAGTATGGCATTTCATATTAATTTGGTGTTTGTTTTTCAAAGTTTGCAAATGTTGTGCCTTTAATTATCATTTCATTTGAGAAACATGTATTTTAATGTCTGTCTTACTTAGCCTCCTTTAATTCTCCCTGTCACACAGTGCTGTTTGGTTCCAGTCCAAAGTGCCACAAGCAGTCTTTTTATTTCTGGGGAACAAAATCAATTTTTGCTCTGGTCCGTGCCTGAAGGGCGACTATCAAACTCAAGCTGTTGTCATACTATATTGAAGTAAGAACGTGTAGATGGCGACAGTAGTGATTGGTTCTGAACTTGTTTTCAGGAAAGTACATGAACATGATGAAGGTACCAGTACATAGTAATGTAAATAAATGGTTTGGGTGGATGAGCAAGGACAATGGCCCATTCGAGGAATTAAAGATTTTCCATACAAGATCAATTCAAACTCGTAGTTGACGAACATCTTACATTGAACATTCGCTTTGCATACTAGGTGAAATTACAATGGCATCTTTTCCATATTCATATTTGTCTGAACAAGAGATGTGTTTAGCCAGATGGGTATGATTCATTTCGTCGCCGCAGTTTTATTTGTGTGTAATTTGACCCTCTTGTGTACCAGTACGTGCGTATGAAAACTCGGAATTAAAAGAAAATGTCATTTGCATGTAGACATGACGGAATAAAATTGTGTGCACTCTTACAATAAATTAAACCAGCTGAATGTTCCTGATATTCATACCATACATGTACCGGTACATATACCCATAATAGACAAGGCCAGATAGAGGGGTGTTTCACAAAACATGAAGTGACTTGTTGAACAAAATTGTTGGAAATTTGTGTATTTCGCACTTTTTTTAACTTTTTGACCGAAAGGTACAGATGAATGGGAATAAATATGTGCTTGGCCTGTTTTCATTTAAATAAGTACATTTAAAACAGGCTAGAGGCCAGGCCGCAGACGTTCGGCTTGGGCCATTATCGTGTACTTAAGGCCCCTAGGCGGATTTAAATGTACAAAATGTACATATTGTTTAAAACGGGCCAAGCACACATTTATTCCCTTATTAAAAGATGCCATCCTCTGCAATTTTTTAAAAATTTGTTAAACACAGTTCTCTATTATTAACAATTGATGCACATATTACTTTAACAATGCCGAGGATTTGATTTATACTCAACAATGCAATAAATCATAAAACAATCAAATATCACACGTCTATTCATGCGCAAGTTACATGTAGGCCTATGCCTTTGTTTTTCATTCCTTTTTAAAAAATAGAAATACAACTTTTATTAATCACTTGATTCCGAAGGTTACATTTTACAATTGTGACTTCAGACGTTGTTGAAAATCCTTACCAGCATGTAAAATATTTCAGTATTCAAGTAATTGGAGCACTGTATTTTAAACAATAATACTGCAAATCTGTTTATATTAATTATTTAAGGCTAGTCATGCACATGCTGGTTCATGTGTGTATTTTAAGGGAGTGGCTTTCCTTGCATCCTACAAAATGTAGATCTGGAGAACCGAGTTACAGAAACACATGATAAACTTGCTTTTGTTTATTCTAAACACTCTCATTTCAAGCGGCCAATCCCCTCCGCTTTGAAGCCTGCGGGTTCAGTCCATGCATTGCACACATTTCTGTCCCGCATTTAAAATTTACGGCGGACGACTGGCTATTTCAGTGCACTGGTGTACATGTCCCCCCGTACGTATGCTCGTTGTATATATTTCTTCCCCTGCTCTTGTCATCGCGGCAGTGACAAAACACTCTTTGTTGATATTCTGAGGTCAGTTCCATGTCCTCGAGACATTGAGATCAAGACTGTGCAGCAGATATTAGACATGCACAAGTACTGCCCTGCTGAATCCAAGAATTTTTCAAATTTGCGTGGGTATGTATGGTTGAGGTGTTGTATTTAATTTAAAGTGGGTAGCCCATTCAGTGAAATCCACTGGTCTCCCATGGGGCCCTAAAGAAAAGACAATGTGAAGCAGTGTTTCCCCTGGCTAATGAACTGAACGAGGTGGTAAAAATTCAGATTAATGATTATAGAAACAAAATTTAGGCCTACCAATTTGCAAGCTGAAAGAATGCAGGGCTTACAAAAATGCGCGATAATTCCATGTACGGTACACAACTACACATTAAAATTGTGAAATCTTGATACACAGACGTCAAGAAAAAATCCTTTTAAATACAAAGAAAATATTTGGATTAGTAAATTTCCTTGATTGCAAATCTTCACAGTGAGGTGGTGATATTGGCAAAAATTGAGCGAGGTGGTCACTGAAAGTAGCGAGGTGGGCCGCCTCACGTTTTAATTGGCATGGGGAACACTGATGTGAAGAAATTACAGTTTTAGATGTGGGAGGAAAACCCCAGAAGAATATTCTGAGGAAGGCCCATATATGGAATCAGGTAGGGACTGAAAACCCAATCCACATAATGACCCAGGCAGGAATAGAACCCGGTTCACAATCACAGCGGTGGAAGGTGAGGAAAGTCACCACTTACGCAACCTGACTCCCCTCAGGTACCAGTACTTAAAGGGAATATACATGTACAACATTTGCAAACATCGAAAAAAAAACTACCAAGATTTTACGAAATACCTTACTAGGATGTTGGTAAATGACAGTCTCAAGCATCTTGTAAAATTATGGCACCTGGTGTGAAGTCATTTTCAAGAAAATGGTATTTTTGTAAACATTTCCAACTATTTTTCTACTACTGCTCCAAATTTACCATTTTCAGTCCCAAATTTTGTTTGCTATTGGTTACATGTTCATGAACGGGTGCAGGCCAGCTAGACTGGTTCCCTTGCCTTACAATAATTTTCCATCATCTATAAATTGATCCATTTTATCTTTTGTGGAGTCAGGGAACCAGACTACTTGACAAATTTAGTTTTTCTTGGTTTTTCCAACCTTTCCGAACATAAAACTTAGAAAGTGTCAGTGTAACAATATTTGATCTATTATACTAACCTCACAAATAGTTCATTTCTGAAAATTACAGCAAAAGCCAATGATGTACATTCCCTTTAACCCCTGAAATGAAGTCTACGTGTTGAAGTCAACACGTAGAAACTATATCGTCATGTCCGTGCAACAAGGTCGTATCTCCTAAAATGGCGTATTACGTCATGTTTTTAATGTCAAAACAAAAGGTCATATATCTCTCTTAAAATAACCAGGATGTACCCACAAAGTCAATGGACTTGTTGCACCGAGCGTATTCGCGCGAGATACGACTTTGTTGCAGAATTGAGTTACACATACGTGTACGACCTTAATTGTTGCACTGATGCGACAATAGATACATGTAGATATTTAAACCGAATCCAAACCGAAATTTATTTGAACTCCCCTAATCCGACCCGACCCGACCTGACAAAAATTCAATCAAAAACCGAACCGAACTGACCCGAAATCAAACAGACCCGAAAAACTTGAATATCTGGCTTTGGCAACTGTGTCCGCTTAATACCCATGTTGCGTGAAAATCGTCGTCTTTTAGTAAAAAATCCTAACGCAAGGTACGGCGAAGATAACTACCTACTGGCCTACACGTTACAGACTGCGTGATACAATGTACGTGTAGACCGCAAACCACATGCACATTCACGCAGTACGCTGACGTTGGTCATACCGGGCGCAGTTACATGTACTCTGCAAAGCCTGGAGTTTAGTTCGCGTTTTTCACAAGTATTGAAGATGGCTTAACCGAAACGACCCGACCCGAAAATCGCAAACGCAAAACCGAAACCGACCCAACCCGACTGAAATGATGTAAAAAACGACCCAAAGCGACCCGAAGTCGGTTGCAAGTTAGATTGGTTTCGGTTTCGGGTCGGGTTTGCACAACACTAGTAGAGACTTTTTCAATAATTTTCAATAATCGATATATCGGATATATATATATTTTTTTTGACTGCCCCCCAAATTATTTCCTTGCCCCACAATTGCCCCCCTCCCCCCAAATTTTAGAGTCTGGCACCGCCACTGTTTACAACCGTCGCGCGGCTGAAACCATTTCGCGATCGCTGATTGGTTCCCTGGGAAAGCCTAGGGAAAATATATAGAAAAAGCGAAACCGCCACTATGAAATTCCCAAGACGTTAGTGCGTGCAGGCCCTCTGGTCTAATTATCGTATCGTTAGAGGGCACACTAGCACTGTCGAACACTAGTGTCTCGAGTCAAGACTACTGTCGCGTTGTCAAAGTTGGAATATGCGTGGACCTGTGCAAGTCTAAACATGATGCTGTTGTCAGAGCAGTAAAAGGACTTGGATTTTAATAGAATGCCCGTGGCCCTTGTACCCGAAGAACCTGCGCACAAATATGTGTTTATACAATGTACTTATAGTCAGTTTTATTCATCACCTGTACATGTTTTTTAGGCTTAATCAAATCCTTAAATGATTTCAGGGCATTAAAACAATAAGTTGACAATTACAATAATCGTTTATTCAAGGTAGAGTACATCATTTGCAGCTATCCAACAAGTAGCTGACCGAATCACTGTGGAAAGCTTACTTGGTTTTATAATTAAAGATAGAACCGGTAATGGCACTAAACTCCCTGTGAAATTATTCCTTCTGGCATGCTGTCATTTTGAAGAAAACAATAAAAGACGGTCATTTCCAAAGATGCGTCTAAAGACGCATTTTTGGAAATTCCTGTTAATTAGTCGTTTGTTTTTAATTCGGTGTTAATTGAGAAGTTTTGAGAACTAATTTGGTTTGCTAATTACATTTATTAACAAGGCTTTAATATTTTTGGTTTAAGAAAAGTATGAATATAATCTCCCATTGGCCGACGGTAAATTCATCTGAAGTTGATTGATATTTTCACTGATCGATATCGTTTTTCCCCCCCTGATCACTCAGGAAAGTTCTATGCATCAAGGCAGGCTTAACTACTTACCGGTGGGGAAGTGAAATTTTTTGGAGCTGTGAGTGAGACGGAACAAAGTGGAGCCACATGCGAGCGATGTGGCCTAAGTTGCAAAAACATACATGTATTTTTCCGTCGCACCATGAAGCGACGTATCGTAGAACGGTAGTTTCCACACCATGGAGTGACACATCATGTGCACAAAATCATAGACCATCCATCACTCCATGGTGCGCGAACCACACATACTCACAAAATTTTTTTATTCACATGGTGCTGCCGCAAACTTATCTTGTCTTACCTTCAATGTACTTAATAAAAGATCTATTTAAGGGTTGTCAATTTTCAACAACGGCATGAGCACGCAAATACCCAGCGGTGGCCAATTTAGGATGTCACATGTTAAACTTGATCAGCGCATTTGAATGTATTCAAATATTCGATCAAGTCCAGTTTAGAATTTATTTAATCAAATCGTGATTGTTTGAGAATGCACAGCCCTGCTGTGGCCTCATTGTGATCAAGTCTGATTCATATTTTGACAGGTGAGCCTGTAATAAGATGTGGATTAGTGCCATCATAACACCTGTTTGAAAATTTGAGCATGCATTGGATGTTGGATGATTACTGTGTCCATATGAACGTGTACGATTGCTCTTCCAGACTTTAGTGGGGCGCTGGTTACAGTGTTTGACTCACGTGCCGTGGTACATGGGTTCGAACCCTGACGGGGAACATGGTGCTTGTGTTCTTGGGCAAGGCACTTTACTACGATTGCCTCTCTTCACCCAGGAGTATAAATGGGTACCTGGGAAGGTAGAGACCACATTGCACTGATCTCGAGCTGCTACAGAAAACTGGTCTCGTTCCTGATGAACAGAGATAATAATTATAAATTGCTTTGAAACCTTGGGTGTGAAGCACTAAATAAGCGCCACATTATTATTATTATATCCTCTTCCTTATCACCACAAAATAACCAGTCAAAAAAAAAGAATTACGAAAACGAGAAAAGAAATTCTGCTTAAGTTGCCTTGATATCCACTCACTCACAGTTACCGGTATCTCTCCTAAAGTTAATTAGAACAATATGGTTTCCTACATGTGCGTACAACATTTTTCATGACTAAGCAGAGTTTACAACGTTTAATGTTTCGAAGCATTTTTTTTTTCAGTGTTGTATCTGAGATAAAAATAATGAATTTTATAAGACCCATATTCAACCTTGATGAAAATTCTCACCTGACCTGGTGCAGGGGAAAGGGGGGGGGGGGGATGTTGCTGCAATGTTTTGCGATAAGGCAGCCATAGTAGAAAAAACCGTAAGCAAGAACACATGGGTTCACAAGAACTTGACCGTCTACTCGTCAATTTTCTTTGGTCATAAAAAATTGAAAGGTTGACGTAAGGACACCTGTCAGTCAAAAAAACGTTCATAACCAATCGGATCTGTCAGACGGCTGTTTTGCATATTGCGAATGTGTGTTGACGCCATTATTTTCCGACAGGACTATCCTGCATGCGGAAGTAGACTTACCCAAGTGATGGCGGCGCCAACTCTTTTTTTTTTCATTCCAGTCCGTAATCAAAAGCTTTTGCAAAGTGATTGCATTTTGCAAAGTCACATTTTGGCTGCTTTGTCAAAAGTTCTTAAACCACAAAAAAAGTGTGAATGGGGCAGCCAATGTATACTTTTCGTTAATATTATTTTTGGAAAAATGTTTTTAGGGGGAAGTTTGAGCCTGTCATGAAGCCTCTTGAGTATAGCGTGCCTGATCCCAAATTGCGCTCGTTACCACGGTAATTTGAGGAATTGGTGTTTCCTCTCCAAACCTGTCAAAGTTGAGAATCCTCCTTTTTGTTGAAGGGGGCGACCGTGGCTCTACTGGGTTCAAAGCACCTGCGAGACCTGGTCAGTATCTGGGGGGAAAGGGGGGGGGGCACTTAAGCCCCTACTACCGTTCCAATCAGATGTTGAGCCTTGTAAAACAGGACGTGGGACGACGCAGAGGAACAAATATTGAGACGATGACATGTGACCGCACTGCCGCTGTGGTGGGATTTGTCTGTCACGTGTCAGACTTATTGCCTGTTGTTACACAACGTTAGTTGATTCTCAATTCCTCAGGAGGCATTTTCAACCACTTTGAAAAAAACAATCAATAATTAGTCCAAACTAAAGCCAAGGTATGCAAGGCTCAAGTTGGAGTTCTCAGTGTCCCGAGCGCAAAGTTGCGAAAAAATGTGAGACTAACGTCTGCTCATTGTGATTTCTGTGACACTATTAAATGTGGAGCGTCATTAACTTTGGCTACCTGGGTCCAATTTTATGGCTCTGCTTACCGTTAGCGAAAAGTCTCTGCTAGAAACTTCCATGCTTTAGGTAAGGCTCTGGTTTTTTTAACATGCCCATATTTGTCAACCAAGAGGGTAAAAATTGAAAATATGTTAACACACTTGAAACATGTAGTTTTAGCATCAAAACTATTCATATTTATGAGAAATGTAAAAGTCGGAGCTTAAATCTAACTCTAAACTTGTGAAACATCCATGAACATAACAACATTTGTATATTTTACTACGAACTGTTACACATCTCAAAATGGTGATATTCAACTCATGCTTTACCAACTTCTTTAGCAATGAATGTTAATGTTAAGAGCATGGTTCAGAGATTATTTATGCCAAGTTTTGAGTTTCTATCACCAAAAATTACGATTTTACATTGCTTGAAAGTCAAATATAGCCGGAAATACTGGGTTTCACCATTTAAAGTTTTTGTTTGGTATGGAAGAATGGGGTTTTCTTGGGTCAAACTTATTGCATGTAAACCATGGATGATAAAATATAGTTACATGAAAAAAAATTGGAAAAAGTACATTGGCAGATAATTTTCATACCTGTGTCCCCTGCTATGTTTCGGACGTTACACTTTGTTAACATCTCAACTTGTCTCACATTTTATGGCACTGCTTTGGTATCATTGGCCTGTTAGCTTATTTGCAGGCAGAAAATGAACTAACATATTAACATTTATGCAATTTCTGTATTCAAATTGCCACAGAAATAGTTTAGCAGTGTGTTCTATCACCTCAAATACCGGTATATACAGTACGGTACATGCACTTGCACTTGTTGCAACTGGATCTGTCTAATTTATCTGTACTTCATAACGTTATGTTGCATACATATGGAAAATTGCAAAATATGAACTTGATTGCAGTGGTAATCATTAAAAAAAACCTGAAAACATACTGAACTGCATTTACTACGGTACAAAAAGACAACATGTCATCTTTTGTTTCGGATGTTACATAATGTTAACATCAGATCATCAATTTCTACAAACTTTGCTAATGTTTGATCTGTTTGCTTTGTTATTTTTGGCTCACCCACATCGGTATACAGTTACAGTATCCCATGTAATAATTGAAAATCAATTTTGGAATGAAACCTGTAGAAAACCTCGATATTAAAGGTAAACTGATGTGATTCGTGCTTATTCCACAGTTAGTTTCGTTACATTTTAAGCAATGTAACACCACTGTTTGGGCGCGTATTTCAACGTTACAGTTTGTCCCCCATCTTTGACAAAAGTTCTAACATACCAAAATGAAACTAATATTCAAACAAAGACCTCTATTTGTACAGAATTTTCACCTTTCTCTAAAATACAAAACTCATACATAAATACCATTCAAGTTTTGCATGTTAAAACAAGTTGTCCAAAATTTGTACCAAAATCCATGATTTTATCAAAAATACCAGGTTATTTAACCAAAATTCACGCTTTGCTTCATGTCATCTTGCTGCAACACCAAATCTTGTTGTCTCCTTTAATTTGATACCACACTTATTGTTGTTAACTTTCTAAAGATATAACAAATTTCATGTTTTTAATTTGTCCACCTTTTCATGGAATTTGCCTTTCAAGTTCTTTGAGCACTGCATATGTAATTTTAAATCAAAGAATTTACATGAGATTGAAATACCGGTACTGACCAATTAGTGCAAATAATTACACCTACTTGTAAGCTGTATTCATAGAGGGAATGTAATATTTTACCGTAAAAGTCTCATTTTTGTTTGTTTCGGATGTTACATTATACATGTTAACAAACTGAACATGTCCATCAAAATAGAATGGTGAAAGTACAAAGTACATAGTCTCCCACCATACAGTACATGTGGAACTGGAATCATCCATTTTGTTAATAGAGGTGACCAGCATGCATGCAGAAAGTTAAAATCTAGATCTAAATTCGGTGCACTATAGTGTAAAATTGCCATACAGGAATTGAGAAATAGACTCTACTTATATTGTATAAGTTGGAATTACCTTCATAGAAGCAAGACCAGATAAAATATAAAAACAAAACACAACAGGGTGACTTAAAATGTTGAAATCTATTTTTTCAATGTAAGAGTTTTCCCTCATTTGAACTTCTCTGACGTTAAAAATGTTTGTTAACACTATGCTGTAACGTCCGAAACACGACAACAATACCCCAGAAAGTATTATTTATTGGGCTCAAGAATTCTGATGAGTAGTTGTGGTTGACATTGTTTTAGTTAAGTAACAGTTAGGTTATTTTTTAACAATCCACAAATGCCATGCATCACATACAGTGTCTTTAAACATTTCATTGTTACCAATTTAATATGGTAGAAAGCTTAGAAAGTTAACAGTAAATTTGGATTTTGGCATCAAATGCATATTATATTTACTTTTAAAACTGAATGAAATGGTTCAAATATTTTTCTTGACAAGATAAAACAATGAAAGAATCATAAAATATTGATATAATCAAAAAAATGCATGACAAATGGCAATTTTGTGTTAACAATACAACTGTGTAACGTCCGAAACGAATTTCTTGTGCTACGAGAAATTTGTTGGATATCAAAGATCTAATTTATGTATAGATTTGTTTTAAAACTAACAGTGGTTTATTTCATGATGATTGATTCACTTCAGGTACCCTCTACTTTGAGTTATTAGCTGAGAAATGGTATTTTTTGTTTCGGACGTTACATTTGTTTCGGATGTTACAACTGTTAACGGAAAATTTGTTTTGCTGATATAATGGTAATGTAATTAGATACTGCATTACTTTATGCTGGGATGGGAAGCTGCCTTGAGCTTCCTCCAAAATGAAATAATAAATAGGTTCTGCAATTCCTTTATTTTCTGAGACTCCAAAATTAAAATTGTTTCGGACGTTACAAAACTGTTTACGGAAAATTAGATAACTTTTTCATTTGATAAAAAAAGTTTTAAACAACATCACTGCAAAAAAATAATGTTACTTTCTTTTTAGGCATTGGAATGGGGTAACCAGAAAGTGTATTTTAATACTGATATCATATAATTTAATTGTAGTCCTAGTGTGTCAAATGAGGGGTAAGATTGTTTACGGAAGATGTAACGTCCGAAACGCCATTTTCAATTGCACCATTCCATGAAAATAATCAAGATAGTTCTGATTAATGTTCACTTTCTTAAAGTTCCACTCATACTTATTCATTATATATAGGAAAGAAAATTATTGTTTCTGATTTTAATTTTTTTCCAACCAAAACGAAATTGTCTCTTGTTTTGGTTGACAAAATTCCGTTAACATTTGGCTGTTCAGCAACACGTCACTCACATAAACGAAGGTTGTAGGATTTTCATTAAGCTATGGGAGATCAATCTAGGTCTATGCTACAAAAAATTATGAAAACTGATTTCCAGCTATGTATCTTTACAAAATTTGAGGCTCTCAAAGTGCCATTAAGCTTTTTGGTATATGTTAAAAAAACCAGAGCCGTAAGCGTATTTCACAGGTTTGTGAGGAATTTTGGTAAGTAAGGATTCTGATGTGTTTACAGGGATAGTGCAGAATTTTACTGCTAGCGCTGTTAGCACAAAATGGTAAGGCCAAAAAAAAATAATAGGTCTGTTTCCGGTTACCCTACCTACGGTACCCTATTTTGACAGCCCCTACCCTAGTTTTGTTTTGGGGAAAAATGAGGAGAAACCCCCCCCCCCCCAAAAAAAAAGCCTATCAATTACTATCCTTTCATTCTTGACTACATGCAGACTCCTACATTTGTACATATGATCAACATAAACAAAATGCCAAAAAAAAGATATTCAAATGCCATGTAATCGGAAGCAAAACATATTTTTTTGGCCTATTCGTAAGCGCAGAATTCTGTGGTAAGAGCCATGAAATTGGGCCCTGTTCCAAACCAGTTCAAGATCTTGGATAATTATATCTATGTGAAAATATGTAATTAGTGGTTCTTAGGTATGTTTCAGCTTAGCGCAAGTTTGCGCAAGGACTATAGTTAACCATTGGTCGACTAACGCCTGCCCGAACTCTGTCTAGTCGACGATGGTTAACTACGCTAGTCGACTATTTGGAACCAACCTACTGCGGCTGGTTGCATCGCTGGTAACCATAGCCACGCGCGTTCATAACGTACAGCAGGGAGCCAGGATCCAGACGTTCTGCAATGACATTTTGACCAGCGTTCGACTAGAGACGTTCGCACTTTGCTATTAGTGCGCAGGCGTAAGGTACGTCACAAATCAACCACTAGTCGACTAATGGTCCTTGCCCGAACTTGGCCATAGAGAAAGCAGCTTCACATTTGCTGGATTTGAAATTATAACAACATTGAGTCGACCTGTAGTATGTCCCTGTCACAAGATTTGCTGAGGTCCAACAAACTATGTACAATGTATGCTGTCTGCAAGCACATAAAACAATTTCAAGTTGAGATTGCTTCAAGTCACAGCTGTACAAAGCTTTAATACAATAAGGGCAATGCCCTTTTGCAGGAAATCCTTTATTGATTATCAGTGGTAAGTTAATACATTGTATTACAGTGTGTGAAATTGTTTATAAATGATTGCAGGATATATGCACAATGTATACATGCATACTGTGATGCAGAGTGTACATAGGGTACCAGTACATTTGTCATGTTTGTAGGGTATGTCACATGAACACCAGACACTGTATTTCTGAAAACATAGCAGTTTTAATCCAAGTTGACAACACTTGCAGGATCTTAATTTGCTTTCTGTTTCTAAGACATTATATTCATTAGTCAGCGTTAACTCCCAATTGTAAAGTTTCATTCGTGAAGTGCATTTTAATTTAGCTGGATGAAAATGTTGTGTAGAAAGGCAGCACTTGCCTAAAATAAATCAGAATAACAAAGTGCTGTTCATCGGCTGAGACTTAAAAGTCTTGGGAAAAACCTTTAGGTCTGCAGTGCATTTATAAAGTTCCGTGCACTTTTAGATTTGGCGATTTATATTAAACTTGGAATCTTGAAAAATTTCCCTTCTTCATGTTCAATAAACAATGTTATTGTTTATTCAGTGCTTGCCTGCATGATGGTAAAACGCAGGCCAAATTGTGCCTAATGAAACCGCTTGCACATAATTAAGTCTCGCGTGGCCCGGGGCGTTTGTACCCGCGACATTTCCCCGCCTGACAATGGCAAAAGAAAGCCAGTTGTCAAAAGAAAAACCCCAACGTCTGTCACACGCCATCCCCGTCAATTCCCAGCCAATTTTCGTGAGGAGGCCTCTTCGCGGTCAGGGCGCTTGCGTTTTGTATCCGGCTGTTCCCGTGATCGAATCAACACGCTTTAACGGCGCGCCGGAGCTCCCCTAACACAATTTCACCAAATTTGGACTAATTCATCTGACATCTGTGATATTAGTGTGTAATTATTGGAAAACATTTGTTAGCTTGGTTTGTGCTGGGTGCACATCCACTAGACACGAGGTTGACGGTCGGTGTGAAAAGTGCAATATAAGTGCAAACACGTTCAGCACCTACATATTATGTGCTCAAAGTGCAGTACACGTATACCGGTATGATCATCTCCCATAGACATGTAAAAGTGTACGAATATTATATCTGACCCAACCAAACAAAATGAATCCGAAGTTGCCAGATTCAGGTAGAGCACTTTTGTTTTTTAAAGAGGTTGTGGAATGCTCGAAGACATTTCCGTCATTTTTCGGGAATATGTAGCCTAAGGTGTGATGAAATAAAAACGACTATTGTTTCTGTCATGAAATGAGTACAAAAGGTACTTTTGAGGGCTGTTTTTCAGGTCCAGTTTCGACCCGAACGTGCAATTGTGTAAAAGTCGTCGTTGCGGGCAGTGGCGTCACCAGACTTTTCAGTCTGGGGGGGCACATGGGGGGGCACCAGCATTTGATGGGGGGACACTTAGGTGAATATTTATATATTTTTTTTACCAACCCAAATCTCAGATGGGGGGGCACTCGGGGGGGCACTAGGTTTTCCAGGGGGGCCATGTGCACTGGTTGCGGGCAGCAAACAAAACACAGTAAATCGTGACGTAATAAACAGGACTCCCGATGCACAGTAGCATACACAATTGCACGTTCGGGTCGAAACTGGACCTGAAAAACAGCTCTCAAAAGTACCTTTTGTACTCGTTTCATGACAGAAACAATAGTCGTTTTTATTTCATCACACCTTAGACTACATATACCCGCAAAATGACGAAAATGTCTTCGAGCATTCCACAACCTCTTTAAACAGATCTTGCACCATGGAAATAAACAGAAACTGTCCGTTTAGTTTCCGTGTCCAACATCATTGTCAAACTGAGTGTATTATTTAAAGAGCAAATTAAATACTAGTGTTTTCTGCTCTCTGAAAAGAATGTTGGCAAGTTTAAGAAACTAACAATTGTTATCCTCATCATTTCACACCACATTGAACTTTCAAATTTGCAAATATTGTAAATTCCAGCACTTAATTAGATTGGTGGAAACGATAAGAGAATGAAAACCACAGTATACAAAAAAAAGTACAAATAAACACACATCTTCCCTCCCCTTCAAGAAGGAAATGTATGAATGTTCTGGTATGTATGTAGATTTATAAAACGATTCTGTATGGCCCAACACCTTCGTCTTCACTGTTTTTCTATGTCAGATCAAAGAGTATTGATTGTTAATGTTATCAGGTTTTTCAATCTCAGTGACCAGTGCCTTTCATCGTTTCTGTTAAAAGCCTAAGTAATGATCTTTCATCTTTCCAATAAATGTTGATGTAAATTATCGTTAGGGCACTACGAGATAGATGCGCGTACTTCTCCAAGAGATGCGCATCTCCAAACAAGAGGGAAAAAAAAAATCTGCGTCTCGAAAAAAAGATCTTGGAACCTGCAATCGGAGGAAATCTAATCACGGAGAGTTCCTTCCGATGATGCAGGGGGGTTTTGAGCACCTATGCGCCAACACAATAGCCGCATAGAGTCGCTTTTGTCCGGCCGCAGAATAGGCCGAAGCTTGCCTTTGATGCCTCAAACCGTCGTTCCATCTGCTCGGCTATTGTCCGTCCAGTCTGCCGGACTCATTCAGGCAGTCACAGCCTCCGCGCAGCTCAATTGGAAAACGTTTTCTCTCGCGCTCACCCTCCCACAACCTGCTCTATTGAAATGAGGTATAAGATGAAGGGACCCTGCTGCTTGTCCTCGATACTGAATTACTAAATTACTGTAACCACCGTATGTGCATCCAGTTGGTATCTTGTGAGTTACTGGTACATATTCTTGAGTTAAAATGAAAAATATATTTATTTGTGATAAACTATAGGCTACTTGATTAAAGGGATGTAAAATGAAAGAAAATGCACCATTTTCATGTACTTATGTAAGAACAAGAGTTTTCTCTTTTTTTCTGATAGTGGCTTACAATGCACTTTGCAGTGAATGACTGTACTGTTAATTGTGAAGGATTTTCATGCCTGTTCCTCATTTTGATGGAGCAGATCAGAGATATGCCAAGGGTCTTATTATCCAATTGCATTCAACAGAAAACGCAGTGGATTTTTTGATCCTCATGGATTTCTTTTCTTCCTTTTTTTTGCATCCCCCCCTTGGTTGTGTGTGGTCATTAGGAGCTTGTGCCTTTGTGGTTTCCCTGTTCATTGTCAACAATTTCACCTGCCATTCTTGAAAAAGCCAGATAATTTTATTTCTTGACTGTCACTCTTACCTTCTTGTCAACATATTGTAGATTAAAATTTCCTTTTTGAATTTTAAAGGATTTTTTTTGTGTCAGAGATTGAACTCTTGAATTGACATCATTGTCATATTGCTCAAATAAACTGACAGTATTTTTACATTTGAAACAATTGACTTATATTGCAGTAGAAATTCAAGGCAATTGTATCTAGTCATTTTTGATCCAAATGAAATATATTATACCCTAACCTAAAGAGAAAGCGTTCACATTTCTGAAGTGACGATAAAATTCACACGACATAGGTAGGCAAACTATTAACGATGATGTGATGGGGTTGAGATGGTTGCTAGAGACGTTAAAGTGGTTGCTAGGGAAAATCTGAGGGTTTTTCACTGAGAGTAACAAATTTTAAAATCAGAAACTTAGCAACCGTTGATGACCTAAAAAGCTTTTTTTAATGAACAAAATTGGAAAAAGGTTTTGATCACTCTGCACAAAATACTGATATTTTTTTGGAAAGTTCAGTGAAGATGGGTGACATATTTTATACAATGCCGGTAGAAACACAATTCATTTGATTAGAAAACAATGGCAGTTGTAAATGAAGAGTTTACAGTGAAATCTCGAGAAGTCAAAACCTGTTAACTCAAAAACCCTTTTAACTCAAAGTAAAAACTTACTCCATCAATTGTTGAATAGAAAATTCATTGGATAACTCAAAACTCTGCTTAACTCAAAATTTGAGCCAATTCCCTGAGGTTTTACCTGTCGAGATTACACTGTATTTCTAAAACGCGATATATCCATTTAAAAAAGGTGGAAAATGTCCACAATTATGAAACTTTACAGAATAAAAACAATATGACAGCTGTTTCTAAAGTTATTTTTTTGCTTTATTGCTTTATTAGGTCGTGTTTAACTGCATGAAACCTGTCGTAAATGACTTTGGGAGCTGTACATACTGAAATTTGTATCCTTGTGGGGACATTTCTTTGTTCTCGTGTACTAAAGTTTTCGAGTTTGAAAGTACAGTTTCAAAATGCTCTTATTTTAACTAGAATTAATTTCCTTGGCTGAAATTCGGACTTAATATCCCCTTTTTAAAACTCTACCATTTGCGATAGATCAACATACCTTGGAAGTTCATAGTTTTTGAGTAAAATCCACACATCTATTTTGTGAAAACCTTGTGGAGACATATTCATCTATGGAAATTGCCCTGTGGAGACATTAACAATCTTTTGTGACCTACATGTATTGTGTGCATGTCTCCAGAGGGCACGGTGTATCAGATCCAAGAGAGGATGGGATTCTAAAAGAACACAAAATGGCGTTTATTGCATTTTGGAAATAAATTCTTTTTGTGTTTTTGTTTGTTGTCTGCAGGAGAATTTAATCCAAAGGCTGGCCTGGCAACGTTGTACACTATCTACCCGAGTTATGAATATTCATCAGCATGGACAATGAATAAAGATGAAGTGAGGTCATGATAGGCGGGGCAAGCTCGTGAAACACAGAGGTGAGTTTCTTAACTCTTTGCATGCAACAATCTGAAATACACGTATTGGCTCAAATGTTGTGATGTTCAAATCGGCTTTTGTTCTATTTCCATTTCGCCAATTTGACATCTTGTGCGAGCAAAGAATTTTTGGACCCAATTTTGGGTTTAAACAAGCCCATGTTTGCTGTAAGCTGTGAGTTGCATCAATAAGATGAGTTGGTGCATGCACAAACAAAATGTCAATTTGGCTAATTATTGGCCCTTTCCCCGAGCTGTACAGGGTGAGTAAAAAAAACCAAAACCCAAATGTTGGGCCCATTGGTTTAGTAAAGTTCTTCATGTAGCACTTTCAAAATCTAGAATATGAAAGCCCAATTCATAAACTTTGTTGTTCTACAAAAATCATTCAAATCACTTATGTACATTTTAAGTTAATTTTAAACACAACCACCGTTTTAAGGTTCTGTCCACAGATTTCAAAAAATTCTGTGTTCTTTCAGTAAAGCGAAAACAAATCACATAGGGATGTGTGTGAATTGTTTTCGTTTTGCTGAAAGAACGCACACCTTTTTTTTGTGATCCGTGGACAGAACTTTAAAATGGTGGTTGTGTTTAAAATTCTGTAACTTGAAAAGTACATGAGTGATTTGAATGATTCTTGTACTAAAAGAAAGCTTATATGGATTGGGCTTTTATATCCTAGATTTTCAAAGTGCTACCGGTACATGAAAACTTCACTAAAACAATAGTCCCGACATTTGGGTTGTGTTTTTTTTTACTCACCCTGTAGTCAGTCCAGTCACAAGTAAACCACAAGAAACAGTGGAGGAACAACAACAAAGGAATGCGTTTGTCAAAGCTCATTTGATTAGCTTGTGGTTTAATTGAATTTGGACTGGAGGACTTGTGATGGACTTGCAGGAACTTGCAGGGACTTGTGATGGACTGGACTACAGCCCTTGCCTTTCACACTATCCGAATTCTCCTCGGTGACACGGGTCCAACCCCAAGATTCCGGGAACCCGTTTCACACTGCTCTAGAGGCCTTTTCACACAAGACACATCTCGGGGTTGACGTGGGGTTGACGCAGAGTTGAAAACATGCAGGGTTTCACACTTAAAAAACTATCCACCCTGCTGCAACCCTGCGTCAACCCTGAGATTGATTTCGCCTGGGGTTGAACTCAACCCTGCTCCAGACCAAGGTTGAGATGCCAGGGTTCAAAACAGTAGTAATTACCGAGCAAAATAAGCTCTGTTTGCACGAACCAATGTGAAACGATGCGGGGTTGAACGCGGGGTTGAAAAAGCAAAAACTCAACCTGGGGCAGCACTTGGTCAGGACCAGGGTTTAGAGGCTGTTCACAGATATGTAATAACAGGGCATCTACACATCGGTAAGTAAGTTTGAATGGTATGCTGTGTCTAATCAGACCCAGGGGTGCATTAACGCAATACGTATGCCAGTATTGGGAATCCCTGTAGCTGATGTGATATACAGGCATGTAACTTTTCCTTGGAGCTGCTGATTTCCTCGTTACAAATTGAAATAACTACACAAAGTCTTGTATGGTTTGGAGTTTCCTGGATTGTTTCTCTCTAAATTCCCAGTTGCATGCCTACGGGTGTATACCTTAACTGTTGAAGGTATGCGTAGTGCACTATTGAACGTGCCCCACTTCAGCTCACAGTGGACGTACTCACGTTCATTTCAACATGGGTAGGCACGGCGAGACGATAATATGAAAAGGCCTTAAAAAGTAAAATTTCATTGGAGCGATGTTGCTGTTTGCAATCCTAGCTCAACAGGTCCTGATTACCTTCCAGCTTATAAATTGTACGCCCCCACAAACAAATACGACAAGAAGAGGACACACAAATCGATATCAAATATTCCAGACCAGAACATGCAATATGCTTCATGTATGAGCCACGTAGTCACCCATTGTCTCACTGAAAAGTGCCTCATCCTTCAAGTCTGCGTTGAAAATAAAAAAAAAGTTAGTTGACCACTCTCAACCACACATACATGTACAGTTAAACTCCATTTATGGAGTAGTTAGGAGGAAGATCATTCATGTATCATTGTACAGTATGTTTTGTCCTTTTACTTCAAGAAAAGTGGCAAAACATTTCACTGCAAAAAAAAAATATATTGTATATATGTATATTTATATCCAATGAAATCGTCTTCTATCACAATTCACAATTTTGATTGTGTTCTACAAACACGCACATAAATTCAAAATGTCTGCGCCCAGAGCGGCTTCAAAGCGTCTCCGCACGCAAGAATGAAGAGTTAGCGCTCTTGTAATTTAATATAGCTCTATGGGTAAGATGCTACTTGTATTCTATTTTTTTGTCATTCTGCTGATGAATACCTTATGGTTCAAAACAGTCTATCCAGAAGAGAGATATGCCAAAGTTTGATTAGCTCATATTCTGAATTTATTGCATGATATATATTTATTATGTATGTACACGTTCTGGTAAACTTGTCCACATGCCAAAAGGTTAAGTATTTGGTACACCTTAAAAATGGCTCAATCTAGAATGTGTTCTTGCTCAGGTAAACTTGGCCACAAGCCAAACTATTAAGTATTGATACACCTTAAAAATTGCTCGTGTCTATTATCTAAGTCATGAGAAAAGTATTATCTGATTGTGTCTAGAAACAGGTTTATTAATATTTTTGGCTACATGCCAGAAAAGGTTATGTGAGCAAAGTACATATTACAGAGTGAACGAGTCGGTGCAGTCTCTAGAAACACAGCTTTGTTTTGTTATGTTTCACAGGTTTGTTTATTTACTTATTACAATCGCCTTTTGTTATCTGGGATCGAGATAAAAGTTTATATTATTGTCTGGCTGCGTACCAGTATCTTTGGTTGTGACAATGCATTTCCAGTCCCTTGTTTGTGTAATCTCCTGTTTCTTGCCAGAGTCTAAAGTCTGAGTGCAGACTTTAGAACTTAAGTTTCGCAGTGCTTGGGTAGAAATGACAATGGTATTGTTTGGTGTGTGCCAAGTGCATTGATTTGGGTCACAAGACAGACCCAGTTTCGATGTGTGTGTGTGTTTGTTTGCAAAGTCGCAGATCACAACAAAAGCCACCTAGACATGCCCTGTGTAATCTGATTGAACGAGTGACAAAGAATGGGCCAACGCTTATCGGATATCCGGATGTGTTTGTTGTGTGCGCTTTGGAATTCGGAACTGGCTACAAAATGTAGGTGTGCTGTACTGAGATAATAAAGTTTTGTGGTTGGTAACCGTTTTAGAAAAGTTAGAGGGACAAATTCATTCACAGATTGGAGGGGGGACCGGGAACTGAGGCGCCATTCCTTGCACCTCTGATTTTGCTTGATTAGCCATCGTACCCCCTTCTTTATGTCAGCAAAAAAATTGTGTTACTAGAACACTGACTTGATGAGTTGAAAATTCTCTTAATGTTGTTCACTGCACCTTTAATTTTTTTTTTAACCTCTTGGATCATAAACCTGATTCCAAAGGGCCCGAGACGAAAGAATGTTAAAGAATTGTAAAATTTGTGTGTACGTCAGTTGTGGATTTGGACTATAGGACAGATTGTTGCACCCACACCACATTGTACGTATTTACAGTTTCTGCGGGAGCTGGCAGTATTGTATGTTTAATATTGAAGAAGCTGACATCTTCCAGTTTTGTTGGCAATTGACAACTAGGCTAGAAATCCACTTGAAGTTATGGGTAAGTTTGAAATTTCTTTTAATATTTGGGTCAGTCAAATTCCACATTGCCATAAACTAAAGTAATATGGAGTTTGACTTCACAACTTTTCTTTTGAAAGTTGTTATAAGAATGCCTGAAGATTCCTCATTTTTGTTTTTCAAATAAGTGCTACGTGTGGATGTGGATGCTCTATTTAACATAGAGCTATATTAAATTACTAGAGCGCTAACTCTTCATTCTTGCGCGCGGATACGCTTTGAAGCAACTCTGGGTGCAGACATTTTCAATTTATGTGCGTGTTTTAGAACACAATCAAAATAGATGGATTGAATCTAAAAAGTGTACTCTAAATGCACAGCGTAGTAGAAGAGATACGAACAACTTAAGTGCGCATTGACGGTTCAAAAAAAAAAAACGGCTCTGCAGCGGAGAAGCGTGTGTGCAGTTGCGTAGAGCAAAGCAAACGAACGCTCATTTGCTGCTGATCGTTTGTTCGTTTTTGCGCGGCGGCGCTTAAACGCGCAGTATGGAATGCAAACGCAGATATAGCAAATATAAGCCAAAAAAAAAAAAAAAATTTCCAGTTTTCCATAGGTCTGTACCCGTGTTTTTCTTTAATCGGGTACCCGATTCCTGTATTACCCGTAAATTCACACCCCCAGGCTATTTTCTCCCGAGGTTGGAGTTAAAACATTTCTACCCTTAGTCTGGCGTGATATATATTTACTTTATAAGTGCCATTGGTTTATCATCAACAACTCCATCAGCTTGGAAAATGTCTAAGTTATTACCAGGGAAGAGGAAAATGGAAATACGCGAAGCAATTGAAATCAGGACGCAAAAGGCATCCCTTAACAGAAACACCGGATACGACCTGTCTGCCATCTACGATGACCTGCTGGTTTGTGATCGCCCAAAAGGGGGTCACATGACCGGAGTGGTTTAATTCACTACGCTGAATGAAGATGTCGCGATGACATCGAAAGCTACGTCGCTGCAATATTTTTGATTCCAAAAAAGGTATCTAAATATTTGTTATCAACGTGATGGAATCCAATATCAGTATACATGCTGCTAACAACTTAAAGTTTGGAAATGAAGATATGAACATCTCGATTGATAATGACCGGTAGTGTATTTAACTGAAAGACTAAGTATTTCTATGTTTTGACCTTCAGGTACGGTAACAGCATAGCACATTATTTGGCTTATTTTTATTGCAGCATTAATATATATTTTTCATTCAGAAGTGTGTCTATCCGTCCATCATAGGAGCACTCCATTAAAGACATTTGCTAGTCAAACTGGCCAAGCACGATGGCCACAGAAGCGTATGTATGTATTCAATTTTTTTTCCCCACTGAGGAGAGGTGTGTCACGATTTCTCACACAGTGAAACAAAAGCTCCGGTTGGACTCTATCGGAGGCTGTTGTTCCGTTCCTCATTGTCACCAGTGTGGAAGTGTCATCACAAAGTTAATATTCAACGCGCCATTTCACTACTGCGCAAACACGACCGCCGCGGCACATTGTTTCCCCCGACAGACTGTTCACACAAAACACACGTGTACAAGTGCCACGCATCTACAAAGTTCCACACACATCCGCCAGCTTTTTTTTTTTTTTAATTCATCCTCTGGTTTTTGTGTGCTCTTGTGTTCACCATTCTACTGGATATAATGGATGAGATATAATATATTCTGCCTTTGATTGCCTCGTATGCGAGCCCCTCTCCATTATCTTGTTTAAAAAAAAAAGATTGTGATAGTATTGACTTGGGTGAAAATTCGATCAGTAGTTATTAATGGATAACAATGGACGTATAGATTTTTTGAAATGATAGCAGACAATCAGCACGAACTGAATTTTGCAGATTATTCTAACTATACATCTGTATTCATAAAAAAAATTAAGTGTTCTGTGTTGTCTGGGTGATAACAATCAAGTTTTTTTTTTGTTACATGTATCTAGGGTTGCATTTATTTACATCTCACATAATCATATCATTTTCGTCATGATACTGCCGTACCCGTTCGTGTGGGCTTTTCGTTGATATTTTTCTTTTGTCCGAGGACAGATGGCAGTTGTTTATGCATACTATTGGTAATTTTTTTTTCACGGAGATTGTTTGACCAAGCTCCATCAGGGGATAGGTCGATAGCGTCACTTTGAGGAATTGTCTTTTTTTAATATGGAGAGTGGTAGAAAATCAAAAGCTAAATGGATTTTTTGGGATGTTGGTGTGCCAGAAGGTTCACATGACTGCTGATTTTTTTCTCCTGTATTACATAATGGTTGTCCAGCATTTACAAATCTGTTATTTCTATTATCATCTGAATAACAATTGTAGTTGGAAGTAGATTAAAAAAACAGTTGGGTTCTTCTCTGAAATGTACCAGAATGAGGCTCATTGCTCTTTCACTGAGATAAGAAACTCTTCACACTTATTTGGTTTTCAATATTGTTGATTGTTTGGTGAAGCCACGGTTTATAATTCAAATTAGCTGACATTCCATCACAGCTATGAGAATTCTCAGAGCATCTGTGCCAAATTCAATAGTGGAATTATATGTCACATCTCCACATTGTTTCAGGAAAACCAATCATATTTTTTTTTATTCGACGCCAAGGAACCGTCCCGTCGTCCTTCCATTAAGATCTCCGCTCAAGAAGAAAGGACTCTCCTGGATTCCAAGGCTCCCTGTTCTTTTTTAATACCTTTCGCGGCTGCTTTTGTCGCCCGACTTGCTGTTCACGCTCCGCCGGCCATCTTTCATAATGCCGTCCGCAGGCCGGCACACAGCCGCATCGGTGTTCCGGCCGCGCTTCGGCAGGATTATCATCCTGTGCTGTGATGCACGTCTTAGTCGCTGACGCGTTTGGTTGTTTGTCTCTTGCGACTGGGACCCCCCCCCCCTTCACTCCTCACGGATCCCGAGCCCCATCGGCCGTCAGCAACCAGGCATTGTTTCAGCTGTGAATGCAAATTAAGGGAACTGGTGAAGAAAGCGCCCGGTGCCCTGTCAAGGCATGCAGGTAAATGAAGCGGAACGCATGATGCAGTGGCATGCATGTAATGACCAGGTTTTGTGTGTGTTTTCTCAACGATGGTACAACCACTGCTCAAGAGGTTTGGAAAAGGATGCGGCGTTCCTTCTTGAGATAAAACCCGGGGGGCGTTTACATACCGCTCTTACCCCTGTTTTGGTTGGCAATGAATGTAATTATAAAAAATGAGGGAATAAGCGTTAATTTAGCCTCAGGGATTTCAAATGAAGTGAAATAAAAAGAAGTACATGTTTATGGTATAATTTCATTGTAGTTTGTTTTTATGCAAATGAAATGTCAAATAGCCCGTTCAGTGTATGGCCTGATAAATTCTAATGACAATATATCACACTTAAGCAGAAATTTGACCCGGAATTTAGGCCTACCGGGTACATGTCACTTCTTTTTTTTTGAGCTACTAAAATAAATTTTAACTGGTTTAAAGATCAAAGATGACTCTGTTTGTATACATGTAAATAAATATAAAATTGGAAATGCCATTGTTTAGAAATACTGCTACAGATACTGAAATACGCCTACATGAATACGTACCGGTAAATCAGTAAATAAAGGCTCCGATATTAAATTTTTTTCCCTAAATAGATGCTGTTATTAAATAGATTCTGAATTAATAAGAACATATCATGAAAAAAACATATCAATAATTGTGGCTTTTGAAAATTACACACATCGTTTGTGTACGAACTAATCAACTCAGTGCAAATAGATATTTTTGTCTTAGGATTCTATTTCCAAATAAATAGGCCCTCATAAATTTTTTTTTTTTTATCTGAAATTTACATGTAGTTTAATAAATTAATTGAATTGATGTACATTCAATTAGAACCATCAAACTCTGCGTGTACATTTGCCCATAAATGGCTCTTTATTGGCCCAAGTAAACAAATATTACTATTAGTCCTTAAAGCCGTGGTTAGTGTTACTGAATTTATTGCAAACAGAAAAATCAGATAACTCAGAGAAAAAAACCCAAGTTGCTGAGTCTGTTTTTTTCTCTTTAGATTTTTTGTTTTCTTGTGAGCTCTGTCTTCCTGAGGTAAGGCTGTTGTGACCTCCCGCAAAAAGTGCATGTTCGGTCATGTGCGTAAAACCAAAGGGACTTGATACCGTGAGGGTGCAATATGCACAATGACATAACACATGGTTTGAAGTAGACAGTGTGCAGGTCGATGTACCAGTGCTATGTGGGCTGGCTGGAAAACCGCGGAGCGTGCCTCTATTTCACAAGGTTTGAGCAACTTGAAAATTGTAATGAATTTAAAAAAGAAAAGATTTAAGAAATACCTAAATTCAGAAGACCAAAAGTGAACATGTGTTTTTTTTATTCGTTTACGCAGTTGTATTATTGCCATGGCCGAAAGTGTTGCCTTATTTTAGCTGTAAATCAATGATGGATCCAGCATTTATGGGAGAGGGGGGAGGGTGCCCAAAATGGAGGCAAAACCCGAACATACAAGCGGTGCATGTTTATATTTGCTCATGTGGGTTAAAGTTTCTGTCTTTGAAGTGATTAAATAACCAGTTGACAACAGAAGAAACGGGAAAAAGGCAAGACATATAGGCCTACCGGTACCTCCTAACAAAACTTCCTCAAAAAATTGAAAATTTTTGAATTTTTGTAAAAGATTTCAGACTTTATCATACATGTACATGTACATGTATACGTACATGTTCTTGAGAAATTATAATATGAATACAATTAATAATTGTGAATGGCAAAATCACTCAAAAGATTCAAGTTTGTACGGTACATGTACTTCTTTTTAGTAGGCCGTACTCAGCAATTGGCCCAGTTTCCCTGTACATACATACATACATGTATGCATGCTCTTCATCCTCGCAAAAAAATACATTTGACATACACACGTTGTACGTACATTAAGAAAAACTTGAAAAGAGATTCGTATTTTTTCCCCATTTCTCTGTACCCCCATGGGCAGAAAATTCCTTTCAAGACGGCAACAATGGGGCACCATTATAAGGGGTTCTGTCGCTAGTTTTCATCATGCGCACACTTGCGTCAGTGGCTCGGGCCGTGCATTGTCCCAGTATTTTTATCCCCGGGCTAATTTGCATAACAACCCGAGGGAGGTGTGCATAACAACAGACCTTCTGTTACCGTGGTGACATTTTTTGATTCAACAAGGGGGGTCCATAGTACAGATGGAGACCTTTGTGTGTTGGAGTGGACATGAGATTTCTCCCCTCCTTTAAAAAAAAATTAAACAAAAAGGACTGATTTATGAATGTACATGTATTGTGTATCAATTACTTGTGCGTTGTTTTTCAGTCTCAGGTGTTAGCTAAATTGGGACAAAATCCCACAAAATTTATCCAAAATTGCTACCGGTACTACACAAATGGCTACGCTTTATTTTGATTTAAAAGCCTTTTACCCATTACAACACAGTGCGATACAAAAACCTTTAAATTCAATGGCTGCCAAATCCTAATTCCTGTTGCCTAGTTTATGATATCCTTTTGAATTCTGATTGAAAAGTTTATCACTGAAAGTAGGGTTTTCTTACAATTTAAGTATCTTGAGATTTCAAAATTTCAAGTCCTGTCATTATTTTCTGTATGGGAGTGATTAGTACGGTAATGTAGTCCAGATTTTGTTTGAACAGGGAACATAAACTAGGAACGCTTAAAAAAAAAAAAAATGATCGAAATGCATTTTGAAGATACCCAAGGTTTTCGTTAATCCCAGGATTAGCCCTACAGTATTGGCCTGATTTCAGGTGTATTTTTTTTTTCAAATTGTAGGTACAACTTCTGGTACCATGTACATATTTTTTGTACATTTTCCTGTGAACTCTGAATTTCCTGCGAAAATTTCAAGCCCACTTGCAACCCTTTATTTTTTTTTTCTTGATTCTGATACTTATAGTGATATATGACTCAACCAGTGTGTTTTACACTATGTACTAGCTCAAGTCACAGAGCTAGCTTACAAAATGTGTATTTTAACCCTTTGATAGCTCCAAGGTCAAATTAAAGGGAGTATACATCATTTGCTTTTGCTGTAATTTCAGAAATGGATGGAATTGGGGGGTTGGAAATATATATCAAATGTAGTTACACTGACTTTTTTTAGGTTTTGGGTTCGAAAATGCTATAAAAACCAAGAAAAACAATCATTTTCCTGTAGTCTGGCTCCCTGACTCCATTTAAGAAGAAACAGAGCAGTTTACATACATTGGGGAATTGTAAGGTCAGGGAACCAGTTTAGCTGGCTTGTACGGGTTCATAGGTGTGTAATCGATTGCAAACAAGTGCGATGGTCAATTGGGGCCAGTAGTTGAAAAAAAGCCAGTTTTTTCCAATGCTGGTCGGCCGACCAGCGTTGGAAATTGATACAAAAATACAATTTTTCTTGAAAATGACAGTATACTAGGTGCCATGATTTTACAGGATGCTTTACACTGTCATTCACTAACAGTCCAGCAAGGTACCAGTATTTCAAAATGATTTGGTAGTTTTATTTTTTGATGTTTGCAAATGTTGTATTTTCCCTTTAACCTTGAAAAGTAAGAAGATGTGTTAAAACAATTGCAGGGCCTCTCTTTTATCATGTCTTTGTTTAAAGTATTTACTTTGTCACATATGATGGTAGTTGAGTCCCATTGCAACATGGAGGCAACTTGACTTTGTTGCACTACATTACCCTTATACATTGTAAATGTTTACCATGACCATTGTGCCAGCATATCTGTGTAAAAGTCTCTCTCCGTATTGAGCTTTGAGCAGCCCCCCAAAAAAGCCTGAAAAAATCTCTGTTACATTTTATGGAAATATCTCCCTGCTGTGAACAGGACAAATTTGAAAATTGGTTCAAAAATATGTCTTCCAGGTACGTGTATTTTGTCACGTACTGGTACAAGTACCTCACCCTGTGTTTTTCCGAGTACAACTACAAATAAAAAGATTTTCATGAATTGATATCTGAAATCAGTTGAAAAAAGTAAAAGAAAAACAGTTTTTAACGTGAAATTTATACACACTGTTTCAATAATTCTCAGCGTATTTTTTTTCTCTGCAAAGTACATGTATGTGTAAATTTTGTGCATACCGGTATACATGTACTTTTGAGGAATCCATTTTAAAATATTACCCTAATTCATACTATAAACCCTAACCTTAATATCTGACAGATGTGATAATCGATTATGTTGATTCTTTTTAGAACATATTCTGAAACAGTTTCTCTGCAAGGTAAAACAAAAATTACTTCAGTAGTACTAACAGTAACAGGACACAGTGTAGTTATGAATCTACTATAAAGGATCCCCATCTGAGCTGCCCAGCAAACAAGTCTTTCTGTCCTACAGGCCAAAGCTGTTTAATGTCTTGCTATAATAGGGGCACAGCATAATAGCCTGGAATTCACCTGATCTCCCACAATGCAGCGTTTCCTCAATGGGGCATAAAACAAGAGGAAGTGCCAGACAGCCAATCAAAGCCCACTCACTCAGTTATATGCTAATCAGCCAGACCCATCTCATGCATAATGCATGAGGCTGATAACTTGTCTGCAGCCCTGTCTCTCTGGTGAGCTTGCTGCTGCGATGAAGCATTGGCGCAGCGGCTGAATGGACTGGCATGTGTTTATATGTGTACAGTGCACACACAATGTAATAACAATAGGCGCAGGGGGGCCTGCATGCCATGTCCCATGCCCCAACCAAAGGCCAGTTCATTATAAAGCCACACACAGCGGAGTTTGCCAGCCATTCATTATTTTCTCCATGTATGGGTAGGGTTATGGTCTTGCCATCACCATATGTGCCAGTCTGGGTCTAGGGAGCTAGGGCTGAGCTAGGTGAGCTGGCTGGGTTGGTTCCACCGTGCTGACATCAAGGCATCAGCTGTCCGTGTTATGGTCGCCGTGCAGAACAATTGCTCCTTGGAGAAGATCGCATCTCGGCAACATCCGACACTGGCACTACCTGACTACAGAGTAAAGGAGCAGTCTCTGCGACAACCCATCTCAATCTGGGATAGTCTTTGCTGATCTCAAAAATTAAAAACAGCATCTGTTCTTGGAATGACAACCACATTAGTGAGTTGATCAGGACTCGCGCTCTGTCTCTCTGATTTTTGTGGGATGCTTTCATTTTTCAACCTGATGTTGCAGATGACCGCTCTGGTGGACATTAACCAGTGAATGTGATGTACATGTAAGTAATTTACCATTTGTTCTGGTCCAGCATTGTGAAATTATTGGTTCTGTTTAATTAAACATGTTGACATGGAATAACCATGATTAAATGTAGTGAAAACTCCATCACGTCCATGCAGTAAATTGCTTGTAAATAACCTTTCATATTCAAAATCATTTACCTTAAATTATATTCAAAATAATTTAGCTTTTTAAAGGTTGTCAACGATTTAGTTCTGTCCCATGCTCTGTGGTCAGACATGTCAGAGGAGTTTCCTGTTTGTTCTGTCTTGTTTACATGTTGTAAGTTATTCGTTTACATGTTGTAAGTTATTCTTGTGTGTTAAACCTTCTGTGTTTGCACCTTAAATTTAGAATTGGTCTGTTGGTTGAGCCATTGAGCATTTGTTAACATTTATACTACAATGTACTTAAGTAGCTGCAGCTGATGAAATGTTAGAATTATTGAAGCACCAGGCTGCACCAGCAGACTTACAGTGAAATTGTTCTATCCACAAATATTCAGACTTTAATAAATGTGTTCAACAATATTTCATTCCAATCACTTCAGAGGGAATCACTAAAATTATCAATTTTTTTTTCTTTTAAGAAAAAGTTGCATTCATTAAGAAATCACTTTTTGGTAAAGTTCTGTACATTATTTTAGGGGTGATATACAAAATGTAGGTAGCGTGTACAGACAGAGGAATTCAATTTACATATTTTTTTAGTTTGATAACAATTCTAAAAGACTCCTTTTTAATTTGCATGTACTGCAACCAAAGCAATTTTCCCCCCAGGCAATTTCAACTGAAAACCAGTAGAGTCTCAAAAAAAAAAAAAATAAATGGTATATTTGGAAAAATATTTGCTGGTTTAAAAAGCAATATACGGTAATTTATTTCAAGACGGCATTAAAAAAAAAAATTTCAAAACAAACCACATCATTTAACATTTCACAATTGTTTAATTTCTTGAGTGCCATTTCTATAAAAAAACTATTTAAAAAGTGCCGTACAGACATCATGCTGCTGTGTACAGACATCATAAGCAAAGGTGTACCGGTACTTGAGAACAATTTACAATCTTATGGGTATTAAACAAAGTACATTAAGATGTATACGTACATGTACATGTATATAGACTTAGGCTATTCAGTTTTTTTTTGTTTTTGATATTTTCACAAGTATGCCCTAATGAAATTAAAATTGAATCTGCTTTCATTAAGTTCTACAACAAATGTAGCTGCTGTGTACAGATGTCACTTGGTTTGTTTGGTGCACCATGCAGTGACGAATATGACAGTTTTACTGCACTACGAGAAGTGACAGATCGTCAAGAGACTGTGATACGTCACTTTGTGTGGTGCAGCAAGTATCCACGCTACATCACTTTGTGTTGCGACTTGACAAATTTACAAATTTTAAGACATTCTTTTCCATGTATGAAATTGGAAAACTGCCCTCTGCATCAAGACACTGTGGAGCACACCACGTCCACTCATCGCACACTAATAAATTCATATGCTCAGTTCAGTCTGCATAATCCAATGATGAATTGCTATCGATAATTTTATGCGAATGGCCTAATAATATAAGGCATCTTAGCGCATGATATGCCACCCCACTGGCCAAGGTGTGTCCGTCCTCCATACTATTGATTGAATTAGAAACCCAACTTCGTCATGCCTTGACGGCCTCGTTTTCCGATATCTTCCCCCCTTCTCGCTTTTGCTGGTGCAGTTAGGTTTGATTACACCCGGGCTCATCTTGGAGAACAATGATAAACACAGATTTTTTTGGACAGCTTTAGGTATGTTAATTTATCGTCTCGGGCTGTGTTTGGAAATTGTAAACCACAGACTGTCTTTATCGTCCTCCGATTTGAAAATGTAAACAATAAAGTAGGGATCTAAACAAACTGGTCTTGAAGTGATGTGCATTTAATTGGTCCCTATGGTGTGTATGCTAGCACAAAAGGAATGGAAACATTTCTCTATTAATTGTCATCCGACACATTTCTTACTTTTTTATTACAGTGTATAGCCTTGATATCCTTACAAGTACAATGTTAAAGCTAGTTTCCTGCGGAATTCAACAAAATCCCATTCAAATAATAATAAATAATAATAATAATGGACATTTCTATAGCGCCGAATCCATTATAAAAAAATGCTCCCTGGCGCTTTACAATCAAACTATTAATAAAAGGAATATAAATTGAAATTAAAAATGACTGGAACCTGCTTTAAAGTGTTAATACAACAAACTCTGTGTGAAAGTAGTCAGTGTACATGTATTTCAACTTTAACAGCTGATGTGGTTTAACAACTTGCATTCACTCTAATTTGGATCATTCTATCAATTTGGGGTCCACTTCTTTCCCTGTCCCTGTCAGATCTGACATCTACGATTTTGTACTTTCTGGAAGCACTCCTTAATGCAGTCATCCTAAAGAAGTGATTATGAATAGAAAACCACCTACCCAAAAAGCGTTTGAAGTCGTCCCTAATGATGCTTCAATGGCAAATTACCAAAGGTAACGGGGACAGGAACAAAGGTCACACTGTGGAGAATGACCCATTTTGAGTTGGGCATGAACCAGCCACGCAGTGCGTAAAATTATTCAGTTACTGAATCCTGGTTTTCCTGTTAAAAGCTTACATACATGTACAGATAAAGTATTTTCAGTGTTATAGGGAATATGCAACATTTGCAACCATCAAAAAATTAAACTACCCAATTATTTTGAAATACCTTGCTGGGCTCTTAGTGAATGACAATCTAAAGCATCCTGTATACTGTCATTTTCAAGAAAAGTGATATTTTCATATCAATTGCCAACGCTGTTCGGTCGACAAGTGTTAGGAAAAAAACTGGCTTTTTTTCAAATACTGCCCCAATTTACCATATTTAGTTAGTCTGAATTTTGTTTGCAATCGATTACACATCTATGAACGGGTACAAGCCTTCTAGAATGGTTCCTTGACCTTAAAAATTCCCAGACGTTTATAAATTGCTCCATTTCAATGTAAGTGTGGCCAGGGAACCAGACTACAAGAACATGATTGTTATTCTTGGTTTTTCCAGCATCTATGAACACCAAACTTCAAACAAGTCAATGTACGATATTTGCTATGAAATACTAACCCCCCAAATCCATCCAACTCTGAAAATAACAGCAAAAGCAAATGTTGTACTATATATTCCCTTTAAGCTGTTTCAAGATGATGAGGGAGGAAAGATAGTTGTGGAAAGGGGGGGGGGGTTGAAGATGCCTTCAACAAGTATGCTGCAGTGAGAATTTTGAACTGATAAGACTACTATTGAGAGTGTTTTACTCTCTCAGAGTTATTGCCCCAAAGTTTGCCCAAAGTGTGTCTCGATTCACTTTTTCCCCCATTTTACCCCTCACCTCCATGCTGCCAACGTTCCTCGCACACATTGCTGCTCGCACTACACTTCAGCACAACTCACCACATTCCCTATTATGATCTCCATGAACTGTCAGTGTTCCAGTTTCTCAAAAAAAAAAAACACAGGAGGACTTGGAGCCTGTCTAGCCCATCCCAAGCAACAAAGAAATTGAAAACCGGCCAAACAAATTTTCCCCTAATCAAAAATCGTTATCAATTCGGCTCACCTCTGACAGTTGTTGTTCAGCTCACAGCTGATTGGTCAGAAACGATAAAAGACTGTGGTCTGGTGCCCCCTGACTGTGAGAATAGTTGGTATCTCGGCCGGGTTTCTTCCTGAAATATTGTGTTGAAAACGAATGTGCCCAAGGTTTTCAGTAGACCTGATGTACCTGTGTACTTACATGTACCAGTGGCCCATGCATGCATGGGAAACTTCAAATTAACTGGAAAATGTCAATGGCATTCTTGTATGACAATAGTACTTCCTTGATGTGGAAGTCGACATATTACCGGTAGACATTCTTTATCACCCCATCCATTGAAGCAAATTATAATTTTAAATAATAAGAGTTGCATCAGAAAAAGTATGAAAGGTGTGGACTTGTGAAGAGTCGTAACTTAGATGTACATGTAAAATAATACTATTAGTGTCAGTATCAGTGCCTTCTTACCATCCCGCATTTCAGAAAAGATTTCAAAGTGGTTTTCATCTCAAGTGGACATACTTTGACAATTTGTGGAACCAGTTATTTTGTTTACATACTTGTTAAAGTTGTATAGTTTGCTCAGACGGTCCCTGTGGAGAGGTAACTTGTTAAAAGTTGTTGCAAATTAACGCTGAAGGTTCATAATTCGGGACAAAGAAGTACTTTGTTGCCCTAGAATCAAGATGGTCACCAAGAACTTTTTTGCAAATCATCTTGTTCGGTTTTCTTAAAGGGTAATTCATTCATTCTTTTATGTAGTGAGCAATGTTTTGTCATGGTTTCGTTAACTATGGGAATTACCACCATTGATGGGAAAGGAATTTGTTAACAAAAGAAAGTATTCTTTTCTGGGAAAAGTCTGATTAGGTCTTTATGATCTTGTCTGTTTGGAAACTGAAAGTGGTTTTGCCACAATGCATGGGGTAATCAACGTTCCAGACAATGAATTTCATTGTTGCACTTTGTTGACTGAACAGCCTTGTAGGCACATTCTAGACATGGATTTACTGCTGGGAACTTTCACCAGACAAAGGCCCAACAAGTTCTTAAAGACAGCCTGTGGGCTGCCCAAGCAAGAAAAGTGCACTGTCTACCCATTGTTTAGGGAGAGGCCCTTGGAATGTGCAATGGTCCCATAGGGAGCTTGGTAGTAATAACACTGCATTACAGGGTTGGGCCCTACAGGTCAATGCATGGGGGAGAAGGAACCCTTTGGGAGGTAACAAAGCCAAGACAATGAAAAGTTTTGTTTCCCAGGGAGCTGAGGAAATATTGACCAATAGTGCAAAAAGAGGAGTTTATTTCTTTATTTATTTATTTCTTGTTTATCCCGGGGAGACCTTTCAGTGGAACACTGTTTTTCAAAGGTACCCAGCATTTACAACAAGCATACAATCGTTTAAAATTTTTGTTACATTGGCAGTATAAAGACAAAAACAAGACATACATGTATCATTAAATATTAAACTATCAGGTTCGTGTAGAGGCACTTAAAACTGGCAAGAGTGGGAGGCAACGGATGTTTAAGTGTCACAGGGAGGTTATTAAAAGAATGAAATCCACGAGACACAAATTTACGTTTTCCTGATTTAAATTGTTTTTTTTCTCTCTCTCAAGATGTGTTGGTTGTCAACAGTCATCAGGTATGACATTTTCAGACTTTTATCTGAAATCAGATTGTTAGAATTGGAGAGAAAGACATTATCAGTATAGAAAGAAATGCATCTTTCAGACCGTTCATCAAATTTTCAGACTTTTATTTCAATTCACAATTCCACCCCTGAGTCATGTTTTGAAGACTTTTGTAGGCCTAGACCGTTTTCTTAAAATTAAAAAAAAATGCAATCAGGCACATCAAGCTCCTGGGCCCTACAATAACTAGTTCTAAATCCATGAAACTACATGTACATGTAAGTGCAAATGTTTATGGATAACAGCCAGATTTAAAGATAATTGCTGAAGAGTATTCGTCTTCTTTATTTGATGAATGCTAGTTAAAGGGAAACAAAACTGAATCAAAATCTTCAGCAACATGAGGCCTCAAATAATACTCCATCATATTTTTCATATGTCATTCCCATTGTTTGAAACAGCAATTTTGCATGTCACAAAAGTACCCTGCAGACAGTTCCCATCCATGACTGCATGTAAACATTACTCCCTGTCCAATAGTTTCTTCATGAGTTGTCCAGGAGTCCAGATTGTACCCTCCTCAGGCAAAAAAGGGGGGCTTACCCATACCCCTTATGGTCAGGGAAAATATCCAGGCAGTACAATGGCTCCATTCTTCTAGTCACAGACACAGGAATGTCTGCGGTCCCTCAGGGAATCAAAGGGGATTCATGTTGAGATTTGGAGTTTTTTATCTGTTTTTACATTGGCATCTGGTGTGTTTTTTATGGACAGCCATGGCCGGATTGGGACACTTGAGAGCTCTTGTAAAGTTTTGGAAAGGGTTGTGTGGCTTTCATCAACTGGTAATCCTGAACTTAAATTAGTAGAGCAAACAATAGGCTCCATTGTGTTGTCAGAGCTGATAATAAGTACAGATCGATCCACTGTATAGAATTGCCACAAATTCTCAAAAAAAAGTGGGTGCATCAAGTGTTGCTAACTTGGGGAAAAGGTAAGAAACTTACAATTCTCATTTGAGTTATTGGTTGTAAATGATGGAGCGAGTTGGAATATTGTATCATCGGCCATATTTCTTCAGGCCTATACAGCGCTCATTGTGAAAAGTGTCAATTTAACAAGGACATTGACAAATTGAGAGACTGCCAACAAAGGGGGATGTACAAACATGAAGCTCGGTTATCACTGGAATAGTATTCCAGAGATCTTGGATTTGAATCCAGATGCAGTACGAAATTTGGCATAAAATTGGGGAAAAGTGTAAGATTACCAGTTGAACCTGAAGTTGAAAAATCAGTAAGGAAGGTAGTTTTTACAAGCTGAAACTATGGCTCCTGTATTATCTACATGCACATGATCATCTGACTTCATATTTACAATCTTTCCATCAAACAATTTCATCCCCAACAAGATTATAGATTGATGTAAAAAAATCAAGCTGATTGCTTTCAAAAATCAACTTGGCTTTAAACCATCTGGCAACTGCCTCGGCTTACACAGCAAGCGGCTGCGTAACACCCCATCCATTTAATGAACGGGCGTCTCTCCCCCCTGTCCCAAGACCGAGATGCACCCAGCTATTATTTAGTTCACACCCTGAGAAATTATCCACCCTGGATAACAAAACCCATTTGGGCCTCTCATCAAGAACAGCACATCATCAACGGATGGATGAAGGCTCTCGCCGTAGCGCACTTTCCTTTTTTTCTTATACCCAACCCAACACATCACCGCAAGCCGAACACTAGGCCAATCTGGCGTATTGTATTTTCTGCCGCTGTCAACCGCATGCATTATTCATCAACTCGAGAGACCCTCCTTTCCCCCCCCCCCCTCCTGACTGCCCCATGGACGCACATCAGGCATATTCCCTCCTATCACAATAGCATACCGCTGCTGTTGACGCTGTCACAAATCATTGTACCCTAATCATTGGTTTTCTTTTTTTTCTCCTTTTTTTTTTTTGCCTCGCTATGTCGCTCCTTTAGCTTGCGCTCTGAGAATAATTAATTGGTCGTGGGGCGCTCTGGGGTTGAGTGTTGTGGGGGACTGGGGAGAGATTGTCCTGCGCTGTGCATTCTTAATGCTGAATATCGTACAATGGCGACTACGTGTATGTGACACTTGACAGGAAAGACCAATATATGCAAACGTGTGGGACTTTATAGTCTAAAATTGGATGAATCTTCGCCCTGTGTTAATTATACTTACGGTATTTAACCCTTCCATTAAACTGTCCAACGCTTTCTAACAAGTAATACTCGTAATGTCTGCCATACGTATTTACGCAACTGCTTTCAACATTAAGATTGGTGCTTCACACAACAGTTTCAGTACAAGGACACATGTAGCAAGGTCATTGTGAATGTGCACAGGTCAAAAATCAAAGATGCAAGTACACTTGATACCTGTTTCCGATGGTGTACAGAAAGTGTTTTGCTAGCGCTCTTCTCGGGCCCCTCCCCCCCCCCTCCCCCCTGTGTTATGCTAAAATGTTGAGACCCCTAATGTCCTGAACTGGGCTGTCCTTCAAAACGTACCTTTAGTGGCATGTACCTGGTAAGTCGCTTGAGTTTTGATCAGAGTAATAATATCAATATTTATGCCATCTTAAATTCTTTGTGTATCAAATATATCAAAAAAATTTCAGAAATAGCATACCATGCAAAGTGGAGAAGACCCTAGAATATAAAGATTTGGAACAGTAGTTCATTTCATTGGTTGAAACTCCCAGGACAGTAACACGCAATCCAATTTATGTAAACTGTGAAATTTGCATCCTGTTATGAAAACAAAAAGAGCATAGAAAGTATGACGATTTGAAGAAAAAAAAGTTTTCTGGAGGTCAGTAACTTTCAATAATGCATCATCAATTGTAAAATAAAATAAGAAAAAAGATGTTACAAAATGCACCCTTAGTGATATGTTTGTGTATGCAAGGTGCATAATCCCACCCACGGTTAAACCAATTTGCAAATGCAACTTTGAAACAATTTACAAGTTTGTGACTAATGAAAGCTTCATTATCAGTGTAAGCGTGCTCTATTTGTCCTTGTCCTCCAAACCCTGTTGAAATTTATGCACAGTTTTCTTACAAAAGTGTGTTCCTTGTATAAAGTGCGTAGGTTGACAATTTGAATGCATACATACAGTCCAACTAATCTCAAGATTATTTCTCTCACTGAGGACAGTGCTTAATGCCTAAATTTGTAGACTTGTTGTTCCCCTGAGAGTTGTCCATCAGATTGTGGGGGTGTTTCAAATTTAGAAATGCTGGATAAGGACAGATTAGCATTTTTAATCAGGTATGGCTGGGGATGATAATATTCTTGTTCTGTCTTGAGGCAGCTGTGGAGCCTGCTACTGCATGTAATGAATGATTTCTCAGTTAATTGGATCTTGGTTTTTAATTGACATGTTCTGTTTCTTTAGAGTGAATTTGTATTTTTCTGAATAATCTAACATTAGGAACAAAGATGCTACATGTCATGAATGATTAATGTGTATTGCCCAAGGACCACTATTACTTAACTCAAGGGAAACTGAACTTCAAAAGTGTTGAAACCAGTTACAGGCTATCAGCATATTGAAGTTGAAAGTGAGTGTTGTACAAAAACCCATTGATCCTTGAAGGGTTACCACCCAACTGAAGATGATTGTTAAGCCATATGACTTAAGCGATGATGGGATACAACTTACCAACCAAAGTCTGGTTACCAGTCAGTTGCACCTTCAACATGGTCAGGCAACCAGCTGATTGACTGTGATTGACTGTGACTAGCTGTGAGGGTCAGGCTACCAATCTCTTGACCATGGAAAGTTGGCAAAGCCTGTTTCTCGTATTACCTGTAAGATCAGGTCTCTGTATAGTTGACCCTGAGAGATCAGGCCTCGATCTAGTTTAACCTCAGTTGATATATTTGACCCTGTAATGTCTGACTTGGACTATGTTTGGACCTACAGTTGACCCTGCAAGGTCAGACTTCACTCTAGTTAATCTTTTATAATGGTTAGACCTCAATCCAGTCGACTCAATCTCGTTGACCCTGTAAGGTCAGGCCTCAATTTGTAGTTGACCCTGTAAGGTCAGGTTTCTATCTAGTTGACTATGTTGGATAAGGTTTTGATCTAGTTGTCCCTGCAAAGTCAAACATCAATCTAGTTGACTCTGTAGGGTCAGACTTCAATCTACATTTAGTTAACCCTGTAAGGTTAGATCTCGGTCAATCTAGTTGACCCTGTGAGGTCAGATTTTGATCTAATTTACCTTGTAAAGTCAGGACGCAATTCAATCTAGTTGACCCTGTAAGGTCAATCTCCCCAGTTGACCTTTAAGGTCAGAAGTACATCCAGCCGACCTTGTTGGGTTCAACCAGGGAACAACTTTTTTTTCAGAGTCGAACACCTCACACAAAGTCCTGATCCAGTCTTCAGGTCATGAAATCTTTGTCCTTAATAGTTTTTAATAAGTCATGTTCCGAGTCACTCATCCAGGATCATGGAGCGCCTCACCTGTTAATAAGTACTGCATACAGACGTATGATTTTGTATGAATGTCTTAGTGATTCTTAGTGGTTGCAACAATAAGTGGGTGGGGTGGGGTGGGGAGCCAGGTCCTACAGCTTTATCATCTCTTAATTCACTTTAGCTTTCACTTGATGAAGGGACTCCTATCGCTGATGTTCCCATGGTTCCCCTGTCTCTGATGAATCACGAATGTGTGCGATACCCTGATAGTGGCAGTCATCCTCAACCCCCAAACCAACCTCTTCCTCACTTGTCACTCGCTTTCCTTTTTCTTTAATTACCTCTGCATGTTCTCCACACATGTTATTTTTTTCCCCTACCCACGCGGTACCCCCTTTTTCCCCCTCCATTTGCACGCAGGTACCCCCTAATAAGACTTTCTTCAAGGACAAGTTGCGGTTGAACTTGGAGCATGTGGGTTCCTTCTTGGAGCCGTCGGAATGAGTCGTCAGTTAGTTGTTTTGGTGATGTCTCCTAAATTTAGAAGCAAAAGTGTGGTTGGAGCTCTCCCTGTAATCCAGTGTCTCAATGTTTGTCTGGAGTCAGCCAGAACCATCGAGGGACTTTTTGCCACTTTGATAATTTCCTAATATCTGCCTGAAAGCAGTGGTTTTCCCCATGTATTGCATCTGGGAAAGATTTGTGTTTCCACTTTGTTTTCTCAATTTGTTGGAAAGCTATACACATACGGGTGCTCTGTTTTAGGGTCATTTTGAAGACTAACTTTTTGTATCTTGTTTGAGTTCAAGAAGTGGAAAGCAGCTTGCTGATTTCTGGAATAAAGAGGGTGCAAGAATTGAGACTTTTTTTTCATAAATTTGATTTCAAATTAATGTCATTGGTTAAATTGGTAATTAGTTGCTCTAAATCTACGTTCCTCAAAGGTTATGTTTTAAGGTAAGATACAACATTTGCAAACATCAACAAACAAAACTACCAAATTATTATGAAATACCTTACTTGATTGTAAGTGGATAATAGTCTCAAGCGTCCTGTAAAATCATGGCACCTGGTGTGCTGTCATTTTCAAGAAAAGTGAAGTTTTGTATCAATTTCCAAAGCTGACCATCGTTGGGAAAAAAAAGAAGACTTTTTCAAATACTGCCCCCAATTAACCAAACTTCCATACCCGGTACATGTACCGGTCGGTAGTTAGTCAATATTTTGTTTGCAATTGGTGACACATCCATGAACATGTGCAAGCCAGCTAGTAAGAACAGCATTTTTTCTTCTTCTTTTTTTCCAGCATCTATGAACACAAAACTTTAAAACAGGTCAGTGTAACAATATTTGCTATAAAATGATAACCCTATTTTTTTCTTTAAATTACAGCAAAAGCAAATGTTGCAAATTACCTTTAACAAGAATTTCTCTAAATAAATCTACAAAAATCCAACAGTGAAACAATCAAGTTGCTTCAAAACAATGGCCTACATGCACTGCTTCATAATCATATGGCACCATGATTATGAACTACATACTTGTGCAAAATTTTAGGATGCATTTTGACAGATTAATTTAGTGGGGATTAGGCACGCAGTCACACAGTCAGAGAAACAATGCACATTTTTCGGCTGGCCAAGAATGATGAAAGTGGCTGGCTTATTATGCGGAGGTTTTTTATGATCAATTGTTATGATATCATAAACCTTTATTGTAGGCCACATGACCCACGGTGTACATACATGTACGTTGTGCTATTCTGCGTGTTCATTTGCAGGCCTTTCGCGCACAGTTTGTGCATGATGATGACCAGGGACAGGGTACCGCAGTTCATGCCTTAATCGGATATTCACCAATTACTTACTGCAAGGCCAACATATTAAATTCCTTTTGTTATTTATTCCCGGCATAATTGGCACAGGCTTTTAACGCAAAGTAGTCTTGGTGCAAGTCTGGATTTTATTTTATTTTTCTTATACAGCCGGTCTGTAGTCTCTATCAACAGGGTGAGTCAAATCTTCAAGTCTTGGCAATATTGGCAACGCTACCAGGGACATTCCGAGCATACAAAAAGTACCTCAGGCATGCTGTATTCAAGCTAAATGCAGGCACCTGAGGTACATGTATGACCAGAATTTTCCGGGTAGCACTGCCAATATTGCCAAAACTGGATTTGATTCGTCTTGTTGATACCGCGGTAGAGACCACCGTTGCAGCTACTTGACCGCATTTGTCACGCGACTTGTTGCTAAATAGGGGAATGAAAATTGAAATTAAGTCTGGGTCCAAGACAGAAATTGAAAATGTTAAATGAGAAATGTCCATCTTTTTGGACAGTAAATATATGCATTGCGTAGATAACAGAAAAAAATTATGTTAAAATATTTTATAGTTTTCAGATTTTGAGTGTTTGTGATGTTGAGATAAGAACTTGGACATTAAAAAATGAGCACATGATGGTCTGCAATTGCAGGTTTTCAATTTTCAAATTCTGTTTGTCATTTTGACTGTTGAATTACTGAACATACATGTATCCTGTGAAGACATTAATTGTGTTGTCTATTTCCTAGCCAGAGTGCAATAGTGCAGTTAAGAATGTCAATCCATAATCATGTATGCCACTTAATGGATTAAAAATATGGTTTCAAACTTTCCCAGATACTTTAGGGCAGCTAAGCTTTATTTAAAATGGCACACACCAGAAAAAAACTGTTAAAGGTTTAGCCCATTGTGTACACCTCGAACAAACCTAGTATTCCCCCATGCCGCGTTTTTGGTCTATTCTTAGAATCGTTTCTTTTATTCTACAAACGGGAAGAAACATCAGAACTGTTGGCTGCCAGCAGAAAGCATACATTGTGTTTTTCCAGTTGTTAGGAGCACTGTGCGCACACAATGACTATACAACAGTGAAGGATTGAGGAATGCTGCTTGGCGCTAACCCATAACCAAAGATGGTATTGTGCTGGTTGACCTCCCAACCTCTCTCCAGCCAGGCATACCAGGGGATATAGGCTTGTATTATTATCATGAAGGGGTGGATAATAATCATCATAATATATATGAGGTATTATATACATACATGTGGCCTGGCACTGGTGCCCATTATTGCGGTGAGCTGATTGTTAATAATACTGAAGCCAGACAGTGTAAATCCTCAAGCACAATTCAATCAGTTGTGATTGGAGGAATTCTAAAGCAAAATAGATTGAAATTGTAAAACTTGAAACAAATTATTTTACAGATTCAGCCATCTTTTCAAAAGAGCAAAAGCACTGTGGGACATAATAAGGAACCATATGATAACATATGTGATGCGATCAAGTTAAATGAGTCGTTTGTCAGGAATTTTCATTTAGAGATACAGGCCAAAATAGGGCCACTTCATCACATCTCTTGGTGTTCCGACTTCCATAATTTTTGAACTAAAGATGGTGCCAGCATGCGGTTTTCACAGCAGTAATGCTGAGATTGTGCTCTTTTCAAAGTGTAGGCCCTAATAAAAAAAATTTGACTGGGGTTGACAAACGACTCATTTAGCTTGATCGCATCAGATATATTGTACAAATAGAAATCATTTTGTGTGCCCCTTTTCTTTTTTTGGGCGGGGGGGGATTTTTCCAATAAACTGCAAATGGTAGATAATAATAGTTCATAAAACAGTTTGTTCCCCCAAAAAAGCAAGTTCAAGCAGGAAAAATTGGTTTATAAAGAAGTAGCTCATGAGTTTATTTTACATTTCCAGGTGTTACCTTTTTCAGACATGTTGTTAGAAAAAGGGATAAAGTTAGGAGAGTGAGATTAACCCTTAGATGTTGGGTCAAAGGACATTAAAATTCACATTCATCTGAAAAAAAAAAGAACTGTAGGATTGCTGTGTCTGTTGTAGTCAAAATAAAAAATTAGAGGGGCATATATATCGGTTCTGGTCGGACCTTCCTTAAAGGTAAACAAACACTCGATAAAGAATCATGCACCTTGCTTTTTTGAAAATTATGATTTTTTTTTAATGAACAAGCATAAACTACAATATGAAATACATGTATTGAGAAAATTAACATTTTCTAAGGTACTAGTAGCTTAAGCAGACTTAGCTTCAGCGAAAATCTGATGGGAAAAAAATCAATGTCTTTTTAGATTTATGGTGACAGTTTTTCATCTTTGTGCATCATTTCATGCATTCATCGCTGCACATGTACCCCAATTATGGAAATATATTGATTTATTTTTCCGACGGAGAGGAATTCTGCCCAACCATCACCAGAAATTCCTCTTCATCCTCAGTTTTTTTGTGTGTTTTTTTTTGCCTGCTCATCTGGATTGCCAAATCAAGAAATCAGTCAGTCCCTCGAATGTGAGTAGAACAACAAACAATTAAATAACGGGCATTTTTCGGTCGGGGATGAAAGGAAATTCTTTTTCCGCCTTTTTGTGCCTTGGGCTATGGCCATATTATCGCATATAATGCACAGCATGATTTCTTCATTAAGTATTTTGTATGTACTGGACTGTGTGTGCTCCAAAAGAATAGACTTGTTCCCAGTCCATTGAGCGAATCAGCAGTGTTCATTATGGTTTATTACACACATAAAGATCAAACGGCAATTCAAAAGACTAACAATGTCTGATTTACAAGTTAAAAACAAATTTATGCACAAGTAAAACAGCAATAACAAAATATAACAGAGAAACCTGGATTACGAGATAGATCTTTTAAGGGAGAAACAGAATTGTATAAGTTAGCTGCTGTGGGAGTATCATAACAATTAATTACTTTAAATAAGATTTTTTTAATGTAAATTTTAAAATTGATTACACAGCCAATGTGATCGAGTTGGCTTAGCCCCCAAGGCAAAACTGTTGGGGGGAACCCCACGTTCTGACAAGCATTGACTTACACAAAACCTGGCCATAAGGAGTTCCGACATTGCTCATTTAGCTTAAAATATTTATTTTTGTTAATAGTGGAAGGTTCTCAGATGCACAGCCATCTGTTGTCACAAATGTTTTTGACATTTTGGCCTGTTTTCCCCCGTACATGTTCATTAGCTAAGCAGAAAATGCTGCTCAGCAAAGTAATGTATAACCAGTATCATCATGTGAAATTCAATCTCACACTTGTAGCATACAGTGTGTATAAAAAAGAATACATTTAGAGAAAAAAAAAATATTAAAAATACTCACCCCTATTTTGTTTAATAATAACTTATATATGCTGAAACAATGATTATTTCTCAACAAAATGCTGTTTTCATAACTCATTTAGACACCGTACACCCAGAGCTATAGACAGTTAATTGAAAGGGATGATATGTCAATTAATGTGGTCTGATTTGCAGCAAACTGGATGAAAGGAGATTAACATGCTATTGCCAGCAATCTCTCTGTTGGCCAACTTACCTATTGTTCTTTGCCAATTAATATGGAGTTGGAACAACCTAAACTTTTGCTCCACAGATTATGTAAATGAGTTGCATAAACAATGAATCATAGTTTCCAACTCAACATTGATTGGCAAAGAACAATAGGTACCGGTAAGTTGGCCAACAGAGAGATTGCTGGCAATAGCATGTTAATCTCTTTTCATCAACTTTGCTGCAAATTGGACCACATACATGTCATCCCTTACAATTAACTGTCTATATAACTCTGGGTGTCCAAATGAGATAGAAAAACAGCATTTTGTTGAAAAATAATCATTCTTTAAGCGTATAAAGTTATTATTAAACAAAACAGGAGAGCTAGTATTTTTAAAATATTTTTCTCTAAATGTATCATTTTTTATACACACTGTTTTAGTGATGGGAGAAATTGGGTATATCAAAATCCGGTTATTCGTCTTTTTTTTTTTCTTCAAACCAAAAATGGTAAGCTCCGATTTCACCTAAAAGTTCCCATTCAGCTCACAGTCATATCAACAACAAGTGCAAGTGAGGTGCCGCATGCATGGAAGGCCCCCCACGATGATTGGGTATGGGCTCTATGCACAAGTACCCCCTCAACGGAAAGGAAGGGAAAGTTGGGGGAGACAACTAAGAGTGACATTCGAATGCATTGCCGATGACTCTCACGTGAAGATGCTTGTGCACATTCAGAATTCAAAAAAGTCACAGGGACCAGTGCGCGCGCGCAGAGTCTCCCGTCCACGGCTCTTGAAGGTGTTAAAGAGAATACATGTAGACAACATTTGCAAACATCGAAAAACAAAACTACAATTTTTTTACGAAATACCTTACTAGGATGTTGGTAAATGACAGTTAAAAGCATCCTGTAAATTTATGGCACCTTGTGTGAAGTCATTTTCAAGAAAATTTGTACTTTTGTATTAATTTCTAACGGTGGTCGCACCGTTACCGTTTGAAACCTAACTATTTTTTTAAACTGCTGCAAATTTACACTTTTTTTTTTCAGTCATTTTTTTTTTTGCTATTTACCTGTTGTTGAAGCAGTTGCAGAGCCAGCTAGACTGGTTCCCTTACTTACCAATTTCATAAATTGATCATTTCCATTTTTTCTTTTCTTTAGTCAGGGAACAGACTACTATTTTGTTTTTGTTTTTTTGTTTTTTTTTTTTCCAGCAAAAAAAAAAAAAAAAAATATGTCAATATAACATCCATTATATTATTGAACTCTTAATTAGTTCATTTCTGATTTCTGAAAATTACAGCAATGATGTTAAATAGCGCCCTCTCTTGTTTTTCGCACGGAGCCTATAGTTTGTGGGCCTTTACAAAACACTCCAACTTTCCAAGGTTGTAATTTGGTGAAAAATGGCTGGGACCTCTCTGCATGAGCCAAAGAGACCGCTAGTGAGTGAATGTGGTTACAATCAGAGACCATGGAGCAAATTTGGAAATGTTCCCGATATTTCCTTTAGCTTTTGTAACAAAAAAAAATGAAATAACAATATAGTGGTGACCCGGTATAACATATTGTTAATTTCCTCAGGAAATCAGGTTTGTGCATTGCTAATTTCTGTGCTTAATACCGGTAGCAGGCTTCACGAAACTCAATTTACCGGTACTGTACAAATCTATTTCGTCTTTCTTTGGCTATATAGCCTTTGTCCCGGTGCTGTTAAGGCAACATGTGCCACATACCAAACCCTAGGGTTTTGGTCTTTGTCGTTTTCTGATTTCTTTGTTCCGAACCTTCTGTCATTGTTCAGGCACCAATCACAGTCTGTTTGTGTGTGTGGGGGGGAGGGGGGGGGGAGAGAAAAATGGTATGGACTGACAGAGGTCAGCTAGTCCATTTGTGGCCCAATTTTTTCCCCAAGTGGTTATTAAAAATTTGTCAACTATAAAAACCTCTTGCACAGTGATATTTGACTTTTTGTCCTGTTAAACTGTGTACAATACCGGTACATTGTGCAGTAGCTGTGTAGATCTCGAACAGAACTGTAGAAAACTACTATAAACACTGCACCCCCTTTCCCCCTATTAATTTTCCCCCCCCCTAAAGTGAAATGAGAGTTCATCATTTACCTGAACCCTGTAGATTCCATTAATTCCATCTTATGAATAATTTCATTTTGGTAAGTCTTTTTGAGGGAGTGTGGTGTACCGGTACATGTACATGTACTCCATTTCTAAATTGACTTGTTAACCATAATTATTGAGGTCTTTGTGTCTAGTCTGAGCAGAACATTTCTTTTCGGGGAGGTGGTGTTGACAGTTTTCAATTTGTTTTTCTGAAACAGTGAATTTATCAACATTTAGGTATACCGGTACATGTCTGATTCTGTCCTTTATCACAGGTTTTAAAAGCCAGGAAATCACCCTGAATTAAACACATTACCTTTTAATGTATTGCTCCATCTTCAATATCATGGTCATCTGAAGTCTCCAATTTCAAACAGCTGGTTGTCAAGGTGATGTTTTCTCAGCCAATTGTTGCTTAGCAATATTTGTCTTTTAAGCACCTCCTCACTATTTTATTTATTTTTTATTTTAGCTGGGAAGCCCATTCAGTAGAATCTACTGGTCTCCCAGATGCGGCCCCATAAAGAGAAGACAATCTAAAGAAATTACAGTTTTAGAGCTGGGAGGAAAACCCCAGAAAACGCTGTGGGAAACTCACAGAATCAAGTTGGGACTGAAAACATGATCCATCTATTGGCCAGAGGAATCGAACCTGGTTCGCAGTGTTGGAAGGCTAGGAAAGTAGGCTACCGCTTCGCCAACCTGACTTTCTGAAAGGTCTTTGGCTTTTCATTTTCAAATACTGTACCTACAAATCTAGCCCTTTTTTTAGAAACAGTACATGTAGTTTATGCACAGTTCAAAATAAACATGCACAAGTACATTGTACATGTACAGTTTTGTTTATAACACTGCAGGAAACATGTGGCAAATGTAGGTCTCCTAGTAAAAAGGTGACGTCATGGTAGGCTGTAAACTTCCGATCCTTTGTCACATTTTTTCGTGGAGCGTCCCGGAACTGTTGAGTAAATATAGAGGGTAGGCCCTCGTTTGTCAGTGTCAAGAAAGGTACCACTGGGTGTGGGGCTGGGCCACCTGGGTCTGGTTGTTGATGGGTCAAATGGGGTCACGCTGTTGCCATGGCAACTGGCTACTGGTTATTTTAGAAGGAATGTGGGTGGTGAGGTTTCGAGATGTTTAGGAAATGCTTGTGGATACATGCTTTAATCGTGGGGGGCAATTCTTGCAGTGTGTTATTGTTTCACCCCATAGCACAATGGCAGATATTGGAAGGTTTTGCAAAAAAACACGGGCGAGTCACTTTTTTCAAAAACTGAAGTGAATTGGAGGATCAGGTAGAGCAAGGGTTTGGATCTACACTGCCCAGCCAACATCACTTTGCACGCGCTTTTAAATGATATCCCAATTTTGTTAAGAAGGAACTGTACAGTTCAGAGTTAGATTAGCTAGGACAGATCCAGGAAGCTTTCAGGAATTATCCTTGGAGAGTGGGGATAAAAGAACAAGAGTTTATTCCCAGAGTTCTTCTGGTTTTATTTAGTCGATGATGAGTGTGTCTACAGATGTTTGTAGAAATAGTGCAAGTCAAATGTTACATTTGGTCCAGTGAATCATAAGTCGTTGAGACACAATTTCCTCAGTGTGACATACTGAATGTCTTAATTCTTGTCCACTTTTTTTGTATCAGGGGTAGCACGTACTGATGCTAACCTCCCCCTCCCCCCCCCCTCCTGTTTCAGCTGCAGAAATCCCCAATTCCTGCCCTTGACTCTTAACAATGCCCTCAAGATGACGTCATAATGCCCTGCGGCAATGCCAGCCTCCCCTGGCAGGATATAAGCTAATCGAAATGAAAATACGCAATTACTCCCGTATCCGTCCACTGTCGCAGGCATTCTCTGGCATGATGCTTGTTAGCTCTTTTTGTGATGTTGGGGATGGGAGGTGGAGGGAGGTGGAGGGAGGAAGGGGTTTAAGCATGTTCTTGGGTAACCCAACCCTTGTCCTGGGCATAACGGACCTAAAATGTCAAAGTATCACCTCAATCAAAAAATGCTAAGGAACTGTCCCCTCAATTGTTATTTGTGCAGTACGTGTACATTTTGTTCATACTCAAAACGCATAATTTAACACAAAGTGAATAAAGTATTTAAGTAATGTTGTTACTTTAAGCTGGTTCCAAATCAGTTTCAAAGCAATCATGGTCTTCAAATTTCTGCAAAAAAGAAAGAAAGATTTATTTGACATTTGTAAGGTTTTCATCTGTAAAATATGAGACTGACTAACTCCGTCGGTAGAGCACTGGATCTTTACTCTATAGGTCCCTGGTTCAAGTCTAGCTTTGGTCAGTTGTAAGGAGCGTGTCAGCCTGTCTATTGCAGTTACTCTTAAAAGCCTAAGAAACTGTTTAACTGCATGGTTGGGAGAGATGAAATAAATTGGTAAAGCTCATGACGGGTCTTAGGTTCATGTCTCTGCTTTTAACAGAACTGGAAGTGTGGATCCATTGATGCCAATTAAACCTTGCTTTAATCTCTCTGATGCCAAATCCCAGATTTTCACAGTTAGTCTTTGGGTTGTCGCTTGTGGTAAACTAGCTTCTGTGTGGTAGGACACTTCCTGCCCCCATCAACTTAATCCCTTAAACACCACAAATCGCCGTATCGCCGCACAGGTGGACGGGAAAGGAGCTATTAAGACAAAGTGGATTGTTTCGCCAGCGTTATCCTCCCCGGACTGAACAATCGGCGCCGTCGGTCCGCAAGCCTTGCAGACAATGATGCAAGTGCTTCCCGCTGACATGTCAACACCTTCCTCTTTGTCTTAATTTGCCCGGCGCTGCGAGTCCCGTCGCGTGCAAGCTCTCATGTGCCCTAATTTGTTCTGGTTGCGGTGTCCTACTAGTTCAAGATCAGCTCTAACACTGTGAGGTTTGTGACTCATTGTTTTGCAGGTACATGTATATCCTATGAATAAGTTCCGCAAAACTTTGTGCATCCGGGCTGATAAAGAAGAGAGAGAGAGTGAGAGAGAGAGAGAGAAATAGAAATAAAAGTGACACACAAGTGGAAGGTGCATTTGAATCAGCCAGGACTTTTTTGGAAATTCAGTTTTAGTATTTAATACAATGTATTGACTTTTGCCCCACCCCCCTCCCCATCTTCACCCCGCCTCCAGTGCACACCAAATCTCCATCTACACGGTAACAGTGTAACTATAAAAACCTTTGTAAGGTGCCAAACTTTTTGCAAGGTGCCAAACTCTTTGCTGGCGCACTTATAGAGGAACCAATCAGTTGAAGATTGCTTTACTAACCCTTACTCTTTTTGATGCTACATTACATGTACCGGTACATCGTCAGCAGGTACATGTAGTTTGGGACCAGGTATACAGGCAAAAATCTTGGACAGGTTTCTGGTTACACACAGGAGACGCAGAGAGACAAGCTGGCCGGGTCTAAAATCTGAGAATGAAAACGAGAACCATAACCTGATGCTTCAGTAACTTGTATCTAGGTACCCCTTTCCAGTGCACATGGCAACACTGTGTATGTGCCTGTGTTCATTTTAAGCCACATGCAAATCATGCAGGTTCTAGCGGTTCTTGAAGGAAAACCACCAAGCCATCGCCTCAACTGGTAGTACCAGAAGTTCCCAGCGGCTCAGTAAATGTAATGGAAACTGGAAATTACTAGGAGCCAGGGGGTCCATTGGGAGGCACCTATACTAAGTCCCTTTTCCTTTTTCTTTCCACGCAGAGAAACGACTGCAATGTCAGTGCGCCAATCTAGCCCAGCCATGGGCACCGATGGAATCCAGATAAAACAAGAGCCTCTTGATGACGATAGCGACCAACGAAGCGACAGTGGAAGTGGTGGTGGTGGAACCGGTGACGGCATCGCAGAGAACGACATGGCAGATGTCCAGATGGAATGCGACGAGTTTAGTAACGGTCATGCTCAGATGAACGGCGAGACTGACAGCCGCACACCCTCAGTCAACATGGATGGGGACTTGAACGGCGATGAACAATGCCTAACTGACAACGGCCACAGTCCGATTTTGACAAACGGAGTCGACAGTGACCTGCACATAGACAATAATAATACACTGCTTAAAGATGCAGCAGAGGTGGAGAGAAGTATAGAGGTAAAGAATGTAACTTGCAACACATGGTTTGCAGTCTGTGTCTTGCAGTCCATAATTGGCGTGGTTCAATTTATGGGAAGCCATTTGATTATGTGCAAAATATGCAGGGGTATTATCATCATATTAAATCCGATGCCGTCAATGCACAACATTTCTGTTGGTTACCATCTCAGTTGAAAAAGAGAACCCTGGATGGTGGTGACCAGGTATAAGTTTGTGTGTTGTACAAACATTGTGTCCGACCGACACCAGCATGTGTATTGAGGGCAAGCTGTTCAGATGAATTACGTAACAGGTGCGTGAATATTGAATGATGCGTGCAGTAACAAGCTGAAAAAAATAAATATTTACAGAAAAATGCCTGGCGATGTTTTAACTTAAATTGTGTACACGTGTGTTTAAATTTGTTATAGGTGGCAGAGATGGAGCTCAGGAAAGCACCAGAGCCAGGTGCACCGACACCCAAGAGCCTAGCTGAGAAGGAAGCAAGGTTAGAACAACTTCTCTCCCAGCTGAATGTCCTGAAGGAACAGCTGCTAGCCCAACAGCAAGAAGCAGCTGCCATGCACCGCTCACAGATCCAGCGTCAGCAGCGACAGATGGAGCTGCAGCGACTCCAACAAGACATGCTGCAGCGACAACAGCAGCAGCTCCTGGAACAACAGCACAAGATCACTATTCTGACCCAAGCCATGCAGCACCAGAGCGGGCAGTTCATCCGTCTGGTTCCCATCTACCCCCAGGATTACCCTGCTGGGGTCACGCCAGTTCTGATAGCGCCAGACGGCACGGCCACAAGCACCCAGTCAGGGACCAAGACCACTCAGTCTGGACTGAGTACCTCCCACCTCTTAGCTGGTCACCCAGGGCTTCCATCACCCCAACTCACTACGGGGATCCCAGTCCCCGTCAAGCCCCCAATGCACACCGTCAGCCCCAAAGGTCTCCTGACAATCCCTCATGCTTCGTTCCCGCCAACGGGCTTCCCCACCACTCGCACCAGTCCAAGCACCGTTGCACCTTCCCTTAATCAAGATTCGAACCCCGAACCACTTAATCTCTCTGCCAGGGGTTCGACTTCCTCCGCGTCTTCTTCCTCATCATCCATGTCCACCAGCTGGTCTTCCAGAGGTGCTTCCGATAGCTCCTCCACTAAAGGGTCCACTTCTCCATCTCAGACATTTGTCACGTCCCGGCCTGTCAAGATTACAGAACCGCTCAAGCGGAGTCAGTCGCTGTCGCCCAAGACCAGTTACCAGAAATACACGGCCCACGAAGCAGAAATAGTCAACCATGCATCATCCTCCCAGATCCGATTGTTCCACGACAAAGCAGAAATTAGACCAGGAGGTTAGTATGCATGGCAAAAAGGGAAGTATTTTGATTTAGCTTTCTTTTTTCCCCAACAGCTTAGAAACCTGTTGTTTTGGAAAAAAGTTCGTGGGCAGGTACATCTAATGATTTGATTCACAGTGTTTTGTAGCTAATACAAAACACTGTGTCATATCAGTCAACAAAAGACAGTCACGTAGTACTGGCCAGCAATTTTTCAAATATAAAGTAAAGTCTGATTAGGTTCCTAAAAAAAGTAGGGACTTTCTATTAAAAAAATCTGTGAAATAAGGAACAACACTGTCCTAAATGTGTCTGGTTTTAATAAGAAGTTTGGAAATACGATAACCAGCATGACAAATTTTGCCTGGACGTGTAATAGCCCGGTTGGAGGAAGCAAGGATTTAGCAGGTTTGTTTGTAGAGAGTCCTGTAGCAAAACTGAGGCAGTCCAGCATGACAATTAAGTGAGGATTTTTCATGCTGTACTTTTCAATTCTATTCTGTGGGATCTTTTTTTCTTAAAACTGTGATCCTAAAATACTGTACTGACACCCTGCCTCACCTTGTCAACTCCAGGAAAAAGGCAAAAGTTGTTTAATAAGTTGCTAAAAGAGGGTCAGCGATTAGCACTTTTCCGGCGTAATGCACGGTATTGGGAACTGCATGGTCTTAATTGTTTTTCGAGGCCCCTCTGTCTGCGCATCCACAAAAGTCTAAATCACTGTCGACAGGTGATGAACGAGAGTTTCAGAAACTTCCCCTCCAGTTTCCGTCGCCAAAGCCAACTTATTAAGACTTTGGCACCACTTGAGAAGAAAAAGGCCTGACAACAAATATTGTTTTTCTGGGCCTCGCTGGTCTTCAAGTGTGTCAAGAGGATGTGCAAATTGCCACCTGGAGTTCTTACTCGTCCAGGAAGGCGAGTCCAGGAATTGTTTGACATCTTGGGAAGTCATATGCTATTGGCTAAATATGAGTCGTGAAAGCTTTGGATGTTAATCAAAGCATGTATTATGACAAACAGAACAAAGTTGTTAAATGTGGATGTGATAAGTTTAGATTTCAGTTGTGCATTCGACACCATTTCGCACAGCATTCTCATCAGAAAACTTTTGCAATCAGCAAAAAAAATTGTTTATCAAGGACACTTTGGACATCCATCACATTGACTGGATTCAACCCTACCGGTACCATCTTTAGAACTAATATGATTTTGAGTTGAATGCACAATATCATGCATCCAGAGCACTTTCCAATTTTTTTTTTTTTTTATATTTTTTTTTTTGGCCATTCTAAAATATATACTCCAGTTGCATTCAGGTGGTGGCATTTTTTTATAAGCATATTTTTTTTATAGACACATTTTCAAATTCCGATTACCACATGTCTGATGAAGATCCTGAAACCATTTTTTTATGTCGCCCAAATGCATTCCTTTAAGTTCGAGCTCAACCTTGATATTTACTGCCCTTCAGTACACAACCATGTACGTGCTCAACCCGTTATTGTGGTTTTCCTCTGACAAATTTTGGGAGTCCTGCCGTGCAAAGGGGCAGTCTAGACTTGACTGTGATATAACACACCAGATCGCCGATCGTTACATCACTGGGCCTGTGCCTCATGGCTTGCAGCTACAACCTGTCATCAACACGCTCCTCTGATCCCTACCATTGACAGCCCAGGTACTGCAACATGCTGATATCTCTACCCCCCTTGGCCTCCAAGCCATTTCCTGCTCCCCCCCCCCCAACTTTGAAATGGCCACAGCTAGCTCTCACTTGCTTCGCACGTCAGCTCTGCGGTAACATTCAATTTCCGGGTAGTTGACGTACTCTCTATCCCCCTCTTGTTTGCCCCCTCCCCCCTCCCATGGTGGGCTGGTAGCTTCCTGCCTTCTGTTAGTTTCTATCCAATGAAGCTATCTAGGGCTTGGGTATCAAGGTGGGTTAGGCTTGGTTGAGAGAGGGGGCTTCATCTAAGGCCCGAAAATTTAAGTCTCAGGCGTTTGCTGAGGAAGCACGACCCTTTGCAAGTGCACAGGGTATTCTTTACTTCTTTGATGTTGTATGACGGACGTGTGTTTTGTGGTTTGCTTAGTGAGATTGCAGACAATCTTGAGTCAATGACTCGTAATTCTGGAGGGTAGTCTTGACATTTCAGTGTCCCACAAGTGCAGGCTAGGTATTAACTCTTCAACTCATCAACTTGAAGATAAAGGGATGCAAACCAGATTTTATGCTAAGGAGGGCCCTTTAGTGAGCACTCATTCAGTAATGCTGTGTGTCATTTTCTCGACTGAATATGGAAACTCCAAATTTTAGACCATGCATGTAGCTCAGGATAAATGGAGGGTATTTGAACTTGTCTGTGAGGTTAGGAGAAGCACATGGCTTAACTTTGACTTCTAACTTTGCTTCCAGGAGCTGCAATGAGTTGGGTCAACTCACATTATACATGTACTAGTTTGAACAGATTACGTATAAATTTAGCTGTATAGTCAAACTTTAGGTCAGTACATACATGTACATATACCTAGCACACCTGCAAACATGTAGGTTACACAAAATTATCCTCAGACTTATTAGTGTAAAGGTACCACTAAGGAGACACGTTATCGTAATTTCTTCGCACGATGGAATACATCGGTCATTAGAGACATGTTCATGTTTACCTGTCACAGCCCCCCTTTAGAGGCAATTACTGAGGTTATATTTGTTGCTTGTGGTCTAATCAGTAAACATACCGAAATTCGTGGAAAAAGGACAAGGGAATATTGGGTTAGGGCACATTTAAGTTTTAAAAATGTTGTGCACAAGTCTATGGGGATGTCTCCCAAATGTCCAATCCAGAGTAATTATTACAACCAACCTTCTTAAAATTCCTTCTGTAGATTATTTTTTAAGCCTGCTAATGCTTTGTAGTCATGAAACAAACTGAAAATAAACTTAACACCCCAAGTTTACTTTTAAATAATCATCAAAGTTTACACTCTGCAACATCATCTCTCAATTCATAGTTGGTTGACGCGCTACCTTTTAGTTCCTTACCCATGGGGCTTTCTCGGCTCCTGTGCAAATACCAAGTTAGTTCTTAATGACTTTTTCAGGATCATATTACATTTCACCAAATCCCTAAGCACTCACAGCCATTCGGAAATACTAGTAAGATTACAAACTCCCCCATACTTCCTATTTTTTGACTCACCATCTCCATCAACTAAAATATCTACATTCAATATGTTGATTTGGTTTCTACAAGGCCCGGAGTTTAAAATCTAACCCTCAGGCCTCAAAAGCAAGTTTTTTTAAGGCCAAAAAAAAAAAGTCTCCGGTTTCTGGTATGCGCGCGCGTCGCCGTAGCCATGCGCGTCGGCAAAATGAAAAAGTTTTTTTTTCAATAAAAGATGATATCTCAAAACCGCCAAACTCACTGGTTTGACTGGAATCCTGCTACTGCACAATTTTAACATGTTTTTAGATGGGGTTATGATCGAGAATAAGCTTTATGTGGCCTCTCTGGACTCCCATATATTTGCACTAAGTTTAGTTGGGCACCATTTGCAGTCATCAGCCGACATTTGAAGCAAAAAAGTCAGGAAAAAAAAAAAAAAAGCCGCGTCGCCGCACCACTTTTTGGACAAGCTCCATACCAGAAACCGGAGACTTATTTTTTTGGGCCTAATACAGCATTTTTTTTTTTTCATAGAACTTAGCATCAGTCAAAAAGTGTTTGCACAGTCAAGATATATGACATGACGATTTATGCACTTTACAACGCTACTACTAGAGGGCTTGGTTGTTGGAGCCAAAATCTTGCATGGTTCCTGTGAATGGGACAATGGGAGATTTTTGAGACGTTGGTGGCAGCAACACTGGTCCTTTTCAATGGGAGACTTTGGAGATGTTGGTGGCAGCAAACACATCGGTCCTTTTTCCATTGTTTGCGTCACATTGAGCATGCGCGCTTTAGCTTAAACATGACATAAACAATTGAAAAGGACCGTTGTGTTTGCTGCCACCAACGTCTCAAAAGTCTCCCATTGTTTACGTCATGTTTAAGCTAAAGTGCGCATGCTCAATATGACGCCAACAATGGAAAAAGGACCGGTGTGTTTGCTGCCACCAACGTCTCAAAAGTCTCCCGTCGAGCAGTTGTTCTAGTCCTCACAAGTATCCTGAGTCCATCATAAGTCATCTAGTCTTAAGTGGCAAGCTATTCAAATAGACTGTGACATTCCTTTGTCATTGTTCATCCTCTCTCACTTGGGTCCTTCGTGATTTGACTTTTGATTTGACCTGAGATTGACTTGTGACAGAACGACAACTCTTCAATGCAGGCACTTTACACAGGAAGGCATGTAGGCCGATCCAAGCCAGAAAACCCTGTCCAAACAGTAGGGATTTTGGGGCTTACCAAGTAAGGATTTTAAGCCACTGCTAAAACTACGGCTAAATAAAAAACAGTTTCCTGTTAACACCAACTGTGTGGCAGCAAGGCTGTGTGAGGTTTAGAGAGCCAAAGTTGTGAGTAGGTTATTTGAAGGGCTGGGCGGGTAATAGGCTGTGAAGGAAAAATTGATATGTTATGGCAGGTTTTAGGGTAATCTAGGCTCCACTTGCCTAATTTTGCAAGAGCATAGTGAAATGAGGTTGTTTCACTGGATAGCATTGAAAGTTGAGATATTTATATATGTACAGCCATCTAAGCCAAATATCATTTCGTTAAAAAAAACATTTTTGGGATGAGAACAAAACAACAAATTAATCAACAAGAGAAAAGAAGTACATTTGACATAAATAGACGTATTATAATAGATTTCATATTGTTACCCCTGGTTGACAATTTTATACTTCTTTCTGTATACATCACGCTTCTCTATTGAGCACCAAGGTTATGTTAGGGTAAAGAAGTAGGTATTCCAGACTAATGTTGTGCATCGGGTCGGATCGACCAGACCAAACCGACCCGAAACATAAACCGAATCCAAACGGAAATCAATCTGAACTTCCCAAAATCCGACCCGACCTGACAAAAACTCACGGAAAAACCAACCCGAACAGAACCGACCCGGAAACAAACTTAATTTCTGGTTTGGTCTAATCATCCTATATTTAAACAACATGTCCTCTTTTTGTGCCTAAACTTACCCGCGTCGCGTGAAATTTATTTGGAAATTGTCGTCTCTCAGTAAAGAATCATACCGTACTGTACGGTGAATACTCCCAATGTGTACTACCTGTGAGCCTACACATTATAGACAAAAGGTGATAAACCGAAAACACTTGCACAATTGGCGTTGGTCGTACCGGGCTCCGAGTGACTCTGCAATAATTTTTTTTCCGTTTTATTTTTCCGGTTTATTCCAGGTTTTTCACAAGATGCCTTAACCGACCCGACCCTACCCAAGAATTGCAAACGCAAAACTGAAACCGAACCTAAACCCAACTGACATGATGGAAAAATCAACCCGATCCGAACCGAAGTTGGTTTCATGTCGATTTCGGTTTTGGTTTTCGGGTCAGGTTTGCGTAACATTATTCCAGATTGAATCAAGTACATGATTTCAAGTGCATTAACCAGACTTAAAAACTAAGGAGTGTGTTTCTTCCCCCTCAAAAGATGGTGGCACACATCACGCAAGCAGCCAGGCTGAGTGAGTTTGACACGGGGAAGGTCGACGTCAAATTGACCGTGAGGGGCCAACGGAAGCCAATGAAAAGAAATCCTCAGACGCCATCCTGGCTTCTACTTTATTGCGAGAGGAGTCGCGGGGGCATGAATGCGTAACGACTGAGCTCTCCCCTTCTACCTCTAGGAGGGCACATGTTTCCATGTGTTAGGTGCCTTAAAGGGGCACACCTGTTTTCAGCTCTTGCTGTGTTCTGTCAAACCTGCGTTGCCAGTTGTCATCTTGGCTTTTCCCTCAAATTGAGCAGTCTACGGAATAGCTGCTTGCACGCAAATGTCTATTCGGGCAGTTTTGGCAAGTAATTATGCAAACAAGACTGTGTCTTGACATCCGGATTTTGACCATTCAACGGGCGCCTTCTATCAGGATTCCGTAACCCGTTGTTCTATTACAAAACATGGCATCCAAATTGACCAATCGAGAGCTTAATCCACATTTCTGATCGAAACTACGTCACAGTTTCTAAAGTAGACTCCAATTGGCTGGTGCACAGGTTCGCATAAAATTTGCATACTACAATATCAGACGTTCATACCGTGGCTTTGCACACATGAATGTCTGATCCTCAAGACTATAATTTGAGGGGCGTCACGGCACAATTGCATAAATATGGATATGACTGAGCTCACCTGCCTCTAACAGGGGTACACGTTTCCACGTGTTTGATTCTTAATTCTGTCTTTTAGTCTGTCTGTCTGCCATAATCCCTCAGTGCTTGGTTTTGACTTTAAATTTGAAAGTAAAAAAGTTGGCTGACATGTGACAAAGTACTATTAGTCGGCCTTGAATGCTTGCCCAGCTTCCCATCCAACCCACCTCCCACTTTTTCACCAGCGTGTCTGTCTTGTGGCTTCCCACATTTTGCCTCTCACCATTCATGAGACAGGAGACCAACTTGATCTGCTTTTGAGAGAAGGCGGGGGTTAGAGAGGGGAAGTGATGGAAATCCACGCATGTCAGGTTAGCACGGGAAATCAGCAGAAATTCTACTTTTCCGCCTCCAATCAGCAGGCCCAGACTCGCGGAGCGTTGGAGCGGGGTGGTGCACTAGGGGGTGATCCTTCTTACTGGCGCCAGGATTATGTGCACATTTATAGCAAACTTTCCCAGGGGGGCATGCGTGGTGGGACTATTCCATCAATTGTTTCCCCCAAATCGCTTTCAACAATCCCCTTTCAATTTCCCGCAAACTATTTTCTTCTACAAAACCACATTTAGGTGTTTTTTTTAACTGTTTTATTTTGATTTTTAAAAAGTTCACACTAGGTTTTGATTTCTATCTTGTACTGTTTTTAACTTGTAATCTTACTCATATTCAGAATTTTGTTGGATAGTGTGAAATCTATATTGCATTTCAATAGAGTTTTTGTGAAAGAAAAAAAAAAATCTCCTGTATTTTACTTCTAGTCAAGGCACTCCTATTTTGTAATGTGATGGAAAGCATGTTGACACCTGTTTTCTACCAGTACGGCCATTAGTAGTAAAATACTCTTAATTCTAGCAAAAAGCCTTGCTCAGGGACAAAAATGTACGTACATACGTACTAACCAATTGGCTGCAATTTCTCCAGAAAAAAAAAAATATGTCAAGTTGCAAAGATGCATGTATTTTGGTTGGGTTTGATCGTTTCAGTCTGTCAAGTAGAATAGTTTTCAGTTAGAGTCCATTTAGAAGTCGGGTACTATAGACATGCTAGAGAAACACAATCTTGGAGAAACCTTAATAATTTTTCCAAAGATGTTGTCGAGACAGTGTGACTTTCATGTGTCAAAGACAAGGGACAGACCCCAAGCTTCCGACTCAAGATTAAACAGCTGTTGGGTTACTCATTAGTATAATCTATAACGATCTGGGTGCATCATTGAATGAGTTTTACAGAGAGTGTTTGTCATGGCCTTGGGTCTCTGGGCATCTTATTAGGCTTGTTCAGACTGTTTCAGAGATAGGCTTATTTTTAGGTACATAGTTAACGTCAGTTGTAGGATGAATTGCATTGGGTTGAGTCCGCGAAGCAGACCTCATCACAAGTTAAACGTCTTGTTTTTCCCCAGCTGTAGCCAAGACACCAAATGTTTCTGAAAGTGCAATACTTTGACAAGCTCGGTGAGACCTTTGAGAAGGAATGCCAGTGGCACATCAAAGTGAGACCTCTGTTTGCTTCGGCGAAATGCATCCTATTGGCCACGTGTCTATTGTGACCATGCACCTGTTATTGGCATCCTGCCTGAGGCAGCTTCATACATGTATCTACTTGTCTACTATGGTTTTGGCAACCGTCCATTGCAGCCACCTACACAATTTGGCAACCTCTCTATTATGGCCACCTGTTTATTGTGGCCACGTGTCTATTGTGGCCACCTTTTCATTGTTGTCATCTGTCTGCTAAGATACATGTATCTGCACTTTTTGCCAACTTTCAAGTGTGGTCAACTATTTATTGTGGTATCATATTTTTTTATATATTGTGACAGCTTTGAAAAATCATGTCCATGGCCACTTTCAGAAGTTGGCTACCACATTAATTCTGGATTAAAACCCTAACTCCCTACTGTCTTGTACTAAGTATTGGACCTAGTCCGCCAAAATCCATCAATCACACTGCTTGCAATGCATGCTTTGCTTTAAGCCTCTAGGACCAAGTCCATCATACTCCATCAATATTTAGTCAAACCAGGCCTGCAGGACGAATTTCCCCCAAAATCTACCAAAATGGGGGATGAATTTTGACGGAGTTCCGGGGGAGGTTTGGGTCAAGGTTCTGATTTGGTACGTATGTCCCAGGATGTTTTTGTATCCAAGTGTGTAGACATCTTTAATGTATATACCCAGTCTTTACTGATAGTTTTCTGGATGGATGATACCATTTCATCAGCAAAGTATTTTCATCTACAGGAAGGGACAGAACAAGGGCCGGTCCATTTTAGAGTAGGGAAACCTACATTGTACCTCAGCCTACTATATTCACAGTAGCTTCTTTCATTTGATCAGAATTCATTAAAAAAAAGGGGAAAAACATTGTCAACATTGCATACCCGCAGTTGGTCTTTCCCTGAAACTTGCCTCCCCGCACAGTCTTCTTGACCTTGTCTGAGTTAATGTCACTCCATGAACATCCCCCAGGATCACTGAGGCTAATTATGACCAGAAGATCAGATCAATCAAATTTTAGGGGGGAACATTTATTGGCCACCAAAGAAAAAAAATGGGAAAAAAGTTCATTGGCTGGCCTGGCGCGCCATCTGAAGCCGGTCTTTTCCTCTCCGATAACGCATCGGGTCCACGTGCGTGCAGGGCTTTGTGGAGGAAACGGGTAGGTGCCAGCATTCTGTGTACCAATTAGCTACTTGCCATATTTTGACATGAGGGGGGCCGGTCTAGCCTGTATTGTTCCCTTCTGATTATTAGTGACTGGGAAAGGTTAGGAGTCAATTTGGAACTAATAGGGAGAGGAAATTGGGTAATTTGGCCACTCTGGGGATTGATGGGACTCGCTTGTCTTTCTTTGTTTGTTAGCACCGACGTTTAAAGACTACAGTCCATGCGTATGCTATCTACTACCTCGATGAGGCACTTGCAGGATTGTGTTTGTCGGGATGGTATGGCCTTTGGGTAGCCGCACTTGTCATGAAAAAAGTTTGTTGCGGAAGGGGACTCGTCAACGTGCTGTTTTAATGTTTCCAGAAACTAATTTTGTTTGAGATAGGGGGCAAAAGTTCCAAGTGTTTTGACTCTGCTCGGAAGTTGAGAAAGGAAGGCAGTGGCTTGTTGGTTGAATGTTTCCGAGAAAAATAAACATTTTTGATGTCGTAAAGGAACTGTTTATTAAAGGGTCCAAAAGTTATTTCATGTTGTATATTTTCCTACTGTAGGAGAGGAACAGTAGACTACAGTGTATATTTAATTTCAAGTTGATGCGACAAGTGTGTAAACCTTACACTATATTTCAGGGCTACTTTCATTTATCTGTGTGTTCGGCATTAAGGGAGTTTTATATTAAATTGTAAAATTATTATTATTATTATTAAACATTTCTGGTAATGAAACCAAGGATTCCTCAAAAGCACCCTAGGCACTGTAGCTCACAAGCCTGAAGAAACCTGTGGAGGGAAGACAGTGAGAAGAAGTTACAGTTTTAGAGGTGGGAGGAAAAGCCCAGAAGAATATTCTGGGGAAGACCCACCGAATCAGGCAGGGACTGAAAATCCAATCCACATATTGGCCCAGGCGGGATTCGAACCCGGGTCACAGCGGTGGAAGGCGAGGAAAGTACCGCTACGCCAACCTGACTCCCCTAAAAAAAAACCTGACTCCCCTAAAATCAACTTCACTTGCAAGTATAACCTTTCCTTTTCTTCTTTTTTTTTTGAGAAAGGGAGGGAAGCCTTTTAGTCTATTTGTTTGTTTGCTTATTTTGTTGGGGGGGGGGGGGCAAATTCTCAGTATACATACGAAAGCCATCCCCCGAGTTAATGGCTTCATGTAAGAAATGTGGAAAATGTATAAAATTTGTTCTATTTTGTTGGATTTTGAAGGAATCAGCAAAGCAGCGTTTTGGAGGGAGTCGGCGAGAGAGTGTAAGATATTAAGTGTTTACGGTACCTACTTTGGTCTCTTTTAACCTGCAGTTTCGGTTGCGCTGACAGAGGCAGCAGCACTCGCAGCTGCCAGCGACTTCCCGATGGCATCGGACAAAGAGAAGATTGCTCTTGAAGCACTGACCAATCAGCTTCCATCCAGAACGATGGTCATGTATAATGGGGACCATGCTGGTGATAGTAGCTCCAATGCGAGTGCCAGCGAGAATGGTGATGAACCGGTATGTACATAACCAGTATTATTTTTTTTTGTCGGTGAAATTTGCCAGTGCTTGCTTCGGGCTGCCAAAGACCATCAAAGTGGTCCTACGAAGAAAGTAGGAAAAGAAGTTAATTAGTGTTTTTCTTTTTCTGTGATCTGACATTTTTAATTGCTTTGTTTAAAATTCTAAACTCTTTTAACCCTAACCCCCAGGCCCTTGTGTTAGGAACCATCCTCAATCCTCCAAAATGTTGTTCTTGCGGTATGATAAAATTTGTATACCAAGCATCTCAATCCCTCAAAAATCGTCAGACATTCCTGCCTCTCAAAATGCATTCATCCTCATTCCTCCAAAATCATCCTCTTCAAACACCATTCATCCACAATCCTCAAAACTCCACATGTGCTTCAGCACCACTCATCCTCAATCCTCCAAATCCTTGTTTCTCAAAACACCATTCATTCTCAGTCCTCCAAAATCCTCCAAAACTGCCAGGAGGATTTTTGGAGGATTGAGATGGGTTAGGGTTCAACTAGTGAAGGACAACCGGAGCCTTCTAAACTTCTATGAAAATGTATTAAACAGTTTAAGCCTGATTACATACGCATTCCATATTTTGAGCAAGAACCCTTCCTGAGACAAGTACCCTTGCCGACGATTGGAGGGAAAAAAAACCTTGTAAACAAATTGGGTAAACATGAGAAAACTTATGAATGGGGTTGGCAGGAAAACTTGGTCATTAACTTTTTTAGCTGTGTAAACAAATAAGTGACTTTTGCTGCGACTGACCTCATTTCTCCCCTTGAATCAGAATCAACTTAAACTCACCCTCTCTTTTCCCCTTACTCTGTCCTCTCCCGTCGGGATTCCCTGTCACATGTGAAGTAAAATGAAAGCCCCAGCGCGTCATTTCACACTCCATATAAGGGGGCCCCCACGACATGGAATTAAAACATCCAATCGATCTGTTTCCATCAAAGTTTCCTCCGAAAAAAAATACAGCGCCGGGGAGACGCGGGTATTCCCACCGGGTTTCCCTGACCCCCAGAGCACCTTGTGTACTTTGCAGAACGAGTCTGTCTACCATGGTTTTTTTTTCTTCTTTATTTCTTCGCAAAACCCTCCATCCAAAAAAAAGTTAGGGAAAGAAAAAAAGTTCTATGACTCGCAAACTGGTTGTAGTTAAGTTATTAGTACGTGACAGAGGCAGAGTGACGGGTCCAGTACGTTTGAAGTCCTTTGGGGGGAAACGCCGCATCCGTTCTCTGCGTTAACTGGGAACACTGAACCCTGGTCTTTATTAAAGGAGCATTTCCCACCTTCCTTCCCCTTGCTTCTCTTCCGCGAGGTTTGCACGCAAGGTAATTTGACGCAATTGGTATATCCCGGCCAGGGGTCCCCCCGGCATGGGCCACGGGCCTGTGGCACTGATAGGGACGTTGAATGTTATTTCTTTATTTTCTTTTAAGACCATCAAATGGAGTTTGTCTAACTTTGGTAAAATATATTCACCGAAAGGGCAATGCGCTTTTTCTTGTCTCTAGTTTACTTTCAGAGGAAACTCTGGGGGTAATTTTGGAAGCGGCATACTTTGATGTACTTACAACCAAGACAACTTGTTTTGTCAATTACTGGAGGATTTTTGTTTACTCAGTGAGACCTTGACACCAAAAGGGCACTGCGCTTTTTTGTCCCGTCTTTAGTTTCTTAGGAAGGGAAATAATTTTGAGGTTATGCCTGATGTGCTTTACATTACATATAAACTAGGCACAAGAACCTGTTTTTCTTTTTGACCATTTAGCTTCTACCACTGAAATGTGGAGTGGAAGTAATGTTTGTTCAAGGTGCAGACTGAATGACAAATTATGAAAATGTACTAGTCTTCAACTTTGGTGAAGCGTACATTGGATGTGATGCCCTACTTTTTAAAGTATTGAAATTTTTTGTGTGTGGGGTGGCAGAGGGGTTGCAGGCATGAAACCTTTCCTCGGACCCGCTGATTTCCTTGTTTTTTTTATTCTCATGAATGCCATTACAAATTGAAAAACACTGTACAAAGTCTTGTGTGGTTTGGAATTTCCTCTTTTTTTAAATTTCCCAGTTGCATGCCTTGGGTTGGCTTCCAAAGTTCCTGCTTGGAAGAAAAACTTGCAACCTTTGCAAGACCAGCAGAAAGACTTACAATATAATCAAACTTGACACTGCACTGATTTAATTACTTTCTTACAGAATGAGTCCCAACTTCCTTCGTTTTTCTTGTTTGTGCAGTATAACAAAACAATTAAGTAAGGTTTGAGGCTTTGCATGGTGGAGATACTAATGAATGAAAGGTTTGCGGAAACACTATGTGGGAAGAAGTTCTCAAACCAAGAGAATGGTTATGAAGAAAACCATTCATTCATTAACAAAACTATTGTGATCGCTGTGACATGAGATATGAGTTTCACCCCTCCAGGATGCAAGGCATTTGCAGTTTCAATTCGGTGCAAAGCTTCTTTTGGGCATTGGGCATCCTTGACAATTGTTGAAAAGGGTTGAAAAGTGTTGAAAAGGGTTGAAGAGTGTTTTGGAGGTTTTGGAGGATTTTGTTGGATAAACCAATACCGAAGTCTTATACAGCGCACGTATCTACCAACAATTAAGTACTCAAGGCGCTGGAAATTATGTAAATTATTAGAGACAGGTAAATGAAGTACATGAGAAATATGAGAACCATTATTTTGCACCTTTATAATGGTTTACAAGGTGCTGCGGCGCATTCAGCAGCCACTGCCAGAAACACCGGGGCAAACCCCTTCTCTTAGCGATAAGTGTTACTGGGTTCTTTAACGTGCATTACACAACACACGGGACCTACGGCTTCACGTCCCATCCGAAAGACGAAGCAATAATGGTAAAGTGCCTTGCTCAGGAGCGCAAGCACCATGTTCCCACGGTCAGGATTCGAACCCATGTACCACGGCACACGAGTCGAACACTGTAACCATTGGACCACAGCACCCCAAGCAAGATGGAGGCCAGCCACTTCTACTTTACATGGGGCTTTTTGAAATGCCGCTTGGAAGTCTAAGTACAAATAATGTGCCATTGAGTTCCTGTTCAGTTGAGGAGGATTCAGGAAGGATCCAAGCCATAATGCTATTTAGGGAGTTAGGGTTCAGTGGCCATGGGCAGTTACGTAGTCTTGGTCCAAGAATGGATTTGGATTTTGTTTCCCTTATACAGCCGATCCGTGACAAGCAAGGTTGCTATCAACAAGATGAACCTAATCCAGTCTTGGCAATATTGGCAGCGCTACCCGGAAAATTCCGAGCACACCTCATGCTCGCTGTGTTCACGTTAATGCATGCGCTTGAGGTATGTGCAGAATTTCCTGGGGGAGCGCTGCCAATATTGCCAAGACTGGATTTGATTCATCTTGTTGATGGAGACCTCCACTGCCGCGGCACCTAAACCGCGTTTGTCACGGGACTGGCTGCAAAATCCAAGTCTTGTACCAAGGCTAATAGGCAGCAGTTAACTGGCACCCACCAACTCAACCTCCACTGCACCCTGTCCACTTACCTTGCACGTACACTGCTCATATATTCTGTTCTCTTTTTCCATTCACCCATTCTCTCTTGTTGCAAACAACATTCTTTTCAGACCACGTACCCTTTGCATATGTTGCAGAGCATGAAGAAGTCCATCGTCATCGACCTGACTGACGAAGACGGAAGACCAAAAATGGACGTCCAGGTTGATAACTGTAAGTGACAAAAGGATAATATTAAAATCAACTAAAAGATGTACTGTCTTTCTACTTTCAAGTTTCAACCTGAAAAGTGAATAGTTTTTGTAAAACTATTTTTCCGGCAATATGAAAAGTATGATTTTTTTTTTTGAGGCATGGAGCGAAAGAAGATGGCTCACGTTAAAGCTATAGTCCATCATTTGCAGCAATCCGAAAAGTAACTGGCATAATTATTGTTGAAAAACATACTTGGTTGAAAGATAGTAAGGGGACTAAACTTCCTTGAAATTATTCTTTCTGGCAAGCTGTCATTTTGAAGTAATCAAAATTTAAATTAGTAGTTCGTTTTGTTATTCCTATAATTCGTTGGATCAGTGCGCGACATCGCGTATAGCTGCACTTCAAAACAATTCAAAACATGATTCAGCAACTTTTGATTTGAAGTTGAGATCCTAGAATGCTGTTTTTCTCGGAATATGCAGCTGAAGCTGAGCTGAAACCTCATCAGGTTAGTTGTTCAGTATCCTTCATTAGATTTTGAACACTTTTGTTGCTTCAAACGAACAAAATGCACAAATTACAAATGATGGACTATATTTTTAAGTTATGGAATAATAAATTAACAAAATCCAAATTGTTGTGGCCCAACAATTCAGTTCTCGCTGAGTAGTCTTGTTCCTGCCCCCCTTTTTTTGTCTAATCAGAAACGATAATGTAGGGACTAGGAACCAATCTGCTCACTGGGCGAATCTTTTGTTTAAAAAAATTAACCCCAAGTCAAAGCCTTGTTTCAGAGGGTTGCAGATACCCAAAACAGATAAAAAGTATGTTGTTTTTTTTCATTTAAATAAGACATACAGGGTAGTCTAAAAAAGTTTACACTTTTTCAGAGGCAGATTTTTTCAAAATTGGGGAGACATGTTAAATTCATTGAAAGATATTCCTAAACTACAAGATCTTGGTAGTATATGGTGAATACGACATTGAAAATAAAGTTCAAGTTAAGAAATAGTGGCCTTTTACAGCAAAATGGTCAAACACTATATTTCTCCAAGTCTATGGCAGTCATGTAAACCTTTTTTTGCAGTTCTATGTGCATGCAGTGCCATTTTATTGACCATATCCGAACCCATAGACTTGCGTGTTGACAAACTGGCTTTTAACCATCTTTCTTTAAAGGGAATATACAACATTTGCAAACATCGAAAAATAAAACTACCAAGTTTTTACGAAATACCTTACTAGGATGTTGGTTAATGACAGTCTCAAGCATCTTGTAAAATTATGGCACCTGGTGTGAAGTCATTTTCCATCTATAAATTGATCCATTTTATCTTTTGTGGAGTCAGGGAACCAGACTACTTGTATATAGTTCAAATAGTTCATTTCTGAAAATTACAGCAAAAGCCAATGATGTACATTCCCTTTAAACCATCGCCATTTTTAAATTTAGGCTTTTTTTCTCAGCACCGTTTTTGTGTATAAATTTACCACAAAGATACTGTTGTTTAGGAATATCTTAAAACAATTGCAACACGTCTCCCCAATTCTGAGAAATCTGCATCTGAAAAGGTGTTAAGTTTTTTTTTTTTACCATCCTGTACAAGTTGAAAATGTGCCAGAATAGGGGGGAAAAACACCAAATTTTTTGAAGAGCATGGATAGTTCATCTTTAAACCCTGGATGAAATTTTTGGTCAGTGAAATGTTAAGGACTTTCCGCCTTCAAAAACTTAGCAAGTACATGTTCTAGGATTAGCAGAACAACAAAAAAAGTGTGAAAGAAACCCCAGACCCAGACTACCGGTATCTTTTGGGATTGATATCTTTGAGCTGACGCCACTAAAGAGGGCGCTCATAATCTACAGCTGCCCAGTTCAAATCAAATTCCCAAAATCATCAACAGAGGGGGTACTGGCAAAAATATAGCTAGTCCTAGAATTGCCTTTTTTTATAAATCATACTTGGTTGTGTATGGTGGTGATAGAGGGCGCTAGACTCATACAATGGCACAGGCAACTCACAATGAATTTTCACAAGAGTTGGTTTATTCTACAAACAGATTCTCACATTTATATTAATTACGAGATGATTCTAGCGAAATTGCTCAGAATGCCACGAGTGATACCTGGTACAATAAGCCTTTACAGATAAACTTGTTGCATATTTAATGAGTTATCTTTTTGTACCCTAAGTACATGTACATTATTAAAGTTTTATTAACCATGCATGCCTGTACTGTACATGTATACATTTACAGTTTAAAGGGGTCCATGCAATGAATGTTTCTTTAATATGAACATGTTTTGTGCATCTTTCTACTCCTCTTAAATGTATGAAAACTGTTTGGCATCCCTTTTTGGTTAATTTTATTGACAAGTGCACTGTTTTAGAATGAATAACTTTCCAAACTGTTTGGACCACTGAGGGCCATGTTGCTGTGAAATCATTTCAGGAAGACACTGTTCAGCTTATGGGTTTTCTGTGAAAATTATAATACCAAACATTTGCTCATTGAAAAAATTTGTGAGAACTGTTTGCTTGTTGGCTTACTGCCATGTACGGATCAACAAATCACAGAAGAAAAGGAAGCCCACAAGAGCAAATTGTTCAAAATTCTGGCAAATTTTGGTGCAGAAATAGCTGTAACATTGAGTTTTCTGCCTATAAAGACATCACAGTTTTGCTCATGAAAATGGAAATTTGCATTAGCATAAACACCAAAAAGGCACCAAAATACCCTTGAAAATGGCAAAATGAAAATTGAAAGTACATGTAGGGTTAAATGGGGAAACAAATTAAGGTTGCATTTTCAAGGATTGCCTTCAAAAATTACATTATATGGGCCCTTTAAGCAGAGTTGTACATGTATGAAATCAAGGCAGCGCAAGTCAATCACAAGCCATCCACTATCAACTCTTGTTTGGGTGTCATGCGGGGACAAGATCCACCAAGCTCATGTAAACAAAAAGTGTGACATCATCATGCCCCAGGTGACTTGATTCCATGGGCAAGCTATTCAAATGAACTGTGACAAAAAAAATTCCCTTGTCATTGTAGTTTTACCTCTGTCCTGTCTTGTACCTGACTTGTGATTGACTAGATAATCATTCTGGGTATTAAAGAGGTTGTGGAATGCTCGAAGACATTTCCGTCATTTTTTGGGTATATGTAGCCTAAGGTGTGATGAAATAAAAACGACTATTGTTTCTGTCATGAAATGAGTACAAAGGGTACTTTTGAGAGCTATTTTTCAGGTCCTGTTTCGACCCGAACGTGCAATTTGTGTAAAAGTCGTCGTTGCGGGCAGCAAACAAAACACAGTAAATCGTGACGTAATAAACAGGACTCCTGACGTTCGGGTCGAAACAGGCATGACAGGACTTAAAAAACAGCTCTCAAAAGTACCTTTTGTACTCATTTTATGACAGAAACAATAGTCGTTTTTATTTCATCACACCTTAGGCTACATATACCCGAAAAATGACGGAAATGTCTTCGAGCATTCCACAACCTCTTTAATGCTATGATGGGACAAAAAAGGTTATCCTCGACTAAAAATCAAACCATCTTGTTCTCATTTCAGCAACGATTGCACGCATGTACCGTGACACGCGGAAGTTGGACGCCAACCGGCCGCACATTAAACGGCCAATGAACGCATTCATGGTGTGGGCCAAGGAGGAAAGGAGGAAGATACTGGCTAGGCATCCGGACATGCACAACTCCAACATCAGCAAGATACTTGGTATGTACATGTATTAGCTCTGTGCATAACAGTAGAGGGCGCCAAGGTGAAACCACGGTTGGACATGGGACATTTTTCCTTCCTTCCTTCCTTCCTTACAAGTGCAGACTTCATGGCTGAAGATAATCGCACTGCCAGAAACACCGGGGCGAACCCCTTCTCTTAGCGATAAGTGTACTGGGTTCTTTAACGTGCATTAGATATTATACAACACACGGGACCTACGGCTTTACATCCCCAGGACGAGAAGCAATAAAGTATAAGTTGTAGCTTGCTTAAGGGCACAAGTGTCCGCGCCCGGACTCGAACCCACGTCACTGTTGCCTCTGAAACACCAGAACATGAGTCCGGTGTTCTTAACCGCTAGGCCATGACACTCCACTTTTCTGACTGTTCATCATGTTTTTTTTTTCCAGTCAGCCGGCCATCAGAATAAAAAAGTGTGTGGGGGGGGGGGGTTGGCACCATGCCTCCCCCCGAAAAAAAATATATATATATGCCATATTACTCTTAAACCCTTAAGTAACTGTATTGCCTGAAACTGCCCTGGCTAATTCTCACTGTAGTGCCCGAAACCGCCCGAGCACTCCTATAGTTTTATTGATTTTTCAGTGAATAAACACAATGTAAATACAATTAAATACAGGTGCTGATTGGTTATTATAACAGATCATGCAGCTTGACTAAATTTGTTTTAAAACCACCATCTTGCATTGTGGAGTCATTTTGCAAACCATGGGAAATTAGTGTCTTTCATCAAAATGTTGATATGTACCGTAGATATGTGGGTTCTGGTGAATATATGACAACAAAATAATGACAAAATCAGCTTATTTTCCAAGCTGCATACATATCCCATACACACACCATTTCTAATGCTCCCTAATGTTAAAGGGTAAAGAAAACAAGGCATTAAAAATCTTCACATGGCTTCTCAGAACAGGTATCGCTCATCTCTTTTATTTTCCTTCTTCCGTTTTTGTCCCTGCCCTGAAAAAAGGTTCCAAATGGAAGACAATGTCAAACGCAGAGAAGCAGCCCTACTACGAAGAGCAGGCGCGCCTCAGCAAAGCCCACCTGGAGAAATACCCGGACTACAAGTACAAGCCCCGCCCCAAGCGCACCTGTATCATCGACGGGAAGAAGTTGAAGATCGGCGAGTACAAGGCCCTGATGCGAGCCAAGCGCCAAGAGGTACGGCACGTCTTCTACACAAGGGATGGTGAGCATATGGTCCGGGCACCCAACATTGGTCCCATGTCGCCCCAGGGGCTGTCCATGGTCGAAGGGGCTTACTCCCTGGGCCAAGTCTCCTCACCGATGTCACTAGAGTCACCCACAGAGTACTGAGTTGACAACTGTTCTTGTATTTTTTAAATCAGGGTTTAGTTTGTATTTTAGCCTCTTAGGTAGACTCCTTTGTAGTTGTTTTGATCGGGTAGATGTAAACAAGATTTACATTGGATCAAAGCAATCAAGTTAGACCACCGATGCTGTTTCAGGGTGACTGATTCTGTTTAGAATTGTTATGAACTCCAAAGAGATTGTTTATGGTGCCGTAGTGAAAATTTTCATTTTTTAGACATGAAATGGTTAATTGCCCTTATTATGACAGCATATTCAAAAGAGAAACTGAAATGTTCCTGGTCTTAAGAATTGTGTAGACAACCAACAAATACAGGTCGAGTATCCAGACTCCTCTTATCCTAACTGCTGTAAAACCAGACAGACACTGACCACTTCAGGTCATAGAATCATCATGAAGTTCCAAGTTTTGTGTGGTTATCACACTTTTTTTGTCTGATTCACTGCCAGTATGTTACTAATCTGAGGATACTTTCCTTTGGTAACTTGAGAAAAGCCAGAGGAAATAGTATTCAAATGAAGGAATTGGTTTGTTACTTGTACATAAGCTGACGGACACCAGTGCTGGGCATCGCTGCCCAGCAACTGAAGATAGCTTCTGCTTGTGTAGATGCCTGTACCTGCGCTTTCTAAAGTAAGCTGGCTGTTACTTATTCAATACTTCCAAATGCTACACTATTTTTATTTTATTTTGGGTTTTCCACACTCACTCTGCTAACCTTGTACAAGAGCTTAAAGGGAATATACATCATTTGCTTTTGCTGTAATTTTCAGAAATGGATGGAATTGGGGGGTTGGAAATATAAAGCAAATATAGTTACTCTGACTTTTTGAGGTTTTGGGTTCGAAAATGCTATAAAAACCAAGAAAAACAATCATTTTCCTGTAGTCTGGTTCCCTGACTCAATATAAGAAGAAACAGAGCAGTTTACATACATTGGGGAATTGTAAAGTCAGGGAACCAGTCTAGCTGGCTTGTACCTGTTCATAGGTGTGTAATCGATTGCAAACAAGTGCGATGGTCAATTGGGGCCAGTATTTGAAAAAAAGCCAGTTTTTTTCCAACGCTGGTCGGCCGACCAGCGTTGGAAATTGATACAAAAAAAACACTTTTCTTGAAAATGACAGTATACCAGGTGCCATGATTTTACAGGATGCTTTACACTGGCATTCACTAACAGTCCAGCAAGGTATTTCAAAATGATTTGGTAGTTTTATTTTTTGATGTTTGCAAATGTTGTATTTTCCCTTTAAAGGCAAAGGCATGGTACAAATGTAGCACATTATTCCAATGGACCGATCCAGTAAGCCCCGCCGCATGGTGTTCTGACCAATCACAGCCGTGATTTATGTCCGACATGCGTGCACAAAAGCACGACATGCGTGCACGCGCGTAATATGCGCACGGCTGAAACATGCAGTGTGGCTTTGGAGAGGAGCACGTGTTTTTTGCCCACGTGCGCAGTGGGCGAGGCTTTCTGTATCGGTCTACTTAAAGACTCCGTGCATGATGCTGATGGCTCGTTTTGACCAATCATGAGAGCTCCGTGTGCCAGACACAGGTAGTGTGTGCGACTTTGTTTCTGCTTTCAATAGGGGACGTTGAACAATAGAGGACAATAGGGTCCCTGATTCCCGAAGGTCCCCACTTTACAATCATGTACAAAACATATGGGAGGTCTTCCTAAAAAGTTGGAGTACAAACCAAAGAGGGACAATAAGGGGTCCCCGATTGCAGGCAAATACACACTTACATGCACTGGTTTGAGTATGCTGCACAAATTATGCAGAATTCATTTTCATGTAGACGTGCACCAAACAGTATCGTCTTTGCGCAAGCACCAGGCGAATCATGGCAATGTGTTTAAGAGCCTGCCTTAACTCTTTCTTTGTAATCATTGAGCAGATACGCAACCTGTGCATGGAACTAAGGGGTAATATGTGGTGGCCACATTATGTTGCAGTGTCATAGTAATAATGACAGAGCATTTCAACGCAACAATTCACCACAAAAACTGTTATATAATGTTGTGTCGAGAGATGTATTGGTGTCAACTCATTTCATCAGGTTTGCATCACTCACCGGCTGAATAGGCTCGCTGCTATCTCCTCTGAACCTGAAAGAAAATGCAAAATTAAGACATACGATCAACTGAACCAATGGAGTATATAATTCTCTGCACTAATCTTAAACATGAAGAACTTTCGAAACCAGGTTACATTCATAACCTACCTCAACATACATGTATTCGTTGAATACTTACGCAATATGATTTACCTTTATATACACACATACGCAAATGTATTTATTAAAAATGCATGATACATATACTGCTAGGGGTCTACAGTAAAAAAAATTGTTAAAAAAGCAGCTGAATTTTTTTGTCTTCTTTTATGTCATTGTTCATGACAGTGTTGCACTTTAACTGAAAAAAAAGGAAATTGGCTCAGTTTCACATCTATCCATTATATTACCACTTTGTGACCGACCTTGGGTCTGGAGAATTATTCTTCAGAGCTCAACCCAAGGGAAAACAACTAAGTGTCCTTTGGTTAGAGATAGCATACTTTTGAGAATTTGAAAAATCCAAGAATTTGAACCTCCAACTAATGTGCTTGTAAGTTTCCATTGTATTTCTCTTTTATTTTGGACAAATTCACATATTTTATATGTGAATAATTGATTTTTGATATGTGCTAACTGTTCGATCAAACATTGCAGGATTGTATATATACATATAACATTAAAAAAAGAAGAAGAGTAAGTATGTTGTGTTAAAACCTGCTGATTTTAATAACAGAAAAATGTAAATTGTGCATGAATGTTGAAAAAAATACTGTGTGTTTGCTATGGGTCAGAAGTATAACTGTTTAAAAGTCGGTGAGTTCAACGTTACGCCGAAGGAAAGTGAAATGAGCAGATTTGATACAACATGACTCACACATTAAAAAAAAAAAAAAAGAAGTAAATTTGTTGCATTTTGAGTACCTTGAGTGAAAAGGTGTAGTGACTTTGATGTACATGTCAGATGGTGCAACGATGTTCTTGTGTAGCAAGTGTGTACATATGTATTTTACATAGAGATAGATATATAAACTTAAAGCGTTACTTGTGCATAGTCGCTCATACCTCATTCGCGTAAACTTGACACACAGGTGAAAGTCGCATATGGGCAAAAACAGTGGACGTTGTGGAATGTAAGTAAAAGGTGGCCAGCCACTTCAGATTGTAGATAATTGTTCAAAGTGTAATATACGAGCCAAAGTTGCAAAAAAAAAAGCTGATTGGCCATAAACATCAAACAGTTGGGCTCACCATCTACTAGCCAACTTTGACTCATGGCCTCTGAGCTTTTAGTGACCATCATCAAGTGGCCACTGAAAACTCCGAAATGTTGGACATTTCAAAGACACGTGGACAAGATTAGAGCTTGATATGGCCATACATGTAAGCTGGAACTCCAATTGGACCATATAATCAACATGCATCATTTGATGGCTCACTACTGGCCACAATAAGTGATGATGAGGTGGACTTTTAATTTCGAATCTTCTAATGCCCGTCAGTCTCCAAATCATTTCATTTAGGTAACCAGGATTTTCCTTTGATATCATACGTAGTCAGATTTGAGTTCTTTGTTGAGGTCAAAGAATTAACATATGGTGGCTTGTACTGGGTTCAGGACTTTGTGCCATACAAATTAAAATGTGCAGGGACGGAAGTCCTTTAAAAAACATAGGATTTGACTTTCAAAACCTATTAAAAAACCTATATCGATGAAGAGGGTGGGGACTGCTCTATGTTCCGACAACCCGCACATAAGTTTGTGTTAATCCGTTAAGGGTTAGAGTTAAGAACATGAGCAGGTGGAACAAAGGGTGTCAGAACACAGGTGTGTCGGAACATACGTGTAGGTGTGTAACCAAGAGGTTCACAGTGAGGCCTGCTCATACTTAGCACATAATTTGCTAGGCAATGTTTGCTTTATTGCTGCTCTATGAATGTTTCCCCTGTCAATACATTAAGCCCTCATCAGGTGCACTTACGAGCACCTGCCAATTTTCCCAGCTTTTGTCAACAATTGTCTATCTTTGGTTGGTTGTCCCACCTTCTTGTTCAGATACTTCTCCCACCTTCTTGTTCAGATACTTCTGGAAAGTTGCTGAATAGGAAATGAAGAAGACTGAATTTAAATTGCATCAGTAAACAGAATACAAAGAAATTCAAAACCTGATTAACCTTTTATACCTCACCGCAACACGACAAAGGCCGGTGGTAAATACATGTACCGCCCTCTATCGACGGCCTAATAAGAAGTATCAAAGAAATGTCATTTAGGGGTATCAGGAGACAATGTAAACATTTAATATATCTACATGAATGCTAATCTTTTAGTCTGTTCAATTTGTTTGCTATTCCAAACAAGTGCTCAGCCTTGGGTGTAATTTTTTTTCTTTTTAAACAGCCCAAGACCTTTACAACTGTAGTCCTAAATAAATAGTGTTGACTAAATCTGAATACGCAAGAAAATGTTATAAACACAATCACGTAGGCATATTGTATTCATAAATGTTTGAACTCGACAAACTGCAAACTGAAAACACAGCTACTTTTGGTAGAGTTAAAGGGGGGGGGGGAGAGAAATGCCCGCTTGGTAGGCCTCAAATAATTGCAAACCTCGGTCTTCGAGTTACTGTCACATAACTCGGAAACTTGTTACATGAAACTGAAGCCAAGCTGCTGGAAATGACGAACTGGGATACTTTGTAAGCCAGTCAAGTACCCATACTTGTTCAGATTGAGGCCCGCTTTGGTTGCGGCTACGATTTTTGGTACATTGATATGGGATATCAATAGTCCATGTGTATTCGTTCGTATCATTATTTCAGCTGACGAAAATATGTCTGCTGCCAACAATAGACGAAAAGTCGCCATGTCAATTTACGTGAGCCAGCTGACTGCACAAATATGTTTTACTATAATCTACTGTTTTTCGCTCTTTAGAAATCATACTTCAGAAAAGAGTGAACATGCAGACAAAGATTAGAGATACCTTCTGTTAGTGTGAATTACATCTAGTAATCTTTAGTGAATAACTTAATTTGAATTTTGGAAAGAACCAACTACCAATTGATGAGGAATGGGACGACAGTGACCCTGGATGACCTTTCTGTGTTCTTTATGCAATACTTGAGTGTGTAGTATTTTGCATGTTTATACGTGTATAGTCGTAACGCAGGTGTCACGCAATTGCGAATGGATTATCAGACAATGGACATGAGAATACGTTGCATATTCATGAAGCATATTCCAGTTCCTGATGTCTGAATATGTTTGGCGTATTCATTATGCAAATCAACCAGTTCATGTCATGTCATCGCCATGCAGATTCAACGCATTGCGAAGGGATATCTGCATATACATGTAGTTGTCTTATTAGGGGTCTTGTCAAACCGTTTCTATTGTCCATTTGGATTGCCAAACTAAAATTTCATGTTCATCGGTGATTGAAATAAGTGCTGGCGAAAACGCCACTCGACTCATAGGACGTGTAACTTCGTAACGTGGACAGACATTGAAACATTTCATTGAATCAAGACCTTTGTATTTCGTATCGTTTTTAAGGAGTCGCAATACGTTTCCCCCTTCTTTGTTATCTCAGGGTATGAGTAACCCTGCACATGTGAACTTGGAAAATGTGAACTAAAATAGTTGTGCCAGGTATTCAATGTGTAGATCAACAGCGTATTAAATAATTAACACATTTAAACATCTTCCTTTTATATATAACAACAGAATTAAACTTGGTCGTGTGATGCTAGTCATTCGTGTTGTACGGAACTGTTGAATATTCAGTAGTTGTGACGTCGTAGTTTAGGTGTGCGTTTCATGAATATTCAATAGCTGTAAGAAATCGGGTGCAAAACTTGTGTAGATTTACTATGATATCATGACGTGGTTGTTGAAAACTGAAATATATGGACATAACTACTATTGTATTATTAAACGTTTTTGTCAATTTTATGAATGTCCTGTAAACGTTGTCTCTGTAAAATTTATCTGAAATTTATTATGAATTAATGGATCCGTGGTTTTTATTTTTTATAGAAACATTTACCACCTTTTTTGAGGCGAAGTTCGTGTCATTTGACTTGTTCAAAATTAATTGTGTAATATAGTTTATGAACATTATGTGAGGACCTTACTTAGACCACGTGCCGTTGTGGTTCAATTGCTGTATATTGTGTATGTGTAAACTAAGTGTAACAACATAGACTAATTCATGTATCATTGACAGTGTACAGTGTTAGTTGTAGTTGTGATTCAATTCAGAGCAGTGCCAAAATTGCTATCAAAACGCTACAGTCAAAATGTATTCAAAGCCATCGACGATCGATGTATTAAAAAAAACAGACTTTGCACTCATCTTCCGTGAGTGATGACTAGTAGATGCAACATGGTTGAAAATGTTGCATGATGCTGGTATAGATAACTTCCACAGTTAAAACCTTCAGTTGATGAACTTGAAAGCCGCTTTCATAAAGCATAAATACGCAATCCTTTTAAAATGTCGCGTCTTTAATTTACTAACGCCGCCGTCTTGTAGTCGGTCAAGTTGCACATTTTTTGAAGACCTTCAAAACAAATCCATATTTAATGGTAACTTCCAAGAGGTCTGCTAACATTTTCTTGGTCGTTGCGCAGATATTCAAGAAATGACGTCACGGCTTTGACACATGACGTCAGGACTTCATGTTCATGTGGAACAATTGATCTTTTGATAATTAATTGTTGTAGGGCTTCCTTGTATGTGATGTGGTGCTTAGTATAATCGTCCCTCTATTGATCATACGAACACCCCTTCGTCGTGAATCGATGCTTCCATCCAGATAGTTGAAGGGATGAACATGAAATCCTTGTTTAGTTTTAGTGCTGGTTTTTTATTTTTTTTTATTTTAAAATTGCAATCTCTGATACCACCCTTTCAGTGCGTAATATCTGTCAGATAGATCGCAAAAAAGTATGGGAGTTAATGTGTGTATAATAAACTGCCCGAATTGTGACCAATAAATGTTAAATGATGCAAACTTGCGTCATTGAAAATTGGCGTATACAGATTTTTTTTTTGTATTTTATAAATTTGTTTCAAAATAAGAAATTTCGAAAATTGTCGTCGAACAAGAACCAGATCCGTTAAAGGAGGGCTGACTGAAGGTTCGGTGACCTATGACACGCGCAGTGAAAGCAAGTTTACCTGCATGACTTGTGTTTGTAGAATCGAACTTGTGGCAAAAGCCAGACCTTGTCATCCAAATACTCAATGAATAGTGATAACATACCATGGAGTGAAAAATTGATATTTTGGTTATAGCAATTTCTATCAGGATAGTTTTCAAGTCGACGGGTTTTTGTCTTTATAGGTTTCTGTTTAGTTTGTTTCCCTAATTTATTGGTGCTCCGTTTACCACCTTTTAATGCTTTGTAAATGCACGCCCTCTGTTGACCTGTGTTGGTCAGTTGCATGGCTATTCTTTAATAATCTGTATTATTTTGTATAGCGAGGATACCTGTATACGTATCTACCCTTTTTGACAGTAAAATGTAGTATAAAGAAAATAATAATAATAAAAAAAACAGTTGTGCAACTATAAAGACAATTTGTTGTCATGTGTGGCTTTTTTGGTGATATTTTGTACTAAGTGACGTCACATATGATGCAACTTTTTTTTTCTGTAGTGATGGGAGGTGTTAAGTGCTTGTACATTGGGATTCTGTTTTTGGTGTATTTTTTTTGGGGGGGGCAATAACAGTGGCTACTACATTTATACTAGTACATATTGAAAAAAAATGCTGATCTTTTAGGTCTCGTAATATAAAACGCCGCTATAATAACGAACAACGTTATAACGAACATTGTAACTGGATCCCGTTGAAAACGCACGCAATGGAAATAAACTAGTTAAGGTTTGCGGTATGCTCTGATCTAATTCGTTTTGTAGGTACTGCAGGGTAATTTGCAAATGATCCTAAGTGGCTCCTTTATTCTGCTGTGCCAGCTCTTTTATGTTTTAAATATTTCTCATGATGTGATAATCCTCCAGCAGTATTTTGTCATGTTTCACCATAGCTAATTGGAATGGGTCATGAGAAAAAAATATCGCTATAACGAACATCGCTTATTACGATATAACGATCACCCCCCTCTGGCTCCCGAAATAGTAACCCTAACGAGGAACCTTCTTCAACCTTGCAAACAGATTCCAACACCATACGGTATTAAACTGCATGTAAACATAAAAAGATGGACTCCACCAAACCCTTGTGTTAGAGTTTGCCTGGATGGGGATCGTGAGGGTTAAATTCCATTATAATGCACAATTACTATAACGAACAATCACTATAACGAACGACCACTATAACGAACGACCACTATAACGACCCCATCGTGTTTGTTGTTGTGACGTTCTATATTATGGTACATGAAGTGCATTATTCATTCGCATCTATACACTTTTGGTCACTTTAACAAATGCTGTAGGCCTAACCAATTTTTGCAACAGCTATTCCGTCCAAGTTATGAATTTCAAATCAACCAACAATAGTGAAACAGTTTTGCGTGTCGTCATCACCATCGAACGGCAGACTACGATATCGTGGGTAAATTGAGTTTCAAGGTACTGAGTAATCGAATACCAAAATGCTTCAAAATAACATCACAGTGACTACCTTATTTGTGACTACATGTACTTTACTTTATTCATATTTATGTATGGAGAAAAAAATGCAACTAAAAAACAAAAACAAATCAAACCGCACAAATTTTATAGTGAAAGTGCATTTACTGTAATTTTTATTGTTAGAGGTTGTTGAAATGCACACAATTATAGGGACCTTCATATACCCATAGGAGCGTGCCTAATTCCAAACATTAACGCGTCTAAAAGTGAAAGCCAAAAAGCCACATAGTAATTACAATCTAGACTCATTTGCATTACAATTGATCGCTAGTCCCCACCTCGTCTACAAAATCAATGCTATGCACCTGTTCTTGTAGGACAGGTGTGTTGACTCTGCGCATGCGCCCCACTCCCCATTGGCCGAACGTGTTTGGGGCTTCGCTCACTTTTCAGTGACGACATAATATTTTGCAACGGCACGCTACTATCGGCGACTCGAAAAAAAACCCAGACCAGTTCTTGAAATTGTATTCGATGTAATTATTTATTTCGCGTAACCACAACAAAGCCTTGTTATATACATGTAGATACTAGTGTGACGGTTGCAGATGTTTTTGGTTCAGAATACTTATCGTGAACTTTGAAGTATTTTTTGTTTCCAAGCGAGCCAGTTTATCACCACCAAGCCTACGGCGGGCAAGTTGTTGGAGGAGTGGTAGAGCGCGTGATGTATAGCGGGAATTGATTTGTATTGGGTCATGTTGCTATCGTAACGTAGTGTCATCAGACAAGATGTAGGATCGCTTTCCTGGATCAACACACCAACTTCAAGCGAGTGAAGAATATAACTCAGCTATCAACGTATCATCTTGTACATGTATGCTTGGATTTTTCCCGTCGTTGGAATGCCAACTATTGGTCAGATAGGGGCCCACGTCTGGAAGCCTACCGTTGATACTTTCTGTTAACAGACGGAGATAAAATTTTCTCCTTGACAATTCTGCCAGTCTGAACCAAAAAAAAAGGGTCGCGCGGAAGAAATGCCTGTAAGGTTATTTTGAGAAGTCGGGGGAAATATTTTGGTGATTGGTTTAGCTTATTGCGGAGATTGTTTTGCGTTTGAAGAAAGAGCCATGTTGCCGCGCATGAGTGTTTCAATGGAACGGGTGAAGGGAGAACCCGAGGTGGACACGGAAGGGGAAGGGAACGAGAGATTGACCAGTGCCCACCCGTCACTCCGGCCAAACGGTCCCACCAGTCAGGACAACAAAGTCCGCATCAATGTCGGTGGTGTCAGACACGAGACGTACAAGTCCACCCTCAAAAACATACCGGACACCAGGCTTGCCTGGCTGGCCCAGTCCACGGCTACAAACAGTACGGACTACGACCCAGTGACCGGGGAGTTTTTCTTCGACAGGCACCCGCGGATGTTCGACGCCGTGCTCAACTACTACCGCATCGGGAAGCTGCACGCGCCGCGGGATGTCTGCGGCCCGGCCTTCGAGGAGGAACTCCAATTCTGGGGCATTGACGAGAAGCAGATCGAGGCCTGCTGCTGGTCGTACCACACCGAGCACCGAGACGCGCAGGAGACGCTAGCTAAGTTGAACGGACCAAACTTTGAGAAGAGCGACAGCGAAGAAGAGGAAGATGTGGCCAGAATCTTTGGAATCGAGGAGGAATACGAGACGGCCAAGAAAACCTGGTATCGGAGGAACCAACCACGTATATGGGCGATGCTAGACGAGCCCTACTCGTCTCGGGCGGCTAAGGTAAGTTATAATTCGTTACACTGATGCCGCCATCTTTAAAGAAAGCCCCGTACATCCCGTCCCGGCCATCATTCGTCAAGTACCTGCAGTTAACATAGACATGAGACACAGAAAAGAAAACTGCCAAAAAAGTTGATGTTTAGTTCATCACAAATCCTCTAGTCTCAAGTCAAATCACAAACTGTTCAAATAAACTTAAAGTAATTGTTCATCCACTTTTGCTTTAAGCTTTATCTGAACTTGTGAAAGGACTTGTGATGCACTTTTGACCTGAATTGTGATAGAATTGCTACAATGCAAAGTTTGCAAACCCGGGATGCGTTTCTCTTAACGCAGACATTGCTAACGTTTGCCAACGTTGGCAAACGATTTCCAAATGTGCACAAAAAGATCGCGGACGTTGGGAACGTTTGCGCGGATTGAGCCTAAACGCGTGTTGTAACACACGTTTAGGCAAATGTTTACGCCAGTTGATATCTCCGAATATCTTGTACACTAATTGTTGGACATCAGTGAACAACGATGTCATGCAACTTCGCATTGAGCAGTTATATTTTAAATATGCTATAACTGGAGATTCAGCTGTAGAGAACAGAAATTGTTTTCCCTCTTTTTTGTCTCTCTCTCTCTCAATGTCTTTTCAGTACTCGATTGACCTAATTAGTTTATAGATTATAATTATTTTCAATTTCAACACCATAACCATCTGGAATATTTCTCCAACGAGGGAACTATTCTGAACAGCTGTTTAAACTCTTCACATACCAGCTTTGTCGGGCTGAACTGAAAACCGGTTTATTCTTATACCCGTCTGTAAAACTCGTTTTGATTTGTGTTTTGGGTTATCTCTGTTCACAACATATTTTTGTTCAAATCCATGAGTAACAGAGAAGCACAGTTAATTTCATATCTAAAGGCCGAATATGCCAACCTAAAAGGACAGATGATTTTTCCTGCGTAGTTATAGATCGATGTAGAGTGCTGGAATTGTGTTGTAAAATTATGCTGTTGGGAAAGGTCGAAGATTTTGTCATAATTAAAATTAAAATAAAAAAAATCACGGAATCTGGAAAAAAAATTCAGGGAAATTTCGGTATGTGTTTCAAAGTCATAAATAATTCCCCTGGGATGATGTGTGAAAAGGCGAAATTTGGGGGCTAGTTATTGGGTTTGTTTTTAATGTTGTTTTTAATGTTGTTTTCTTTGTTGTTGTTGGTCGTTGCTGTAATTTTCCAGTGACTTCAGTGATCCTACGTGGCTTTAGACTCCTTAAGTGGCTAAAAGTGGGCCTCATTCCCAGTTTGCTTGTAGTTTCCCGGGAAGTTAAAATGATACCAAACAATTCCCGGCCTTCAGTGAGATGGCGAATACACTGTGCTTCTAAAATTAGTATAAAACCTTTAAAATAAAACTGATGATCACTTTTTTGGGGGAGGGGGGTAGAAACATGTCCATACTTTTAGCTTGGACAGGTGAATTGGGGAGTCAGGTGGGCGCAGTACTGTCCTCGCCTTCCACCGCTGCAGCGCGCTGTGGCCCGGGTTCGATTCCAGTCCCGGTCCACATGTGGACAGAGTTTTCAGTCTATACCTAATTCCGTGGGTTTTCCCCAAAACATACTTCTGGGTTTTTTTCCCACGTCTAAAACTGTAATTTCTTCTCATTGACTTCTCTCTACCGGTTTCTTCAGACTTTCGAGCTACAGTGCCTGCGCTTATGAGGAATCCTTGTTTCATTAGAAAGAAAATAACGAAGCAAAGAAAGAAAGAAAGAAAGAAAGAAATAATTGATTGCCGCACCTTGGTTTCCAAGAATTTACTTCTCATTAACATTTTCCTTATGCGGTTGAATTTCGTATACGAGTTGATCATCATTATTTCAATACTCAACTAATGTTGCCTTGGTTTAATATTGTTTGCTTTCCAACCAACCATAATGCGTCCCACTGCATCATAACAACCGAAAAACAATTCCCACTCAACAACCTTGCAAAAGAAAATGTTCGCATTTTGTTGCATCCACTGCATGCTACGGGGTTCACATAGCGACAGTCCTGTCGAAGCGAGCAAAACACGCGAATTACGAGTTGTAATGGACTTGGGACTCGAGAGCGAAGCAAGGGGCTATTGAGCGGCCGTTGTTCAAACATTTCTGCCCGGTCGTATGTTGCTTTCCCACGCGCTAAGGCCGCCGGGCCGCCCGCGCACATAGCATAAGTTTTTAATATCCTATGCATTATTTAATTTGTTTCAATTTTTGCTGGACTGGTTTTGTACTCCGTATATAAAAAGTACACATCAGCAAACAGGGCCAAACAATACACGCTCAATTCCGCTTCAGGAAATGCAAAGCTTAAATTTCTAAGCCACTTCGTAGGCCAACTGTGACGACAACATTTTAGTTCATCTTTGATTACAAATTGGGTATTATTGTTGTTATTATTATTATTTATTATTATTTATATCTTTCTGGTAATTGAACCAAGGATTCTTCAAAAGTGCCCTAGGCACTGTAGCTCCAAAACCAGAAGAAACCGGTCAGAAAAAGACAATGAGAAGAAATTACAAATTATTTTACCTATTTTCCACACTCCTAGTAAGGCAGTTTTAAAATGCCATTTTTGTGTGTTCATTTCCCTATCATTTTTGTTATCTTTTCTAACAAATCATATTTTCAGTGTCTGAATGTAATCAACCCGTGAATAAACGGCGCGTGGAATACACTTTGTATACCACCGCGCCAGATATAATATTTTATGGTTTTATTATGAACTCTTAGTCATCAAGGATTGACGAATGAAATATGTCGCGGGGGATTCCTCGCAAAAATGGTTTTCTTCCATCAAATTGGCCATCTCGATTCTGCTCCTCATCTCACACAATTATTCACACAACTGTAATGACATCCTCAGATGAGGTGTCTTAAAATAGTTTTGATACATTGTTTATAGAATTATATTCCGCAATACCAATTAATGATACGATAACACCACAGCGGAAATGTATGCTATAGTAATTAGCTTTTCTTCTTAATAAACACAGAGCGGCCATTGAGACAAACCCAAGTTCAAAATTCCGCAAGTTGCAATGTCCACCTCTGTACAAATTCCTATTGTTTGTATGTATGTTTGGTTTGCATACCTCATATTAATGTAAGTGGGTTATACTATTAATTAACGCGCATTTCAAACCAAACAATTATAAGCACGTGCTATACTTTGTAAGGAAGAAAAGGAACAAAAGCTGTTTACGTTGTAAGGCCTATTGTATGAGTTGGTATCGCGTATGTGATATAAGTTAAACCTGACGCATCTGGATCCGTTTAATTTTCCAGTGTTTACCGACATTCCCCGTCTCTCGGAACGGAGGTTATTATTCTCCAATATGTTTGGACTGGAGTATAGATAAATAGCAATACAGAAATCAATACAAACGTGCTTTGTTTACTGAATACGATATTCACACCGACAAACAAGCGCATATTGGAACAGACCAAAATTGCAAGGCAGATGTATGGCTGTTCGTGTAATATGGCGCAAACAAAATCCAGTTTAGATAACATGCACAGAAAAAATATTGAATAATTTTAAAAATGCATAGACAAATATCGTGGGTGGCGCAAAAAAAATGCGCCGCTTATTTCAGTTTTTTTTTTATTTGAAATTATATGAACCACATATTTAAAATTGAGTTTCAGTTTTATAATAATCTTTATTTTTTTCAAAAGCATCCATTTTGCAGAACCACACATTGCAAAATGAACATCACGTGAATGTCATCTTTGTCTGAAATGTTTCGTACCTCAGTCGAACCAGTCAACATATGCTTCTTTTGTCAAACGCGATCTAGAGTCAACTGATAACACGCCAACACAGAAATCAAACCCAAACTATCTTTACTATCTTCTGAGTGCGATTCTGCGCTTGCAGGGCGCTTGTGCCAATCACCATCAGGAACATGAACTTTTGGTCAATGCAAGATAACTCCTCGCGATTTATAGAAACGTAGGCCTATATGGACAGTCAAATCATGTGATATTAATTTCATTTGGTGAAAGTATCATGGCAAAATCAATGCCTTTCAAAGAAATATACAAATTATCAAATCAGATTTTCGTGTGAAACCGTTAAACTCATGCAGAAGAAATTGTTGTTATTCAGCGAAATACCAACTAAAAAGAAAGCAAGTATAGGCCTCAGGCCCATGTTGGTATCCTATTCAGCGATTACTGCACTGAAATTCACTTAACATCGCAAACAAATTCAGTTTTCAGTCAGCATGTTTTCGGTAATTTTCGGAGAACGATATAAAAAGCCCGGAGGTTGATTTCTCAGCAAGGCGTCGTTAAACGCGCAATTTCTCTCTACAGTAGTGTCAAGAAGAAACGGTCCAATCGATGGATCGCGTCATCGTATTTGCTACGCTCGCACGCACAATGTGGGCGGAATGATATTCAATCACACATAAGCGACACTGTCTGGCGAAGTGCCGCGCTTTTTTATTTATTTTATTTTGTTTTATAAATACGCACAAATGAATGAATGATAAGTCGCACAACTTATATGTCGCGGAATTTGAACACATTTTGTGCTCGTGAAATGTATTTATAAAATTGTTGCGCGACAAAGTAGCGTATGTGCAAATTGGCCATGCGTATTCGGTTCGGACAAAATAAGTTGCCGGTGACATCGCCATTTTGTGTGGTTAAGGATAGGCCTACACTTTTGGTAACATGTTTCTAACGTCTTTTCTGGGCCTGGTTGGAGATGTTGTTGCTTAAAATTGTACCTTATGTTGTCGATAAATTATTAATCATTCCAAAGATTTTGTTTTTCATCACGATATAGCAATGACATATCAAACATCTGTAAAACATAGCTTGAAATGGGCATAGCCAAAGCCATGCCAAGTTGGGCAAACGCCCAAGCTAATTAGTTTTGAAGTTATTGTTTTAAATGAGCAAACAAACAAATCAATCGATTAATTAAATCATGAAACATGATACTCCATTTTATGTTCAAACACTTTCAACTTGTTTCTCTCCTCACACTGAACACATAAGCCACTGCGACTGCACAATGTTTTGGACAGCTCAATTTGCCACTGAATCTGGTAAACTTGGGGGGAAAAAATAGGTGTTTGGCTTTGTGATGATAAACAAAATCTCTGGAATGATCAATCATTTTTATGTACAACTTTATGCAACAACATTATCTGACATGCCCTTTGAAGGCACTGCAGTGTCCACAGTGAAAGCGAATTCTTCCGACAGCTTAACTCACCACTATACTCAGCAAACTTGGAAAACGAGGGGTTTTTGCTTTTGTCTTGCAATCAATGGTGCTCAGTCATCTGTGACTGAAAAGATGTATTTATGGTATCAAATTATTAAAAGCTATTGAACTACCATTTAAGATTGAACCACTTTGACAGTCAAAAATTTCCCAACTTTTACATATTACATATAAGCCGATAGATTTTGGATTACCTTTTTTTATACGACCTGTATAGGCCTAATCGATGTTATTTCTATTGGTACAAATGTACACTGTAAAAACTGTGTTTAGCAAGTAAACACTTTTCTAAACACTTTCTTGCTATCAGTTTGTAAACATGTTTAAATACTAAACATGTTTAGCGTAGGGATGGATAGTGTTTAGCAATTGAACATTGGTGTTTAGGAATTGAACACGTAATATTTAGCGTCTAAACATGTTTACAAATTGATAGCTAGATTGTGTTTAATGGCTAAACACAGTTTAGAGTGTAGGCCCTACTACTTTTCAGTCTGCTCGTTGCTCGAAAAAACCAAATGAATCACAATATTCTGCTGTTGTCATCACAATATTCCATAATTGACTGACTATTTAAAAAAAAATTAAGCCCGCATCCCGAAGCATGACTCGTATTCAAGAGAATGGACTCGCTCTCGTAGTTGTACTTGCATGACACAAAAAAAAAACACCTGTAACTAAAACTCGTAATTGTTTTGCGTCGTCTTACTCGTACTCATCTAATTATAACCGAATTATAAGTTACACATGAATATTTTGTGTAAAAACTTTACATCAAGTACCAAACTAACTCCTCGCCGTCACAGCACTCGACGCAATGCAATGAATAAATAAGAGGGTTTTTTTTGAGGGGAAAGGACGTAGAATTATTCATTTTCGAAGTTATGCACCTGCTTGTTTTTTTTCCGAGGCAAGTACACGATGCTGGCAAGCGATATACAGTTGGATTAATTTATTGTACTTTTATCCCAAGCCGGGAGGCCTTTGTCTTGAATGCTGTTGAACATAAGGCGTTACACTACTTTATCAAGGACGAGTTCATTTTCATTTTATTTTCACGGTGAACGCAGAGGGGCGATGTTTTCTGCAGGGCCAATTTCATAGAGCTGCTGAAGCACAAAATTTGCTTAAGCACAAAAACGTCTTGCTTAATAAAATCAGGTTACCGGCCAAAACTCCATGCGATTGTTATGCTAATTAAACAACCGCTAAATACCAGTCACAAGCAATGTACATCGCATAGAATTTTGGCCAGTAAATAAGCAATGTTTTTTCGTGCTTAAGCAAATTTTGTGCTTAAGCAGCTCTATGAAATTGGGCCCAGGCTGTGCTACACACCATTGTGTGATTTGTGAGCGAGTGGCCTGCCTGATATCCATCTTTTTAAACCAACAAAATGTATGGATGAATTTCAGCATTTCATAAAATGTATTCCCTGAATACCGCAGATTACATAACTGAAGTGTTGCGGCAGCTATCGCAAATGTATTAATTTGTATTACATGATATTTCAGGCAGCATCAATATACATGGCAGTTTAAATATACAATATTAAAATTCGTTACAATAAAATCACAAGTCACAACATAGGAAAATGGGCAAAAGAACAAACTACAAAGGGCATATATACACGAAAGTAAAATACAAGACACATTAAATTGTACCATACAGGCCTACAGGATTCCCTAAAAAAAGCTGTAAAAAAAAAGCTTATCGAGAGGCTGTCCAACCACAGCAGTACAATGTTGAGACAAGACACATATAGCCAACAGCAGGAAACAAAACAACAAATAGACAGACAGACAGACCTAAGCACACTACAGAACAACCCCAACATAAACAAACAAAAATAGGAAGAGTAACTCCCATTAATGGTCTTATCAAACACGACTTCTTGCTCGTACTTTCAAGTTTTGGGGGTTAAATTTAAAATCACGCATTCAGGTCCACTCGTTTTGTTTTCCTTGCCAGTTTATACAGTTTTTCTACTGAAAACGACGAAGCTATAATGGCGCCAATCCAGCCTATTCGCCGTCTGCAAATTCCCAGGCAACCATTCCATGAAACTCGAAACACCTGCCAATGTGCCGTCAATAATGATGGAACTAATCCATATCAAGCTAAAACGAGACACCGGAAAGGCAATGCTGCGCATAGGTTATCCAAGAAAGGGTATACGCAACTTTAATCTGTGGTAATTGGTATTTAAGTAAACGGAGAACGTACCACCTATAAATAATCTTTCACAATTCAGACGAAATGTGAAGAGATACCTACTTTAACGACGATTTTGCACTCGTTTTATATTCTTTCTAGTTTGTAGCCAACACCTGGGTTAGTTTCGTCTTAGTGTTAAGGCAATAATTTAAAAAGATGCTTTTTACAATTAACCATGTAACTAAAGCAATATTTTGTAGGGAAATATGAATTCTGAAATAAGAGTTCGGCTTACTGCAGTGAACAAAATGTTGTCAGTTCGTGTCAAAACCTGCGATGTTGCACGAGTCCCTTCTTTAACAAGATAGTTTCTTGCCATTTAATTGCTTATATCTGCCTTTAGGAGTTGATTGGTTAAGAGAAAGCACTTTGTGTTTGAATCAGCTCTTTGCACCATGGGTCAAACCACCTATATGAAGCTGATTTTTAAGGAACACTAGCACGATGAGCAGGAGTAATCATTATGTTGCATCTTGTAATTGTTTAGGCTGATAACATTAAACCAAATTGCAACATACAAAACTGTTTCTGATTATATAGGATATATATCTATTTATATTTTGATAGCAGGACATATACTTAGCCCGAGTTCCATCAATGGCTTATGATATAGCCCGAAGCCGACGATGAAACCAAGAATATACGTTTAAGGTCTGATTCCAGTATCGGCCAACAAGTTTGTGCCCTGCACAAAAACAAAAACACCCCCCCCCCAAAAAAAAAAACACAAAAAAACAACAAACCAAAACACGATAAGCGACCACAACTCGACGGTAACGCGATGTAAGCGTGCATATATTAATAACTTTGTACCGTAAGTCACTGCAAATATATTTTCGCACAGTTTTGGGACTCGAGTGTTTTTAGCCTTCGACTCAAGTCGAGTCGAGTCTTCTGATGAGGGACTCGATCGAGTAGAGTCGCGTCATTTGCTCGCAGTGACTGGATTTGAGTCGATTCAGTTACCCGTTGGGACTCGAGTCGAGTCGAGTCACCAAAAATGTGAGTCATTGACTCGAGTAATTACAACTCAGCTGTCGCGAAGTCATCTGAACGAAAATATCAAAAGATGAATATACACAAATAATCAGCACAGTCAAAAGTATACTGTGTTTGTTTGAATACCCTATTAAGGTTTTACTGTTGGTTATCAACGATTACAACTTTAATTTCCGTAAGGTTTCCATCCACGTGGAAAGTAGACACTATTGATTCACAGAGTTAGAAGGTCGGTATCAGTTTGGAATGAGAATTGATTTCCCGTAACTTACAGACTACCAAGCCCTCGGAAACCAACATGGTCTAACTTAAAGGGAGTTTACAACTTAAGGCTAGTCTATTAACAAATGTCATCTTCAAGTATGCATGAAACAAATTTTAATGGCTTACTGATGTTTTCTATAAAATAAAGTTACCACAAACCTGGATGCGAGTTTGTCCGAAAGATTGAGTTTTCCCCCGTTCTTTTCAGAACCTCACAAAAACACAAAAGAGATTTGTCACAAGATACTACTACCGTAAACCTTTATCTTTTAACGATTATATTTTTATTGCTCTAAATCTACAGGTATTTGCCTTCATGTCGCTCCTATTTGTAGTTCTTTCTATCACAACATTCTGCTTGGAGACCATGGCAAACTTTCGAACGATAAAGAACGATACCGAAACCGGACAAGAGATCGTTGAGACACACATATCGCTGTTCATCACCGAGGCCGTGTGCGTCACGTTCTTCACAGTGGAACTTGTGGTACGGTTCATGTTTTGCCCAAACAAGCTACGATTCTTTATCACCGTGGAGAATATTATCGACATCATGGCAGTCATTCCGTTCTACGTGGACCTGGGCGAACGCATCAACGGCGAGCAGACGCTTCAGTTCTGGAACGACTTTCTGAGTTTCCTGCGGATCGTGAGGATTTTCCGGATCTTCAAGCTGGCGCGACATCTCAGTGGGTTGAAGATCCTGGTGCATACCGTCCGTGCCAGCGCCAAGGAGCTCCTCCTCATGATCGTGTTTGTGACTTTAGTGACTCTGGTGTCGGCCAGTCTGATCTTCTACGCCGAAAAATGGACAAAGAACATTGACGACGAGAACGACTTTACGGACATCCCAGTGGGGTTCTGGTGGGTGGTAGTCACTATCACCACCGTGGGTTACGGGGACGTGGTGCCCCGCTCCTGGCTGGGAAGGGTCATCGGGGCTTGTACTGCCATCATCGGCGTGCTGACCCTTGCCTTACCAATCCCCGTCATTGTCAACAACTTCTCGCTGTATTACACGCACGCACAGGCCTCTCAGAAACTGCCCAAGAAACGGAAGCGCGCTTTGGTTGGCGCTGCAGACGTCTTGAAGACGCAAGGGAACCACATGGCATCATCCAGCATCAGTGGCTACTCCACGCAGTCTACTAATGAGTACGACACCAACAGTTTACGTAGCGAGGATAGCTGCCTCAGAACTGGTGAGTTTCTACTTTCAATACCCTTCCTAATACCTCTAGGTACCTCTTCTTAACCCGGAGTTATTTATTTTTGTACAATAATACATATTTGAATTACAATTTTTCGTTGCTTAAAGCTGTACATAATAAACATTATCAAACCTTAACAAAAGTCTGTACAATTTCTCTGTTTTTCTTCTTCAAAATTATAACGCATGAATCCCAGGGACAAAAGTTCTTCATGAAGGCACGTATAGGATCATTTGTAATTTCCCGGAAACGTACCTATACCGATTTAACGAGAAACTCCTTGCTCAAAGTGAAGAAAAGACTGGTACCAAATATCATGTGAAATTATTCTACCTGGAATAGTATGATTCTGTAGAACAAAAAAATCATTGCAGGTGATTGAAGAAAATGCGCCCGCGTGCACAAGTTTTTACGTACGTTCAGCAATGGAATCCATTTATACGAAACCCCCAAAATATTGTGCATACGTTTTCTCTGTTTTCTGAGAAAAAAAAATGTATAGTATCCGCCGAGCTGAAACTTCCACAAGCGATTTGCTATGCACCCTTATTAAGAGCGATTGTACGTGTAGCCTCAAACGAAAAAAGGGGCACAAAACGCAAATAATCTCATGTACCTTTACGTTCGCAATCTCATATTTCAAAGATAAAACATGAAGTGTATCTCTCACCAAAATCGGTGCATACGTTTCATTCCAGACCTTCATTGCCTGGAAAGGTATAGCTGATATAATTGTCAAATAGCTGACGAAAGAGTGATGATTCAAGAATCTTATGTCCTCAATGTCATCACTTTAATAGTTTCGAAATGTGTGTACCTGTATAAAATTGTGTTCCATGGCAACGACGATGAATCACAATGGCCAAACAAGGAATCAAAAAGCTTCTTCGCAGATGTGCAAGTGTCATTATCGACGATCATGCCCTCCAAACCCCCCAACAAGCACCTCGGGGTTGAGAAAATATTATTTCGCGGTTCATGGAGAAAGGGCTATTACAGGTATCGATTGCAGGGCGGTCGCTGTGGGGATAGCTTGGGAAGATGACACCGAGGCTTGGTGTCATGGCGACGAGATAAAAGAGGAGGAATGAGTGAAGGAAGGGGGGGGGGTAACGATCACGACAGGGCTTAGCAGATGGATAGAGCGGCTTGCAGGTTGATCCCAGTGACGGAATACCACTGATTCTCCCATCATTTATTCGATGACTGTTTGTGAGTGCGAACTGGTCGACGGCAGTTTGATATTCTCTCCGAGCTGCCTGCTCATCCCCTTTAAAACAGCAACTTCAAAAGAAATCATACGTTCGAGTTTTTTTTTGGGGGGGGGTATAAAAAAAAGATAATCATAATGAAATAACACGGCAAATATACAGCTCTTCAGTGTATGCATGGGCGTCGCAAGGACTTCCCCCCCCCCCGCCCGAAAAAGGAAAAACGGAAAGAGAGGTGCAAAACCATTACTGCTATTAATTTAATGGGGGGAGGGGGAGGGGAGGGGGAGGGTAACTCTTCCCCTGCCCACGCTCGAAAAATGATAAATTGAGAATATGTTGAAAAACTTTGCCCCCCCCCTCCCTTTTGGAAAAAAATCCTGGCGACGCCCATGAGTGTATGGACGATAATCGTTCTCTTTTTATTTTGGTAAATCCAGGCGTTTAAGCCAACTTTGTAAAAATGCGAATTCAGCTGATAGCGAAATCATTCGGATTCCAGACATGATAATTATGCCGAACGAAGCCATGACGCAGTGATGTATTATTTTTTTCTTTCTAAAATACAAAGTTAAAATACCAAGTTAAATACAAACACAACTGCCAAATTTTAAAACCTGATGTTTAGGTAATACCGCCTGTCTTTGGACCTTCTTACCTGAATCTTCACAATTCAGACGAAATGTGAAAAGATACCTACTTTAACGATGATTTTACACTCGTTTTATATTCTTTCTAGTTTGTAGCCAACACCTGGGTTAGCTTCGTCTTAGTGTTAAGGCAATAATTTAAAAAGATGCTTTATACAATTAATCATGTAACTAAAGCAATATTTTGTATGGAAAATGAATTCTGAAATAAGAGTTTGGCTTAAAACCAATCATAAAACAGTCGAGGGATTGTTTGAAGGATGGCCTCTGTCCAATTGGCCTCCGGGTTCGTTGGCATGGTGGAGCAGCGAAGACAGAACACCGAGGGCGGAAACCAGAGCACCTGCCCCGTCCGTACAGCCTCAGAGTTGCGGTTTGAAGCAAGGTCTCTCGTTCCTGTGTTCTGCTTGTTTCTGTCCCTAACAAAATTGCAGGTGAAATACATTTGAAGACAGGAAAAACAGAGGGCAGTTGCTGTTTTGCACCATCTAGATTTTCCCCGTTTTTTCCACCATTGTTTGTTTGAAACAAACATTTTAAAAACATTTATGTGATATATTTCTCATAACTGTATTATAGGCAACGTTCATATCGTGGGTTTACTGTACATTACAAAATTATCTTGTTTAATGAGTAAAATTCAAGGCGCATGTGCATGCATTCGATTAGCTGTTAAGTTATCGAGTCGATATAATTTTGTGATACAGAACACAATTGCCTCACTTTTCTTCTGACTTAAAAAGAACAAGCCAGAAGGCGAACGAGTGACTATAGTAAAGCCGAGGAAGGATAACTACTATTGGATATATACCTGGAAACAGCACCGTCGCCAGTTCAGGGCATGGGGGGGGGGGGGCGGGGGGACGCAGTACAAACTAGGGGGCACACCACAAAAAACACACACATAGGCCTATATATTTTTTACGCTCATGGTTTTTGCCGATGGGCGCCAGTTGCTCGCCCGCAGGTGACGGGCCTGCCTGGAAAACAAATCTCACTTTACCCATTTTAATGCCATTCTTCGAATTTTATTGAACTGAATTCATAAACCGCCTACATAATAGCCCTGTTAACGATCTACACTGATATTTTTTACCAGGTAAAGGCGTACCCTGAAACCGTTACCTTGTCATATATTACAGATACACCATCAATTAATAATCCGCACCGCCGTGTTTATTTAAGGTTTTAATTAATATCGACTATTATGTCTGCCAATTGTATAGTTGGGACGGTCGAAACGGCGGCACCCGTACACCGGCGGGAAGCACACGCGGGGCTCGTGCGCGCTAGGACCGGTCGGACTAACGGCCCTGAGTGAGTCAATTTGCCGACGCGTCTCGGGGTTTTACACAGCTGGTTCGCTTGTTTGCTGGGGTGGCCCACGCGCCTTGGTTGCCTAGGCGAACAGGCCAAAATGTTACGGCAGTGCCGTGTATTTTGCGGGTGCGCCGGTAGTGGAATATCGACCAGTGAAAGAGCACTTTTAATGATCCCCGTCCCCCTGAAAAAAAAATGCTGCTGTTCACATGTAGATTGACGTGTTCGAAATGTGTCATTAAGGAAAAACAGACATGCAGCACTTTAACCAAAGGTAAATAAAACGAGGAGACGCTTTCGGTCTTGTTTTCTTCTGCCATTATATTTCCTGTCCACTTGTAAAAACAGACACAATGTAACTTTTTTTACAGGTTTCTTTTTTGTATTGCAGTACAGTCATAATGAGCATTGGTAAATTAGAACAGTTAAAAATCTTCAACGAATATTCAAATAAAAACAAATGAAAGAAATTCCAACTAAGCCAGATAATTTAAAATCCTGAGATAAATAACACTGAAGATGTAAACTCAATTATCTTCAAAGTGATTCTGGTCAGTAACTTATAAACGCACTCGATGCCTAATTGCCAATGGTACATTGCCTTAGATTCTCAGAATGACTGATTTGATATCATTTTACTTTAAAAAAAATTATTTCGTACTTTTTTACAATTTAGTTTCTGGAGTGGTAACAGCTAACGGCAGCGTGAAAACGGCTTCATCTGCAGTAGGCGAGAAAACACAGATATCGGTTTACTTCACGGACGAGGTCGGCGATAGCCCATCGAGGGCCCGGTCGCCGTTTTCCCCCTCTCATGGTGGGGCGGGGAAGCTATCTCCCTCACAACAGAGAAGGCTCGGCAAGAGGGCAAGTCTCATGCCGTCTGGACACGCCGGAGTGGGACGAAGAGAAAGCTTCGCTCCAAATGGTGCTGCAAATCGGCAAAACGGTAAGCCTAGAGTGTATTATTGTGCGAGTGGAGTAGTGTACGAGTAGCAAATTTAACCCCGTTTAGTGGCGGTGGTGGTGCAGGGGAATAACGATTGTTGTGCAATCCCTAACACTATCAGGGTTAAAGTAGTATGAGAGGCGCAAAATGAGCCTTTTCATTATTTTTTTACAATGTATAGTGTTTAAGGAGTAACTGAGCCGCGCCATACAATCACAACACAACCAGTGGCGTTGTCACTTTTCACTTTATTTTTGTACATTATCGGCTACTTTATGATTTTTCTTTTTTCTCCTACATTTCCAAGGCCGGAGTCGATCCTTGGCAGCAGGCCCTCTACGTCCACCTCCTCGGCGGAGATCTCTCCTACCATCTATGACCGAAGTGGATATGTGACGTCACCAGGTTGTACTACAACGGACACCTTTTGTTCTTGCTTTTGCACATTAACCTACCCTGGATATATATCGCATACATTTGACCCCCCCCCATACATTTGAAAACACAACGGTCTGCCTCCACTTAATATCTGCCAGATCCTTGTTGTGAGCCTTAATTAGCTGAGACCAGTGCTGCAAAATTGATGAAGGGTCACAAAAACTCTTATGCTGAAACGCAGAGCATTTTCAAAATTAACTCCGTACAGCAACTGTAGACATGGGATTCCCGTTCGTCTGCTAAATTATTCCTTGCGATCTTTAGCTTTAAAGGCGTAGTTATGCACGTATTCCAAACCCAATAAAACAATATGTGTACTATTCTGATCGTAACCGGATTTCGTCAAAATAAAGGCTTCAATGGGTGCCTCTGTAAGAGTAGTCTGCGGATCAGATGTTAACGTGTGTAGAACACTCATTACGAGCGTCGGATATATCCGCACATGCTAATTTTACGCGACCCCGCGTGCCCACCAGCCAATTGGAGACTTCTTTAGAAGTCGTAACGTCTTTAGAGCAGAAATTAGCCAAAGCTGTTACTTTAGCAAAAGCTGTCACTTTTCTTTATAAGTACAACATCGGGTTACCGAAGAAACGACTGAAGCGCCCGCTGATTGGTCAGAATCTGGAGGTCAAAACGCAGTTTTGTGCATAAAAATCTGCATGCATTATATGGAATTTGCCACGCAAGCGTTTATTTTATTGACAACTGTAACAGCAACCGCTCTGTGAATCTTAGTTTTGTGGGAGCATGCGCTGTAGACCACGATGCACACAGGGTACCGTTATAAAAGGAATATTAAGCAGCTTTTCCCACGATTTAAGTGTATGTTCGTGTACAAGCAGAGTTCATCACGTTGGTTCAATGTGAGCTGTTAAATTCTAGTTTTATTTAAGGCTTTTGTAAATTTAATGACACTAAAATGAATACCGGGGAAACTTTCAATTACAACCATCATGTTTCACCATCATGTTTCATTGTACATATTTTTGAAACACTTAGGTGCTGATGATCACAGGATATTAATGAGTTCTTATAAAGTTTTTTTCCCCGAAAGTTACAGCTCTTTGATTTTTATTTAGCTTTATTGACCCATACTCGGTATATGAGTTTTCTGTATCCGTACAATATTGATTATTTTTCCTAAATTATTTATTTTTAGCTCATTTCAATTAATCAAGCTCGTGCGTTTCGTTGTTAGATATTGTGCCATATTTGTTGCCGTATAAAAAAACATCTCAAAGACATTTATGTATATTTTTCACTTGATCGTAGTTTAGGATAAAAACACAAACAATAAAAGTGATATAGGCTTTTGAAGTTTCATGCATCAATTTGTAAAAAGCAAACAGAGAGCAGTTGCACATAATATTTTACTTTTTTGTACTCTGTAATAAAGGTTACTTTAAAGCCTGACGTGTAAAATGTTTCTTGTGAAAACCGAAAAAAGAATGGATGATGATTGGTTGGAAGATGCCTGGACGTAAAACACGGACTGACAGACAGACCAAGAAGACATGGAGAGAAAACACAAACCAGAACAAACACAAAATCATCCAAAATTATCAGTCTTGATATCTATGGGAACGTGAATACAGCAATTTCTAGTAAAGTCAGTTTCTCGACATACAGGGTGGACGAAAATTTATTTTACACTTTTTCAGAGACAGATTGATCAAAAATTGAGGAGACGTGTTAACAATTGTATTTTAAGATATTCCTACACTTAAAGATGTGGGTGGTATTATGGTGAAACGGCGTTGACAATAAAGGTCAAGTTAAGAAAAATTAGTTTGTCCAAGCTATGGCATTCATGTGGGTCTAAAGTTAAGTTACATTATTACAGTTATTTGTGCACGTAGTGCTATTGTGTTGACAAACCATCGCCATTTCCTCATTAAGGCTTATTTTCAGCGCCGATTCACCATATAATACGAAGATGCTGTTATTTAGGAGTATCTTAAAACAGTTTTAACAAGTCTCCCCAATTTAGAGAAATATGCGTCTGACCACCCTGTTTGGTCAGATCAAACATATTTTTCATTGAAGAAGTAACACATGTAGAAAGAATACTGAATAAAACACGCAAAATCAGTTTGATGAACAGCAATTTCATATGCATGTATGTACCGTTACTTTATTTTAAATCAGATTTGCCCATGACATTGGACCACAATCAAAGTACAAATGAAACTGGATCAAAATTTCAACAGTTTAGACAAACACCTGAATAGTGTAGATTTAAAAGTTCCGAATCACTTTGATATTCCCCAATGCAACAGTAACATGAAAAAAATTATCTGAAAGAACAACATACTATTTCAATTATACTTTCAAATTATACCAAATTCAGTTACATGTACATTTAATTTACGTATTAAAGGTTTATTTCGAGCACAAAACACCAAAGATAGAGAGTTAATTTATGTTCTTTTAGATTTTTTTTGCAACAGGATTTCGTGATTTGTTTTCATACATTTTTTTTCTATACGCCCAAACTACTTAAAGGCCTGTGTCACATTAATTCATCTTGGTAATTTTTTTTCAGATGTAAATTTACACATGAACACAGTTTTGATTTCACACCAATTTCTAGTAATTTGTAGCACAAACGTTTAATACTAATTTCTGACTTAACTCAAAACAGTTCCATGTGATTTTAGGCAATATTTGTGATACTAATTCAGTAGGTTTTAAGTGCATACCTCACCTGGCCTAGTAAACGTTCATTTATTTTTCAATGCATGTGTAAGCAACACCGCCAATGCTACAGAACAGTGAAATGTACCAATTTTACATCAAGAAAACTCATAATATCTTCATGGGCGTCGCCAGGATTTTTTTCTAGGGGGGGGGCAAAACACCCCCCCCCCCAAAATAAATTCATGTATTTCCCAACATGTTGTCCATTTGCCCAATCTATTTAATTAACAGCAATATGACTTTGCGCCTCTTTTTCTTTCCAATTTTCCCTCCCTTTTGTCTTTTCCAGGGTTAGGGGCCCCCTTGTCCCCCTCGCGACGCCCATGAATATCTTACAATAATTAAGATATAGTTTGGTAGATCTGTTCATACCGTCTTTAACCCCCAAAAAAATATGGTGTAAAATACCTTTAGGTCTGTAGGGAAAAAACTGTATTTCTTTGCAATTATCCCGAATGGTTTTCTGATATAGCAATGTCACTCCATGTGTAATGAAGTGCTAGGTCTTTATACAAAATGTGCCTTGACTTTGTGTGTAGCTATCTTGTTAAAGAGACATGTAAACACTTTAACTGACACTTTTTGCCTGACAAATAAAAGTCCAGCCAAACATCGGGAAACCAGCGAAAATGTTTTACTTGGATTCTTTTGTTTTATACATAGTGTCAATTAAAAGAAAATACGCTAACATTAAATTGCAAATTAAATTGTAACATTAAATTGCAAATTTTAAGAAATCGTTGAACAACAATTAAACGAATGTTTATTTTGAGTAAAATGTTCATGACTCAAGAAACCAATGTATTCCGAATCCTGAAATTACAGATCAGATATAGTGAACACCCGGCCCTCAGGTGAGAGCGCATTTTAAAGTACCAGTGCACGGAACAATCGTGGGTCAAGGTCAGTGAGAAAACGAGATCGGTTTACAACTGCGCCTGATTTTTAACTCGGAAAAGGAAAACCAGGGACTAGTGTAAGAGCATAACATTACATGCGATTGATCAGGAATCCTGTAAAGGAGGAGTATCTGGTATCACCATATATGCCTCTGTTTGTATCGTCCCCAATTCGCACCCAAACCTCATCCCCTTGCACCAAGGTGAGAACAGCGGAATTGCTGGACTGCTGAAAAGTGCCCGACTGTGAATGGTGAACCGAAAATATGTGTTCCCCGCTCTTCACCAGCTGTGCGTAGGGTTGGGTCCTGGACAGCAGGCTGACCTCGAAGAAGTAAACACCGGGTACTGAGCAAGTGAACTTGCTCGTTTCCGAATCGTAGTCGCCCCCAACGTTGGTCACCACGTGATCGAAAATGATGATTTCGTTATTTCGATTCGGCCCACTCACGCCAGAGGACATGAGAGCGGTAAAGGCCACGCTGGGGCTGGAAGCAGCAAGACTGGCTACCCCTGGTTCGCCCTTCTGACCAGCAACACCGGGCGGACCTGGCGGACCCGTAAATCCGGATGGACCTACCACTCCTGATGGCCCCACTGCTCCAGGGTCTCCTTTGATTCCCGTTCCAGGCTCACCCCTGGGTCCTGTCGGTCCAGGAAAGCCGTGATTACCTGGAACACCGGGGACCCCTGGAGTTCCGGGCGTGCCCGGATAACACTGGAGGCTTCTACAACAAGATGGAGTCTCTCCCGAGGTCTCGGCTTCGCTTTGCTGAGCAAAGTTGCCAGAGGCCGACAGCAGGCACACCAGAACGGTGAATGCGAACACAACCTGCGTAAAGACAGCGGTACAAAAAAAGGCGTCGACAAAGGGCGATTGGACTCTGTGCAGAACGGAAGATGGCGTTGTGTAACCCAATGTTATGGTTACTGGCAAATTCTGAAACATATTTTGTTCAAATATCCATTCCTTTGAACTCTTTAAAATATTCCGACACCGTTTTTGATAAAGAATTGAAGTGCATTTCTTTCCCCATGCTATTTCTAATAACCGAGGGCATAGATATTGCTGCATTTGAGATCACTTTAGGCACAAACTAAAAAAAACCCAAAATATTAAATACTTTCAAAATGTTGCTCACTGAATACAGTTGTAATGAATCTTAGCTAAATAACTGACCGTCAATTAGGAAACAACGATGAATAAACAATTATACCCAGAGAGTTGACCGCTTAAAAAAAACCTGCCAACATTCGATGCTAAAGCAGCTGTATTACGCTGACGTTTCAGCCTCTAACATCATGGATTTGCTGATGAATATGGAAATTGCATGAGCATAAAACCTCAAAGACCCAAAAATACCTGTAAAAGACGCCTGGCGAAAATGACAAGGATGCATTTTAATGATGTGATATTTTGTCAAGTTGTACGTACTACCCGCCCTACGAAAGGGCGTATACCTGTACAAATTTGGTGAAGGAAATTAAATATCTGCAAAACATTCGCATAAATTATACTGTCATAAACAAGCGCGCAAGTGCTTACCCGGGGTCATTAGTTATCAAGTGAAATATAAAGAAATCTGAGGGGCGTGAACGAGCGAATCAACCGTGTCCCAGTAAATTTTGGCGAATTTGAGCTTTGCATCCACTGTAAACGTACATAGTCAACGCAAACACTGATAAGACCTCCAAAGTTCGTCTTTGGTCGCCATTTTTGTGGCCGATTATTTTTTAGTCAAGGTGAACTTAGCCTATCCTTCCCAAAGGGTAGTCAAACCCTTTAACTTCTTACACTAAACTTCATCATCAACGACCTGTGTATAACATTCAATAAGTTCTAAACTAAACTAACCTGTCTCGTCATTGCTCTCGTTTCGTAGGATAACTTGAAGGATATACCAGTCGCAACAGTGACACCACCAAGCAAACGATCGTAGGTTTTTAAAATAATATGCCTACATTTCAGACTTTAATCTCCCACAAGAGCTTCAGAGTTCTCTTATTTTTGCATGATTTGCATACAATACGTAGTTTAAACCTTCGTCGTTCCAAAGTTTCCAATTCAACGGCAAAATTATCAATGTCCTCAACTAGTGATTTGCCAAACTATTCAAGCAGGACAGGCAACGCCGTCAATAAGCAAGTTCGATATCTCGATGAAGTAGTTCATAGTACAGCAGATTGGTGATAGGATTGTTCAGTTTGATGATAAAAGTGTGTTGTTTTTGTTCCCTGAAATTTGACTATTATTGGGATGGTATTTTTCATGGTTAATACACCACATTGTTTTAGTTATTTATTGTTTTTATTGTTTGACGATTTCTCTCGATTTCAAGAAATTTGTGAAGTGTATTACGATTAACGACCAATCATTGCACGGAATTTTATTTCAATATAGCAGGTATTCCTTGAAATTTCTTCTAGAAAATGAGCGTGTTTGATTTCAGTTAGGCACATCCGTGTTGACAAAATGTTATTAAGGTGGTCACCACTATAATGTGTGTATGTAGCGCGTCCTCTTTCGAAAGGAAATTTAGTTTTAGTTATACTTTTTTTTTATTGTTTGACGATTTTCTCTCCATTTTCGACTGACTTGTTTTATTATTACGACCAATAATTGGACAAAATGTTACTTCAATACAACTATATCTTGTTTCGGTCATTTTTTTTATGTTATTGTTTTACGGTTTCTCATGGAATTAAATCTCCTAATATTGCACATGATGACAAATCACTAGATTAAACGATCACTTTAATACATCTGGTATTTCTTGAGTTATGACCCAAACGAGTGTGTTCTTTTGTATTCAATTGTAAGGCTTTCGTGTTGATGTTTTGTCAGTAGCGGTGACCACTTTTAATGTGGTGCGCCCACTATTGAAAGAAATTTATAGAACATCGTTAGGCAAGTTTGTCTCCGTGCGAGAATGTTTAGAATGTTCAAAATGTTTAGCGCGCCCTTTTTTTGACAAAGCGTTCGGGTAAAATGCCCTTGCAAAATAGTGTAACGAATGAACTTTAATTCAGTAAAACAAGAATTATTCCTTTGCAAGAGCAATGTGTTGCTTTTGTTCCTTGAAAATGACTTTTATTCCGATTTTTTTTTGCGTTTAAAACACTATATTGTTTAGGCCATAAAATGTTTGACGGTTTCTTACGAAATTGAATCCATGATTGTCCCTCGGCCCAAGTTAAAAAGAAATCACCATCACTGCATTTTCCATGCATGTCTTTACATATACTTGCATTGAAAAAGTACTAATGCGCACTATTTGTGGCTAAACTCAAATCAATGTTTTAGTGGGGCAAGTATTTTGTTAGATTCTTTTCTGATAGTGGAAGGTCTTAGACATTGCCAGGACGTGATTTTTGGCGAGTCAGACCTCAAATTCCCAAGTTTATTTGCGAAATTTACTTATGTATATGTACATGTACATTGGTACTCTTCAATGCAGTACAACATACTAACAAGAAAATCAGCCAGCAGGCTTTTAAAGGATTTTTTCGATGAGTAATTGGTAGAAAATGCATGATTTATGTCTTTTTTGTATCCAAGTACGTAGAAAAAGGGCAAGAACATTTTTGTCCTGGATACCGCATGAAAAAAACTCATTACAAAATAGTTCTGCCTCAGCATGAATCAGTACTTTTAAAAGAATGCTCCCAAGCCGTCAAGGGCCAGACTAGTTGATGTAATAGGCCATGGCGAAGAGGCATGGTCTTTGAGATGTGAGCAGATTCGCTGATTAATTATGCAAGACAACCGCCTCTTGTCCCTGATGCTGGCTGTTAGCTGCGGAATGCTGAATGCTGGATGCTGGATGCGGGCTGCTTGCTGGTTGATGCTGAATGATGGCTGCTGGCTGCAGGATGCTGGTCGGCCTTTCTCGTCCTTTCTCGTCGGGGTCAAATTGGACTGGGTGCATTGTCCCTGCTGCTGGATGCTGGTTGCGTGATGCTGGATGCTTGCTGCGGGCTGCTGGCTGACGGATATGCTGGATGCTTTCTGCTGGATGCTTGCTGCGGGCTGCTCTCTGCTGTCTGCTGGTTGCTGGTCTATGTTAATGTGAGCAGGTTTGCTGATAAATCTTGCAAGACAACCGCCTCTTTTCCCTGCTCCTGGCTGCTGGATGCTGGATGCTGGATGCTTGCTGCGGGCTGCTGGCTGATGGATATGCTGGACGCTTTCTGCTGGCTGATGGGTGCGGGCTGCTCTCTGCTCTCTGCTGGCTGCTGGTTGCTGGTTGTTAGTTGTGTGCAGCAGTCCGAGACAAGAGATCAGCTCTCCGTCCTACTGCCTAAGTGGTGCAAAGGACTCGGTTGTAAATGTATGTCTCCTTTCAGACCGCTGGCCATATCCTAGACTGACTGCTGGATGCTGCTGCTGGATGCTGCTTCTGGATACTGCTACTGGTTGCTGGTGGGTAATTGTCGTCCTTAGGGGTCAGATGGAACGGGGTGCATTGTTCATACTGCTGGCTGCGGACTCCTGGCTGCTGGTTGCGGGATGATGAATGCTGGATTCTGGATGCTGAATGCTGGCTGGTTGGTCATTGTCGTCCTTCGGGGTCAGATGGAATAAGGTGCATTGTCCCAGTGGTTGCCTGGTCGTGTTGCGGGCTGCTGGCTGCTTGATATGCTGGATGCTGGTTGCTGGATGCTGGGTAAGGGCTGCTCTCTGCTGTCTGCTGGCTGCCGGTTGCTGGTTGCTGATTGTTACTGGTCGGTTGAGTGCAGCAGTCCGAGACAAGACCTGTAGATCAGCTATCAATCCTGCTGGGATGATGATGCTGGATGCTGCTGCTGACTGCTGGCTGATGAGTACTGGCTGCTGGCTGCTGAATACTGGCTGCCGGATGCTGCATGGTTGATGGTTGCTGGTTGGTCATTGTCGTCCTTCGGGGTCAGATGGAACAAAGTGCATTGTAACTGCTGCTGGCTGCTTGATGTTGGCTGCTGGTTGATGGCTGCTGGCTTGTGGATTCTGGATGCTGGATGCTGGATGTTGGATGTTAGATGCTGGCTGTTTGGTCATTGTCGTCTTTCGGGGTCAGATGAAATGAGGTGCATTGTCCCAGCAGTCGGCTGGTGGTGTTGCGGGCTACTGGCTGTTTGATGTTGGCTGCAGGCTGATGGCTGATGGTTGCTAGATGCTGGTTGCTTGCTGCGGGCTGCTGGTTGTCGGATGGTGGCTGCGGGATGATGGATGATGGATTCTCGTTGGTTGTTTTTGTTTTTTTGTCGTTGTCGTCCTTTGGGGTCAGATTGAATGGGGTGTATTGTCCCAGTAGTTGGCTGTTAGTGTTGCGGGCTGCTGGCTGCTGGCTTCTGACTGCTTGATGCTTGGTGCCTGCTGCTGGCTGATGGCTATGGCTGGTGGATGCTGGTTGCGGGCTGATGGATGCTGGTTGCTGGCTGCGGGCTGCTGGATGTTGGATGCTGGATGTTGGTTGCGGGCTGCTGGATGCTGCTGCATGGTTGCTGGTTGGTCAATGTCGTCCTTCGGGTCAGATGGAACGGGGTGCACTGTCCCAGCTGCTGGTTGCTGGCTGCTTGATGTTGGCTGCTGGCTGATTGCTGCTGGCTGGTAGATGCTGGCTGCAGGATTCTGGATGCTTGATTCAAGAGGCTGGATTCTGGATGTTGGTTGGTTGGTTGGTTATTAGTCATCTTTTGGGATCAGATGAAATGAGGTGCATTGTCCAAGTGGTCGGCTGGTGGTGTTGCGGGCTGCTGGCTGCTTGATGTTGGCTGCTGGCTGCTGGATGCTTGCTGCTGGCTGATGGATATAATGGATGCTGGCTGCTGGATGCTGGCTGCTAGCTGCTGGATGCTGGATGTTTGGTGCTGGTTGCTGGCTGCTTGATGTTGGCTGCAGCTAGCTGGTAGATGCTGGCTGCAGGATTCTGGATGCTTAATTCAGGAGGCTGGATTCTGGGTGTTGGTTGGTTGGTTGGTTATTTGTCATCTTTCAGGATCAGATGAAATGAGGTGCATTGTCAAGTGGTCGGCTGGTGGTGTTGCGGGCTGCTGGCTGCTAGCTGCTTGATGTTGGCTGCTGGCTGCTGGATGCTTGCTGCTTTCTGCTGGCTGATGGATATACTGGATGCTGGCTGCTGGATGCTGACTGCTAGCTGCTGGATGCTGGATGTTTGGTGCTGGTTGCTGGCTGCTTGATGTTGGCTGCTGGCTGATTGCTGCTTGGTTGGTTGGTTATTTGTCATCTTTCGGGGTCAGACGAAATGAGGTGCATTGTCCAAGTGGTCGGCTGGTGGTGTTGCGGGCTGCTGGCTGCTGGCTGCTTGCTGCTGGATGCTGGATGTTTGGTGCTGGATGCTTGGTGCTTGCTGCGGGCTGCTGGCTTGTGGCTGCGAGATGATGGATGCTGGATTCTGGTTGGTTGTTTGTTTGTCATTGCCGTCATTTGGGGACAGATGGAATAGGGTGCATTGTCCCAGGGATTTGCTGGTGGTGTTGCGGACTGCTGGATGCTGGATGGTGGCTCCTGGCTGCTGGATGGTTGATGCTGGATACTGGGTGCATGCTGCGGGCTGCGGGCTACGGGCTGCTGGTTGCTGGTTGCTGGTTGCCGGCTGGTGGCTGCCGGATGATGGATGCTGGATTCTGGATGATGGTTCGTTGCTTGTTTGTCATTGTCATCCTTCGGGGGCTGATGGAATGGGGTGCTTGTCCCCGGGATTGGCTGGTGGTGTTGCGGGCTGCTGGATGCTGGATGGTGGCTCCTGGCTGCTGGATGGTTGATGCTGGATGCTGGGTGCATGCTGCGGGCTGCGGGCTACGGGCTGCTGGTTGCTGGTTGCTGGTTGCTGGTTGCCGGCTGGTGGCTGCCGGATGATGGATGCTGGATTCTGGATGATGGTTCGTTGCTTGTTTGTCATTGTCATCCTTCGAGGGCAGATGGAATGGGGTGCTTGTCCCCGGGATTGGCTGGTGGTGTTCCGGGCTGCTGGATGCTGGCTGCTTGCTGCTGGATGTTTGATGCTAGGTGCTTGCTGCGGGCTGTTGGCTGCGGGCTGCTGGCTGCTGGTTGCCGGCTGGTGGCTGCAGGATGATGGATGCTGGTTGGTTGCTTGTTTGTCATTGTCAATCTTCGGGGTCAGGTGGAATGGGGTGCATTGTCCCAGGGATTTTGCTGTTGGTTTTGCGGGCTGCTAGATGCTGGCAGCTTGCTGCTGGATGTTTGATGCTGGATGCTGGTTGCTTGCTGCGGGCTGCTGGCTGCTGGCTGCGGGATAATGGAATCTGGATTCTGGATGCTGCATGGATGCTTGTTGGTCAGTGTAGTCCTTCGGGGTGAGATGGAACGGGCTGCTGGTAGTGTTGCCTTGTGACATTTTACAGGACTATGACACCCTTTTCGAACAGCTTGTTTTGCGGCTGTTGTAGCACTTCATGGTGCCCTGGCTTGACGTAGAGGGGCCTGAACCTGTAGCACCCTGTTGCCGTAGAAGTATCGACGGTTCACAGTCTCAAGGTGGGCTACGATAAATTTGACCCGTTCTACTTTCGTCAAGTCACTTATCATGCTCCTCCCTCATTAATGCTCACTCGACAACCTCTGAGTCTGGGAAAATGATAACGGGTTCTGACAGAATGCTTCCGATAGCATTCAGAACTTTTACACGTTAATTTTCCTGTACACGAGTCCCAGACGCGCGCCAGCAGAGGTTAACTATGAGGCTGCTATATTGTGTACTTTTCTTCTGCCGCAGCGTTGCTTTTTTATAGTGGAGTCGATTCCACAGAAATTTCCAGGTTCATTTTACAAACAAGTTGTGAACAAATTCCTTTTACGCAGCACCAACTTCAAAGGCATTGACGCAACTGGTTGGTGTGTGTGTGTGTGTGTGTGGGGGGGGGGTCTCTCTGGATGCCCTTAAGTAGCTTTTTCATAATATTGTCATCCTCCCATATGACATCAATCAATGGAAGATGTACCCATGCGCCTTTCTGTACCTGTGCGTTTAACGTAGTTGGCTGTTCAAGGCGGCAAGGTCTTATTAGACTAACTATTCTCACTGATAATTTTCACATTAAATTGGCACGTGGTTTGGGGTTTTTCGTGTGGGTAAAATGGGCATGCCTTGAACTGACGAACTATGACTTCGACACTCATTTTAAACCTTAGTTTTTGAAAGTTCTTCCAGGACATCTGGCAACAAATATGCAGACACATCTGGCGAAATGTGTACATTAAAACTAGACACTTTTCAGTCACGTTAATTTTTCTTCTGTGTGTGCTAGTCCGGATTCATCTTGATCCTTGGTTAAAGCAAGTAAAACAGATTGGTGGCGAGCTTGTATCCCTCTCATGTATTGAGGCCGCTCTCTTAAAAACCAGTAGAAATCCACATTAAGGCGCTCTTCAAGTCTCTCCCTAGGAACACGCAAACTTTGGGGAACAAGTGAAATTAGAATATTAGTTTGTGCAAGCAATCTCTTTTTGTCTGCAAGGATTTGGGGAGTTCCACCAATTCTGATGGAAGGGGCATGGTATATTACCGCCGTTGTGTAGGGAATACAACTGTACCTCTTAATGTTCTAGGGGCAAATTGATATGAAGGGGCCTGAGTAAATGCGGGGGGGGGGGCGTCTGGGGCAGGCCACCCTCCTCCCGGAAAATTTTGAACTCTACGATGCTTTCTCCTGCATTGTTAGCCCATTCAAGAAAAAATTTAGGAGGTTTAGCATTTTGTTTTTCTAAGTATCATAACAACAGTCAAAGGCTAATTAACGCGGGGAAGGAGGCGAGAGTGAGGGCTGCAAACCCCCCTCCCATCCGTTACTGTGTTCCTCCTAACAGGCAGCAACAAACGTAACAAAAAATGCACGAGTTCCTCTTAATCTTGGATGGGTTGAATTTTAATTAACTTATCACACATTGGGATATTTTTTATTAAAACTTGGATTCCCAAGTGCAAAAGTCAATACAATGTTTAAAAATTGATAATTATGCAAAGATGGAAAGAGTGCGTATTTCACTGAGAGGTTGCATACTTGAAAATTAATTCACCCAATAAAGTCATAGAAACAAATACAATCCTCAGCACAAATGATATAGGCCCTAGGCTTAATAATTCTTTTTACACTTTTAAAACAGTTCAATACTCTAATACAGTTGCATAGTTACGTTTCTAGAAATACGTTCTCAAAAGGCACATTGTGGTGAAAAAGCCTAAGAAATACAGCACCAGTAATATTCATATACATACATTTTTGAACAAGTAAAACACGAAAGAGAAAGTAAACAAAGCACAATGGTCCAATACCACCAAATTGCCGATAAAAGGTAAAGTAGACAATTTCAGCTATCGAAGAAGTAACTCATTAAATTCTTGTTAAAAAGCTTACTTGTTTTAAAGATAGTAATGACAATAAAGTCCGTGTGATTTTTTTTCCATCTGGCATGCTGTAATTTGAAAGAAAACAATAAAAGGTAATTCGTAAAGATGTGTCAAGTGACACATTTTTTCGAAATTTCCGTTGGCAGTTGGTTTGTAATAGGTCGAATCCGTGAATGGGTGCAAGCGCGTTGACACGACGCACACGCGCGCGCGGTTGCTATGATTAGCGAGAATCGTTGGCTCAGTTCTTGACATTACGTAGCAACAAATCGGCTGAATGAGAATCATGTCCCGAATGCTGATTTCGGGATTGTGTCATGACTCATCAACTTTTGAATTGAAATCGAAATCCAGAACTTTGTGTTTTCTCAACATATACAACATTCACAGAGCTAACGCTTCATCAGGTATTGTTTAGATTTTGAGCAATGCAAAATGGTCTACTCTCCCTTTAAATATTGGATGCTTGCGCAGCATGCATACACGAACTAATACAATTAACCAACTCTTAACAATCGGAAAGGCCCTGCAGGTTAGGTATCAAATTGTTGTTTCACCACTAAAACATCTAGTTCTCTAAAAAAAATCGGAAGCAAAACAATCTATACATTAAAATGTTCTAGCACAAAAACCTTTACAACCCTGTTGCAAAAGAGGAAGAATCTATGCCGACTAACGGACAGTTCCACCGCATATCAATTGGGAGATACATGTTTTTGAAAATGTACAATTTGAGACAATGTTTGAAAGCAAGAAACTTTCAATCTTTGATGCCACCTTCAATATTCAAACTTGATTTTAATAACATATAATAATAATAACTGTATTTATATTGCGCCTTTTGCCAGAGGATACAAGCGCTTTGGGAGAATGGAACCAGACAGGTAAATGAAATATATGAACATATGAGACCTATTATGTAGCACCTTTTTGCTATTATCGTACCGAGAAAAAAATGGTGGAGGGGGATTTCTTTTTAGCGGGTGCTTTGTTTGCAACTATTCACCATTTTTGTAATACGCTGTTAACCATCAAATTCTGCGCGTAAGCGATCACTATTCTGTGCTTGTGGAACCAACGAAGAAATTATGCGCTAACCCTATGCGTACAGAATCCCTACGAGATGATAACAACAAAAACCTGCTTACCTGTGGAAATCGTTTACCGATTAAAGCATATAATTCTCTGCTAAGATTCCCCTTTAAGGGGCAAGCGGAGCCATGAAATTGGGCCTAATCTTGTTGTGAAATTGGGTTTCGGTATAGGTATCACGCGTTCCGGTATAACACAAGGTCTTATAAGCAGGGTTGGTGCCTGTTTTCTGCTGCCAACATTCACCCAAGTCTCTGTAAATATTGTGCGTGGAACATTGTATCACCATTCTTCATCCTTTAAGACAATGGTGCCAGACTAAGAGGTGCTAAGAGTTCCAGCCCCTGTTCCGTAGCCAACGCCCTTAGGACCGAATCCCTTACCGTAGCAGTCTGAAAGATAGAAAAGGGGAACAACATACATAAATAGGCCACGAGAACCACTTAAAAAAATACAAAACCACAGCTTCCCCTTCGGGTTAGGTAGGAGCAGCAGGTCATATGGCCTATAATGAGGCGGCCTCGGTTTTGCCACTGACAATTGTTTTGTTTAAGGACCATGAAGAAAGAAGATGCTCTGAAAAGACAGTTGGTAGTGGCGGATCTATATGGAGGAAGGTTTGGAGGTTGCAACCCCCCCCCCCTCCCACCACACACACCACCACACACACCACCACACCACCCCCGCCAGCGTTCAGCCGCTCACTAATGTTACACTATAGTAATCTGGAGCCAAGAAAAACTAAATGGAATGTTTAAGTTCCTTTATTTATTCTCGAATTGCCGTAGAATGTAGGAGAAAGCATCGTAGATTCCGAACTTTTGGCACACCTTCGCGCTCGCCCATCCCCTTTCATATCAACCCCCTCCCCATTCCTAAAAGCTAAATTTGCCTCTAAAAAGTCGCAATTTTTGCCGTTTCATTAATTTGGGTCTTCAGGAGCAGCAAGCGGAGACTGAACACCACAGATCCAAATCCCATCGATCTCATCTTCCTATAGTATACCAAATTTAATACAATGTACCTTCTTTCATTGTGGCCTACTTATAAGTTTTACCTTTCGTTCTCAAATTACGGCTCGGGAGAATATCAACCATTCAGTGAATAATTAAAGCAGGCGCATGTGCATTATGGCCAGAGACAAACTTCGTTCTTGAAAAAAAAGCAACTGCCAGCCGGAGCTTTAGCTAGCTAGGTATGGAAGCCAATGTAAAGACAAAAATCACAGAAGGAAACAACTTACGAGCACAGAAGATTTCATGGTCTCGGTCCCTCACTGTGGTTGAATCTAGCCCCTTGCCGCAGTAAGCGCAGCAGAAACATTTGCTATGCCACGACTGCAAGAAATGACACAATGTTAGTAGTTTGATTACCCAAATTGTGTCAAATTTCATACTCAAACTGTCCCCATAGTTCAAACTCGCCCAATTGCATGTCGCCGCAAAACAGTATTTGACATGTCAATTTGAATTGGGCGAGTTCTAGTTGAACATTGCCTTTAAAATTCAGCCCAAGAACCAACCACAACGCTCTCTCGGACATGGACATAAAAAGCCTACGAGCTGGAAACTAATGTTTATTACACTTATCAAAACCTTTACTTTGTAGTTTTATTGATTTGGGACTATGTGGTTAGGGTTTGCGATTTTAACGGTCAGGGCTCAAATCTAGATGCTTGTGTTCTTGGGCAAGCGACTTTACCCCACTTGCATCTCTCAGCTCAGGAATCGAGTATAAATGGGTACCGGCATTAGATGAGAAGCACCATGTGATGGACTGCCATACCATCCAGGGGGAATAGAAATAGTGTAATTCGCTTCTATCATGCCACTGGAACCGGAGATAAGCGCCGGCCCGACGGGACATTATTGACTCATGACGGATTTTACAATAACTCCCTCATGTATTTGAATCAGGCCTCCTTTCAAAAATTATAATACCTACGTGGTTAGCGGCGAGTTTCTTCTCCGCAGCATAGACGGCCCGGCCGCATCGTGGGCAGATATCAGATCCTTCTGGGGGAGGTGTGCACTGGTAGTCGGCCCCTGCATAAGCCTGTGCCATTGTTGAAGGGCCCCTGTAAAGTGTACATGCATAAATGTTCACCTTATATTGCATACTTTCACGTTTGGCTTGAAAGAAAGAAATATGATTCGTATTTCAATATAATGACGGGTCGGTTTTTGTATACCATGGTCAAGTTCGCGCAAGAACTATTGTTGACCAATTGTTATAACCATAGTTCTATTAAAGTTAGCCCGAACTCTGTGTAGTGCATAGTGCAAAGGGGACCAACTATCAACAAAAATGGCGGAAAACGAAACGGTGAGCGCTAAATTTCATTTTCATTGCACAGGTTTTCCATGTTAGTTTACGATTATGTCACCTTTGTCACCATTGCATAATAATGTTGGCTACTATGTAAGATGTTCTAAACTATACACAATCACTATATTATTTGTGTAAATAAAGAGAAACAACATGTAAAGAATAATTGTGCGACCGCCATTTTTGGACGGTCGTTGACATAGTTCGACTAGAGTCATTCGCACTTCTACTTCGGTACGCATGCATGCGCTACAATCCTGGCCAAATCTCGCTGGGCCCCAAACCCCCCGTTCAATGTTGTCTCTCATTGCGCGGTGTGTGCTCAATCAGCTGGAGGGAACAAGATTGACCGGGGGAGCAGAGGAGTGGGTGACCGTGGCAGGCTCAGGAAGTGTCCCAACAATTTTGGCCGGGATTGTAGGTACATCACGAACCAACCACTAGTTAACCACTGGTCCTTGCTCGAACTTGCCCCTTGATGCGGCTTCTGTCACCTGTGACGTCATGTCGACAGGCAACTGACATAACACTGATACTAAATTATCTTTCTCATGTTATTCTGCCCGCATTGACAAACAATTGCCGACACCTTAAACCACTTATATTTCAAGAGATACTGCAATATGCAACATAATTTTCTGAAAGATCATGTGCCTATGCAACATCCATAAATTTTAAACGGACGTCATGGTATCATCAGTTCTTCGTCACTTGACAATGTATGACATTCCACAAGTGGTTTTAAAGAAGCTGTACAACCCAACAGGTAACATAACATTTTGTTGGAGAAGATGAGACCAATAATCCTACATGCTCGGCTTCCTTAACACAACGCATTTTTTAGCATCCCCTCATCACCAAAAAAAAATGAAAATCTTTAAGTCCACTTGGCTGTGGTCAACTACGGTCGCTGTTTTCATTGTGAACACAAGTATGGTACCATTCACGCGTTCAAGTATTATTGGTATACGTAATAAAGACTCTGTTCAGAAATGGCGCTTCTGTTCATCTCTCCTTTTTCACCGTTGATGGCGTACTTGAGTCTATTCATACTCACCCTTCCGGCCTCTGCATACCGAATCTCTCCCCATGGTCCATACATAGAGCGCCAGCCCCTCCGCCGTAGCCGTAGCCTTTCGGCCCGTAGAGTTTACCGTGGCACTGTCTGCAGTACAAGGTCAGTTCGTGCTCAGCGACTGTGGTCGAGTCCAACATTTTATTGCACATGTCTGTGGATAAAAAATAACCTCAATAATATGTGTGACCAGTTACAACTTGAACAACAATGTATCTTCCTTTCGACAAAATGGTTCATACGCACACGGATCAAGTGCTGATGGCCATGGGCTTCGCCAGGACTTTTTCTAGGGGTGCAATGGGACGTGGGTCAAACACGTTTTTCGCCAAAATGTCTTAACTTTTTCATCATATTCTCAATTCTTCATTTTCCGAAGGTGGGCAAGGGAACATTTGCCCCACCCCCTTCAAATTATCAGCAAAATGGCTTCGCATCTCTTTTATCCTTTTTTTTTCGAGGGGGGGGGGGGGGGCAAGCACCCCCTTGTCCCCCCCCCCCTCCCCCTCGCGACGCCATGTTGATGGCGTGTAAAGTATACACAATTAACCGTCCTCTATTTCCGCACATCCTCATTTTTTTTAACCAAAGAGCACCAAGGAATGGGAAATTGCACCAAGGCAAATGATCGAAAGCACCCAAGGCAAATTATGGAGGACACAAATGTACATGACACCAAAAAAGCAAAATAGTACCTACCTTGTCTGTACAATCCAAGCTTGAAGAAAAAAAAAGCCGCGTGGCCGTGTCAATTCCGGAACTTTGGTCTGACCAGAGACCGAATATTTTTTTTGGGGCCTTATTATCATACTCTAAAAACTGTGTTTAGCATTTAAACACAATAGATTGCGTTAATAATGTCTGTTATTCACGGGGCTCTGAAAGTGTTAAAAAAAACCTTCTTTTTTTTGGGGGGGGGGGGGGTTGGCGCACGGAGCCCATAGCTTCTAATAATTATCATAGCTTACCGCATTTGAAGCATAGTTTATGCCAAGTGTGGCCCTGTACCGGGGTTGGCGCTTCTTCGGCCTTGTACACACTTCCCATACACTTTGGGCATTTATTCCCTCCTCCATACATCGGCATTTTGGAACCTGAAACGGAAAAGAAACAAGTTAGCAAAGTTTCGTGTCCATTTCCTAGCCATATTTTTTTTCCACAATGTTGGTTATTTTATCGGTCATTAATCGTCACCGTTTTCACAAAGGTATACGGGCATGTAGAAAAAAAATGGGGGGGGGTGTTCTTATTTTTTTTGTATTATTGTCCCCCTTTTTGCTTTTAAACATCACAGTCAACCGCATTCTGACTTGTTTCAGAAGTAAAACTTGCGAAATGTCTAATGTTGTGTGCCAACATCTCCTTAAATGATGATTTTACGTTTCTACGAGAAAAAAAACAACCGCTAATGTGCCGTGAACAAAATCGTCACCGACACCACGAAGTATACACCCAAGTCCACCCCAGTGTTACTTCGTGAAAACCGTATACATGACACATTTTGGTTTCACGAAGTATCACACGTGTTCGCACGCACATCGGACATAATTATCACTGACGAGGACTATTTTCGTTTTCACAAAGTTACAACACTGTTAAGCGGAAATACAAATTGGATAAAACAAAACCTTTTATTGATGATGAATGTAATTAATCCGAAATGTACATGAGATTTCACGATATTATCTAACTCCCTAGGGGTATGAAAACCATATTAAAATTTGAGGATTCAGGACTGTCAGGATTAAGGGGCGGGCATAGACGCGCGTGTTAACAAGCGCGCCCTCTTATTTATTACACACAACACAGAAGAACGTGAAAGAGGAGTTGGAACGGGCATCTTTCCTCGCGATTTGTGCTAATACATTTCAATGATTATCAATGGGTGTTGTACTATCAATGGGTGTTGTCATTTCTTTAATTAGCATGAATCCCGCAATATAGGGCGACAAGTTGTGCGGGACTTCCCCTACATTAGGGCGACACACCGCAATAGGGCGACAATTTTGGTGTCGCCCTAGCGAAGGAATGTTACCGTCGGAAATGAGCTAGATCGATTGCTCGTCGTCCAAAACGTACACATACCAAACTTGGTTAGGATCGGATAATTGGTAAAGTTGGGTTAGGTCACATCAGTTTGAAAATTTGTGTGCAGGTTTCTATGGAAGTGTCGCCCTATCATGCAATCCAGAGTTATAATATAAATCGTCTGGGCGTATTTTAAAATAAGAAATTAACTTCTCTTGCGATTAGGCCCCCCCCCCAAAAGAAGTTTTTGTTTCAATGTTAAATGTCTCAAAACCGCCAAACCCACTTGTTTGACTGGAATCCTGCTGCCGCACATTATTTTAACGTGTTTTTAGATGGGGTAACGTTCGATCGAGTATAAGCTTTTGTGTGGCCTCTCTGGACTCCCATATATTTTGCACTAAATTTAGTCGGGCACCATTTGCTGACGATGTTGTAATTTTGTAATTGTGCGTCTGGAAGCCTGACTGAGGGTGCGATGGTCGTGTATCTGGAACCTGTAAACGCTTTTTAATTAGCGCAATATATAAGGGAACAGACTGACGGCCTAGCAGCACATGCACGATGTCGATGTCGCGCTGCATGGTCTGACCATTCCTTCCTCCATGGTCTGACTTTCTCTTGCCTATCGAAATTTCCCGAAGAACGTTCGTATCGGTCGAGATCGTAATTTTAATTGGGTGCAATTCTAAAGCCTATTATGGCCCGAGGCTCAATGATGAGGTCACCTCAAGCTCCACCCTGAAGGATATTTTTGAGAGTTTTAAGGGGATCGAAGCGTCATCTGCAGTATCACCCGATATTTAAAGACTGAAAAAAAAGTAGAAAAAAAAACCGCGTCGCCTCAACACTTTTGGGGCAAGCTCCATACCAGTAACCGGACTTTTTTTCTGGCCTTTAATTATCTCTTTTCTTCCGAATTGACATGCCCGTGCACTCGGTAAACTGGTTTTTGGCGAGCCAAAACAAAATAAAGGCAAATAAATTGTAATGCAATGACTGGGAACAGAAAATAAAAGGGATATCGTCCCTTTCAAGTTTGTGATCATTGTGTGGGGCTTCCGTGCACAACAAACAGTCGTTGGACACATCACGTGCGCTTAAAAGTTCGTAAAATAGCCGTTGCATAGCTCATCCAGCTACTTTAATGATCCTTCCTGTTTTAACTCTTCAAGATTATAATAATCACAGCGGGCGATTCTGCTTGCATCTCCCTGTAGCCAATGTGCATACCGGGCATTCTTATCTGGTGAATGTGTCAAGGCGACAGACTCCGCGGGGAGTGGGAACCCATTTCCTTGTGTACACATATCGCAGTATTGTCGAAATGGGAACTAGACCGAAGTACTTATATCGAATGTGATCTGAGGTCAATACCCAGGCGACCCCATCATCCAAATATGGTAGAGTGGAAAGCGCCAAAAGGAGTTGGGACTCAATCAAGTTTACGGGAACACATAAACATACAACTGAGATCATGTCTGGTCAAAACAAAATGATTATATCGCGTTGTAGGCCTACTATACTGACTAGTACATAATAGGCTACAACTGAGAAAACAGATGTTTTACAAGTTTGCAGTTTATCTTCACCCAGCGATGCAGTAGTATAGAACAGCTTTTAGCACATAACTTGCTATCAAAAAATAAAAGTTTATATACCAGTATAGGGTGGTGTAAAAAGGAAACCCACTTTTGACAGCAATTTTCACTTGTTGAGCATATTTCAAAAATTCAACGTAATATTACAATATTGATCTTTGAGCATAAGTGACGAAAAAATTATTGATGTATATTTTGTCTCCGATATGGTAGTTTAAAAATGTCATGTGCCAAACCTGTTTGTCCACGGACAGCTTTAATTCATCTGCTTGACTGAGCTCCAGAGCTTAATTTGAAGAAGAAAACAACCTACACTAGACTTACTCGTGGAGAGCAGTGATTTTGGTGACTTGTATTCAAATTTGCATAATAACACTACTCTTGCGATTTTTTAAAGATTTTTAAAACTATGTATGGTTGAGGATGTACTTCACTACATTATAGAAAAAAAAGTTCAAAAGTTAAGTAAGTACAGTATAGGTTAAAAGTCCTGTAAAAAGTGGGTTTCCTTCTTTTTACACCACTAAATGTAAAGTTCCAATCGATGACGTCCAGAAATATTCGGTAAATTTAATAGGTACATATTTTTGGAACGGGGTAGGCCGACCTATACACCTATATAGAATGGAGATGGAGTCGTCTTATTCACTATAAATGGTGCGACTAACATCTTTATAACAAGGTCCTTGGGGCTTTACAAATGACCATGTTATAACAGGTACCTCAATAATTGTACATGTGTGTATTAACAGTATTGGAAAACAAAGAAAACCAAGGCTTCCGGACCTAAAATTTTGCTTGGGAGTAATTAATAAGCATGACGTTGTATTAACAGTTGTCTTCTTAAGGGTTCGACTAAAAATGTTGACAACAATGGTCGAGCAGACTTAATCTTGTTGTTCAACATCACAGCAAATTAATCCCAATAAAATGTACGAATGATATAGTCACAATCCCAAATTTACAGTTTACAAAAACACCAAAGGCTTATATCTCAAACTAATTCAAGAACGATAATTGGCTAATGATGTAAATTTGAGATTTATTAAAACAAAAGTAGACGATATCTGCCTTACGCCATGTACCACTAGGCCTATAGTTTCTTGACTCATTATCGTTTTGGTTGGTTATTTTGCAAAGCCCCTTATTTATTTTGCATACAACTGAAAAGAGAAGTAGGACAACTAACTACTTCCTTTATTTAATTTTCCCTAAATTTCAAATTAACGTCTTTTCTATTTCACTACACCATTCAATAAAAAGGAATCATCAAAAGGACAGTAGGCCTTTTGGATAAAATGAGATGTAAAAGCACAACACAAAGAATATTTTTTGAAAAATATCAATCCCCGGAAAGTGCAACCTTGCCTTTGACGAAATATTAATACCGTCACATTGAGTCTTATTTTCTAAAAAGCTATTGTTTTTTTACTTATAGAAATTCATTTGTCACATTGGAAACCGGTAGAAACTTAGAAACTCGACATAAATATCACAATGGCGGCCTACATATATAATTTATCAATAGTGCTATTGCATCGCAATGCTACGTCCGTTATCAAATATCGTTCACGCCCAAAGCTTCAAATGAATGCTAAACATTATTACAACATACAAGTAAATCCTAAATGCAAGATATAAATACTATTTAAGGACTGAATTTTGACCAATAAGGCCAGAATTTAGCACAGAAATTTATAGAGCAACCCACCTTTGTTATTGATGATCCACGTCCCAAATAGAGATCGCCGTTCAGTTGGATAAATCTCTTTCCCGTGAGATATACGTCCTTGCCGTGGTGAACTTGATCCCGTCAGGCAGCGCGCGTACGAGAGAAAACAGACAGAGAAAAAAAAAGCTCTCAAGAATTCTTGGCGAATCTTGAAGGCTTTGCACACGGCACTATAGACTCGACCGCGGGGCATGGAGTATTCAAGCTGGGCGTCGTGTGTCGTGTTGACTGGATGCCTGCCATTTTTGGGCAATGTTTTGGGATAGTGCGCCTAGTCTGTACGTACGGCACGCGCCAGCGGAGATGATGGATAGATACTCTGCATTGTAACTATATGGTTCTAGCATGGGTTTGGTGTACTTCATGTCCACGCGATCCCGATAGGCCTACAGCAGTGTAAAGTGATGGTAGCATTGACCGTGGCTAACAAAATATCTAATGGATTGAAGAACTGTTTTCTTTATTTCATTTTTTTTTAAATCTGGGTGGCGTATTAGCGGATTTTTATGTGTTGGTCAGATGCAGTCGATGAGACTGTGATTTATTCAGGGATTTAATTTTATTTCTGAAGTACATTAACAACGCATTGATCTGTCAATTCGAACATGGCAAAATACAGAAAGGGAGTATCTCGCCCCCCCCATCCCCCCCCCCCAAAAAAAAAAAACACAAAAAAAAAAAAAAACCAAACACAATGAAAGTTGAAACCAAACCCGAGCTCAAATCTCGTGAACAATGACCATTTTTGGCAGCCAATTATTGTCAGGACATAGAAATTATTTTATTATCAAAAATATATGTAGAAAAATGTAGCAGATTCTCTGAAACTAATTAAATGCATAAAACACAATTAATTACAAAATGTAGTTTGTTAATGAGTATAAGCCCAAGAAATCAAGATTAACGTTAATTATGAACTGTCTGGCACTGCATAGATGTTACAATAGAACGAATGTGTATACATTGTGTATTAGAAATGTGCGCGTGTGTTTGTTGTGGAGGGTTGCTGGAGTAAAACAGAGCTTAATTAAATATAGCGCTTATGTGAAGTACCAACATTTCGCTTTCAAAGAATGTTCTTAGAAAAGATGAACATGTATATTCACCGACAACTTTTACTTTTTTTTTCTCCTGCATGAACAGTGAGGGATAGATATGTCTTTCTACAGGGTGGTTAAAAAAAACATTTGACAGCAATTTTCACCTACTTAATGAACTTATTTTAAATATTTTTTTCACGTAGTAAAGTATAGGCCTTTAACCATGTATGGTGAAAAAAAAGTCTAGAAAAAGTCGCAAAAATAGTGATATTATGCTAATTTGAATACAAGTGACCAAAATCAGTCTTGTCCACGGGTTATTCTATGTAAATTGGACGTTTTCGTAGTTCATAAAAAAAATTAAAAAAAACCTTCCCACCAAAATATATTTTACCCTGGTAACTTTTATAGAAGCTGTCCCATTATTCATGGCAGTGTTCAGATCATCTACTCAATGAGCTGTCGGCTTAAGTTCATTGTTGCATGACATTACATAAATTAGCAATCAAAAGACATGCCCTTTCAAATAAAGCTCCGATATAGCTGAGGTCAGTCAAGCGAAGGGAATGTACTTGTGGACAAACAGGTTTCGCACATGAAACGTTCAAATTAGCCTAGCTCATGGTCATAATGTGCAAATGTAATGATTTTTTGTTTCGCCACATTTGCTTAAAGGCCAGTACTTTATACTAATCGACAGTTCAAATAATTTTAAAAATAAAAAAAAATTGCTTTCAAATGTAGGTGTCCTTTTGTAACCACCCTGTATAAATTTGGGATCTTCTCTTTCCCCGTCCTTGTTACATCTGACATCTATGGTATTATAATTCTGTTGCACCCCTTAACCCTAAAGGGGCCGGGGGGGGGGCGGAATCCGCCCCCCCCCCCTCAACATTTTCCGTGATAGCCTCTAAAAAAATTTTTTTCGCGACCCGAGCTGTTATGACTTTTTAGCCTCGAGCTTTGCGCATCTTTTGATACCAAAAACATAAAAATCGGACCACAGGTTGCCGCGTAGCGAAAAATTTTCCGGCGCTACGCGCCGTAAAAACTGAATTTTCGCATGTACGTCGTGTACACAGAGCAGAATTGCCATTCGTACATATGAATAATTAATTAGCCATAATTCCAAAACCCTTTGACCTATAGTCATGAAATTTCTTGGGTATGTTTAGGAAGAGTTGCTCTATGCATGTGCCGAGTTTCAAAATTTTTCGTAACTCGATGGCCGAGATCTTAGGGGGGGGGGCGGAATCCACCTGAGAGATGGTCAAAATAACCCGGCCCCTTTAGGGTTAATGCAGTCATCTTCCAAGAGTGATAATGAATAACAAACTACCTTACCAACAAATGGAACGTCATTTGAATTCATTTTCAATAGCACATGAATGGAAAGCGACAAAGTTCAGATGTAACAGGGACAGGGAAAAAATCACACTTTGAACCCTAAACATGTATTTATAGAATGACCTAGATATCGTCAGCTCTTTGGTTTTCTTTATGAAAAAGGGTAACATGCTTTTAAAAAAGAAAATAATTGAAATGAATTAAAAACTTACAGGGAATATACATCATTTGCTTTTGCTGTAATTTTCAGAAATGGATGGAATTGGGGGGTTGGAAATATATAGCAAATATAGTCACACTGACTTTTTTGAGGTTTTGGGTTCGAAAATGCTATAAAAACCAAGAAAAACAATCATTTTCCTGTAGTCTGGTTCCCTGACTCCATATAAGAAGAAACAGAGCAGTTTACATACTTTGGGGAATTGTAAGGTCAGGGAACCAGTCTAGCTGGCTCGTATCCGTTCATAGGTTTGTAATCGATTGCAAACAAGTGCGATGGTCAATTGACGCCAGTATTTGAAAAAAAAGCCAGTTTTTTCCAACGCTGATCGGCCGGGTATTTCAAAATGATTTGGTAGTTTTATTTTTTGATGTTTGCAAATGTTGTATTTTCCCTTTAACTAGGTATGCTAAAATGGCAGAGGTGCAGAGCAGAACGTTTTCAGCAATTGTGTGGAAGAAAACAGAGAAACAGAATACAATCACACTTACATTATTTAGTAATCCTTAATTTGTAAACATTGTGGCTCCGAGAGGAGCAGAAAGACAATGGCAACATACATTTGTTAAAAACACACACAGTTAATTGTAAGTTTACATTAAGGTAACGTTTTACCATCCAAAATATGTATAACATTCGAAATCAATCAAATAAAACAAAACCAAATAAACTGGAACACAACATTGATGAAAACATTCTTGGCAAATGCTTCCGCAGTCGATCGTCTTGCGGCAATCCAAGAATTTCACCTCTCACACAGCAGTACGAATGCCCCCATCAGTCCCTCTTAATCAATATATTAACAGATGAACCCCCCCCCCCCCCCAAAAAAAACAAAGTCGGGCCCAAAAAAAAAAAATAAGTCGGTCTCTGGTCAGCACACGCGTCGATTTTAATCATGCGCGTCGATCTTTTTTTTCCCCAAAATGTTCCGCGGTAGCTCCAACATTATCGCACCTCCTCAATTTTTTTACCAAAGAGCACCAAGGAATGGGAAATTGCACCAAGGCAAATGATCGAAAGCACCAAGGCAAATTATGGAGGACACCAATGTACACGAGGACAGCAAAAAAGCAAAATAGTACCCCACCTTGTCTGTACAATCCAAGCTTGAAAAAAAAAAAAAAAAAAGCAAAAAAAAAAGAAAAGAAAAGCCGCGTGGCCGCGTCAATCCTGGAACTTTGGTCTGACCAGAGACCGAATATTTTTTTTTTTTGGCCTTATGGAAAATAACACAAGTTCCATCAAGAAAAATAACTCAAAATGAAACAACTTCAAAGATCAAACAGAACAAAAATAGAAAAGTAACTTTGTAATTTTACAGTCACAACTCTATAGGTTTGCCCCAAAATGTGGACGGCCTGCCGTTTACGTCCCTCTCCCGTTTGACAAATGAGGTGAAAGAAGAGATACAGTTACCAATGAAGAAGTCTGCCTGGCCCAGGATCATCAGGTCTGTCTCGGCCAGTTTGGGATTGAGGTAATGGACTGAGACCTGATGAGGAATATAAGCACAGTTTTGTGAAGGAAAGTAATATTGCTGATAGAGAATAGAAGGTTTGAGGTAACACCATGTGAATAATACCTTTTTTGAATTGTGTGGTTCTGAGAAAAAACTCAGTTCGCCTCAGCAGAGAGAAAGTGTGGATGAATCGTCTTCGAACTATTCAACCACATGGTCTCAACATCCAACTTGGAAATGATTAATCCTTTTCTTCCTCCATTGTCTTCTGTTACAGATAATCCACCTGGTCTTCCTTGTTTGTGTTTACCCATCTTCCCCCATCTTTCATCCCTTTCCACCTCCATACTGTTCCCCCCTCCCCTCCCCCCCCCCATCATCCCCCTTCACTTTCACACTCTTTTGTCCGTTCCCACTCCCTGTGACCTTTGATCCTTCCCCTTTCTGGTCCCTCCCCTGTTCACACCGAACCCCTTGTGGTTTGCCATCTCCCTTTGTTTCTTTGTTCTCTCATCCACCCTCCCCTGCATCTTTCCACACCTTTCCCACCTAATCCTCCTTTTGTGTTTCTTCTTTCAGCCCTGCATGTTTGTGTGCACCCCCATGTTAATGTATGTACCTCTGTCATTTCTGTTTTAGCCTCTGAAGAAGAACTTGCTAAGTTCGCAACGTCAGGCCACATTAATTTTTAGATTTAAAAAACAGTTTTATTAACTCAACGTTTCGGACATTATGCTCTGTTAGTCGTCAAGGCCAATGCTCCCGATGACGAACAGAGCAGCACACTGTTCGCAACATCGATTTAATACAACTGGTTCTTCTTACAACCAGACGACTCAGAAGAGATATTACATGTAGTCGAGTCTCGTTATTACAAACTCGTTCAGACCAAGCCAAATTGTTTGTTATATCAGAATTCTGTATTATAAGAGGAACATCAGTCCCATTCATTGTGCACATAAATGCACAGTCGGGACCAAGGTTTTATGTTTGTTATAACCAAAATTTGTATTAACAGAGTTTGCACTACGAGATCGACTGTATTCACATACATGTAGTGTTACTGCAAGCCCATTCCATTTTTTGTTCATGTTCACCATGCAAACCTTTCAGTCTCATTTATGTCTCATGCTCTTGAAATTATACACCCTGCTATCAACCCCAGTGGCCCCGGTTCAAATCCATACAATTGTTCAATCAGACAATTACATGTAAGCATCGGGCAGTGGCATAACTACTTAAAGCAATTGTTTCCAAGATTCATTTTTATTATTATTATTCTTCTTTTAAGTAGTAATAATTAGCTGTCTGCAAGGCAATTTTCTTTTATAACATAGAAATCCAGTTGATAAGCCATAATGAGTTTGAAAATGAAATGAAATGTGAATTTCATAAACTTGTCGAAAATGATAAACAAACTAAAAGTGACTGAAGGGGAGGTAACACAATGAGTATACAGTGTTTACACGTCGGTGAAGGGCAAAACCTAATATTGACTTACACTCCTATGCACAATTCCATTTTATAAAAAGTAAAACTGAAACCTATGGAAAGACAGATGCTTCACTTATCCCTACGAGATAGAGTAAAACATGAAGTAATTCGGCAGAAAACTGGGGTGAAAGATGTCATAGAGAAAGTCAGCGAAGCAAAATGGAGATGGGCAGGGCATGTAGCAAGAATTCAGGATAATAGATGGACATGCAGATTAACAGATTGGCAACCACGAATGGGAAAGCGAAGGAGAGGAAGACCAAAGAAAAGATGGAGAGATGACATAACTACATATATGGGAACAGCGACTTGGACAAGGACAGCCAGAAACAGAAGTGATTGGAAACGTCATGAGGAGGGCTTCATTCGACAGCGGATGGACGTAGCCTGATAGATAGATAGATAGATAGAAAACTGAAACCTCACCCCTTGAGCATACTTACCCCAATTGGATTTAAAAGTTCCTCAAAGTCCTCAGTGTGAGGTTCGTTGTCTGTTGCAATAAAGAGATGCTTGGCCTGGAGTTTTTCGAATACCTGTGAGGTCAACTTTAGAATCTTTGACAACTTTGGTAGACAGATATCCTATGAATAAAAATACATAAAAAATACTTTTGATGCTAATACTTGTACATGTTTATCGCTTAATTACATCGTAACAACAATCTCAAAGCACTTTACAATTGTTACCAGTTCATCAGGCGGCAAGACCACGCGGCAGCCGTGTATCAGCGCACATTTGGTCACTACCGGTACCCTCACAGGTACCGGTACCCTCACAGGTACCGGTACTCATACCCGGTATAAACTCCTGGGTGGAGAGAGACAATTGTAGTAACATGTCCTGCCCAAGGGCGCAAACACCATGTTCCTGGCAGGGTTTGATCCCATGCACAATCATACATGTACTACACAAGTCAATTACCATAACCATTGGACCGTGGCATGCTAAAGATCAAGTGAAGAAAATCAAGTGAAAACAAGTGAAACAAAAATGTTATTGGTACCGGTAGAAACATAGGTTTATGGATCAACACTCAGGAGTGAACTCCAGGATAAGTTATAGAAAAGTTTTCCTACAAAAATCTTATTGTATCTGGCATTAGTTAATTGTAGGATTCTTAATAATTGTCTTGGAATCTTCCAGCGATTAAAGTTATCAGTTTGTTCGTTTGCTGTATGACACTGACTGTGGTTACCAGCGTGTATCGATCCCTGCCAACCATTTGATGGTTTCGTCGTTGAGCTCGAGCAGGCCGTTGGCACCTTTAGGTGGTTTCAGAATGGGGCATTTAGACAGGATGTGGTTGATGTCCTAGCACCGCCCTTCTTGAGGAATGCTGCAGTATTCGCCCAGCCAATGTGTAGTCAGTTGAGGGAGACAACCGACCTGTGGTCAAGATGGTGGCCAGGAGGCTTTGTACAGGGCTCAGCAATGAAGCGGTGGAGCATGATGTCAAGCTTGGTGCAATCCTCCCTCCATCTTTCCATCAACCAGTTCTGAGAGACGGGGTTCTCATTCCTAAGGTTCTCGGCATGGACTGCCAAGTGGGGGGACAGTTCAGCCAAAGGGGTGTGGGCAGCATTTGGTTCTGCAGAGGGAACCAGGCTGCTGTGTTCATCTACTTATTGCATGAGTCGGTGAATAGATGAGGGGACAATGCCAGCAATCACAGGAAGCATGCTTGTCTGCTTGTGGGGGTGGGTTCCAGTGTGGCAGAAATCAGACGGAGGACCACATTAAAGAGTACGTCCAGGGCTTTTGTGTGGACGCTGTGAGACCACACCGGGCTGGCACACTCAGTGGTCGAGTGGATGAGAGCCAGTCTGGATGAGCGCATGGTAGGGACGCTCGTACCCCAGTGAGTGCTGACCAATTTCTTCAGGAGATTGACACGGGATTGCGTTTTCTTTGCCAGTTTCTTGAGGGGTTCCAAAAAGATGAAGCTGTGCTTGCAAGTATCCGGGCTCCTTCTCAAACTTCAGGGGTTTGCCGTTGAGAAGGATGGTGTGTCATTCGCCGGTCTGTTCACCAGGTGGAAGTAAGCGTACATGTACATGTATGGTCTTCTTGATGCTCAGCTTGAGGTGCCATGAAACAATGAATTCAGAGGGTGGTGAGGTCGGCTTCGAGGGCACTTTCAAAGGCTTCTTTCTGCTTGTGAGCAAATCCCAGGGTTGAGTTGTTGGCGTAAAGGAACTTGCCAGATGAGGTGGGTGGCATGTCAGCGATGTAAATGTTAAAAATAATTGGGGCTAGGACTGAACCTTCAGGGAGCCAATTCCGCGTTTTGATGCACAAGACTACCGGTAGTATCAGTGTCTTATCAATGCTGGAAACTTCATCGGGGCAGAAGATTCAAGAGAAGTTGTTTAGATTCCTGCAATACCACACAATGGGTCTATTGGGGCTATTTTTTTTTTACACAACTTTAATAACCTGGATATTTAATAAGACGACCGCTCATCAGCAGGCCGACAAGACACATGTTGATATGATTGCCGTGTTGGACTTCTCCGAGGTACATCCACTGCTGCTGGAACAAACTATTGCCGGGGGTGCTGGAATTTCTAAAGGACGGACAAAATTAATACGAAAGCGCAGCGCAAAGCCCTTACGTCGTGGCTTAATTTGGAATATGGATGCTCTGTATGTGGTGCAATCTGAGGCGCTTCTTGACCACTTTCATATGACTTTTTTAGCAAAAGTTTTTTGAGATTATAAAGACAATTTATTTCATTATTTTGTTTAGAATATACTGTTGCTCTTAAAACGTTTAGGCCTAACTGTACTGAAAAGTGGAGAACCCTGTATTTTTATCTCCATATTTGGTTCCATTTAATTCTGGAAAAAGAAATGTATCATTACGCATGACATCGCAAGTGAATATTATTGTTGCAAGGCTGCTTTCTTACATTATTTCAGTAAATACCTTCGTGCATGTTTTGTTTTATTTTCTGAGCCACAGGGCAAGGGGCCCCGCTTTAAGGCCCCGCAAAATGTTGGATTCTGGATGCACTGTGATGAAATATACTAAAGTATACTGAAACTTATAAAACCTGAAAGGATGTTTTTTGGTTCAAGTTAAAACAAATGGTTCCACTGGAAGCGGATGAATTTCTGTTCATACAAATATTCACATAGTTCTAACTCACTAAACGATGTATCTCTCGATATTTGCAGTGTTATTTGTTTGTTACAGGGAATGGCAGATATATATAAAAGACTAAAAGACCAAATGCATCTTTGTGTTTATGATCGGTAGATGGCAAGTCTAGGCAAGGATTTATCGGTCTACCGAGTTTTTAAGACAAAAAACTTGCTGAAGGCAAAACATGAATAGCTCTTTTATTAAAACGAAACTACACTGGAATTGGCGTAATGCATCACTGGTTTCAATGAAAGCCCGTCCCACTCTTATAGGCTGGGGATGTGTGTGTGTGTGTGTGTGAACCATGCTATTTGTTAATGTTGAGTACATACAGAATGCTAGTAACGTCAATGAAACTTTTAAATGAAAAGAAAAACCTTCAGGGGAAAGGTATGAACATTTGCCCCTATTGAAAGATCGAATGAAAAAAATCCTAGCAAGAATAATCAACTTTGGCACCATTGTCATGGCCGAGGTTATTGCTTTCGGGTCAAAGCTTCCATTATGGTGGAAATATCATAGACATGTCATGATTTTAGATACCTTGAGAGAAATATCAATTCTGCACTGCCTGAAGATTTAAAAAAATACCTCCTCTTGATATTTTACAGTGTTTGTGCTAGACGTTCGAAGCGCCGCGCTGAGCCGCGGCAAAACTAGAAACGAACAAAACAAAGGAGATAGAGCAAGCATAGTGTATAGCATAGCGGCGCAATTTCATCGTCGTAGAACACTGCTGGCTGGAACACATTTTTGCCCGGGAGTAGGGGGTGCTGAAGCACATTCTAGCACCCACAGCACCCCCCGTTCCCGCAGGCTTGGGTACATCTTATTCTTTCAAAGTATAACCAGTTATCTACAATGACAAATGCAAACCTATGGAAATCCTCACCTTTGTAACCATGAGATTGGGAGTGCTTTCCAAACACTGGGGGGATGCCATGAATCTCCGTTGGTCGACAGCGTGGTCACAAGCATTCTTCTGAAAAAGCAGGAAAAATGACACTTGATAGAAACATAATGAATTGGCTTGAGTCTTTGCAACAGCAGGCTTACATGTAGTAAACATGGTAAAGCTACTGTAGTCCCAGACAAATTTAAGTCACAGGTGACAATCAGTCCCTCGGGGAGTCAGTCAGTCAGTCGGTCGGGAGTTGGGGATTCGGGGAGTCAGCCAGTCAGCAGTCAGTCAGTTAGCGAGATAGGTACAAAGAGGACAATAAGCTGGCTCTCTGGGACAACAGGTCAACTAATTGCTAACAATGTAAGACAATACATAATTTTATACAAGTAAAGAAAACTGCATGCGTAAAACTTAAAAATGAAACTGATTCTCTGGGAGAGTGCTTTCCTGCAATGGTTTCTATCACTGAAACAGGAGCTGGGATGCATTTTGCAACAACTGGAATGACAACAACTTAATGAAGAATTGTGCAACGACTTTACAGGGGAGTCAAGTTGGCGTAGCGGTACTTTCCTCGCCTTCCTTGCTTTCCACCGCTGTGACCCGGGTTCGAATCCGGCCTGGGCCAATATGTGGATTGGGTTTTCAGCCCCTGCCTGATTCCGTGGGTTTTCCCCAGAATATTCTTCTGGGTTTTTCCTCCCGCCTCTAAAACTGTATTTTCTTCTCATTGTCTTCCTCCACAGGTTTCTTCAGGCTTGCGAGCTACAGTGCGTAGGGCGCTTTAGAGGAACCCTTGGTTTCATTACCAGAAATGATTAATAATAATAATAATAATAATAATACAGCAAATATCTTCAGCGCAGCAACCTCTTCAATTGCTGGACAAATCGTGTTGCAACAAACAGAGTTTGGAGGGGCAAACTTAGAACCTACCCAGTCTTTGCCATTCCTCAGATGAATGCCCACAAAAGCCTCCCCTTTAAATGTGTCCTTGATGTATTTCCCTGCATCGGCAAAAAAGGCCGGTGCCCATCGGAGGTATTTTTGGAGGTCCCGGTTGCCAGCAAGCATAGGGTAGCTACCTGGGGAGCCACGCAGTGCTAGGACTGGGTGGTCCTCTGGAGGGAATCTGAAAAAGAAGGAGAAGTTATGGCTTTGCTGCAGTAACATCACAAGCAGTATCTATCAATGCAGATTTTGGAATAATTTACATGTAGTACAATATTCAAACTTGTATTCCGTCGGATATTTAGATGTCTGCAATCAGGCAAATTTTACACGCACCAGCCCAAATTGGTAGTCTAAGTATCAGATATTCATGTGTGCAGAGCCACACAAATGAGCGTTTGATCCTAGCATGTAAGTTTTACGTGACCTTGTGTGCCAACCAATCGGGGCCGACTTAGAACTGTGACGTCATTTAGATCGGACATGTGGACTAAGCTGTTGATTGGTCAATTCGGCTGTACCCTGGAGGGTACACAGCAGGATACAACTGTACAATGGGACTTACATGTAGCTCTCATTGTTTCAGAGCTGGCCATTCATGCACTGGTGTTGGTAGCTGAATGCATCAAAGTGCACCAGTTCTTTTCCACGTGATGCACTGTGTTGCATCTGGCAGGGTTGGTGAGGGTTAACCTGTAGGCCCTTTTTGCTAGGAACAATCCTCAATCCTCCACAATCCTCCAAAATTTTGCACATATTTTCAAATGAAGGATACCCAGCGCCTCAATCCTTCAAAATCGTCAGGCAGTCCTGCCTCTCAAAATGTATTCATACTCAATCCTCCAAAATCCTTCTCTTCTTCAAACACCATTCATCCTCAATCCTCCAAAATCCTCATGTTTCTCAAACACCATTTATCTTAATTCCTCCAAAATCCTCCAAAAATTTGTGAAAAGGGGAGTTTCAGGGACCTGTCATGCATAATAATCACTGCTAAGTTTCAGCAGCTAAAAGAAAAAACCAAAAACCAAAACAAAACAAACTAGCTAAAATGCCTTGTTTAATTACCTGGCATGCCATTGTTGTTTAGTCTTCTTCATGGAATCCTCATTGGATACATCAGCAAAGTTGTGTATTTGGTATTTGATGCAGTCATCAAATTCGATGTTGGAATAACTCCAGAAAGGTCCAAAGGGGTTTCCTGTAAGAACATGATGAACAAAATTTGAATAATATAGTTAAAGGGAATGTACATCATTGGCTTTTGCTGTAATTTTCAGAAATGAACTATTTGAGGGGTTAGTATAATAGATCAAATATGGTTACACTGACATGTTTGAAGTTTTGTGTTTGAAAATGCTGGAAAAACCAAGAAAAACAAAAATGTTCAAGTAGTCTGGTTCCTTGACTCCACTAAAGATAAAATGGATCAATTTATAGATGCCGGAAAATTGTAAGGTAAGGGAACCAGTCTAGCTGGCCTGCACCCGTTCATGAACATGTAACCAATAGCAAACAAAATTTGGACTGAAAAAAGTGTAAAGTTGGAGCAGTAGTTGAAAAATAGTTAGGTTTTTCCAACGGTGGTCGGCCGATCACCGTTGGAAATGTATACAAAAATACCATTTTCTTGAAAATGACTTCACACCAGGTGCCATAATTTTACAGGATGCTTTAGACTGTCATTTACCAACATCCTAGTAAGGTATTTCGTAAAAACTTGGTAGTTTTATTTTCCGATGTTTGCAAATGTTGTATACCCTTTAAATACATCCATAATGGATACATGACATGTACATGTGAACTGTAATTGTGCAACTTTGCTACCCCAGCACATCTGGCCAATAAAGTATTTATTGGATATTCCCGTCTCCCTTTGGAGTATACAACTTGTATAGTATACAAATGTCATCGTATCTAGCAAATTCAAAAAAATGTTCTTGTTTATATCTGGGTATCAACCCATTTTACATTGCTATCAAGCAAAATTTAACAGTTTTTGCAGTGGCTTCAAAGTTATGATGTGATTAGGGTTATGTACGAACAGGGACAGACATTTTGTGACAAATATCCAGTCTGTTCGTACGTATATAAATCCTGATTATAAAATATCAAATATTTCTTCACATTGACCCTGAGTTTTCTAGGTTTTAACCGATGGCATTCCTCTAGGGTACATCTTCTTAAATCAGTCATCATTTAGGGGATGTTATGCTTACTTTGTGACTTTATCTAAAATGTCTGTCCTTCGTTACGTACGTAACACAGTTTTAAAAACAATATCCACCATATTTTCTAAAATACAAAACCAGTTAGGCCCTACATGGATATCATTTGCAGGTGAGGATATCTGTTCAAAGCTTGCAATGTTTACAAGCAAAAATTGAGAAACCAAGATCCTAGTTTTATTATCAAAACTCAAAAAGGTTTCTCAAATGTCACACTTTTGGGCCCATTAGTTTGGAATTGCCCAGTTGTAAGTCAGCCAGTCACACGTCAGATCGAAAGTCAGGTCACATACATGTACAGGAGAAACAATGTGGCAATTCATTTCAACACTTGTCCCATGCTTTGGGACTGAATGACTGTACATGACTTGTCGGAAAGATTTCCATATACGAAGTTCACTCAACACCCTGTCTACAAACCCTATGAGATTGGACTGAAAAATTCTAAGTGTTTTCTAAGAAAATGCTTGTATTTTCTCACTGCTCAAATTGACTTTGATGACATGAAATTGCTATCTGGGGGCTTGTTAGTCAATACAGAGGAAAATTAGTGAACTTCGTGTATGGAAATCTTTCCGACTTGTCAGGTGCTTGTGTGGAATTGTGAGGAATATTACAAAGTCCCTCACCATATTTCATATCGCAAGCTATTTCACTTTTCTCCGGCAAATGACAGTATCCGATTCGTTTGCCAGGAGGCCAAAATGTTGGCGCCAGATGCTCCATGAAATCCTCCATGAGTATGGTGCGATGGAACTCTCTGATGGGCTCCGGGTCAAAGAGCTCTCCAAAGGACGCATGTTTCTGGATATGAATGGTATTTAATGAATATGGCATTAGTGAGGTTTGGACTTTCATCATGGAGCTATAAAACAGCTCCATGCTTTCATACACATACTGAGAGTCCCAAATTTTCGGACTAGAAGTACAAATCATTGATCATATTTATAGGACCATTAAGACTTCTGAAATACAACAGAATGCAGGGCCAGCCTTGGTACCAATTGCAAGTACCTACCCTGCCAAATGCAACGGAATGCAGGCATGGAATGCATGCAGATCAGGGCACTGCTAAATGCAACAACTTGCAACAACTTTTTACTACTACTGGTGCATTCTGTGGCATTTAGCAGGGTTGGGGTTTAGTCCGAAAAATTGGGACTCTCAATACTGTGTATGGGTTGGGGTTAGGGTAGCATCCATACATGTGCATGTTCACGTATGTACTATAAGAGGAAGATAATGGATATTCCAACATTGCAATTGCATACAACCAATAATTGAAATTTCGGGATTTTTTTCACTCTTGATCAAGACTTACAAATGTTCGGAATGGTGGGAGAACTAGCGTCCTATCAAGTGCTTTAGCAAATGCCATGGCTCCCAGGTAATGTTCTCCTTGGTTGCCAAGGCGACCTGTAAGAAGAAAAGGGATATCTTTTTGAAATGAAGTGTACAGTGAATAAGAATGGTTTTAACATACAAGAGAGTGAAAAGAAACAGCCAAAAACAGTAAACTGAGTCATTGTTCTTTGAATCCAATTAGACCAATTGAATTACACAAAAGGCAGCGGACATACATTGTATTTTGACTGTAAACAGCAATAAATAAGAAAACGAAAATGACATAATCTGCAATTAAATGTAGGATTTAATTTAAAACAATAAAAGAAGACAGTTTGTTTACTTTTTTGGACACAAAAAATATAGTTTCAAAACAACGACATAGATGGGTTTTGGGAAAAATATGTTGCAAGTGTTTCCTAACAAAATTCGAAATGTATCACAGTCCCAGATTCATGTCTTATCATTATTTTTGCAATGACTGACCTCCATTGAGGTGATATAGGCTATGAAGAAAAAAGTGGCGTCAGGTTCCAACACTTTTTTCCGGGTTTGAACTCGAGAAGGCGAGAAGGATGCTTGCGCGAGAAACAATATGATGATAGCCTAGTTCACTTCGTAATAAAAAAAAAAGAACAAAATGTCTTTTTCTTACCCATACACGGACAAAATAAAACATATCCTTTGGGGTCCCATTTAAAGTTCAATGCGTTGTCTTCAGTCTCAGAAAGGCTTCCGTTGTTTTCCAAGTTTGACCGAAGATCGTCTGTGTGCCCAGCCCCAGGGTCGACTCTACTGCAGGTTTCCCCGTCAGGATCTTCTGAACAATCGTCCCTTATTTTTTGTCCGTCTTCATCAGAGTTGGCGTCAGCTCGATAGGCGTGCTTCGTATGAGCGCTGACTTGATCAGGTAAGCATGTACTACAAACCCAAAACACAACCGCTAGAGCTATTGCCAGTGTGTGTATTGCCATTTCACTAGTCTAGAGCCGGGGGTCAGCATGCAGAGCGTTCAACTTCTCAAAAAAAATGAACACGTCTAAAGTCAGCACAGAAACATGTAACATTTAAACACAAAATTGAGTTAAAATAATCCACAGCTGAATGATAAAGGACATGTCACTCAATTTCATACAGAGCAACTATTTAAAAAGTATTAAATACTTCGTCATGTTCGTGTTAAAATCGACGTGTACTTTCTACAGTTCAATGCGCTGCATCTTTGGCTGCATGCATGTTGCTTGCGCTTGCTCGACCGACCGCCCCCTTCCGTATGGTTTCCATTGCGCACTCACGCTCCAATTGCATGTCTAGGACAGCGGGTACAAGACTTGGACGGCACAACAAACCTCGCGCAAGATGTGGCCGCATTTAAAATGAACACATTTGTAGAACGCTACACATCCTACAGTCCTACGCTACGCAAAGTGGTTTGTTCTGTTACGGTACGTCTTATGGTCTTAATAACTTAATTTTGTGACGGTTTAAATTAGGTTTTGCCCTTCACCGACGTTTAAACACTGTATACTCAGTGTGTTACCTCTCGAGTGAAAGATGGAAAAAATCACTCGGGTGGGACCCGAACCCACGACCTCCTGCTTTCTAGTGCAGATGTTTTACCACTCGACCACCGAGCTAACGGGATCGGTTGGCTGGTTCGAATCTGATGTACATAGCAGCGGGTACCGCATAAACTATTATAAGATGGAATTTTGCGTCGGGGTGATATAAATTAAATTAGGTTTTGCCCTTCACCGACGTTTAAACACTGTATACTCAGTGTGACGGTTTCTTATGAAACTAAATCTCGTATTGTTAAACGAAATGATAAATCACAGGACGAAAATTTAATGTAATACATCTTGTGTTTCTTGAGTTGCCCCCCAAAACGAGTTTGGTGGTGCAGCTGGAGACTAATGATGTGCAAACCCGATCGACCCGAAACCGACTTCAGCTAGGTCGGGTCGGTTTGTATTTACATTTTCGGGTCGGGACGGGTCGGGGCAGTTTAGCCATCTTTTGAAAAAAAAATCGAAATAAACCGTCATTATGTTGAACCATATTCCTTGCTCTATGGTTGAACCATCACGAAATTTAAATAAAAGGTGATTTGTAATTTGTGCATTTTGTTCGTTTGAAGCAACACAATTTCTCAAAAATAAAGAAGGCTGCTGAACAACTAACCTGATGAAGTTTCAGCTCAGCTTCAGCTGTATATTTCGAGAAAAACAACATATTCTAGGATCTCGATTTCAAATCAAAAGCTTTTGCTGAATCAAGTTTTGAATTGGGCCTGAATTCAGCGTCCGGGACACACTCTCACTGAGCCGATTGCAGCAACGCGATGTCGCACACCAATCTGACGAATTATAGCAGCCACGCGCGCGTGATGTGCGTCGTGTCAACGCTTAACGCTTGCGCGCGTTTCGCCGAATAAAAAAAACCGAACTACTAACGGACATTTCCAGCGGTGCTTCCGTTGGAAAGGCCTTCTTTCGTTGGTTTCTTCAAAATGAGACCTTGCCAGAAAAAAATAATTTCACAGGGAGCCTTAGTTCCCTTACTATCTTTCAGCCAAGTACATGTATGTTTTTCAACAATAATTACGCCAGTTACTTTTTTGGATAGCTGCAAATGATGGACTCTGGCTTTAATAAGAAACCATCAACCATAATGAAGCTATTAAAACCATAACAATAGTGTTGTTTTAAGTGCGACAAATACAATTCGTATGGAAGTGTAATATCAATGTACAACACTACATTGTTGCGATCATGTCATTTTTTATTGTTTGACAGTTTCTCAACATTCAATATATTTTAGAGGCTTGTATACAAAATAGTTTTATTTTACAAAAAATATATAGGCCTATCCAAGATATATAAATATATAAACCAATGGACATATTTGTACATGCATACGCATAAACACTATGAAAAGGGCTCAATGTCTGCTCAGTGCCCTTTGTTTTTCAAAATTGCCACTTTTCTATAGTAATCCCTGTTACCTAAATATATAGATTACAAAAAGATATATTCCCACAGTATCATACAAACAAGTTAACATTCTTCTGAGGTGCCATAGCACCACTGTGAACACAATACACATTAAAACAAATATTATTATGAATACAAGGTCAAATTTGTAAAAATAAAATGAAGAATAGAATAGAATAGAATAGAATTTTTATTGCATTGTATTGAGGAGGCACAGGCTGAGGTGGTTTGGTCATGTGGAGAGAAAGGAGGATGTCAACTGGGTCAAGAGGTGTACCAACGTAATTGTGGGTGGGCCCACACCCGTCGGCCGACCGCGCAAGACTTGGCAGAGCTCCGTGTCAGATGACATGCGACTGCTTGGAGTCAATGTGAGGGATGCGACGGACAGGGCCAAGTGGAGGAGAGCCATAGCAAGAAAGCAGGCCAACCCAGAACAGACTGGACAACGGCCTTAAAACCGACATGATGATTGTCGTTCGTATATAAAAAACATACATTGAAATTCATTATGGCATTAAATGCATAGCCACACAAACCCAAAACTGCATACCTTATACCCCCCTTCTAGATCCGCTACTGTTGCAGCTAAGAAGCTGAACTGTGAAAGACGCAGCTACAATGTGGTCAAGCCGACTGAGGCATGTAAAGGTACCCGAGATAGCCGCCATACGACCCATGTCTGATCACGGAACACAGCCAGAGATCGAAAGTGTTGATTTGTGCGCAGGGAGGAAAAGCGGATAACCCGGAGAAAAAAACCTCATGGCATAAGAGAGAATCAACGAACAACTCTACTGACATGTGGTCCGAGCCGGGAATCGAACCCAGACCACAGTGGTGACGGGCAAGTACTTATTTACGCACCAGTAGCCACCCATTTTACAACTCTTGTTTCTAAAAGTAAAAGAAACACAAGTTTGAGATTTCCATGGTTCAAGACATTTACATGTAACCACTTTTGCCAAGTTCTTTTCCCAGAATCAAGCACTACCTTTTTTTCTGTAAATATTTGTAGATTTCTAACATAATTGTGAATATTCTTGTATTCATTCAAAGGACTGGGAAAACACTGCCTTGTTGCTCAGGATTACTTCGAGCTTCACCACCAGCTATTTCAGTGTACAGCATGTACATGGGGACTTGGGCAACTGCTGCTTTAATTTGTACACCTCATACAAAATGTGCTTCTTCATTGGTCAATGTTACAAGCTTGCTGCAAGTGCACCGCACATGCTATTGCCCAGCTGGTCGGTAGTACCAAGGAAGAAGTACATTCTACATGAGCACGTTGTCTTAGCTAACCATGCAACAGATGTGATTAAGGTGACTGCTCTATGTTCCGACACCCCTATGTTCTGACAACCTAGATTGTGTTACTCCCGGTTAGGGTTAGGGTTAGGAATAGGAATAGGAATATGTGCAGTCAGAACATAGGGGTGTCGGAACATAGAGGTGTAACCGTGATTAAAAGTAAGGGCCCATCTAAATTCATAACCGGGACGAGTTCCGGACTAGTCTTGGCCCAAGACGCTAGTGATCAATATTGGACTGTACCTAGTGGATGGTACTGTACATAGTGCACCCTCTATAATTGCTCAACAATTAGACCAGTGGGCCTACTCACGCTAACATCTTAGCCCTTTTATTTCGGTTTAACTTTTTCTGTTTTCTCCCTAGGCTTTCCTTGGGAACCAATCAGCGACCGAGAAAAGGTTCATTGGCTCGCCCAACGGTTGTAAACGTATGCCCTGGCCTACGTGCGGTGATCAAGCTTTGTCGCTTTCCTAGGGAACCAATCAGCAATCGAGAAAAGGTTCAATGGCACCCGACGTTTGTAAGCATACGAGCTATACGTGCGATGATCAAGCATGGAGCTATAAAAAGGAACTGTGTTTCTTCAAATTTATACAGACGGTCTTATTTACACAAAATGGCCCAACCCCCATTGCTTCGAAATGACAAAGACGTTAGTGAAAGAAGGTAACAAAAAAATATGATGCAAGGGCACTACACAACAATGGAACTATCGCTCTCGATCACTGGCGTCTTGGGCCAAGAATAGTTCTGGACAAGAATCATTACTTTGTGGCTCTGCATTCGTTCCGGACATGTTCTACGGAAATTTTCATTACCAACTGCTAATTGACTCACCAATGCCAATAGCTACATTGTGGGAAGATTGCAGGGAAATTATTCAGAATCCTGCAAATTATACCTGATACAACGTCCGCAACTTGTCCAGATATGAATTGAGACGGGCCTCAAGTAGTCAAATGGCTTAGACCCAATTTTTGACAAGATCGTGACCGACTGGTCCAAAGCAACAAACTTGGCAGATAGCCTTCTAAAAGCCCCAGAGTAGATATTTAGAAGGGGTGACACCTGAAATTCTTGAGGGATGGGTGCCTAATTTGCATAAATCCCCGCCGTGTAATATATTTGTTCCCATATTTGGGAATTTTTTTTTGTATTTTTTTTTTGAAAAGTATATTTCTCATACTGAACAAGGTTGCTGGTACCTTTACACTGATCCACTTCCATGACAGACAAATGGTTATACACATTCTATGAGAGGCAATTCGCATGGAATTGTTCAACCTTTGATTATTAAACTAAATTTGTACAACGTGTAATATAACAAATACATGGGTTTTTTTCAGGAAGAAGTGTGAAATTACTTGGTGTTTGCTGCTATTGAGTACAATGTACCTCCCTCAACTTCACGCAGGACGCTAAGTCAAATAAGCCAATGCCTTTCGCACTACTTCCCATCAAACCATTATCTATTAAAAGCCTTTATATTCCTGTCCCCAGAATATGGAGGGCTTGCCATTGGCATCTCGCTCCCGCTTCACGAAGGACGTAAATGAGGAGGTACAAGTCCCGATGAAGTAGTCAGCCTGGCCAAGTATCATCAAGTCTTCCTGAGGTGAGTCTGGATCTAAATAGTGGACAAGTGCCTACATGAGCAACAAAGGGGAAACAAAGGAGTCATTTGGGAGTTGAACCACTGACCTCTAAACAACCACTCCAGGGCTCTCCCTACTGAGCTTTCCAACTTACAGCTATCCAAATAGCAAGCATGGCATGAGCAATAAAAATATGAATTGATCAAGACTCGAGCCACAGACATCTGTACAACCATTCCAGGGCACAAAGCTGTACAGGCTACATGTTTACAATTGGCCAATCAACATGAGCAAGACATAAATGTGACTCAACAGAGAATCGAACCACAGACCTCTGGACTACCATTTTTTTCCAGGGCAATACAAAGAGCACTCAAAATACAAAAAATGCATCATCACCTAGAACATAAAAAAATATATTAATTATGACTCGACTGGACTTCAAAAAGAGACCTCTTAACTACTATTCAAGTACTCTACCAACAAAGCTCCTAAGCTTATAGCTTGTGTAATGCAGCATTTGGATAATACAAAACACGACTGGACTCGAATCAGAGACCACTGACATACTCATCCAGCACTACATATACCAATTGAACCTTCCAGCTGATTGCTTTCGAATGAAGCACTTGAATTATAAAAGTATAACTGGACTGGACTCGAACCAGAGACCACTGATCTTCTATGTCAGTCCAAGCTTTCCAGCTTACAGCTAGTGCATAAAAACATAAAATATGACAAATACATATCTAACTTGACTTGGTTTCGATCCAGAAACCTTTGAACTATTGTTACAGTGATCTACCATATGAGCTGTCTAGCCCATGCTAGCATTCTCTCAAAGGACCATCCCTTTCAAACTTTGGTTGATTATAGTTAATTACAGATTGTAGGGATTGGAGTTGGATGGAGGGGGATGGGGGGAGGGGTGGTCAAAATTCGGAACGAGAGGTGCTAATTGATATCTTACTCCCAGAGGCTCCAGCAGTGTCCTGAATTCCTCTACATGTGGATGTTTGTCTGTTGCAATGAAGAGATGTTTAGCTTTGACGTCTTGGAAGACTTGCAATGTCAACTCTCGGATGTGGGGCACACTAGCTAGACACAGCTCCTAGAAGCCGAATGAGAAAAGAAGGTTAACTTGCCATGTAACATGCGCATGAGTGATTGTAACAAAAAAAAGACAGTGGTGACATGGTGACGGTGTCCGACTCAGGTGCAATTATACATACCCGAAAATATGGAGTTTGTGTTCTTGGGCAAGCCACTTTATTTCAACTACCTGCCCCAATCCGGTATCCAGAAATATTAATTGATGCCCTAGCTAGGGGGATGAGACCAGATTGCATGATCTACATCTGCTGCAGAAAAAAACTGAACTGAATGCCAGACGAGCTGGGGTAGTAATTTAAAAAGATTACCTTGGTAACAGCTCCAAGCTTTATCTCATGACACTGTGGAGATGCCATCACATAGGCTTTCTTTTCAATGTCCATTTCACAAGCCTTTTCCTGTAAACAAAAAATGCAACAAAATTTAACCTGGAAGGAGTCTTGTGACTGACCACAAAATGTTGGTATCTTAAAGAAAACTTGGAGGAACCATCACAGTATGAAAATGATGCAGGTATGAGTCACAGTACTGGGGTGTGTTCCACTTATGCGAACAAATGCTAACATTTGCTATCATTGGCAATGTTTGCACACTGATTATTTTTTAGTGTTTTAGCCAGTGATCCATGCAGGCCGTGTTAGCACGGCCAGTTTTGAAAAAATCACAGGCTATATTATCAAGCACGGCTTGTATAACAAAATGCTTAACGGGAACATACAGCATTTAGGGATTTGGGGGTTAGTATTTTATAGCAAATATTGTTACACTGACTTGTTTGAAGTTTGATGTTCGTAGATGCTGGAAAAACAAAGAAAAACAGGCATGTTCTTTTAGTCTGGTTCCCTGACCCCATTTAAGTTGAAACGAAGCAATTTCGGGAACTGTAATGGCAGGGAACTAGTCTAGCTGACTTGAACCCATTCATGGGTGTGTAATCGATTGCAAACAAAATGTGGACTAATTAAATATGGTAAACTGGGGAAAGTATTTGAAAAAAAAGCCAGTTTTTTCCAACGCTGGTCGGCTGACCATTGTAAACTGTCAGCACACCAGGTGCCATGATTTTACAGGATGCTTCAGACTGTCTTCACTAACAGTCTGGTAAGGAATTTCATAATAATTTGGTAGTTTTGTTTTTTGATGTTTGCAAATGTTGTATATTCCCTTTGAGTGGAGCCGACTGTTTGCCAGCACAAAAAGCAAAAGCTCTTTCAAAATAGCCGACACACATAATGAATGTTATAATCGTCGACTTTATTTTCCTTTCATTTATTTTTTTATTGCGTCTGGCTACTAATTACCCAATCCGGGCCATTCCTAAGGTGCACAGCAACCCAGATGTCCTCTCCAAATGTCTCTGAAATGTACGCCCTGGCGGTGGCAAACGCAGCACCTGTCCATCGGAGATACTTCTGCAGGAACCGGTTCCCTGCAACTATTGGAAACCTGCCGATGGGACCACCGTAGGCTAGGACAGGGTGATCCTGAGGGGGAAAACTAGAAAAGAAGAAAATATCAATAATAGTGGATATTTATAAAGCACACGTATCCACCAGGACTGGTGCTCAAGGCGCTACATCATTATTACCCCTGCTCATTGGGCCCATGAAACATTCCAAATAGCATCTCATCTCAGCTCCCTGGGGAGTATACAGCTCGAACCATCTCTGCCCTCACAGGTACCCCTTTACTCCTGGGCAGGCTGGGTGGAGAGAAGCAATGAGTGACAAAGTGACTTGCCCAAGGGCACACGCACCATGATCCCAGGCAGGACTCGAACCCTCAACCTGCAAAGCCAGCCATATGACCCGTGCGGAGCACAGCCATTGATCAAATGTGTTTGAATTTTTCAAACGGAGAACAAAACGGAGGGCCCTAAAAAAAAAGCCTGGTGGCACAGGAGAGAACCAACGCACAACTCTAGAGCTCTATGGTTTGAGTGTGTTAGGTACTCTTGCTACTCCTGAGTGCAGGAAAATGTTGCGTGCGCAATACTCTTGGTGCAAGAGTATACTCCCGGTATGACGGAGAGCATACTCTTGCTAACCCGTGGGTTGTACTCCTGCCGTTCGTGCGTTCAGGAGTATACTCGCATTTACACAAGTAGCAGGCTCGAACGCACCCCCCTGGCATGTTCACCACTTATGACAGGGCATGTCAACAGATAACACTGTCTTTCCGTGTCCACAGAGTCATCACTGATGGTGGGGTACGAGATACAAGACACTGGCTTTCTGTGTCCCTGGTCAGCAATGGAAACAGGACACCAGACTAACCCTCCTATTATTTAAGAGGTCACAATCGGTCAAAATTTTCTTCCTCACCTCCTGGCCTACTGTGTACAAACCAATGGGGGTCTTGACCAATATTGACCCAAGTAATAACAAGGCTGACAATGCATGCTGTCATTATAGGAGGGTAACACTGGTCTATGAGTGTCCCCCTTGAGTAATTTACCTTTCTGACCAAAGTTTTGTTATTGTTGTCCTCGAGCTTTCATCGCTGAAATCGACGTCAGTCCTTAACTTAGTTGGAATGCACACATCAAACTCCACTGGCTGGCTTAACTTCTTATAAAAAGGCTCGCCTGGGGTTCGTATGGTTTGAAGGAAAAAAGTGAAGACTATCAGAAACATCCTCATTTTTTTAAAGTGTATCTTTGCTATGGGATATGAATTGACGAAAAAAGTTGCTCAATTCCTTGCAGACCTTTTGTATTCAATCAACCATCTCTGAAGTGTTTTTGTTTGTTATAATTTTAATTTTAGTTACATGTACAATGAATGCACAACAGGTATCAAATGCATACCTGTAGAACAAAAGCATACACCTCTGTCTGCAATGCAAAGGATAAAAGCAAATGCTGAAAAAACCAAAACATATTCATCAAACAAATCACAAATTTTGAGCATCTTTATTTCAGGTTAGTAACCCTAGCCGAACCAAACCCGTCAAAGTTCAACAGAAGGTTTTGTTTAAATCTGTTGGGATGGGTACAGTACCCCCAAACAGATGGTATTTTACATTGGGTTTGGCATACCTCCAGAAACTAAGTCAAACAGTGTACATGTACAATTCCTCATGTGGGTGTTGGAATTTGCCTGAATGGGTACGGTTCCTAGTAAATTATGCTTGGGAGTTACGGTTAAAGAAGGAAATGGTGTGCACATGAATAGTGTTCTTCAGTGTGCAATGTATACACCGACACAAGGAAACGTGTGCTCCCAGGGCAACATGCGTATTCCCCACACTGCAAAGAAAGCAGGAGATAAGCCATCAGTCCGATGCTCCACCTCAATACACATTTTTAAATCTTCACTGAAGACTTCTTGCTCTCTTGTAATTCATGGTAATGTTCATACATTACGGAGGGAAAAGTCATCGGTTAAACCCCAAAACTGAACAGAAAGAGGAAGAGGGCACATCAAGCTTTAATTAAACATGTATAGTGTGCATGTCTGGATCACCTAGTATTTCCTCCTTTTTTTAAGTTTGGGCATTAATACCATTGGTGCCTATTGAAATGTATTTACTGCTCTTATCTGCACCCTTATGTTGCCAGTGTGTGGTCTACAACTTTGATTGTGTTTTTTACTTTGTGTCAGGTGGCATTCTCCTCTGAAGGGGTAGGCATAGGCCTTCCGTTGACCCTGGGGCCAGTGCTTGAGGGCTAGCGTCGTCAGAAAATCATCCATAGAAATGGCACGATGGAACTCTCGTACTGGATCAACCTGAAAAAATTCTGTGAACGGCACAGATTTCTGTTGGAAATGAGAAAAAAACAAGGGAAAATGTAGTTGGCTTCATAACGGAATCAATTATGTATCCTTGACACTGAATTGTTGGTGCATGTGACTGTGTGCATGTGACTGTGGCCATGGAGTGTCATGGCCTAGCGGTTAAGAGCACCGGACTCATGCTCTGGTGCTTCAGAGGCAACAGTGGCATGGGTTCGAGCCCGGGCCCGGACACTTGTGCCTTTAAGCAAGGCACTTAACCATTATTGCTTCTTCGGATGGGCCGTTAAGCCGGAGGTCCCGTGTGTTGTATAAGGACTAACGCACGTAAAAGACCCGAGTAACACTTATCGCTAAGAGAAGGGGTTTGCCCTGGTGTTTCTGGCCTTCTAGTTATACTCCCTTGTGGAAGTCCTTAGGAGAAAAACCAACCAAGTACCAAGATCAATTCTCACAAACTGTGTCATGAAATTCTCACAACTATCTCACAAAGTCTACATCATCCGCATTATGCTGCATTAAGAGGGAGACCACCGTCTCTGTTACTTCGCGTCAGCAGCTTCTGACGAGGGTCTCATCAGAGAGCTGCTTCTACCGGTAGGTAAACAACATACAGTTCTGGAGACAGGCTGTCTCCCTGAGGTGTGCCGATGGTGGTGTCAAAGGGTTCGCATATGCCCTTCTGCAGGCGGGATTCTAGTGATGTTTCTGCCAAGAGAAGTTGAATGATGCGCAATTCCGATCTCGTCGAGAAACGCCTGAAGAATGTCTCTTCTGATGGCATCGAAGTCGTGACTCATATAAGCCCGAGAATCTCTGCACTCTGATAACATCGTTGTGGCTTGGCACACAGCCAGCGGTAGCCAAACACTAAGTCTGCCGTTCCACGAACTCGCTGGAAGCCGCTTTGTCCAGAGGCAGGAAACGTGTCCCTCTTCTCATAGATTAGATGCGGTTGAGGACCAACAAAGAGAGCATCTTACCCAGTCATGCCAGTGCTGTCAGTAGGATGATAGGTCTGAGGCTGGACAAGGACCTCAAGGTTTCCCAGGCTTTTGTAGTAGGAAGAGGACACCGCGTCCAATACTGCGAGGTTGCTGCTCCTCTAACGCCTGGTTAAAGAAGTCTGCTATACATGTAGGTTGTGCCAGCGTCTCTGCGGGTATTTGAGCACGAGTGGCTGTATTGAGTTTCTTCTTCATGGAGGACTACACTTCCTTAGGCTCTCCTTCAAAAGGGGGCATGCCAGTTACCACACTGCCGTGGAACTGGTTAACTTTTATTCCGAAGTGCTCTGAAATTAGTTTGCTAGTTTCCGTTGGGTTATTGAGGGTGTGCCCATGTTCCTCGTGCACCACAGGAGGAGCTACTCGTAGGGGAATAATTGTACTGCATGGAACATCTTTGCACCATCATGCAGGTGTTCGACTTCTACTGCAAGACCATCAATTCATGTAGAGTCATTCAAGAGCGGCCGTCTGCCCATTGAATGGCAGATGGGAATAGGGCTTAGCTGGAATGGTCCAGGGGTTGATCTTACCACTATATGTAGCATTTGGAGGATGTTTACCAATAATATCATCTGTTCTAAGGTTTCATATGAGATACATTATTGTGATAACATTCTTAATGTTATAACATTAATGAATTGTACAATATTATTGAAACCCAAAATGACCTTTTGGCTAGGAGAGTATTACAAAAAAATAAAATTAAATTAAATACTCACATGAACCCTTCGAGGCGTGCGGCCATGGTGATGTATATGATAGAAGGGAGGTAGTATCAGGGTTCTGTTCAGGACTTTTGCAAAGGCGAATGCAGTGAGGTACATCTCCACCTGGTTCCCAAAATTTCCTGTCAGTGTCGTGGAGGGGAAACAGCAGTGAACAGGTGAAATTCATCCATAAATCTGAGTTATTCTACGAGAAGGTGAGAAACGAGACAGCCAGACCTGGGAAGCGTTCAATGGAGCAATTAGAACATGTATGCCATTCCCGCATACATGTACCTTCAATGAATGGTGAAGGTACAGTGGATTCTAAATATTGGCATACGTATTGCACTTTTGAACGCGCCCCTGGTACAACCATTGACAATAACTTTTAGAGACAATTTTGGCAAGTGCCAAGTGTGCAAATATATGTTCATTCAGTTTAGGCTGTTAATCAAAGAAATTTACTTTCTCTAACCTACATGTATTACCATGATTAGTAACTTCTTAGGCCCAACAATTAGTCCAAGTATTTTTGAACACAGAGTTGTCACAACGGATTGTTATGTACAATTTACATGTAGACCCGTGAACGTGGCTTTACATTGAACATATACTAGCTCCGTTCACATCTCTAGACTTTTGAAAATTTCTGCAGTAGACGTTTGCATGGGCTCCATTTTCCCTTGAATTTCTTTGGAATGACAGATCCTATGCCACGTCCCTGGTTCAGTTCTTGGATAAACTCTAAAATGTAAGGACTGAACATACGGTGCTCATTAAATTTCGAGATTGTACGTTGAACGTCTCCAACCAGAATATCGAACACCGTGGCTTACTCTTAGAACTATGATACTCCGGAGCAGAGCACTATGATGCTCCGCTCCGTGGAGCATCATAGTTCTAGGAGTAACCATGGCTTTGTATAAATTAGCCACATTCTCAGGTCTAAATACATCTTTAAATACATTGTGTAATTTGTGTACATGTCATATGATTGTGGAATGATCCACCCTGTCCTGCCTGTGTTACTAAACTGACTGTGTTACTACAGTACATGTGTGATGTACATGTAGGCCTACTGTTAGACTCCTTAACTGCTTTTATTAACCACTTTTAATTAACATGATTAATTAACTAGGCCTAGTCCTCATTCAAATTATTAAATTTAGTAATAGAAAGATTCCCATATCTGGCCATCCCTTGTCAACCTGTGCACAACCCCTATGGGACTGGTCTGATTTTTGTTTTGTTTTCTCAGTTAAAATAAAAAAAAATTGTCTCTGCTATTTTGACTTTTTTAGGACATATTATCACTTTCTGATTGATAGGTCATTTAGGGAAAAATTACTAATGGCCAGATAGGGAATCTTTAGGTAGTAATTGCTCGTAGTCATAGATATCCTAATGGTGCCTGCTTTTAATCTTAATCGTATCAAAATATATATCTCAGTATCTGTGACTTTTTACGTTACATTTAATTTATCAAACTTTATGGTCAGTCATCGATCATGCATAACGTTAAACAAGACATGTGGCAGACTCTCAGACTCTTACCCATACACGGGCAAAATGTTACGTAACCATTTCTGTCCCATCCATCTTTGATCCCGTCCCGGGCAAACTCCGCATCCTTCCCCGCCCTCTCTGTTCCCTCGGACCCGCTCCACCGGTCCCAGTGACCGTGACAGGTATCTGCCTCGCAAAACTGCCCGCCGGCGCCGTCGTCGGCAGGATTTTCTCCCTCGGACATGTCGGAATTCTTGTTCGTCGCTGGGACGATTCCATCCATAGCTGCGGCGTTTTTGCGAGCATTGTTAGTGCCTTCACCTGCCACACTGTTGGCTGCCAATTCTAAAATAAAGAGCCCCAAAATTGCTCCAAAATATAAACATTTTGAGGACATCTCCACAGTTACCACACGAGCTGGGAATAAAGTTCTGCATGCTCACCGCGCCGCGCCGCTGCGCGCGCCCGGCCCTAGGTTCTTTATGTCTATGGCCCGGCCGGGCCGGCGGCCCGGCCCTGCTTCTAGCGCGCCCTCCATCGATCGTACAATTACATTTGCTGTCTGCAGTACCCGTACCCGTACGTACCGGTAGTCCAACTCCAAAATCCAACTCCAAGAACAAGAACAATTTTGTTGACAAAACGTCTGAAACAAAAGTAAAAGTTAAGGTACGTATTGATTTGTAACATAGCAATGATACAAGAATGAACTGCATGTCAATAATGTTTTGGTCATGTTACCACGAATACTGTTTGATTGAAGGATAAATTGTTGACACTTTTTTTGGCAGTAATTTTTTGATTCGGGCAAAATGTCGGGCGCGGTTCGCATACGTATGTGAGCGAATGGTGTACACCCCGTGTACACAAAACCGCTGCCCAGTTTCCGGACATGTCTGGCCATGCAGGATCCCAGATTGGTAATCCTTTAATATCTTTAGGACCCTGGTCTTAAATAAGGTCAAAAGACTCGCCAAAACAGCTAACTAGATGACACTCAAAACATGCAAAAGCAGGCGCGGTTCTACGGGGGGGCTAGGGGGGCTGTAGCCCCCCCCCCCCCCAAATTTTGTCTAGCCCCCCCAAAATAAATTCCGTAAAAAAAAAAATTTGTGACAATTAAGGGTGCATTAGTTAATATAGTGTGAATGATTTTAGGATTTTATTGGCGCTCCCCATTGAAAATATGGCATGAGCCAAGGGCGGATCCCCCCAAAAAAAACGAAACCAATTTTTTTTTTTGTGTATGTGACATCGCAATAAAGCCAGGCAATGAGTACACCACCATCTTTTCCTCAAAAAAACATTGGTTAAAGTGATCAGAAATTGCCTCAGATCCCACCACAGAGCATCTAGACTCCAAAAATTTTCGGGGCCCTTAAGCGGGCCCCGAACCCCACGCCATAATTTTTTTGGCCCCCCAAAAAATTTTGTTCTGGATCCCCCCTTGCCCCCCCCCCCCCCTCTTCGGAGGCTTGTCTGGAAAAAATAACCGATCAACATTTCAGCACGCCTCCCTGAAAATTTTTTGGATCCACCGTGCTAGCCCCCCAAAAATATTGGTTCTAGAACTGCGCCTGCTCAAAAGTGATATTTCTGATATTTCTTGACACATTTGAACAGTTGGCTATGACACCTTCTTGAATACCGGTAGGCCTAAATGCAGTATCACACTTAATTTTGTGGAAATTGGGCAGGGCTTTGATTTATGAGGGAAATTAAGGGGTATTAAAACTAAAAGACGGCGATGACAAACAGAAAATAGACTTAAAAAGCAAGATGGCGAACTGCAAAAAAAGGTAGGATAGCCATAGTCCGAGTAACTTGGACCAAACTTATCGCCTTTTTAACATTCGAATGTTAAAAAGGCGATAAGTTTGGTCCAAGTTACTCGGACTAGGATAGCCACATTTTCTTTTAAAGTGCTATCAAAATTACAACTAGGCCTATCATGAGTTTATCTGAAGAAAATATAGACTGCTTCAGCCTGCAAAAGTCACTTTGGTACTGACAAAAGTCAGTTTTGAACAGAACTGGTAAAAAATAGAGGTGTCCTAAAGATAAGGATTACCCCCCAGATTCATGTCTTTTCGACACAATGATTAACCTTCATTGCCATGATGATGATTGTCATTGCATTGCTGAGATATATAATGATGGAAAAAGTGGCGTCAGAATGCAACTTTTTTTCCGACTATTTTGCCAATGGTTCTGGGATCGAATTCGTGCTGCGCAGCCTGCGATTTTTCAATTTTTAAAATTTATAATATTTAAAGGGAATACATACATCATTTGCTTTGGCTGTAATTTTCAGAAATGGATGGAATTGGGGGTTGGAAATATAAAGCAATATAGTTACACTGACTTTTTGGAGGTTGTGGGTTCGAAAATGCTATAAAAACCAAGAAAAACGATCATTTTCCTGTAGTCTGGTTCCCTGACTCCATATAAGAAGAAACAGAGCAGTTTACATACATTGGGGAATTGTAAGGTCAGGGAACCAGTCTAGCTGGCTCGTACCCGTTCATAGGTTTGTAATCGATTGCAAACAAGTGCAATGGTCAATTGGGGCCAGTATTTGAAAAAAAGCCAGTTTTTTTCCAACGCTGATCGGCCGATCAGCGTTAGAAATTGATACAAAAATACCACTTTTCTTGAAAATGACAGTATACCAGGTGCCATAATTTTACAGGATGCTTTAGACTGTCATTTACCAACATCGTATTAAGGTATTTCGCAAAAACTTGGTAGTTTTATTTTTCGATGTTTGCAAATGTTGTATATTCCCTTTAACGTCATTTATCAATAATAGTCGTACTCCTAGTTTTCTTTGTTTTTAATGGAATGTTTCTTTATATAACATGTAAGTAGATCTCATTTCCTTCTTCTTTGTACAAATGTTGTAAATCGGTCATTAACTCAATGTCTGTGACTTTGGAGCATTTTCTTTTTAACACTAACGAACTTAAGGTCCGAGAACCACTCGTTTGATAGTCTGGTTCCAACACCCAAACTGAGATCCTGACATTGAATAGTATAAGGTCCTGCCGTGGATCCGGAGTGTCCTGCTGTAGATAGAATGTCATGGAGTGGAGTGTCCTGTCGTGGAGTGTCATGGACGAGTGGTTAAGAGCACCGCTGCATGGCTCTGCTGGTGTTTCTGATCAGCAGAGTGTGGGTTCGAGTCCCGGTCTCGACACTTGTGTCCTTAAGCAAGACACTTAACCATTATTGCTTCGTCCTTCGAATTGGACGTAAAGCCGTAGGTCCCGTGCGTTGTGTAGAGTAATGCAGGTTAAAGAACCCAGTAACACTTATCGCTAAGAGAAGGGGTTTGCTCTGGTGTTTCTGGCAGTGCGTTTATCTTCAACCTTATGAAGGCAGCACTTGTAAGGAAGGAAGGTTGACTGCCTAGCCCTATTCTATGCCTGGCCACAGTACACCGTAAACACTGTGCTAAGGGCCATAGGTGAGCACAAAAGGTTAGTAATTGCTGGCATTTAAAAACACAAATTCATCATGTTAATGGAAATCCTTTGGACTCACACTCGGCATGAGTGTGAGTTTCTGGTTGGAAATTCTGGTGAAATTCTTCTATTTAATTTGCCAATTGAAGTGGAAGTTCATACATTTGGGGCCGGGAAAAGTGTTGGCAAGGTTCTTGTCTACAGGTCTACAAACAAATATTCAGTTATGTATACATGAAATCATGTTATGAAATCACAGATTTTTCTTTGTTTTTTGTTCTGCACAGAAATTTTAGTCGCCGATATCTCGTCATAATGTCTAACCTACGTGTAGGTGGTGCTGCTAAATGTGGAAAATGTGGAAAGTCTGTGTACTTTGCTGAAGAAATGGTGGTTGCCGGGAAGAAATGGCACAAGATGTGTGTCAAATGTGGTAAGGCAAACTGAGTGTACTTTCATTGCATTGTTATCCATAGCCAGTACCAACAACAGTCTGCAGCCCATGCCTGACCCTGTTTCCTGTCCTGCTAAATTGCTATATTTTGATACATGTTTGTACATTGTGTTGAGGTTGAATAAAGTGTGGGTATTAACCCCAACTCCCCAGCCTAATTTACTAGTAACCATACCCATTCTGGCAAATTCCAGCACCCACATGGGAAATTGTACACACACACTGTTGGACTTAGTTTCTGGAGGTGTGCCAACCCCAGTGTAAAAGACCATCATTTTAGGGGTACTGTACCTATCACAACAGATTTAAACAAAACCGGACGTTGAACTTTGATGGGTTGAGTTCGGTTAGGGTAAATGACAATTTTCCACTGGAAGTTTCAGTCGTTTGATCAATTTGCAATGTCACTTGCTCTGCTGCAACCTCCAATTTACTTCATTGCCAACATAATGTAGATTTTTGTACTCCCCTTCAATATATGCCACAGTACAAGGTTCCTGGCAAACTACAGACAATTGCTTTTAACCCTTACTCCCAAGCGTCTTTTACTAGGAATTGGACCAATTTCATCAAAAGTCATCAATCACTGTGCGTCTAATACAAAACTGTACATGACATAATGGAATCCACCACTGACGCACTGGTTGGGGGATTCCGCCCCCCCCCCCCAAGATCTTGGCCATCGAATGACGAAAACAACTCTAAACTCGGTACATGCATAGAGCAACTCATCATGAACATACCCAAGAAATTTCATGACTATACATGTACGTCAAAGGGTTTTGGAATTATGGCTAATTAATTATTTATATGTTCAACTGGTAATTCTGCTCTATGATAATGTACACGACGTACACATGGGAAAATGATAGGCACATATATACTCTCATACACAGTATTGAGAGTCCCAAATTGTCAGACTATGAGCTAAAGTATGCTTTAGCAGCCATGCACAGCTCCTGGCTCTTCCCTGACTTTCGAAAAATTGTACCAAAAGAGCAAGGGTTAAAGACCAAACACAGGACACTTGTACCAATTGTATAATTTGTTGTATTAAATTCCCCTTTGCCCAACCCTGTCTTGTCCCACCCTTGCGGTTCGAAGAGGACTGCAACAAGATGTTGGATTCATTCACCGTGAAGGACCACGAGGGCGTGCTCTACTGCTCAGGCTGCCATGGCAAGAATTTTGGTCTCAAGGGCTACGGCTATGGCGGTGGAGCTGGTGTACTCAGCACTGGTGGCGCTGTTGGGTGCGTATTTTGCCTGTATCCACTCTCCCTATGTAGTGATGGTGGGCTTCGGCAATATGTTAGTAATACAGTTGAGTCTCGTTAATACAAACTCGTTCAGACCTAGCCAAATTGTTTGTTATATCAGAATTTTGTATTAAGAGGAACATCAGTCCCATTCATTGTGCACATAAATGCACAGTCGGGACTAAGGCTTTATGTTTGTTATAACCAGCATTTTGTATTAACAGAGTTTGTACTAACGAGATTCGACAGTACCATTACAAATGTAGTTGCAATATTTTGTTATGTACTGAACAGTACCAAATGAAAAATACCGAATACCGGTACCGTGGTATTTTTGTGCCTCTCAAAAATGCAACAAGGTACGAGCAGTGCACTGGTGCACTGATTTCGTTGAGTGTAACCTTTCATTGGATCGAGATTGGTCTACCTTACCAAATGTGAGGATCTGTACATCCCCATCGCCCAATATCCAAGTGGCGCTAGGCTCGGACTTCAACATGTTGATAGGTTGAACTCTGGACAGATTTTTGAGCACTTGAAATGGGGGCTGGGTGAATTGTGAGCACAGCATAAGAAAGGTTTCATTTTTCAAAAATTGGACCAGTTGTAGTGGGGACTTGTACTGTCGAGCATCCCTAAAATGTTTTTGGTCGCAATAAACCCTATAATACTAAGGGAATAAATGTGTGCTCTGGAGGTTTTTATCACTCTGTTTAAGACCACTTAGAGTCTGGGTGCTGATAATTACCCGAGCTGGAGGCAAGGGTAATTATCAGCACCCAGACTCTAAGTGGTCTTAAACAGAGTGATAAATACAAACGGAGCACATATTTATTCCCATTCATACCTTTTCGGTAAGAAAAAATCATATAATTCGTTCAAAACATCCCGATTTTGTTCAACAAGTTCACTTCATGCTTTTTGAAACATCCCTCTAGCAAAATAATGGAGTGTTCAGCTGGCGAGTAAGATGTAAACAACCCTTTTATGGCGATTGACGCGCGCGTGGCATGTTCTGCGCGATGTCGCGCAGAACGCACCTGGGGCGTTGCGCATGCCTACGTGAGGATTGTGAACGTTCAACCAATGAAACGGTAAGAGGCACCGGATTTTTAGGAGTCCACATTTGATTGTGACACTGGAAAAGTGTTTAAGACCAGGTAGCCATGTCTTTATCATCCGTTTAAAACCGGCCACGTGACGGGCTCTCGACCAATAGGAATAGCTAAATTGTCTGAGGTATTTATGAATACAAGTTAATATAATAATAATAATAAAAGAACATTTGTAAAGCGCCGGTATCCGCCTAAAAAAGGCGCTCATGGCGCTCGAGGAGAAAGTCAAGTTAGGATTGTGTGTTGTGAGAGTAAGCTTGTTTGTACAGGTGAGATTTTATGTTTGTCTTAAATGTTGTGATGGATGGAGATGATTGATAGCCAGAGGGAGTTGGTTCCACACTCGGGCTGATGCTGCAGTAAAGGATCTGTCACCCCAAAGAGTGGAGGTCCTGGGCTCATGAAGCATCATGAACTCACTGGAGCGGAGTCCGGTGCGTGCTGTTGAGTACGGGTGGATGAGGTCGATGAGATACTCCGGTGCATTGTTGTGGAGGATTTTGAACACGAATAGGCCAAGTTTGTATTTGATTCTATATGATACTGGAAGCCAGTGGAGATCTGCTAGTACAGGAGTGATGTGAGAATGTTTACTAGTGAGAGAGATTAGTCTGGCACTGATGTTTTGTAGTCGCTGCAAACGGTTTAGTCGATTTAGGTTAATGCCATACAATAGTGAATTGCCCATGTCAATTTTGGATGTGATGAAAGCGTGAACAAGTAAGTTGAATTGTGTGCTGTCCAAAAACCAAGAAACAAGAACCTGTTCGTGTTGTAACATTCTCCAGCATCTCCTGATGTCCTACAATCAGTTTGGGACTTATTTAAAGTTAAGAAATGGTTGGACTTCCGACAGACATTGCCTGAAATCTGAAACAGAATGACAACAAACATGACAAATACGACAGTTTCCTGAGGCAGGAAGTGCTAAAAGTAGACAGTGGGTGGAAATTATTTGTAGTTCATTGATTTTTGGAAACGGGAAAGTGGAAACCACGTTATAGACACATGGTGTATTTGTGCAATCTCTGTCTGCAATTTTGTTTTGTTCAGCAATGAGGAAATAATATCACACGTCTTCTTTGTACACAAAAAACACTTCAAAGTCTTAATCAAGGAATGGGGGATGTACTGTACATAAAATAAGGGAGCCACATTGTACTGTACATGTACATAATAATGATAATGATGAACATTTATAAAGTGCACACATCCACTTAATAATAATGAGCACTCATGACACTACAAAAAATTAATAGACAAAAGAGAGAAAAAACCCAATTGCAGACAAGCACTAGGCCTATTTACAATCTGGTGTTATAGGAAAGCATGTCGGTGCCACTCATAGAGTAAGAGCAAAACTCTGACATCCTGGAGATTGAGCAGTTTGTACAAAATGTACATGTGTGTACTTGCAATCAAGGTGTTCAAAGTGGCCACTATAATTCTTAATTCACACGATAAGTTTTTTTGCTTTAGAACTAAAATTACACCACGACAACAATGCAGGGTCCATTTTACTGGTACAGCGCTTCTAACAAAAGTGTACTCTGGATCAGTTTGGAGTATATTATTTGCAACACTAGTTGTCAATACCAAAATTTTAACAGCTGAAAATGAATTACGTCGTCCTGGCTTTAAAGTGGTGAGTCGTCATATCAGAAGTGTCAAAATGTGAGCAAATGTGAGCAAATGTGGGAAACTGAGGAGACTATTAAAGAGGTTGTGGAATGCTCGATGACATTTCCGTCATTTGTCGGGTATATGTAGCCTAAGGTATGATAAAAAAAAAAACGACTATTGTTTGAGTACAAAAGGTACTTTTGAGAGCTGTTTTTCAGGTCCTGTTTCGACCTGAACGGGCAATTTGTGTAAACGTCGTCGTTGGGGGCAGCAAACAAAACATAGTAAATCGTGACATAATAAACAGGACTCCCGATGCAGCGTAGTATAAACGAATCCTGTTTATTACGTCACGATTTTTCTCATTTTACGAAGAACCCGACGACTGTTGATTTCAATTATGCGCTCGCCGACCAACAAATTACTCGATGAATTTCAGTTTTATAAACATATAAACGCACATTACAAAAGAATGGGACTTTGTCATTTTGATATGTATGGGTCTACTCTACAATAACAAAAATATAAAAAACAAAACGACTTTCAGCATTCAACAACCTCTTTAACACGACTTGGTTATGAGGTTTTGCAAAGAGGTAATTTTGTCAGGGTTTGTCTATAGTGTAAATTGAGGACACACATGTGAAGCATCCCAAGTATATTTGAGGACAGGAGTCAGATCCAGGAAGACTTTGATTAGAAATTGTGTACAAAATGAATGGAAACTGTTGCAAAATGTTGTATAACAAAAGATCAATGATGAGGAACAATAGGAAATCCTGATTTTACACTATAAACAGTCTTGGCATGTCTTGGGGTGTTGGGGTGTTTGTTTGTTGGGGTGTTTGTTTGTTTAAGGTGTTAATGGAGGACACACACGTGTAACATCATTGATGAATCGAGGACAGAAACCGAATCGTGGACTCCTCGGTTGGAAAACGTGTACGAAACCAATGAGAGCTGTTGCGAAAAAAGTACAAAGTAAATAATGAAAGGTTTGCGGAAACACCATGTGCGAATAATTTCTCAACTAAGAGAATGGTTCTGAAAAGAAACACAGGTTTATGTTTCCGCAAACCTTTCATTATTTAGTATCTCCACCATGCAAAGCCTCAAATCTTACTTACAAACAAAGTAAAAGGGAAGAGGAACAAAAGAAAATCTTCGATTTACACCATAAACAATCGTGCTTGTATGTGTCCCCTGCATGTGTTTTAGGAGTAAGCCAACAAGTGAGACGGCCTATCAGCCGGCTGGCAAAGGAGCAGCAGGTGGATCCAGATTTGGTGGTGCAGACAAGTGTCCTCGCTGTTCTAAATCAGTGTATGCTGCTGAAAAGATTATTGGTGCTGGCCAGGTAAGTGATGGTTAAATCTAATTTTACACATACGGTTTGGGTTTTTTTCGTCCATGGAAATCTACCCTTGCGTTGGCTTTCCACCGTCGTGGAGAAATACTGGAAAGTCCTACAATTTATAGTGATCATGAAAAGTCAGAAAAGTCGTGGAATCCTGCACAACTCATACATCATTGTACATGTGATGCTGCATAATTTTGGCTGTGGCAGTCTTTCAGTTTGCATTCCAACGCGTCTCCATATAAGGAGTTGTTTACGACTACTCGCAAGAGACACATACCATAACATTGCTAGAGGTTTTTTTTTCCAGAAACATGAAGTAAAATTGTTGAACAAAATTGTTGGAATTGATCTTTTAAATTCAAGTTTTCACCATTAAACTATAAAGCTTAATGTGGTTGTATGTGGACCGATGTAATGCGGACCGATATTTTTGGCCTTTTGGTTTTCTAAGGGTAATGGATTTTGGCCTCACAGATTACGTTTTATTCAAACATGTCAAATGCTGGATTTTTTTTCTCGTTTAGTCGTGGCATAAAGGCTGTTTCAACTGCATCGAATGCAACAAAAAACTGGACTCTACTACCATGTGCGATAAAGAGGGCGAGATCTACTGCAAGTGTAAGTTTAACAAAATAGGCGGGGAATTTCTTTTTTCTCAGTGCCTGTGCAAAACATTAAAAGACCTGGCTACTCATCAATAGACCCCTCCCTGACAGTCAAACAAAATGTGTGCATTGACCAATTAGATCACTATGTTTGGTCAGGTGACCACACATGTTAGCTCAGCCTCGGTCAAACTTGGACACAAACTCTGTTTAGCCTTTCACTGTAGCGCTCGAAACCGCCCGCCTATTACTCACTGTTGCGCCCGAAACATGCCCGACAACACTCTATGGTTTTATTGATTCTTCAGTGAATTAACACATTGTAGTGCAAGTGCACATGGGTTAAAAATGTAAACCCCCCCCCCCAAAAAAATTAATGGGCGGGGCTTGCATGTATGTGCTAACATTCAAAATGACTTGAATTATGTTTGAACCACGAGGCACAGATCTCAAGTATCATTCCAAAACAGAAGGCTCAGTTTTCTGTTGCAAGTGTGGAGCAAGGTTTTTGAAGACAATGTTCATGTCACTTTGGGGATTTTGAAAATTTGAGGTATATTGGTCTGAAAGGTTAATCACCCTCCAGACATCAAATCTATTTGGATTCGAACCTACGTCAAAAGTACAGCTAGAAGGCCAAGTGCACCCCCCCCCAACAAAAACATATAGAATAACAAAATGAGTAATTCACTCTGTGCATATATCATTATTAGCTTTTTTATGTGTTCATTTTATTTGATTTATACAGCTTGTTACGGCAAGAAGTTCGGGCCCAAGGGTTATGGATTTGGTGGTGGTGCTGGTACCCTTGTTAACACTGAGTAAAGCTGCCACTGCTTACCAGTGATCATGATTTATCGACGGTAATCTTTGCAAGTTTTTATATTGCTTGGCATTTACAATGTAGGGCTACACCCATATTTTTTGGCTTTGGCTGGTATTAATGTGTGTCTGTCGACATGTGCAGCACCTTGTAAACCCTTATAAGGTGCTACATAATGGGTCTCAGATTTCTCATAATGTTCATTTCCCTGTCTTGAATGATAGACATAATTTCCAGCGCCTTGAGTACCTAAATGTTGGTAGATACGTGCGCTATAAGACTCCGGTATTATACTATTTGTAGCCAAGAAATTCAGATGCGACTCATTCTATAAATTTGGGGTCCATGTTTTTCCTGTACCTGTTACAGCTGATATAAATGTGTAATAAAGCTGTGTAATGTAATTCTAGATGCACTCCTTAACCCTACCACCCCAACCCTTCAAAATCCAACTGCATATTCTGTTGGAATCTGTTGGAGTGAGTACTGCACTATTAAACTCATTAATGCTTACATGGCGTTAGGTATACCACCATAATCAGATCCCAACAGTTTGGTTGTTGGCTTACCATGTGATGCGATCAAGCTACACGAGTCGTTTGTCGGGAATTTTCATTTGGAGATACAGGCCAAAATAGGGCCACTTCATCACATCACTTCATCACATCTCTTGGTGTTCCGACTTCCATAATTTTTGAACTAAAGAAGGTACCAGCATGCGGTTTTCACAGCAGTAATGCTGAGATTGTGCTCTTTTCAAATCTGTAATAAAAACATTTTTTATGGGGGTCGACCAATGACTCATTGATCGCATCACATATGGTGTTGGATTTTGCAATAGCAAGGAAGGTTTCTAGTAAGTCACTCATTGAGTTAAGGGCGATACTAGGACCCTTCCTCGTCCTTGCAAATCCCAACATCATATCGTGACCGGTGCACATAAACAGCTGTAAGCCTAATTCCATCGTAAAGCACATGTACAGCCAGTTCACTAGTGCAGTACTCGTCCTAACAGATTCCAACAAACCCCGGTATTGGAGTTTGGCTGCTTGGGGATCGTTGGGGTGAAAATATTCTTCCTTCATGAAGTATGTGGAGCAAACAGCCTTCCCAACAAATAAAGATCAGTTTGAAATCATTTGTAATGACACTTGAGTGGCAGTTTACAAAGTTCAGAGGTAACAGGGACAGTGACATTTTCAAACGTGGAGTGAACCCTAACTTTATAGATTGACCCACGTAGCACTAACACTTGATGATTGAAAACAAAGGATGGGGAGGGGCTTAGTTTTAATACATGCACATGTAATAACATGAATAAGGGGAAAGAGTTGATCATTAAAATAAACCTGTAATCTTCAGGCCCCCCCCCCCAAAAAAAAATAGTCGATCTCTGGTCAGACCAAAGTTCCGGAATTAATGCGGGGATTTTTTTGTTTTTGTTTTGTTTTGTTTCTGTTTTTTTTTCAAGCTTGGATTGTACAGCCAAGGTGGGTACTATTTTGGTTTTTTGTGTCCTCATATACATTGGTGTCCTCCATCATTGCCTGTTTGCAATTTCGCATTTCTTTGTGCTCCTTGGTCCAAAATTTGAGGTGGTGCGACAATAGAGATCGCTGTTGTAGCTACTGCGGAAAATTTGAAAGAAAAAAAAGAAGATTGACGCGCATGATCAAAATCGACGCACGCTCTGATCAGAGACCGACTACTTTTTGGGGGGGGGGGGGCCCTAACCTTACCTAAATCCTTCAAAGTGCAGCAGAAGGTTTTCAAGAATTTATTTGCAGAATGGAGGAAGCTAGAGCCAAGCTACATGGGATTCGATGCCACTTGACTGATTAAATACAAAGAAGGTTCCTATAGATGAGTGTTTATGTCTTTATACGTGGACTGCATGAAGTCTGAAAATGGGTAAAGAATTTAGAAATTAGAATTATTTTGAAGAGATATTCCAAAAATGTTTTTTTTTGTTTTTGTCTCAACGAGGGAAATGATTTGTGTTGTTTATTTAGCTACAGTATAATCCATGACTTACAAATTAGTGTACAGTTATGTACATGTTTAAGAAGGCTAGTTCTAAGTTATATATGTAGGCATGTAAATTTGACAATTTTCTGAGGATAAAACAGCTCAAGCAAAACAACTAACATATTAAACCTTGGTGTTTGAAACCTGTCATTATCGTTATTTTATGAAGGGTAATTAAGTTTTTCCTAAAGAAATGTTTTTAAAACATTCCACTTTGATGAGCATACACATTTTTTTGTGCTTTAATTTCAACATTTCTTGTCTGAACTAAAAGACTTACCTCGTTAATCATCAGTCTTTCATTTCCAAAACACTCATTCCATTTTTAGCTTTTTTTTTCTTACTTTTTCTAATCAAATATCTGTAGATTCTTAATATTCACTGAGTTCAGAATCACCTTTCAGAATTCTGAAATTTGGCAGAGCTCAGACAGAATCCCCACTTGTAAAAATGAGCCTTTTTTGAAAGAATTCTACAACAACGGGTGAAACTAGTGTCTGTGGCTTTGACCCTAACCTTCTCAACTCCATCAAAATCCATCCCGCCCTTGAGGGAATTTTGGCAGACAAGCTATTTGTACCAAGTCCATCAAAATCCACCTATAGTCGGTGATAGTAGTGGTGGTCTTGTGGTGGACTTCAGCGGATTTGGTCCTGAAGCATTATGTGAAATAGGGTCAGTGGTGGTTTTTGGCGGACTTGGTCCAGTACTTAGTAAAAGACAGTAGGAAGTTAGGGTTAATAAGAACATTTTGGCGAACATTCCACACTCCTATAATTGAGCATCCCAGGTAGATTGAGTTGATTTTCAGAGCTTCAAGACTTTCTCTAAAACTGTCATCATCAAACATTTCCACTTATTGATTCCGAGATTGCCTTGATATCTAACAATTCTTTATTTTTGTATACAAACAAACAAGTCTTCCACAAGTCAAAATTATATTTTTGGGAAACATAGGAAACTGTTTCCGTATTTTAATTATAATTAAGAAGTTGAGAAACTTTCTTTGTCATGATTAACTTTAAACTAGCATAGAAACTACTTGTATGTGTACAATCACTTGATACTAGTCTTTTTCTTAAGCATTAACAATTTTTCATTTTATTTTAAATGTTATGTTGTAAAATTTGTTTAGTTTGTTTATTAATTCATATTGATTTTGTTTACCTATTTTTGCTGCTGTTTTGCTTGTATACAATTATGTATAGCGCCTTGAGCACCTTACGGTGGATATATTTGCGCTTTATAAATGTCCAATATTATTATTATTATTATTATTATTATTATTAACTACATAAACCTTAAAAAGGTAATATGGTCTATCAAATGAAATTAACTTAACCATAAATATTTGTAGACGTACACGCATGACTGATTTAGATGTTTGGGGAGTAATCCAATAATGTTGTTCAAGCTTTATAGGATCATTTGCTTTTTGTAACTTTCATTTAATAAAGCAACAAAATTGCTCAGAATCTTAAGTAGGATGCATAATTTACAGGTAATTTGTCGACGTTTCAGCTCAGTGGATGCTGTACAATTTTTCAGAAAACAGAAAATATATGCACTATTGTTAGGGTCTTGCGATCGTAATTGGATCGCACTTAAAAGTGTGTCATATTCGGTTTTGCCCTTCACCAACGTATAAACACTGTATACTCAGTGTGTTACCTCCCGAGTGAAAGTTGGAAAAAAACACTCGGGTGGGACTCGAACCCACGACCTCCTGCTTTCTAGTGCAGATGTCTTACCACTCGACCACCAAGCTAACGGATCAAATCAGATATACATAGGAGTGGGTACTACATTAACTAATCATATAACTATTCATTAAAAAGTGTGCCCGCATACACACTTAAAAATATATATATCATTTTTTAGTGATACTGTTTCTGGCAGAATATTTTCACAGTGTATTTGATACCAGTCCTATGATCTTCATTTGAGCAAGGTTTCCGTCTGTCATTGAGTCGGTACTTGTAGGTACTTTCCAGGTAATTGCAAATGATCCTGTGTGGCTTTAAGCATTGATTTAAAGTTGCAAGTAGGCAGTTTTGTAGGTTAATACTTACCATGCTTACTGTGTGTCGTACAGAGTTGCCAAAAATATGCTGAGTTGGAATTTGTGATCTAAGAGATGAATTTTTTTTTATCAGCAGCATTGCTCATCAACTGAAATAACAATCACTAGTTCACCGAAATGATGCTCCTTTTGCACAAACTTCACCTACTTGTAGTCCACAATCTTAGCCACAGCCTGATCTTGGTATTTTTGAATGTGGGCTAATCAATAACTTTTCTGTGGTGTTCCTAAAGGGTATCAATTTAGTTTCAGAATTTAAATCGAGGTGTATTTTTTTGGAAAAACAACACGTAGTCAAGAACAAATTCACAGAATTACATGCATATGAGTGTGGATATGACCAATATGATATGTTGATATTATGTTTAGCACCCATTTCTATATTATTGTGCAAGATTTTTTTTTTATTTCTTCATTACAAGACTATATGTGTAGATTCTGTCATTTCACTGTAACAATGAAATGGTCACAAAATTTGTGCAACACACAAATTCAACGTTATGCTTTGAATCCAGCTAAAAACGTGTGTTGCAAATGACTGCTTTGTGTATGAATAGACTGTTTATGTACAATTAGAAGCACAATGGAGCCATATAACAATCATACACAAAAAGTATACATGTATGCATTTCATTAGAATAAATAATAACTACACAACTTTGATAAAGCCTAAAGTACATTTTTTTTCATTTTAGGCACTAACATTGTATTTGCAAAATTTATTCCAGCATAGTGTTTCAATGCAGTTTTATTTTTGTAGTTAATATATTGTAATTGACCAAGCTTTTTTGTTTCTTTATAGTTTAAAAGAAAAATATTCCAATAAAATTGACTCTATTAGAATTAACATTAGAAGTGGCGTAGTTTGTGAATTGTAGTTATGTTTATTTATAAACTTTAGAAATTGAGGTGACTGTTGGTGATGTAGTTCACGATACATTACCCTTCACATAATGTATACAGTAGTTTGTATAGAGCGCTTTCATTGTGGAAAGATCAAGATCTTTGTTCATTGTGATATGTAGAGTAGACACAACTTGTAATTGTGTTTTTCATTGTCACAAATTTGAAACACAACCTGTCCACAGTGAGGGCGCTCTGTGCAGGCCGTCTATAGCTATAATATTCCTAAACTAAAGCCTTGTAGTCTACGTGTCAACGTGTTTTGGGCCCCATGGAGAAGTATGCCTTCAACGGTTAAAAAAAAACCCACTAACATACCTGTAGTGTATTTGAAGGACGCTTCAGATTGCCAGTGATCTCCTTTGCACAGGCGTATTCCTCACATAGAACGATGCCAAGGAATGATGCATCATTTTAAAAGTGGCTGATGTGCTCAACACTTTAATGCACTCGTGATACCAGGCGATGATGCATTGATGTGTCCTTTTGAGTATAGCGCCACCTACAGAGTGTGCCAAAAAAAGTGCAACATTCAGAAAACAAATAATGAAAACTTGTTAATGTTTTTGTCTTCTATGAAATTATACACATGTACCACATTAAAACCCGACTATTTCTGAACAGTACCCCGTTCCACTGGGTCCCTAGATCCAGAAATACAATTAACTAAGTGAAAGGGTGTAAAATTTACTTGGGCCACTGTGGACGTGACTGCAGAATCTGGGTTAAGCATTGAATAGGTACATTGTATGTTGAATAGGCAAAAGTTGGTGACGTCACTTTTTGGGCACACTTTGTAGCATCAGTTCCTGAATTGAGTCCAAATTTTTTAACTGGAATTACATGATATAGTTTTGTTTTTGTCAATTTGCGGCCTTATTAATCTGCTAGGGCAGTTTCAAATTTGAAGTTGAGCAAATTGAAATATTAACAAAACAGCCACATAATTTACCTGTGTAGTCATCTCATAGCAATAAAGATTTCTTGAGGGATATTCAAATTTCAAGGTCTTGTTTCATTTTGTGACTAGTATAAGACTGGTCCTGCTCTTAACTACAGTTTTGGTATTTTGACGATGTTCTACTGGGGCATATATTGGACGGCACTTCGGGTTTACTGATGACCAGCATGAGGAACTGTACTGGGCCGACTGTGCTGGCGATCAGTGTGATTGTAGCAAAGACACGTTGATGACAATTCAGATCCTTTCCTCCTTTTTGTCACAACTGAACGAAAGGCGTACCACGGGTAGGCGATGTAACTGAAGTTGGTTTGAAATCAAATTTTTGAGAATACTGGGATATTAAAATTCTTCGTCGTTATTTCGGTATTCGACGACAACCACATCACACTCCCGGTACATTATGTTCAAAGCAAAAAATACCGTACCATCTGGAATATTTTGCCGACTAAAAAATAACGCATAACCCTGTACTGAGGCTCAGTATAATGCGGAGTCAATGTTTGTTTATTTCGTACTCTAATTTTATTTCGCGACTTGTTGATTTTTTTTTGGGGGGGGGGGGTGGTCTCCAAACGTGGCGCACGGGCTTCCGGTGATGTTCCCCCGACTTTCTTCATGCATGTTGCCAAATAAACCGGACTATGTGAAAATGATAAAAACAAAATCTGAACTGATATATATTGGAATGTACATGTACAGTGTATTTCTTAATGGGGGTGCTGGGGCAATTTAAGAACAGCTGTTCCTGAACAGAGATACCGATAGAGATACAAAAAGAGAGTAATTTCATTTTCTCCCCTCCTCAAGAACTGTTCCTCTCCGACCCCACCCACCCATATCCCGTGCTTCAGCTCAAAATATTAAATGCTCTAACTATTAAAGTTTAAAAGAGGGCGGCACATAATTATTGATGACGTAATCCCATCATCCAAAGCGCGTTTCGGAAGTAAAAATGGCCGCCGCCATTCGATCGAAAAGCAAGTGATACTGATAGCTCATGAAAGAATAGAAATTTTGCCGCAACATAAAGATCGTCTCAAGCAACGTCTCTGCTGACACTCAAGATAAATTTTCCCGAAAGCAGGTGAGTTTGGGAATGAAGCTGACATTCCAGGTTTTACAAAATCTCAATAAGAATTTAAATCTACGGCGAAATCGTACGGGCAATTTATAGAACATGAAATGTACGTTTTAAAAAGAAAAGCACGGGCCGCATACAAACGACTTTACCTTACTGTGACGTCATAGCATACTTGCACGCCGTGTAGAAAAGCACTTGTAGATGGTGTTCAGTAGACACGGTTTTCACCATCGATTCGTGGATTCGTAAGTTCACTGAAAATTGAAATAATGTGTTTTTACCACTGGCACTGCACTAACAAATTAACAAAAGTGCAGGCCCCCCCAAGTGTCTTTCAGGTTTCTTTTATGAATGTTAGGCCCTATGTTTAGTGAGTTAGCCGGAAAAAGTTCCATACTCGGATGTCAATTTATCTGCTGCCAAACATATTAATTGTCACCTCACCTTGTCATTTGAACCAAGAGAAATCCAGGAAGCTGTGTAAGGGTGAAAAAAATTTACTCAAAATGTGTTTTTAGAGCACATTTTGGATGCATACGTCGTGCAGAAGTAACTCGAAGCAGCCGGTCAAAACTGATTGTAGTGGCTGAAAAGACAGCGGCACGTTATACACGTGACATCAACAACCATGACGTCGCATGAGCCTGCCAATGATAGTGCAATACGTCATTATGAATATTTATTTTCTCATGAATATTTAGTTTATTTCAATGGCTACTTCAAATACGTCCAAAGATTGATGATTGCAATAGCGATCGTGCGCGGCCTAGCGGTTAAGAGTCTCGCGTATCAAGCAAGCGTCAGAGGTTCGAATCCCGATGACTGATTAATAAATAGAAATTAAGGAAAGGAGAGGGTGAGAGTAGAGGAGGGAAAGTGGAGGAATAACCATAAAAGATGTAACTTTTGGCGCTAGAAATTTAATTGAAAAAAGTGACGTCCGAGTACGGATATTTTTCCCCATAAATTTGGCCAATTTACTGGACTACCTTCGTAAATTAAGTCCACACTTGGAACATGCACCTGAAAGTACTAGAACTTTGTCAAATTTGATTTTCACATTTGGACGAGCATGACTAGGCGGTAGGCCTATATTTGTAGTTTATTAACGCTTAGAAGAATACTCGTACTCTTTATATTACAGCCATACTCTTTGCATTGTGTTAAAGCACTTTGATCTTTGTTGAGAATTTATTTTTTGTACATCATGAACATTTGTAATTATTCATTCGTAGAAGCAATGGAGGAATTCAAACCCTACCCAACCCAAGCCATGGCCAGCCAAGCCGATATGCCCCCGGCTCAGCTAATGGTCAGCAGCAACGAAGCGCATCTGCCGGCCGACCGTCGATCACCCCATCAACAGCAAGTCCGATCCAAACCAGACTACTCCACATTTGACTCGGTCCAGGCCGTCCAGTACGGTGCCATTGATCGGTTGAAGGAACTTGTTGAGAATGGCTTGGATGTACAGGAACCGGACAAGGAGAATGTGACGCTGCTGCACTGGGCTGCGATCAACAATAGACTGGAAATTGCAAGGTAAATCACAAGAAGTGGGAATCATTGGAGAGCTGTGCCTCATGTTTAGGGCCTCATATTGAGTAGGAATTGAGTCAATCACAAGTCAATCACAAGGTCAATTCGCAAAACTTGCACATGCAGCAGGGGATGAGCAGTGACAACGGAATGTCTTTTTACAGTTGATTTGCTCAGAATGCTATTTGAATTGAGACTGGACGACTTGTGATTGACTTAAGTAATGAGTGGCCGTAACTTGTTGAACCAACTTTATTACAACACATGTGTGCATTATGTAAATGCATTTAAAGGTATAATTTACTGTAAAATTACTCTTTCAAAATTAAGTGGTACCAGTTCGGTATTTCAATGACCAGAGGTCATTCGGGATAGCATCGCTGACAGGATCTTTCTCGATGTTACGCACATGGTAATTTACATGCAAGCGTTGTGAGCCCGCATTCATGCGCCTTTCAAAACGTTCGATTATCCCGAATGACCTGTGACCAATATCATTGTGCACATGTATGAAACACCAAACTGGCTTATTGGGGAGGCTGAAGAAGATGGGGATCAGGAAGAAGGGGAGCACAAGGATGAGGAGCTTGAAGAAGCAGAGAATGAGGTGGGAGAAGAAGGAGATGGGGACCAGAAAGAAGAGGATGACCAGGACGAGTATGAAGAAAAAGAGGGGGATGATGAGGATGAGGATGATGACGACGACGAAGACGAGACGGAAAGTGACATACCCGAGCCAACGCCAAGAAGGACGGAATGGCGACCAACAACTCCAAAGAAGGCCAGCAGAGGCAAAAAGAGATTACGATCCAGACCCACAATCTGTGTAGTCTATGTACATGTAATAGACATGGCTAAAGCCATGATCTATTACAATTGAGCAGATTCGCTGATTTTTTTATGCAAGACAACCGCATCTTGACCTCTAGATTTTGACCAATCAGCTGGCGCTTCCTATATCGGGTCTTCGGTCATTCACGTCTTTGCGTCATAGACATGGATATAAAAAAACCTGTGTCACGTGCTCTGTATCATGTTACGCAATATGCGCCCAGCTGTTGTTGTATTTGAAAACACTGTGCCATTCGAATTGACCAATCAAACCGTTAGTCCTAATATGGGAATTAAATGACGTCACAAGTTAGTAAAGTCGACCCCGATTTGCTGGCGCCCGGCTTGCATATATCTGCATGTTTAGACGTTGTACAGGAGACTTGGCTCTGTGTATAACGGGTGATACTCAGACCACCATCTGTGCTCCAGCCAGACGTCCCCCTTGACGAACATGGATCAGGGGTGTGAAATCTCAGCTTTTTAGCTGATTTCAGCTTTCTTTGTTTTGGATTTCAGCTTTTTCCCTTCACTTGTGTACAAAAGTATAGGAGATTTCCAAAATTCAGCTTTTTTACACCTTTTTCAGCTGTTTTCAGCTATATTTATCAGTGGTCACTCACACCCCTGATGGATGGACGAGAACTCTGGCTGATGTGTTTGTGCTGCTGGGTCCCACCTTCAGACGAAGAGAGCCACCCCTGCACTTTCTCCAGCTCTTCCCCCTGTCTTGGATGGTATTTATTGTCAATTGGACGAACATGAAATTGAACTGAAGGAGGCAGGTGATAAGACCTCCACCATCCAAGAGATACAGGCCTGGTGTGGCCTCCACTTTCTCATGGGGCTCAACAAGCTGCCAAACTACATGTACAGAGGATACCGGTCCACATACCATGCCCTGTCCACACACGATGGCTCGGAACCAGTTTGACATCATGAACAAGTACCTGGCATGCTACGATCCTGACAAAGGTCCAGGTTTGATCGGTAACAAGGCAGCAAAAATTTGGAGGAAACACCCACTAGCTGTACCTCCTCCAGCCACTCTTGGAACAACAAGGTTTGACATCGATGCATCCGCCACTGCAACGCCATCCGGGAGGTGACGATCGAAGAAGCAGTGACAAAGTAAATGTACAGTGGCTACAAAGCCAGAGTCAACAAATTTTTCATACCCCTGAAATCAATCCAGGTAGGCTTCAAGATCTACGTCTTAGCCGGGCCATCTTAAACTTCATGGAGCATCCCTGGTGCACAAAGACCAGGATGACATCCATTGCTACCACAGTAGTGAAGCACCACCTTGGCCACACTTCCGCAACATCTAAACATACCGACTATACATATCAATCCCCTTGGCCAGAACCCTGCTTTCCCACAAAACTTACCCCACTGGGGCTGTGAAATGCAACAGTCGAGGTCTGCCTTCAGGTCTTAGATGCAGACTGAACGAGATGAAGAAAGTATGGAGAGGTACATTGTACGTCCTACATGTACTCCCAGCAGAATTGCCAGATGGTTGTCTCCGCTTGGAAGGACAGCAAGGCCATGATGGTTCTTTAGCAGCTCACCAGGGATTTAGAGATCAGATCAGCACAACGTCCAGCGGAAGGTTCCAGATGACAGCGGCTGGAGAAAGACCCCGGTGGTGCTGGCTCCACTCCAAACCATTGACAACATGGCACACATGACATGGGAGGGATGGACTGTGGAGATCAACTCCATGCATAGTAAACATGCTCCTGGAAGTCTCAATGCTGGTGGAAGAAGATCCTGTACTTCCTGATGGACATCAACTTAACGCCTACATCTGTGACATCAGTCGGCAGGGCTTAATGGTACCAGCAAAAAACCACACCAACTTTCCTTTTTTTTTTAAGGGAATGAAATTTAAATTGTTCCTCTTTTTTTTTCTCATTTAGATACCTCATCAACCATGGAGCCGTCATTGACCAACTGGGTGGAGACCTGAACTCGACCCCCCTCCACTGGGCCACCAGGCAGGGTCACCTACCCATGGTGGTCCTCCTGATGCAATACGGGGCTGACCCCTCCTTGAGGGATGGGGAGGGGGTAAGTGGGGTCCACCTGTCATGCCAGTATGGGCACACGGCCATCGCAGCCTACCTGGTAGCCAAGGGGCAGGATCCGAATCTGCTGGACGGCAATGGAATGTCCCCACTTATGTGGGCGTGTTATAGGACGTTCTCGTAAGTATGGATTCTCTGTATAGACTGTTTCGCAGATGTCGAAATCTTTTATTTTTTGTTCAATTCATTTTAAGTGCTGCCTAACTTTTCCATGTGATTTTGTCTGACTAATATAGCTGGCCACCACTTATGATTTTGAGGTGACAGATTTATTTTCACTCACGTTTTACTTCAATTTTTGTTTCCCTCTCAGAGTTGATCCAACTCGTCTCCTGTTGACTCTGGGAGCAAATCCCAATCTTCAAGACAAGCATTATCTCAATTCTGCCCTGCACTGGGCCACGGCCGTGGGTAATACGGCGGCCGTCAGCACGCTACTGCAACACGGCTCGGATAGCTTCATTGAGAACAGCCGGGTACGTTTGAGTGCCAATTTGCAGACAATATTTTTCACAAGATTTCTGCTTCAAAAACTTGATAAGAAACAAACCGTTAGAAACAAGCTCCATCATATGGCTCTTGTCATATCCACTATTTTAAACCAATGCGAAAATGAAGCGGAAACACCCGCAACAGAAGTGCTCAATCAGTAAATTGAGCATTATATTTTGCTTTGAGCAAACAACACACACATGCCTCATATTTGGTTCCAATAATTTTTCATGCTTACGAAACTGTACCCCTGCTGCCTCATTTGTTGTGCTCTCCCATTGCAAATGTTCTACAATTAAAGCACATTCGTTCAAAGTGTCTGTGCCTAGGATCCTTCTGAAAGTATTGAATTGAAGGGAATGAGAATGACGTGCATCTGGAACATGCAGAAAGGCATTAGAGTGATGCTCATGTCATTTTTTCAGGGGCGTAGCGAGATGGTCTAATGTCTTATGGTTGTCAAATATCGACTCTGTTACACAGTTGATAGACGCAGCCAATACAATTTCACACTGACCGGCTCACACCGGCCTACCTTACACTGGCTTACCTTATATACCTAGCTTGGACATTCCTTTGTCTTCATGTAGTTGAGAAAACCTGGAGAAATAAATTATTTTACTTGCACTGTGAATACTCTTTCCACCCAATTTATTTTTTCCTTGAGTGTTCCTCTTCATTTTACGACAGATAACCCTAACCCCCAAATGCCTCTAAACCTGTTTTTATTTTTCTGGAGAGGGGCAAACCTAATGTGGACCTGGCTTAGTCCACATAAGGTTCGCACAACCTGCATTATGTGAACTGTTTTGTTTTGAGTACCACACAAAGATGGCAAGGTTTTCACACACGTAATATATGAATGTTTCCTCTATTTAGCATGAGACACCGTTGGACGTAGCGATGTCACGGCGCAATGGCTACATTGCCATGCGTATCAAGGAGCACCGAGGGGAATTCCCACATGGCTCAAAGAAAGGGAGCAAGGTTGGTTTGTTCCCCTGTCTATCTTTCTGTCTGTGAGTTTTTGGTTACTCTAGATTTGTTAGAACTAAGGGCGAGTCTTTGTGTTAAATTTTGTAAACATTTAGCAAATACTTTAAATAAGGATTAAACGTTTAAAAGCTTAGTCATATCACAAAGTCTGATGCCTGCCCATAATGTCTGCAGACTGGCGTGATTGACATGATAAAGCAACGATGATTGACGTAATAAATAGCAGGCAGTCCTTGAAAAAGTAAAACTTAACTAAGTGTACCCTGTAATCAAGCAATGCAGTGCTTCTAAGGCTATGTGTGTTTAGCTCAAAGGAAGATTGCACAAACGTCGGTCCCTTTTTTATAATTCAGTTTTCGTGTAAAAATTTTGGAAAATTTGTAATCTTATTTAGCATTCTTTTCCTTTTCGACATTGTAAACATGTAAAGTTAATATCCATAATGACAAAAAATAGCAGAAAATATTTCAACATGTTGCCAAGCAAAAGTCAGTGGAGCACCAGTCAGAGGTTATATACATTGCGTGAAATTGTGGCTGGTAACCAGCCGTTGCGCAAACGTTCTCTTTGTTTCTGTGTTAAACAGCTGCATGATATTATGCCGCTTAAATGAGGCAGTATTTTGCAATTATACCACATCGTTGCGAGCAAGTTTGGAAGGCCTCAGTTTTGCTATATTCCCTCAAACTCATGCCTGACAACCATAGTGTTGTTCATGGTATTATGGGACCGAGGACACTATGGGGACAGCAGAAAAGCCCCACAACTTAGTCCTAATTTGCCTAACGATAAAAACTTCCCATAACTCGGTGACGGCCTGCCCACTGTTATTTATGGCAATTTTACCCCTCTCATGCTTGTACTCATACCTATGGAAATTTTACTGGACTACAACATTTCTATGTATTATTAAATGAATGTGTTGGTTTTTGCACTCGTAGGCCTTACGGAAATACGTCATGTGGGCCATTCCAGCTGTCGTCATGTTTCTCCTGGGGTTTATCCCCAATCTTAGCGCTTCCTACATCACTAAGACTGGTCTGTTTGCGTTGAGTGTTGGCCTTGTGTACCTTTCACTACGGTAAGAGTTGACAAGTCTTGAATTTTGATTTTTACTTTCCTCGTGCATCCTGTTGCTGATAATCGTGGTAAAGCCACTGTGTAGTAGACATGTACATATGTAGGTCTCTATCAACAAGATGAATCATATCCAGTCTGAGGAATTTTGGCAGTGCTACCCAGGAAATTCGGAGCAGAGGTATGCTGAGAATTTCCTGGGTAGTGCTGCTGAAGTTCCCAAGATTGTACGGGCCTTATTCACAAGTTGCCCATATTGAATTGAAAGTTAGGTAAAATCTTAAATTATGGAACTTGTGAAGAGAAATGAAAGCAAGTTAATTAATAATAAATATCAGTCTGCTTTAATGAATAATTTAAGATTTGTAATTAAACATTCTATGATGATTAAAGCCATATTTAAAAAAAAAAATGACAGTAAAATGGCTGCATTGTGCGTGCAAAAATAGTCTGGCGCCATCCCATTGAAAGTTAACAATTAATGAAATACATTCACGGAACTCAACAAAAATGGCCGACTCATGAATAAGGCCCATTGGATTCATCTTAATGTTTTTGTTACAGACTACATGTAAGTGTATCAGGGGAATAATGAATGCAGTCCTGCACCAAGACTATCAGTACAGGATCGTTGAGCGAAACTGTGAAACACCTGTCCAAAATGGGTTCAAAGCACATGGATGTTTAGCCTTCATTACTTTCCCTGTGCCTTTATGATTCTTCCTTTCCTGTTTTCTGATTGGCCAAACAGTTTGCACAATTATGCCTTGGTATGGCATACATTTTTGTGTGCATAAATATTAAATAATGATGTAATTATTAGTTGTTCCACGAGCATGGGCATGGGTGGAACATGAAGTAATGTAGTGTGTTCGTGTCCCATGATGCATAACATTGTCCTTTTTCTTCCTGCTTGAGTTGGGTAACAACATTACATGTATCTTCAAGCAAACTTGACGCACGGACAAAAATAGAACACAGATGTTGTACATGAACTTTTTGGCAGTAATCCTATTACGGTTGCTTGCAGGAGGAATAGCATGCGCATCTTAGAATAGCGCAATGCTCGCAATGATGTATGAACCGTGGCAAATGAGATAACATCACACTGTTGTTACCATGGATTGACCAATAAGGATTTAGAATTCAATCTCGCTGCAGACAAATTTAAATACTTATATTTTTTATATTGATTAGACCCTGAGTTTATCAAAGCAAAACACGTACATTTTTTCTTGCATAGTAGTCCATGTATAAAATCGTTTCACAACTTGTGTAAGTTAATTCCTCTTTGTGTGTTTCATTCAAAACGTATATGTAGGTTCTTTGTCGATAGTCGAGCTGCTCAGCTTTTTCCCATCGCTTTGGCAGTTGCAACCAAGGTCATCGTCAACTTCACATATTTTGCCTTCTTTTGGCCTTATATCCTTTTGTTACCCCTCCATTCCCTTTTTTTTAATTTGGCAATTCCATTGTTACGGACATTACATTCAGAGCCAACTAACCAATTTAAAACAAAGTGAAATACTTGCATTGAAAGCAAATGTTATATATTTGGTACAACTCTAGCCTGAATGAAAGACATGCCATTGTTAATGTAGTGTTTAATAGCTGAATTAATAAACGAGATATTAGCACTTGTGACAACCATTACAGATATAGATATAACTTGAAGCTTTGCATGGCAGATGAGATAACGTAGAAAGATTGCGGGTAACACCATGTGCAAAGTAATCTCTTCTGGGAAGAAGTGTGGTTTTGAACGAACTGGTTTGTTGAGTGTAGAATCAACGTTTCGGACATTTACTTGCACTTTTCCCAACTACCCCTTCACAAAATGTTTAAACCCAGTTCTGTAGTGCTATTGCTTGGGAACAATACACGCAACGCACACATCCGTATGCATTTGCACACAGTATCGGTTCTTATACATAGTACTTTGGTTGCACAGCAAGATAGCAAAAATATTGAATGGCATGTGACTTGCTCTCAGCCAACCAAGATACAGAATCTGTGGGTGAGGTGTAATAATAGAAGCTTTACTCCAAAACATGTCATGTCCAATGCAGCAGTTTTACAGCTATAGCCACATTGACCTGATACAGTGTACATATGTAGCCGTAGGCAGCCATATGTGGCAAATATATCAACAGTAGGTCTGGTTCCTTGACTCTTAACACATGTCAGTGATCTGTGGATGAAGGCAGGGTACTTTCTGTCTATGGGTGCCATGTTGTACAGCTTCTGGAAGTGCTGGCGGTTCAACCCTGGCGTCATCAAAAACTCCCAGGAAGACCAGAAAAGGGTGAGATGTTTTGCTTTATATAGCGACTGTGCTGTCTAAGGGTGCTCTAGACAGATAACTTTCAATCCACTAGGCGACTAGGCCCTGTCCTGTGATATTTTACCCATTTTTATCATTTTTATCAACAGCCGCGATTAAAGTCTGACACATATTATGCACAATTGTCACCAGTGCCGTTGGAGTTTATGTTATTTATGAATGTGGTTTGGTTGTGGGACCTGATGCTATGGACTCTGAGCACTAATAATAGATTGCAATTTTTTTTTACCACTTTTCAAAAATCCAGTGGGGGACACCGCGTGCGCATACTGGTTCGCAAATTTGTGGCATGATGTGGGCATTACTTACTATATTCTAAGTGAGCAGAAACCAATGGAGTACTGAAGTGAATACGTCACGCTCACAAAATGTGTGTGAAAACCATTAGCACGTGATTCAGCCAGGGAACCAACACGCGCGCATACTCCATTCGTTTTCACTGCACTTTCTGGTTCTAAATGACGCCACACTTCGGTACTCCATTGCATTTTTAAGTCAGCGTCATTTGAACAACTTTTGACTTAACTTGAGTCTGGATGAACTCTAGGTGACTTCTGTAGACTTGTGACTGACTCAAATAAAGTTTGATAACTCCAGGCATGCACCTTTTCCTCGGGTCCGCTGATTTCCTCGTTTTTTACTTCTCATGAATGCCATTACAAATTGAAAAATACTGTACAAAGTCTTGTGTGGTTTGCATTTTCCTCGTTTTTTCTAAATTCCCAGTTGCATGCCTGTAGCTCCGTGTTTCTAACTCTGTTGCCATCGCTTTATTCCTAATGATCATTTAAATATCACATTTTGTTTTTTTCGCAGACTATCGTTGAGATGGCAGAGACAACGGGCCTGGACCTCAGCAAGTTCTGCACGACCTGCCTGATCAGGCGACCAATCAGATCCAAGCACTGCTCGACATGTGACAAATGCATCGCAAGATTTGATCACCACTGTCCCTGGGTAGACAATTGTATTGGTGAGATTCCCCAATTTTTTTTTTGTTTTTTGCTGGCCTGATGAAGGGCCATAGTGATTGGACCAATGTCAGGTGTGATTACTGTCTGACATGTATGCACAAAGGCTACAGCACACTGCGTATGACACGCGCGTCTTGAACATGCAGTTTGACACAATTGACCTATCGCCGTTTGCGAGTTAGTCACGCCCCTTAGACAACGCTATGGAGTTTTGTACACTAAGTTTTGTTTGTCACAGATTTTGCGAGTTCCACATCCATTTGTATATCATGTAATTGGACAATATTTCCCAAGCTGCATTGACGCGGTTCTACCGCGATTCTACCGCGATAGGTCAATTGCACAGTGATCGGCTTCTTATGGATTGGCCTATAGACCATTATCATGTTGCGGCCATCTTGATTTTTTCCCATTCAAATCAACGTAACCAAAGCGAGGCTGGAAGGAAAAATAGTCTGGTTCCTTTTTTGCAAAAAAAAAAAATTCAGTACTGTTGTTGGATACAGGGAACATGACTGAAATGGTGGCAGCATGATAAATGTCTATTGTCATCGTACTGAGACACTAACTGACTTACTGACCAGCTCAACTAGTCAAGCCCAGTCTTGTGTTTAAAATGAAGGAAAAGTAATCCTTAACCCATTTACACTGTACTACATTGTATTACATTGTGTTATTGCACTGGTGAATCCATGAAACCATAGAGTGCTTGGGCAGTATAGAGGAATGCACGCCGCTATAATGAACATCGTGGGATCCACAGAAAATGTTCGTAATAGCGATTGTTCGGTAAAGCGATTTTAAGCTGCCGGTGCTCCGGTACTCACTTTTTAATAAATGGCGCCCTTCATAACTTCACCCTGCACACCCTGGTAGTTACTGAAAGACGACTGCGAACATCGTGCCGGCTATTGAACTATATAATTACACAGTTTTGGGCTTACTACCTACATCGATGGGTGGCATTCCCCTTCTATTCCTAGGGGAAATAATAGCCGTAAGTTGTCGCTCTTCTGTTGACATATTTCAACAATAATGTTCGGTTGGTTTTTCTACACAAAAATCAGGAGCCAAGGACGATGTTCGGTGTAGCGGAATGTTTGGTATAGTGGTGTTCGCTATAGCGACGTTCCACTGTAACACTGAACAGGCTGGGCGCATTGGTGTGGTAGAGAAACCAGGCTTGACTAGTAATGTATTGTAGTGCCCCTTATAGGCTGCCTCGCAGTTTGACGCAGCCTAAATTTTTGTTTGTTTTTTTGTTATGACTTTAAAACGTCTTTTGAGCATGTCAATCAGTTTTTTTATTCATTATACTTAAAACCCATTTTAGTTATAATAGTAGTTCTCACGTCTTATATTGTTGGCACCACTTTTTGGGCAAGCTCCATACCAGAAACCGGAGACTTTTTTGGGGGGGCCTTAACTAAATTATTTAATTCTAGAGAACATAATTTTGTACCTTTTGGCTGTCAATCTTACCGAGCATTGGTGGCCAAATTGGTAAAACCACTGCAGCACCGAATGATTTTGAGGATCCCATTGTGTACGTAATAGGGAATTTTATGGCAAAAGTTATTAACTTTTGTTCTTGATTAACCATCGTCCATTGTTTTATGTTTACATTCAGGTTCCTTGAATCATCGTTTCTTCATCATTTACCTGGGTTCCCTTCCGATTTCGAGCATGTTTTACCTGATGGGAAACGCCCTGTGTAAGTTGATCGTTGCAAGGCTTTATCTTTTTTTGCGTAGCCATTGATGTATATTGCTTGTCCATGATTCTAGGCTGCATTAATACCACATACACTCTACCAAAAAGAAAGGCCCCCCCCCCTTCCAATACTGTTTTGTCTAACTAAAAAACTACTGAGCACCTCTCGCTCAAATAATGACTAATCAGTACAGAAATTCCTTATCAATCCAGCCATACTCTTTATTCGGCCCAAAACAGTGATAATTTGTACGAAGTTATGCAATTTATGACAAATGATACCCAAAACAGTTGCACTTTTGTATACGTGCAAGTTGTTGTTCACAATCACCTTGCACGTATACAAAAGTGCAACTTTTTTTCGGTACCACTTGTCATAAATTGCATAATATAATGTACACAGTATCACTGTTTTGGGCCAAACAAAGAGTATGGCTGGATTGCTAAGGAATTTCTGTACTGATCACTCCTAATTTGAGCAAGATGTGCCCAGTAGTTTTTGAGTTAGACAAAAACGTAATAAGGGGGGACTTTCTTTTTTGGTTGAGTGTAGCTTAGCTAAGTAGCATTTTCTGCATAGCCTCTTTCATATTTTATTATTGTTTTTTTTGTCACAGTCTGGGTAGAGTCCTGCCAAACCACATTTGGGGAGAACGGCCTTTGGATTTTCATTGGCGAGGTCATGTCTTGTTCCCCGTGGACCTTTGTGTTGAGTCTGCAGGTCGCCGTCTACATGATGTGGGTCGCCATGCTATTTGTTTGTCAGTTCTACCAGGTAGGGAAATCTTAACCAGTCCATCCCAATCCAACCCAGCCCAATACAGGTACATCCCAACCCAATCCAACCAACCCAACCCAACCCAACTCAACCCAACCCAACCCAACCAACCAAACTCATCTCGCTCCAACCCAACCCAACCCAACCCCACCCAACCCCACCCAACCCCACCCAACCCAACCCAACCCAACCCACTCCAACCCACTCCAACCCAACTGAACCCGCCCCATCCTAACCTAACCCAAACAACCAAAACCAACCCACACCGTTCCAACCAACCCAACTTATACCATTCCAACGTAACACACCCCAACCCAAGCCAACTATACCCAACCCACGCAAGTGTGTAAACACCTTCAATCGTGGAACCCCTATTGTCCCTCTTTTGCTTGTACTTTAAGGAAGACCTCCAATATGTTTTGTACACGATCGTCAGTCCTGGACCTTCGGGAATTGTGGACCCCATTGTCCTCTATCGTTCAACATCCCCTATTGAATGCACACAAAAACGCGACCCCACTATACCCAACCCTACTATACCCAACCCTACTATACCCACCCCAACCCAACCCAACCCAACCCAACCTAGCCCAGCCTAGCCCAGCCCAGCCCAGCCCAGCCCAGCCCAGCCCAGCCCAGCCCAACCCAACCCAACCCAACCTAGCCCGACCTAACTCCACCCAGCCCAGCCCAGCCTAGCCCAGCCCAGCCCAGCCCAGCCCAGCCCAGCCTAGCCCAGCCCAGCCCAACCCAGCCTAGCCCAGCCCAGCCCAGCCCAGCCCAGCCCAGCCCAACCCAACCCAACCCAACCAAACTCGCCCCAACCAAACCCAACCGGTCCTATCCCAAGCAAACATACCAATCCTAGCCCAACACAACCCTAAACCAATCCACCCATATCACAACCCAGCCCCATCCCCACCACATCCCCTGCCCCACTCAAACCCAACCCAACCCAACCCATTTATCCAATTTCAACAAAACCCACTAGCCAATATCCAAATCATTCCCAAGCTTTCTTCTTGCAGGTGATCTACCTGGGTGTGACAACCAATGAGCGCATGAACCACACAAGATATGAGTATTTCCGAGACCCCAAGGCACCCAAGGGTCCGTTTCGAGATGAAGAGCTACACAACCCTTTTCAGTAAGCCATTTTGACTTTTAACCCTACCACAATGTTTTTGATTTGTCATGTCAACAATTAAACATGTTACTATTATCATTATATTGACATTTTCTAGGTTAAGGCGACAGTTTTTTATTAAAATTACTATAATAGGGCGACACACCTTATTACGCCGACCGTAGTAATGCCAACCTATTCTTTAAACCGCCATTTTGACGAGGTTTACATGTAGGTTAGGGTTAGGGTTAGGGGTTAGGGCTAGGGTAATTTTTGTGCACAAGTCTATGGAAGTGTCGACCTATTGTGGTTGTTAGTATAATTATTAGTATTATTATCATGTTTCTGGTACTGAAACCAAGGAATCCTCAAAAGCGCTTTAGGCACCAGGCAATGAGAAGAAATGACAGTTTAAGATGTGGGATGGAAACCCGAGAAGAATATTCTGGGGAAAACCCACAGAATCAGGTAGGACTGAAAACCCAATTCACATCTGGAGTAGGGCAGGAAACGAACCCAGGCAGGTCATTAAGGTGAAACCGTGGAAGGCGAGGGAAGTAACCACTGTGCCATCCTTACTCCCCTATAGGTCCTTTGAACAAACAAATATGAAATCGCCAGACTATATTTGAGTTTCGAGCCACATAAATGAATCTTGTACAATGGAAAACAGTTGCAACTGTCCAAGTTTACAGTCACAAAATGTCCCATTGATCTGGATGTCAAACTTAATGATAATATCGACATGAAGATTCAAGTATGCAAAATAAAGAGTTGTGCATACTTATCTGATGGTATGATAAAGGCAGGTAGGAGCATTGGCAAATACGCGGAAATGTACCTACCAATTTAACAAGAAATCCATGCTCAAAGTGAAGATAAGACTGGTTCTAAATACACTGTGAAATTATTCCGTCTGAAATGACATCATTTGGAAGACAACACTAATTCAAGTTAGTTTTAGAAAATTGTGTCCACGGGCACAGATTGTTACCCATGGGCGTTAGCAACGGAATGTAGTAAAAAAGACCCCAAAATTTGTGCATACCTTTTCTCTGTTTTTTTTCTTCAAAATGTATAGTATCCACTGAGCTGAAACTTCAACAAGTTAGTTCAGGCATGCAACTTTTCCTCGGATCAGCTGATTTCCTCTTTTTTACTTCCCATGTGTGCCATTGAAAATCGAAAAACACTGTACAAAGTTTGGAAAAAAATTGAATTTCCTATTTTTTTGTGATTTCCCAGTTGCATGCCTGTTAGTTGTTAGCATCTTTCTTAAGATTCTGAGCAATATTGTTGCTTAAAATGAAAACAAAAATTGCACAAAAAGCAAATATTCCCATGCACCTTAAAAAAAAACTACGTAGTAACAAAGTCATTAAAGGGAATATACATCATTTGCTTTTGCTGTAATTTTCAGAAATGGATGGAATTGGGGGGTTGGAAATATATAGCAAATACAGTTACACTTACTTTTTTCAGGTTTTGGGTTCGAAAATGCTATAAAAACCAAGAAAAACAATCATTTTCCTGTAGTCTGGTTCCCTGACTCCATATAAGAAGAAACAGAGCAGTTTACATACATTGGGGAATTGTAAGGTCAGGGAACCAGTCTACATGTAGCTGGCTTGTACCCGTTCATAGGTGTGTAATCAATTGTAAACAAGTGCGATGGTCAATTGGGGCCAGTATTTGAAAAAAAGCCAGTTTTTTCCAATGCTGGTCAGCCGACCAGCGTTGGAAATTGATACAAAAATACCACTTTTCTTGAAAATGACAGTATACCAGGTGCCATGATTTAACAGGATGCTTTACACTGTCATTCACTTACAGTCTAGCAAGGTATTTCAAAATGATTTGGTAGTTTTATTTTTTGATGTTTGCAAATGTTGTATTTTCCCTTTAAGACTCATATTTGGGATCTGGTCACATTTGCATATCGGTGTAATCCCCCAAGTAGTAATGTCAAAGTCTAAACATGTATGTTTGATAATGCTCAACGTATCTATTTTTTATTTTTTTTATATTTAATTTCTAGTCGGGGCGTTCTTCGTAACTTGGTCGACTTCTTCGAGTGCACATGCTTTGGGCTGTTCCGGCCAATGAAAGTCGACTGGGCGGTCCAGTTCACGTCTGAGCTCAACCAATCTGGCACCACCAACTACGTTTAGCGTAGGTCAGGGGTCATATTTAATGTATTCACTCAGCAATTAATCTGCAGTAAGTTCATATAACATTGGCAACGTTTGACTTCCAGTCACAGGTATGTTTTTTTAAGGATTTTAAAAGCTACTTATCCTAACAGTGACACTTGTAAGATTGACATATTGGGCGCCGCCATTTTGACAACAGTGTCTTGATGACATTATCGTTCCAAATGCAAAAATGTTCGCGTGAGTGGAAGCACTGCTGGTTTGTAGCTAAGGCTTTCCCATTTCATCAGTATTTCTCTGCTGTAATTTTTATTTCAGGATTTTGTCACATAACACTAAATGTCATCCCCACTTGTGTGAAAGTTAGTAACTCAAATTAGGTTTTGCCCATCACCAATGTATAAACACTGTATACTCAGTGTGTAACCTCCCGAGTGAAAGTTGGAAAAAAATCACTCGGGTGGGACTCGAACCCACGACCTCCTGCTTTCTAGTGCAGATGTCTTACAACTCGACCACCGAGCTACATGTATGGGGATCGGTTGGCTGGTTCGAATCTGATGTACATAGCAGCGGGTACCGCGTTAACTATTCATAAGATGGAATTTTGTGTCGGGGGTGATGTAAATCAAATTACATTTGGCCCTTCACCGACGTATAAACACTCTATACTCAGTGTGTTACCTCCCGAGTGAAAGTTGGAAAAACTCACTCATGTGGGACTCGAACCCACGACCTCCTGCTTTCTAGTGCAGATGTCTTACCACTCGACTACCGAGCTAACGGGATCAGTTGGCTGGTTCAAATCCGATGTACATTAGAAGGTAACACACTGAGTATACAGTGTTTATACGTCGGTGAAGGGCAACATCTAATTTGATTTACATCACTCCGACGCAAAATTCCATCTGATGAATAGGTAGAAACTCGTCGCGTTAGTGCAACAAGGTCGTAACTCGATTCCGCAACAAGGTCGTATCTCGCATATCGCGACCTCCATTGACTTTGTGTGTACATCCGGGTTATTTTGAGTGAGATACGACCTATTGACATTGAAAACTCGCGTTTCACGTGCATGATGTCACACGCCATTTTAGGAGATACGACCTTGTTGCACGGACACGACAAACTAATAATCTTCATGAAAGTACAACTCAGTTACCTGTAATATTTGTCAATTATTTTCACAGGAAAATACCAAAACCATTTCTAGAATCAACGCATATCACTTTTGTATTGTCTCCGTTCACGAACAGTACATGTCACTTTGTGGTCACTTTTGAAAGCCCCAGAGAGAGGCACACTCCGCGTGTGTGAACCAGTACGCGCATACTTGTTCCGTACGTAGTTGTGCGGACTACACCCGAGTTGTCCAATGGTACTATGGGGACCGAAGACGCTGTGGGGACAGAAGAAAGTCCCCATAACTCGGTACTAATTTGCCTAACAGTAAAAAACAGGTTTCAGCTTGTATGGTGCGATGTACATGTACGCACGACTTACAATACTCTGAATGTACTCACAGACGGGAATTTCTATATGCTCGAGGACAATGCTTTGTGTTCTTTGTCCATGTATTATAACACTCTCCCGTAGACTAAGCACATAACCGTACGATCGAAGACCATTTTCAACAAAAGACCCAACACTCGAGGACTGAAAGGATTTTTTGTTCTCCGTGTGTGTGTCTATCCTCAATCGTAAAGCCATACAAAAGTGCAAGCCTATAACGTCTTCATGTGAGAATCAGGATTCATTGGCTGAGCATTCGATTTGAAGGTCCCTCCCGGTAGTCTCCCCCAACTCTTCTGTTGTAACCGTTGAGGGAGTACTTGTGCACAGACATTGATCTCCATTAGTAAGACTGGATAGGACATGCGTATACTTGCGCGCAGTGAAGATTCAGAAAACGCGGACACATACAGCTGGGTAGTACAGTGCGGGTTTAACTTTCAAACCCTCACCGATGACTATGCGTGCGTGCACAAGATGGAAGGCGCTGTGTCCTTTCCAGTCTTACTAATGGAGATCAAAGTGTACAGATCGAGCCCTTAAAGTAAGCTGCCATATGCACCTTTGGCAGGAATGGTGATTTGGTTATGGCCGAGTTTTGCTTGACCTACATTGAAGTGGCTTAATCATATGGAAGTGACTTCAATCTGCATTCAGTAGGCCCATGTGTTACTGCCACCTGTAAAGTAATAAAGGGCAATTTTCAATACAGTCAGCCACCAAGAGATTACCACGGAGAGTCAATTTTTCGCAGGGCATTGTGGGAGACTTTTGACAAAATTGCCAAGATGTGGGATGCTATAAAATTGTTACATATAGTTTGTCTTAGTCAGTAGGTTTGTAAGCGACGGCGTATGATTCATGTATCTTTTTCTTTTCTTTTCTTTTTATGAAGATATGGTGTTTGTGTTTTTTTGTGAGGCAGAAGAATGCTTTGCCTTGATCTATCAAAAATTTCCTCAAGTTGTCTACTGACATTCATTCAAATCACGGCAAGTCGGCCATGTTTTTGTCGACCGTAAACTTGAAAAAATGGACTCTCCGTGGTAACCTCGTGGTGTGGTAACCTCGTGGTGTGGAGCACTGCATTGGGAATCGCCCGTACTCGGACACAGCCTATGGCTAAGTTGTCAAAAAAAGCTGCCTTGGGGCGCCAGTTGGAGCAACGCACAACAGCTGTCGGGAAATTGCACAAAACTGGCAATCCAGAGTATTTAAGTGATAATGTCTTTGTGGATTTGTAAATAGTTGCTGTAGCTTAAAAAAAAATAAACTGGAATGTAGACTTTTGTAATTACAGGCTTTTCCTGAAATCATGTTTTGTGAAATCGTTTTACACAGGAGTCGATTAACAAGATGCAGTCTGTCAAAAATATATCTTTATTTTGTTCATGTACCAGACTTCGTCAGCGATTCCAAAACAGCCTTGGTTTCTGTTTTGTTTCAGTTTCATCAATTAGTATAACATATGGCCAAAGTTTGGACTAGTCCTTAAACTTGGATTATAAAGGTTTGCTAATGATTTTAAACCCAGGAATTACACCGAAGTCAGCGACGAAGACAGATTTTTTCGCTGTTAAATCGCTATTAAAGCAGCCAGCATTTTAATCACAACGACCATCTGAGTGCACTTGTGTACACAGGTATATGGTGTATAGTTTGCTATTAGAGTGCAATATAAAAAACACCAAGATCATGTTGTATTTGTGCGCATAATTTTGCATAATTTGTTTAATTAAGTACTCCGACATCTGTTGGTAAAAAAAAATTGCATTTCACAGGTTCCTTCATTCAGACAAAGGTATTAACGAGAGCCATTGTAGCTTCCCAAAATTTCCTGGCCCAAAAAGCCCCTCTGATAAAGCCCCATTTGTATGTTTATGCACAAATAAACTAGTCCATGAGTCATGGTATTGATCATGGGGTGATACCGCAATGGTGGCCACACGCACTGGGTAATAATTATCAGTGCATGTTTTCCAGTGTAGTAATTCGAAAGTTGAGAAATGCTTTTAAGAAAAAAATCGGATATCAATTCCATACCATATAAATTGTAGTGACATGAACAATCCTTTTTTTTATTACTTTTTGTTTTGTTTTGTTAGAATTAACACCTAAAATGCAAGGAATTATAATCGAAATGAATGATTGAAATTGGCAAACAATCTTAGTTAGAATGACATGCAATATTTTGATTTCAAAAAAGTAATTTTCTGAGAATTATGACAAACAAGCATGGCTACTACATTGTAAATTGATTTCGATGATGGACTATATAATGTACATGTATGTAATTTGCGTCGAACAAATTTTTTAAAAAGTTGAATCATTATGACTAAATGTTTGATGTATTCCATCGTCCTAAGTGGTGATTTTTTTTTATGTAGGTTTAGAAATTTAGTAGTTGAACGCTAGGATGCTGGACACAAAATGGTTCCCCTGTGCAATGCTGGGCACAAGATGAATCTTATTACCCCGGTACATGCTGTACATGTGTTGGTTTGGTCGAACTTCAAGCTATGCTGTCTCCATCGGAGTTGGGAGATTGTTAAGGCCAAATAAAACAGAAAAAAAAACATGTTTAGCGTCCCCGCCCGCTTCCTTTTTTGAGGTCCCCTCCTTTTTTTTAAACCCCCAAAATGATTAACAGTGACCTCATTTAGGCCTCTTTATCTGTTGCATCTAGCCCATATGAAACTGGTATGTCATTTCCCGAGTCAAAGTGGCGGCCATTTTGAAATATAGCCGGATTGGGCGGCCATTTTGGAAGTAAAAAAAAAGAAAAGTAAAGAGCCTCCTTTCTTTTTTTGCAAAAAGGCAGGACGCTAACCTTTTTTTTTACTTGGTGTACAGATATTTTGTCATAACAGAGCCAACTGCAATTGTAATTTAAAAACGATCCTGTTATTGTCCTCCATTAGCCTTTTTCTTCCGGCAATGACAACAATGATTAATATTCTTTTGATACGTTTGATTTTTGCGTGATTTTTTTTTACCTTGTTTATATGATAGTGTTATGTTATCGTTTTGAGTTGTGAAATATTGCTTGGTTTTAGTTTGTCTCTTGTATGGAAAAGAAATAATAATAATTGAGCATTATGCTATACCCTGAAAGTCTGAGGAGTCGTGTTTTACTTCATTTTGTAAGGGGTTGTTCTTGTGGAGTGGCAAGTTGACCAAAAAAGCGAGATTTTGCGAGAATACGGGACTTTCGCGTAGGAACTGCACGTACATGTACACTTGACGTGAATTGAACACTATGTTTTCTGGCTAAGTTTGGTTACAATGGTTCAGTGAAATAAAACCAAGCGTTATAATCTAAAACACATTACCGGTAGGTCTACTGCTGCTATGCGCAATACGCACGCATTGGCCAGTGCATCTTGAGGAAAATGATCCACCATCTTGGATGGCCAAAAACGTCAAACCGGGACGTACATGTACATGTACATCGTTCTACACTTGTCCGTTTGTTTTACATTCAAACCTACGATTCCCCTGATAATGTATTACTGTTAGCATATAAACCGGTTCCAGGCATATGACTGCTTAAATAACCAAACCGGTCAGAAAATCCGATTCTTGTTATTATTATTTTTTGGTGCATTAACTCTGATAGAGAAATCCGACATCAACTACCCACAAAAACAAAACAAAAAACAAACGAATGCGTTTACTGCGCGTGCGTCGGTAGACGCAAGATGGCGGCGGCTACTTCAATGCGTGGGCATTGTCAGTCAGTCCAGTAAGCTTGAAATTTCAATACATGTATAAGTTTAATTGCACAGTAGCAAACAAACTGTCACACAAAACAAATTACTTCTTTACCAAATGAATATTCCATTATAAGAATTATACATCATCCATGATTTTGTATTATGCTTTTTTATACATATATTAATTATTTAATTTCTCGTGTGGTAGAAAATCAAATAATTGTAAACATTATCTTAACCTTCCGTTGTATTCATACGTATTTACTCAGTTACTATCAAACGTGACAAATTGTACACAAAAACTGCTTGGACAGACTCAATTATGAGGCGTTATGTTAGTCTGGTTTCCTGACCTGGAGATCACCTGACGATTAAGGTAATTGTCAAATAAAAAACAATGAACATGAACATGAACATGAAGTGCTGTGGCCTCGTGATTAAGGGCATTGGATTCGTGGTCTGTGGGTAAAAGTGCAGGTTGTGGGTTCGAGTCCAGCCTGGGGTTATGGTGCGTGTGCCCTTGGGCAAGGCACTTTGTCACTCATTGATTCTCTCCACCCAGGAGTAAATGGGTACCTCAGGCTGTGAGGGCAGAGGTGGTTATTGGGATTGAATTAGCTTCCTTGCGCCTAACAGGCAGCATCGAGCTGTATACTGTACTCCTCAGGGAGCTGAGATGGTGGAATGTTTAATTGGCCCAATGATCAGGAGTAATAATAATGTAAAATGCTTTGATCATAGTTAAAAGCACTATATAACGTGACAAATTGTACACAAAAACTGCTTGGACAGACTCAATTATGAGGCGTTATGTTAGTCTGGTTTCCTGACCTGGAGATCACCTGACGATTAAGGTAATTGTCAAATAAAAAACAATGAACATGAACATGAACATGAAGTGCTGTGGCCTCGTGATTAAGGGCATTGGATTCGTGGTCTGTAGGTAAAAGTGCAGGTTACGGGTTCGAGTCCAGCCTGGGGTTATGGTGCGTGTGCCCTTGGGCAAGGCACTTTGTCACTCATTGATTCTCTCCACCTAGGAGTAAATGGGTACCTCAGGCTGTGAGGGCAGAGGTGGTTATTGGGATTGAATTAGCTTCCTTGCGCCTAACAGGCAGCATCGAGCTGTATACTCCTCAGGGAGCTGAGATGGTGGAATGTTTAATTGGCCCAATGATCAGGAGTAATAATAATGTAAAATGCTTTGATCATAGTTAAAAGCACTATATAAGAACCAATTATTATCATTATTTATTACTCTTATTACTACTATTACTGTAATAGGGCGACAGATTTTGCGAACTCCGTCCACAATAGGGCGATACACCTTATTAAGGCGACATTTTCACTGTCGCCCTTTTATGAAAACGACCCTTAGGACAAGGAATTTTGCTGTCGAAAACTATCTAGATCGATTCCTCATGGTCCAATTAGTATAAATACTAAACTTCGTGGAAAAAACATAAGGTAAACTTGGGTTAGGTGACAGTTTAGGTTTGTGCACAAGTCTATGGGAAAGTCACCCTATTGGGGCGAAAAGAGTAATTATTATTATCATTATTATTCTTATTCTTATTCTTCTTATTATTAACATGATGTACTATGCCCTGACCTCGTCCGAGTGTCCAGTCCCAGCACAAAGCCTCTTATGGATCATATAAGATGTAGATACTGCATGGGAATTACAACTGGGATTGAATTTTTTTAATTGAATTCTGGTTTTATAAACTCGAAATTTCAGGACTTTTAGCAAGCATGACAGGTACTTTCTTGGTAAATAAATTAATTTTGCATCCAGGAATCCCCTCGCGATCGCGAAAACGCCCGAGTGTCGGTGCTCGGAACACTTTGGACATATTCGGAAACGGGCGGGATCCTGGACTCTTGGCAGTGGCGCTTACCTGACATAATAAGATTCATCAGAATCCTCATAATATTTTGGTCCAGGAACCAGACTAGCATTAGGTACCTAAAGGTATTCCCGAAAACAATAGAAATTAATAAGTGCTTGTAGATATTCTACATTGTTACCTTATCAAAATACCATTTACAAAAAAAAATAGAATGCACAGAAAGGGACGGGTGTCAGCATGATATACTCCTCAAACATAAGAGATCGGGTAAAGGGTTCAGACATCTGCATGTACTAAGTTCACTGCTGTCCAATCCCAGCAAAGCATCGACGCCAAGCATTGTGTGATGACACTGCCGAAGCATGCATGCCCTTGGTAGGAGTCGCTGCCCGATGTTCCCGGCCCCGTCGACGTCTATGCATGCCGTCATTGCGTTCTCTGTGACAACTTCGTACGTGGTGGATTGACTGTGTGCCTAGCTGCGTATCAAGAGATGAAGGGACTCGGACTTATCAAATCGATTACCTTTTTTTTTTGTAATAGATCAGTTGCCAAATTAGAAACGTAAGGTAGAAGCCAGTGAATATAGCTTGCGCTCCAGGCTCACCATCGGCTAACCAAAAAACAGCTATCAAACTATAAAGACACACGAGGAACATTTGGGCATTCCTTGGAAACGCACCTACCGAATCAATACAGTTAAAAGCCTTAATGCTCAAAGTGAATGTGGGGATGTTACCAAATACCCTTGAATTTAGTTAGAGAGAAATGATTTTGATGGAGAGAAATCAATCATTGAAGTTGCTTTAGAAAGTTTGCCTTCAGACATATATTTTCACCTGCGTTAGCAATGTGCAATACGTTTTCCCTGCTTTACATATGGCATAGGAACCCCTTTTTATGTTATTTTATTTATTGTAATTTCTAACGAGGGTAGTCCATTTTAGTTTGAAAAACTTCCCCTTTTATGTTATTTTATTTATTGTAATTTCTAACGAGGGTAGTCCATTTTTTAGTTTGCTTCACCCCTGAGTTTAAGCTTTAACGTTTAGCCAATGCACGAACAGCAAATTGATCCCAATGTGCCTTTAAATACCCGGATTTTTTTATTTTTTATTTTTTTTGTGGATGAAGAAAATTCCTTTAAGTTTTTTTAAGTGATTGGTTATGGTTCATCAACGTGGGCAGGAGACGACCTACCGGTTACTAGCGGTGTGTGGTTTTGCATCATGGGTGTAATGTTGCCACGGTCCGAGTGCTTTTTCCTGAAGTGCGTCACCAGGACGTAGCAGCTGATCAGGCCGATGGTAACTATCCACTTGATGACGTCGCCACTCCACCACACCCAGCACAAGAGGGCGTAGGATAGAAGCGAGACCCAGCCCCACTCAAACACGGATATTTCCATCTTGCTCTCTGATTCGTTTCCCCCGATCTCTTTTGGTAGAAAATTGGTTCAAAACTAGCTGTGCTGTGCTATCAGAATCGTGAATCGGTGATTCTCTGTGAACTTGGGAACCGCATGAGATCTGATGATTATTTGCCGTCTTTTGTTCTAAAGTGACCTTTGGATACTGCGCGAAGTTCATAGGTGCTTTGTATTCCTTATCTCTGATTTTGGTTGTGGTCAGGTCAGTCATTCGATCTTGAACTTATCAAGATCACAAAACTCCGCCTGAACATCATTCCAGATACACGAAAACACTCTATAGATCGTTTGCACTGCAACAATCTCTGATAGGTGTGTGCTTTTGTCCAACAGATGCGCATGAATCGACCTAGTCTGTGATTCATTAGTTAACATAAACACATCCAAGATGGCTGTTCAATGCAATCGAACTATAAAGGTCAGTGGCGTATTTATTTATTTCTTACTGGGTAGCCCATTCAGTGAAATCCACTGATCTCCCATGGGTCCCAGTAAAGAGAACTAAGACAATGTGAAGAAATTACAGTTTTAGAGGTGGAATAGAAAAGCCCAGAAGAGCATTCTGAGGAAAACCCACGGAATCAGGAAGGGACTGAAAACCCAATCCACATATTGACCCAGGCGGGATTCGAACCCGGGTCACAGCGGTGGAAGGTGAGGAAAGTACCGCTACGCCAACCTGACTCCACGATCCAGCATATGGTCCTGCATAAGATTCGAAGGAATTTCAGAATGTAGCTTTGAGCAGATTGAGGCCATGCACTGTTTGTCAACTTTTAGGAAACGGCAAAGTTGGTTTATATTATTGCCTAACGTATCGGGGTCATTTCTGAAATTCCCACTAAATCTAATGCACTTTTTGGTGATGTCAGGTCCCCCAAAAAATGCCCCCAAAAAAATGCACTAGCAAAATGAGAATTTGACGTACATGGGAAACGTCTCTTCCCTAAATGAAAGGGTACATTTGTACACTTTAGTTTAGGATTTATCAGCGCTCCCCCATTGGAAATATGGCACAGGCTGCCTCCCACCACCCACCCCGTATTGATTTTCCAGGCTTGGTCGGAGAAAATAGAAAATAACATTTCTCAGCGCTCCCTACAATTCTGGATCTGAACACCTTAGCCCAAACTCCTTGCTGGCTAGAAACGCGGGTCAGGTCAGGTCGTGGCCGGCCATGTGCATCGCAAGGGGGGCGGGAGGGCGGTTTCCCCCCCCCCTCCCCCCCCCCCCCAAAAAAAAAAATGAAAGCAAAAGAAAAAGAGCTGTGAAGTCATATTTGCTATAAATTTAATACACATTAAACAAAATTGGGCGACGCCCATTTGGCCGGGAGAGGTCCCGCTCCAGCAACACGCTGTAACTTTGATAGTAAATTATGATTGATTATGAATCCTTGGGCTCTGAAAAGACTTTGTCCTTAACTGACTAGGCCTATACAGGCTACTCTGAAACAACAGCAGAAAGAAATCCAACTCAACAATAGACGCAATCTTTACATTTTGAAGCAGTAAATGAGTTGCTGCCATAATTTATTCAAATGAATCACATTTTAGTATTCTGCAGGCGAATAATATATTCATACATAAAACTGCCAGTAATGGTGTACAGTTTAATCTACGGAATCGCCATTTTGCAGAATGTATAAGGAAAAGTGCATGTGCAGAAAAAAAGAAGACTGTGATCGAACCCTGCAGTTATCCAACCTCGGTTTCAAATTGCAATAACTGGGGACGAGCTTTATAACAACAAAACAGAATGGCTCCTCAACGTGCAAACCTGTTGATTTCGAGCAATCGACTTGGGAACCAGACATGGAGAAGTTCGAATTTGAACCGAGGTTGGCACTGCCCAGGAATTGGTGGCTACGGTGAGATCATAACGCCAATCATCATTTTATTTGGCCATTGCATTCAAATGGAAGGCAATAATGATCGTCCACAAAAACCAATACAGAGTCAATTTATGTGAAATAAATTATGCTGTATTAACAGGGGCATTTTAAAACAAAATTAAACTTGGAAATTATTTCCTGTGTGTATACGTGCGCTGTTGAATAAATGTTTATTACTGTGTAATGCAAGTCACGTCACTGTCAATTAGAAAACCATATCTATCCGCAAAATTCCATCTTATGCATATCTATCCGCAAATGTAGCCTACATCGGTAAAATGTATTTAGTGGTGTTAAACATAACGCTCAAGATTTTGGCAGTTTAAGTTTTGTAGTAAGCATCTACTGAAGAAAGGAATGTTAGTAGATATTTTTAATACTCCAAGTTATGATTATCTTCAATGTTATATATCAGTTCTTTAATATGATCTGAAATTCAACAGATTAGACTTATATACAGTTAATTTTCATTTTTTTTAGTGTTGTAATTACTGATTTATCATAAACCGTCTTGTTTTTGTTCAACATAGTTTTGAAGCAAATTATATGCTGGTGCTTTATCAGGTTGACCAAGATGGATTTTTTTTGTTTTTTTGGTTATAGCTTACACAGTCATTAGCCTCTAAAACGCAAGTGCATACCGCCATATTTGTTGCCAACTAAACTAGCGCCAGATCAGATTACACCCCAACCACATTCTAATTTTCGGGCAGTCAATATGGTGCTCTATTGGCTGGAAGTCAAACAAGTTGTAGAGGGCGCTGTGCTCTTGACAACAAACATGGCGGGAGAGTCAAAACTTGGTCATTCGGACGTGCTTGTAGTGTGTGCATGCGGTGGAAGCAATCTTGTGGCTGTCCAAGCCTATAATGCATCGTCCTGCACAAAAGGGAAGAAATAATATTCAATTTTATTTTGTTTTTCCAAAATAGATCACAAAAATCTTGGCAATATAAGCAACTGATGGGCTATTTTATTTACTTTGAGTTTGAGTCATTGAGTAACTGGTGACACTTTGCTGAACTTTAGTATCAGTAAAATAAAGAAAAGGTTTCAGGATTATTATTATTATTCTGGAGACGAGAATACTCCACACCATATTACGTGCATGCGTGAATGCAGATTCGTGATGACAAACAAACATCGCAGGCATGGGCGTCGCCAGGATTTTTTCTAGAGGGGGGCCAATTTTTTTGGCCAAAAAATGCTTGTATTTCTCAACACATTCTCGATTTATCAGTTTTAGAGGGGGGCAGGAACATTTTGCCCCCCTCCCCAACTCATTAAATTTACACCACTTTGTCTTCGCGCCTCTTTTTCTTTTCTCTTTTTTTCTTTTCTTTTTCTTCCCTTTTTTGTGTGGCTTTTCCAGGTGCCCCCCCTCGCGACGCCCATGATCGCAGGCAATGCATGCAGTATTTCTGGGTCTTGTACCTGGACTACTTTTGAAGTGCATCCCGTCTACGCCTTGTCCTCAGCTGGTGTGTCCACTGATCGCCTTCTCTTCCCTGGCCCACCACTCCCGAAGCGGGAATTGCTGTCTGCGAGCACGCGCGATAGAGCATCCTGTCCGACCTTCAGTTGTGCGCAGCCGCTGAATTGTGTACAACCAGTGCCTGATCTTTTTAGCCTGGAAATGTTAAAAAAATAAATGGGTGTAAACATACAAGAGCTAAGCCATCAAAAGTCACATAGGCCTATCACGGACGTCAGTCTTAAGTTACAGGATATTCCAGTAAACCTGTAATTTTATAAAGGGTTTACAATTATGTGCTGCGGCGCATATTGCAGCCACTGCCAGAAATACAGGCTAACCAAAAATCCATTCTTTCTGAAAATAATAGCAAAAGCAAATGTTGTATATTACATAAGCACGGCACAAATGACATTCGGTGACTGAGTGTGTCAGTTAGGCCCCCTCATTTACACAGGGCTGCGACCTTTGTATCACCTATGAGCGACCAAAATATGGACAGGACGCTCAATGGTCGCCTAAACCCAGAAAATTATGTTTCTATGTAACTGCTCCAGCGATCCTTGTGCCTCCCTTGAACCACCAAAAGTGCAATTTTCGGGCGTTTTCATGTCAAGCTATGAGCGACCCGTGCGTCCACTGAGCCACTTCCCTGCCTCCCCTGTGCCTGTGCAACCTACGGCAACCAACGCCAAATGGAGGCACAACGGTCGCCACAGTCATCGTTCAATGCACGCTATTGGTCGGCCAAAGGAGGCACAAGGGAGGCAGAAGCATATCGCCCAGATTGACGGTACAATGTCCAACAGAACGGACCTATTACGTGGCGACCAATGGCCGACCATTATGCATCCATTCTACAACCACGGCAATACTTGTGCCTCCCTTCTGCCTCATTATTTGAGCCACCTTTGATCAACCAACCTCCTCGGTGACCTTTGTGCGACTGTTTTGAACATGTTCAAATTTTTACGGCGACCATGGCGTCCATGGCGATGTCTGAACATCCTGTGTACCACCTTTGAACGACCTAGGCAACCATTCGGCTTCCTTTGAGCCTCCAACGGCGACCTGACCAGTTTTATGGTCGCACGAGGGAGGCCCAAAGGTCGCAGCCCTGTTTGAGGAGTCAGGTTAGCGTAACGGTACTTTCCTCGCCTTCCACCGCTGTGACCCGGGTTCGAATCCCGCCTGGATCAATATGTGGATTGGGCCAGTCCCTACCTGATTCCGTGGGTTTTCCTCAGAATACTCTTCTGGGCTTTTCCTCCCACCTCTAAAACTGTAATTTCTTCACATTGTCTTCTCTTTACTGGGACCCATGGGAGATCAGTGCATTCCACTTAATGGGCTACCCAGTTAAAATAAGAAATAAATAAAAAGGGGGTCTAAGGTACAACACAGAGGACTATACCCGTGAAACCAGACAGACATGACATTTCTTTTTCGTTTTTCATTATCAAACCTAAGTTACTTGTGATGCAAATTGTGGTTAACATACAAGCCTACGTATAGGCCCACAGCTGCAACTTGCCAAATATCCACAGTTCACCTCTGTGACCATGTCATCGGTATTTTGATCACCATCTTGAATATGGCACGTCATATTGTTCTCCAATGTTGTCCCTCTTTGTCAACATCGTTTAGACCTATTTTACCCTCATCACCCTGTTGTTTTGTATCACCACTATAGGCCTAATCATTTTCTCAATTCATTGTCATGCCTGCCAACATCGTTATCGAGTGCAAACATTGACATCTGTCACGTCAATAGGCCCCAAATCGACATTGTTAATTAGGCCCCTATTTTATTCAATTGAATTCAACTTACATTGACTGGAATTCACTGCTACCGGAAAACATGAGTAGGATTTCGTTGTATGCGTCGACTTTGTCTGCTAATTCTCTCAAATCGTCTCCTGTCAGTGGGAACATAAGGTCTGCTTCGGCTCTGTAATAAAAAAGAAGGATATGTTTTAGACTCTTGGTGGCATCAGACGTACGGCATGCACCATTTGAAACTATTGGTGTCAGCATGCAGCAGACAACTGCAGTCATCTTTGATATGTTCAGTCGAGTTGATTTGACTGTATTGTTAAGCCACGTCCTTCACCAGCCTTGGAGTCAACGGTTAATTGCAGGAACTCACTTCATACCATTCTTGAGAGGTCTCACTACATCTGGACAATATCGTGACATCGGTCATCGTGTCTGTCTGAAGGTAAACGGTTTTATTCTTGAATTCTTAGGCTAAAGGCGTCCAAAGATAACTCGTAGTGGCTATCGTTACAACAGCCGTAACTCGATTTTCATCTTCTATTGTTACGGCATTGCAGAAACACCGTTGCGAATCTGCCCTACCTGCAACCAGAGTGCTAGTCTTGGCCCAACTCGATAGGTTAAATGCTTGACTACCATGCCGAATTTCCCGGGAATAATTCGCTCTTTTCACACTCTGCCATTCGGCATGCACAGCCTCGATCTGGCAACTTTACATAATAAAATAGCCTGTTCAGTGATCTCAACCCCGACACGGGAATCACTGAACCGACTTTATTTATTGTTTTAAGTTGCCAGATCGAGGCTCTGCATGCCCATGGCGGAAGTGTGAAAAGAGCGAATAATACCGGAGTCTTATATAGCGCACGTAGCTACCAACAATTAGGTACTCAAGGCGCTGGTAATTATGTCTATTTTTTTAAAGACAGGTAAAACTAAATGAAGTTTGTGACAAATATGAGACCCATTGCCTTATGTAGCACCTTTATAAAGGGTATACAAGGTGCATGCTGCGGCGCATATTGCAGCCACCGCCAGAAACACCGGGCAAACCCCTTCGCATCAAATTATAGCGGAACAACATGATCAAATCCGTGCTGTTCCATTTTTTTCCCTTTTAGTGGTTTCCATTTATACTAAACATATATTTACTCAAATTCTACATTTAATTGAAGTAGATTATATTTTCGTCTTTGAAATCAGTGGCTTTGGAGGATTTGGAAATAAAGTCCGAGAACCATTCAGTTGATAGTCTGGTTCCAACATGCAAAAATCCTGACGTTGACGACTATATTAGGTCAAAGAACCAGATGGTGGACTGCCTTACGAATAGCCACTGCGAAGATAAATAATAACTACAACTTGCTACATGTAGGTCCAGTGCAGCGAGATGGTGAAGTGAAGGGCCCGTTCCTATAAGGGAACTAACATCCTCTTTTAGGTTGTTTGGCCCATCCAACCAGTAAGCACCAGTAAGCAGTGTTGAAAACAAACAGGAATGTCGTAGATAGAGGGCATGGGTTTGATTTTATAAGGCAAATTCGAATATTAACAGTGACGACCATGACGTCACACTATAAGGAAACAAGAGTAGTCTCTATTTACTGTCGTTGGCTGCGAATTCCGAATACACAAAACCGCGTTGATTGACATAACATCAACTAAAAAATCAGTAAGGAAATCTCACTTTCTATACCAAATAAATACTGTTGAAAAATTAACAAAAGACTAGTTTTAAAAAAATGTAGGGGTACAAGAAAAATCAAACGAAAACAAAACCAAAAACGAAAACAAAGAAGCCAAAAATTGTTTCAAAATGCAGTTGACAGTATACGCCAGCCTAGAGTAAACGAGACCGAAGACAATCGGATCTTACAACAATGAAAGCAATGAAAGCATGCCAAGAATGTCTAACATAATTCGATAGTGTCGACCACTGTTTTGTGTTTACCTTGCTAATGAGGCGGCTGTGGCGATGGTGTAGAACGTGCACAGAACTGCTAGCGTTAGAGCTACTGTTGGCTTCATGGCTGCGATTGATGACGTCAGTGATCTGCGTACGAAATCAGAAAAGAGAATTGATCAGCAGAACTGTCGGTCATGGAAACTTAGGTGTTGACGTCACCAGTAGCACCAAGTGAACTTGTAATATGACAAATGTCGACGTATGCTGCAAGATGCCAGTGGCAAAAATCGGGGTTGGCGATGGGGGGGGGGGGGTTTGACCCAAAATTCTAACATTGTCCGGAGGTGGAAATTCGAAAGGGGGGAGGGGGCTGGCTGGACATCACATGACAATGAGGGGCGCTGTTCATTATACAAATTAATCTACGTGTAATGCAAATGTCCCCCAACCTAACATCAAAACGGTACATTTAAAGCGTTTGTAGCGTATGTCAATTGTTTTCCCGAACTATTTCATACATTTATACTGTTGGAAAGTTACAAGATAATTAACCCCAAATCGCTATTTGTTGGGGTTAAAAAATCTGGGTGGGATAATGGAGGGCTCCATGGCGGGATGATCTGATGTCCCATTCCCCTGGTTTAAAAGTGGGGGATTATTCTCACCATCCACACGGGATTTGCGCCCATGAAGGAGGCAGTGTACAGGAAGCTATATTCCTTTACCCAGGGTATGCCTAAACAGTTTAAAACTTGTGTCCATTTGGGGCCCTGATATCAAAATGACTACACACAATATACAAATACAGTACTGTTCAAATTTAGATCTTTAAATCGGCAAAGGGCTCTCATTCAAAACGTGTACAATTTTTTTTCGCATAAAAGTCGCCTTTTTCACATAGCCTTTTATTTTGATGTGATGAACTGGTTTTCGTTTCTTGTGTACTTCTAGTTTTATACCAGACCAACTTATGCTGACGCACAGCCAGTATCTTCCGCTGATACGTAGTTTTTCTCTTATATGGGCCCTATGTATACTAGTTCAACTCGATATCTTCAGTTTAGTCAACATTTCCATTGGAACACACATACGAGGAACTTACAGCTAAAAGTCCTCACCTTCAAAGAGGAAACACGCTTAACAATCAGACCTACTTTCAAATCATACAATCGTCCATTGACCAGAACCTCCTACGCAAACAAACCAGCCCATTTAAAAAAGACTTTTCTATATAAAGCAAGCATGGGAGCAATTAATTCCGAGACTGAAGGGTGAGATGGTATGTGGTCTTCATCTTACAAACCACGACCGGTTTTTACTATTAATACCAGCGTGCGCGGGCAAAACACTGTACCGGAGAGGCCGGGTTACAACCGGCGGGCGCATTGGACAAGGAAACCGGCCCGTACAGATCGATAAGCTAACGCCCGGCTGGGTCGGAACTGAAGTGTCTGATGGCCGCACGACAAGGTTATGGTGTAAGCGCAGGAGGGCACCCGCGCCTAACGTGGAGAGGCCGATCGTGTTGTGGCATCCGTAACGGGTGAAACACGAGTGGGAAAAGTTCGGTCTGGACAAGCCATGCGTGTCACGAATTCACAGGAAGCCGTGACGTCAGAGATTAGCAATCATGGAGGTCGGTCAAAATGCTGTGAAGTCGTGCGCGTGATTGAACATAATACAACGACTGGTGGCAGCAAACATTAATCTCTATAAATAAATGCATGTGCCACCCGGCTTAATTTTATCGAATTTCAACAGGCCAAATCAAGCTCGATGACAAATGGACAAAGAGCCTTGTGCCCTATTTAGCAATAGCTTGAATTCCTCTCTAGTTAGCCTTTTGTAGTATATCTGGTTTTCTTCGTAGGCTTACATCGATCTCACCTTTTGAAACGTATTTCTTTGGCTAAGGCGCTGACGAAGCTATTTAGTAAGCTGAGTTAGCCAATTTTAACTGTTTGCCAGTACGTGAAATCTGACTGCAAGAAAGCGTGTACACGGAGCTGTGCACAGATTGAAATTTCTGTTCACTTTATGTACTTGTACCGGTATCTCATCCTAATAATAGTGACGCAGAGGATGAATCGTCTCAACCAAACAAGGGGCATTTAAAAATTCATCGCAAGTGGATCAGTGTAATAAATCTACGTCACAAATCACAGTCGAAATGTAAAGCGCTTTGATCTTAGTTGAAAGTGCTATATATATGAACACGTTATTATTATTATTATTATTATTAATTATTATTATTTTAATTGTCAAGTAAAACCAAAAACAGCAAAATACCGTAGCTGGTAGAATAATTGCGTCAGAATGTCCAAAGTATATTTTCGATGTTATTTTATATTACTATTTTAAGACGCTTTGTGAGCGAATAATCGTGTCCGACGCATCATGTTTGTCTTGAGGAGTCGCTAAATTGCGCTTCGTCTCCTATAGACACACTTCCGGCTCATGCGAGTAAAGAATGCCAAGCATGCCATTTACAGCTCTATACAACTGAGGCCTCTTGCGTGAGCAAATCGTTCAATCCTTGGCCTAGCCTTCCGTCAGTTTCTAGAGCCCACTTCGCCTTTGTTTGCAGGCTGGTTACAGGACCTTCGGTCGTGGATTTAAGGGCCACTCGAGTGGTGTTTGAAGACAGTGGGGCGGTGTCGCGTTGCATGGGATGTGGCGCACCTGCGGTACGGTGCACATAGCTATATCTGCGCGCCCTTCATCACTATACATTAAAAAAAAATGTTAAAGTTGCTCTCGCTCTAAATTCATTCCCTTGATTTGAGATTTTTGCTGGTCACAGATGGCCATGCAGCTTAGTGTCCTTTGTGTACCTCTCTGACTGACTGATTGACTGTCATGTTTGTCTTCGACCGGCTGATAAAGAAATCTATTTAAACTATAGGTCCGATTTTGTTGTAACTTGATATGTACGTAAACCGGGATGCTTTATAGATGAAATTTGAAGTCACGGTCATCAGTATGTTCAACACGTCACAAACAGATAGCCGCCAACAGCCGGTGTTTGTCCACGAACACGATTCTAGTTGACATGTGTATTTGTGAAGGTCCATCATTTAATTTGTCATTTGTCACCTCGTGTATCTTCATCATCGAGTATAAAGAATATTCTTAAAGAAGTTTCACATCAATTTTAAATATATATGAGAGTACATGTAGTTTTTCATTGTTTAAAATGTTATATATTTATTCGACTTGTAGTGTTTTTTTTAATAGTGGTTTTGTTCTGGTGAGCTGTCCAACCATATGAAATTGCCTTTTTAAGGAGATATAAAGTATTTTTTTATTTCAGTTGAATTGAATTGAATTTATAAAGGCCGGGCAATGCTTTCGCATATGAAGACCAACGTCAATGAGTGGGCTGTATCTGCACACTCATTATACCAGTGAATAGCCACTCTGAATCAATTGAAAAGAATTTTGTGCGCTCTAACTTTGGCTGTTCTGTGATCAGTTGCTTTATTCGGCTTGCCTCGTCTTAGTATATGCTAAGAATTAGAATTAGCACTTTGTGAACAGTGATGTCTGGAAGTCCATGCCAAAACCAGCCACATTTTTTTTAAGCATTAGTCTTGAAATTATGCAATAAGTTGTATTAAAAATCAATGAAGAAATAACACAATCACGGAGATCATAAAAAAACGAACGAAAAGCCAGTTGTAAAATTGCTGCTTGAAATTGTTCTGACGACTGAAACTCAGAGCTTTAAAGCAAAATTTTCAACCGAGAGACATAAAACTCTCATCTGTTTCGCTCTCCGAACCTCTGACTTCTCCCCAGTGTACACACATTTGTCCCCAGCCCAAACCCTTCAGCATCATCACGATTTTAAGTAAATATCCACTACTTGAACCTCTTCCTCTTCCTTCTCCTTCTTTTCCCTTCTCCTTCTTCTTGTCTTACGTTCTGACGCACCCCCCGTGGCACTGCACGGTGTATTATTTGTTAAACGTGCGCTACCTTTTTTTTCATCGCGTGCTCTCCAGTGAGAGAGTCTTCGCTTGAGGCAACGCGAAAATGAATGAAAACTCGACAGTCATCTGCAATAGAGCAAGAATGCTGCTGTGTTCAAGGTACGTGGGGTCACCTGCTTGTTGCGCATTTTTGTTGTTCGTTTGAAGCAACAGACGTGCTCAAGGTGCATAACATTTCATTCCAAACGATACCTTTTCAGACTGAAACGTTCCACACGGTATTTGTTAAAACAGGCCTGTCGATCTTCACTTTGAGCAAAGCTTCTGTCATTTAATCGTTACACGTACTTGTCCGGGTAATTGCAAATCTTACGTGGATTCAAATGGTTTAAGATTATGTTACCTTTGCGGCAACGATGTGCACATTGAAGAACTAATCGGTAATTGTTTTAAAAAAAAGTTTCTAATAGTTTGTGTAAATCTCCCCGTGAACAAAGTACGCAAATTGTTTCAGTTTATAAGAAGCAGTTTTATTTTCCGATCCGCAGTTCTATCTATACGCATTTTATTGAAATTACCCGCGTCATTGTTATACGTATCGTAGACATCATAGTGAAAGAATGTACGAAACAATTGTTGTTTAAGATTGCAGAAAATAAATCATAGGCATTTTGAATAAAAATAAGTTGACCACAAAATGGCCGACATTTGGACACGGTACACGTCTAAGTATCAAGGCGCGAGTGTTACTGTCGTTTGTTATTATGACGTTCCATACCTATTAGCGGATGTCAGAAATAATGGTATCACTCTTACAGGTGTTTTTTTCCATGCATCTATGGGTCAAACGCTAGTTACACGGGCTGTCAAAATGACCGGTAGGCGAGTCTCTTTGTCGGCCGGCTGCAGCATTCAAATTCCCCCTCGAGTAAAGACGTCGCTGATCCGGCATTATCGAGTGGAGAATTTTCTTGCCAGTGTGACATCACAGTTATCGACAATTCCATTAGAATGGGGGACATTCAGGAGTTAAGCCCCGAGAAAAATAAACGTTGACGCAGGGCTTCGATTTTGTTTATTGATGTAAAGTTTTTTTTTAACCGCTCTAAATAATGCATTATGTATTTTGAGAGAAATACTTAAAAGACCACACAAAAAGTAAACATTTGAGCTTTTGGGGGCTCATGGAATACATTTTGCTTTGAAAACTGCTATAAAATACACCTTTGTGTCATATGTACTTTTATTTCTAATCGTTGTTGCCATTTTCAAGGTCATGGGGGTGTGCCTTTTGGGATTTTTAAATTACTTTATTAATATTATAATTAGTTATATATTAATTATTATAATTATAATTAATTATTAATTATTATATTACTTTATTTAAATATCAATTTAGATATTCTTAGCAAAGCTGTTGGATTCGCCATTTGAACAGAAAACCCCTGAACTGGAAAGTGTCTCAAAGTTGCACATAGCGAGATTTTCAATGGGCATTGCAACACGTGCACAGTTGAATGCAATGATTGCGGGCCCCGCATTCAATTGTGCGTTGCATGCCCGTTGGAAATCTCGCCAAGTGCAACTTTTTTAGTTTGGGGTTTCAGGAGCTTCAGCGCTTGCGCTCTCGTTATTTCTTACACGGTCTTCCAAGTGAGGTATCAAATTGAACCGGAAAGTTTCCGTGACAAAACGTTTATTTCGGACTTTTTGTGTGTACCGCGAAATGTTCAAACAAGGATGAAAATAAAAACTGCTTAGTTTTTTGTGTGTGCCAGGTGTATATATGAGCCTTTATGTATGCATGTGAATTAACGAATAATGACATCAAGATTTTTCATCCATGTTTTTCAAATTTCCATTCCTCTGATACACCTGAAAACAAGAAAGTACTCCTAAAAAGGATACAGGAAAAACAGTTATACAATTGTGGCAGTGACGTGGTAACCTCCACACTGTGACAAACATAAATGTGGAGGCTCACGGGTGCGCTCAAGCATTAGGTCGGATCGGACACGGCTATCAATCACTTGTAATCCCTGTTGATAGTAATACATGGTCGACTGCTTATAAAAACAAAGCCCGGCATTAGTACATCCGAGAATAGATCGTTGCATTCACAGACCGTATATGCTTCTCCCATTTAATTGCTTAATTTGTCACAGAGACACCCGTTTTGTTGCGCACTTCAAGTTCAAGTGCAGTGTACTTCCCCTCACAATGCTTTCAGTCGTATTTTATGCATTATTTAAGAAACTGATAAACGAAGCGCGTCGTATGCGCATTTCAAATCGCCGTTCAATATGCATGACAACATACAGTCCGCTGATGCGTTTTGTGAGCTCAAATCAATTTTTCGGCTGGTTGGGAAGCAGGGGCAGACTTCATCTCTGCATAATCGAACCAACTAAAAACCGTTAAAAGGGCAAGCGTTATTGCCACACTTCCAATGTAAAACCTATAGTGTTTAAACTTTGAACACATTATAAACACATTTTTGCAACGGTTTATAAACACTTTAACGCGTTTAAGGGAAGAGGCGTCATTGACCGCAGCAATGGGCGTAGGTTAAAATCCGAGTCTGATTCGTTTCTCAGATATCCATGTATGTACGAAAAACAGAGCCTCAAACGCCCGGTTGAAGTTTTGCAGCCGCTTGTTAATGTAGTTTGATTTTCGAGAACACTTTAAAAAAAAAACCCAGTCCGTTTAGATTGTAAACGCATCATGAGCGGTGCTGTTTAGGAAGATAAGAAGTTTGGATGCGTTAGAAGTTAAACAATATGTTTAGTTGTTTCTTTACCGCGCCAGTGACATTCTAGTAGTAAATAGATGTGACAAAGAACAAAAACAACAATGATTTGTTAATAGTGACACATTTAAGCGCAACAGCTTCATCACTCAGTGACGCTCATGGCGCTATACAATGAGTAATTATACAACTTACAAAATTTAAAAATGCTGAGCCCAAGACATATAAATTGCAAGGTACAAGCCGAAAAAGAGACTAGAGTGTGAACAGGTAAATAAAATAAGATTTGGAAAGAATGTAGCATCCAGACGCAACTTCTTTGCTAGTGCACAAAGTCTATGGACAGTCGAGTGAATTTTCAAAGCATTTTCGAACGAAATTTGAAATGTTTCTCAGTCGAAATTTGTGTCTTTTCAACACTTTTGCATTATTACTGACCTTCATTAAGGTCATATATATGATGAAAAAAGTGGCGTCAGGAAGCAACATTTTTTTCCGTTGCTTTACCCAAATGATCTCGCAATATTCTGACAATGGAAAACAACTTGGAATGGAAGGTAAGGATTACTTAGATTCACAGTGAAGTTGATCACTGCTTCGGGTTGCAGTGAAGCTATTGATACAGGCAAATATGAGAAATGTCATCAGGAGATTGTGGACGGAACATTCCGGAGGGCTAAATGTGAGAGCAAATCCCGCGCCAGATCAAATACTGACACGCATCCTCAACCCACACGGCGCCCCTAGAGTAGAATCTTAACCAGAGTCAGTTGGCTTATGTTCAGAATCGTGACCGACTGGTCCAAAAGCTGCAAACTTGGCAGATGGATTCTTATAGCCCAAGAGAAGATATTTAGAAGGGGTGACGCCTGAAATTCCTTTGGGAAGGGTGCCTGATCTGCATTAATCTTAAATAGCCGCCATGTGATATATTTATTCCCATATTTGGGTGTACTTTAATTTTTTTTTTTACATTTTGGGCCATTCTTAGTTACGTGTGTGACACATTGTACATGTGACATTTGGGTAAGATTTGCTCTTTTGGGGATTCTACTTCCATATCCTTACTTAAATAATATTTTCTAAAGCATATAGGCCTACGTGACTGGATAATTAAGCCATGCCTGGATCTAAAAAAAAACACCCAAAAACCGCAGAACTTTGAAACTCTCCCTACAATAAGTTCCGGTCTGATGATGTCATGAAACCTTGTAAAGTCATTTGGCTTAGGCAAAGAATACCTATAGGCAATTTGGGAACATTTTGACGAATGGTTCTTAAATTATACAAAAGGAAAAAGAAAAGTCGACGCTCTTTGATGTGCTGCTAATGGGCGCCCTTTTAGGGGATGACGTCATCATGCTGGTTTTTTTGTGTGTCTCTGGAATTCCTCAACAAGCACTTCCATAATTTGTTTGTCTGTAGTAATAAACTGTTACCGGAAGTAAAGGTCAAATGGCTTTGTGCCCGGGAATCAAAATATTACTCGAGACAATGTCTAACTGATCACAAACAATGAGAACGGTACACCATTCATTCGAAAAGTTACAGTTCAAAGTAATTATTTAAATTTTGACCTTAAATTGTTTTTCGTTGGATACCTGATGACGTCATGATGACGTCACAAAATTCATCACATCTTCGGACGGGGTTCAAGCTCATACGAGGTTTATTCAGCATCCCATGAACCGTTTTGCCCAAAGCTCACAGAAATTTGATATGTATATATTTGAATTCGCTTGTAATTTGATATACGATAACGTCACAAAATGTCCATATTTTTGGACAATTGTTTCTTCAAGGTTTCGTCTTCATGCCTCGAACCGTTTATAGAAGAATTCCGTTGGTGTTAAATATTGCAGTCCCCTTCGTTCGTTGGTTCTGGCCATTGAATGCAACTATAATTTATGTTCTCGACATTATAATGCTGCTAGACATGATCTGATATTTTTGAAACGCATTTCTGGTGCTGCACATACAGTTTGTGGCTACATAAAAACTTTATTATGCCCTGCAAAAACACAAAAGCCATAAATCATGTATTTTTGGATGATGAGCATAATGTTACATAAACTCCAAGGACGTTACAATCTCCGTCAAACTCCATATTGAATTCGATTGATGCTGTTTCCTTTTTAACACTACTCTGAGCTGAAGAACCTGGTTCGTGGCTACACGGTAAAAAATAATAATTGCCTGCATTAAGATATGATAGGAAAACATGTAAGTTACAACCACCTAAAAAAACAACTTCTGGTCTCATGACGTCACCGTTTGGAAACTTTGCATATTAGTTTGTCACTTTCAATTAATGATTATCACTACTACAACGAGAGGCACCATTTTTGTGCCCTTTCAAGTGTTGACATCATGATTTTTGTGTGCTAAGCTTCCCGCATTAAACATTCGAATAATTTGTTCTTTAATCAAAATTGTCACTGCACTTCCCGTAACCCTGGAAATAAAGGTTGAAAGGTTTTGTGCCCGAAATATAAAGAAAAGTTTGCCAAATGCAAGGCAATATCTACAACCTCCCCCAAAATAAGAACAGGCTACTAAAAACAGTTCGAAATTTATAAATGAAATTATTTTATCCATTTTAAAACCTTAAATCGCTGGTAATTTGTTTATCGTGCCACAAAATGTACAAATCAGACTCCTCTTTTTTCCCACTAATTTCATATAAGATGACGTCATTATGACGTCACATTACATCTTGCAATCAAAGTTAATGTAAACACTAAGTTTCAGCTTTATGCTTCGATCCGTTTGAAAGAAAAGCTGAGGAAAAATATTGGCTAGAAAAAAAAACCGGTGATCGGATTGATGATCAATCACGAGCAAAGGGTGATCAAGATCGGCCCGATCACCCAAATTCTCATAGTTTTAAAACGGTGAGCGGCGGGTTGTGCCCAATCACCCACAACAACAAAGAAAGAACCAAGACATTAATTATGAAGACATATGAACGATCCAAAATGGCTTATGTTATACCCTAAAGTCGCGCGTATTTGCCTTTTCCTCAGATATCAAGTAGTCTTGCCAAACCTCAGTATTGATGATCTTCAAATTCACAAACTTACTTACTGGCACATTAACCCTAATAAAACCATGTGGAAAATGATGTGAACAATATTAACATCATGATATCAAGGCCAAACAAAAGGGAAGGAAATGAGGTGTCCGTAAATTGGGCAAAAAAAATAGGCGATGGGTATCCTAACATGAAGAAAGTGTCCATATGCCAACCCGTGCATTTCAAATAAACCAGGGATTGATAAAAAAAAACACCAAGACAAGCCAAGTCTAAAGCTGCATGGTCCCACAGCACGCACGTTTCAACCTAGCTGATACAGAGTGGTATTCACTGAAAGTCATGTCAAGCACCCGGTGTACAAAATGGGCCCGATTCAGCACATTTATTGACGTTACGGGAGTAATCCTATACATTAGCACTACTTGGCTCTCTTTACCAGTCTGCTACTAGTCTAAGTCCCAAGTGACAGTCAGTCAGTCAGTCAATCAATCAGGCTATCAATCGATCAATTAATCTGTGTGCCAGTTTCGTTAGTCAGGTACAAAGATGACACTAGGCTGGATCTCTGGGATCTGCAAAAAAGAAAGAAGAAAAAAAACCCCAAAACAAACAAAAGGAGATAAAGCGTGCGATCTGGCATAACTGCATTAACAGCAGAGATGGAATCAAACCGTTTAAGGCCAGTATAATCAAAACACATGTGTTTTGCCGCTGTCAATAACTCGTCATTGATAAGGTTTATATTAATGGTATTTTGGTAGTGTCCGTTACGCGAGGGCATGCCGCGCAACTTGGCCGCATCCTCGCTTATTTATCTACCGTCTTTTGACTCCCACTGGGGCCGAAGGTGATGAAGAGCGCCCCGAGCTCTCTCGGGTAATAAGTAGCAGGTTAAAGAGTGGCCGTAAGATGTATCTAGCTGTAAATGCTCACAGTTTAAGAGCAATACTAGGGTACAAGTTGCCCAGGAGACCCCCGACGGGAGTCAGTACTACTTAATATAGTTCTGAAGATCTTTGCCGTGAACATCAGTACGTAAAATGGAATTGCTAACATTTGTACGAGTATAAAGGTGTATTGGGGCAAATAGCCTGGGCAAATATCCCGCAAGAATGCCCTACACTGAGAAAAGTTCGCTTTAATTCAAACAAACATAACACTCCCCCACATACCAGGTATAAAAAATTAGAGATTGAACAATCATGGCTGTCTTACGATACAGGACTTGTGGAAGAATAAAGGCCAGAGATAATTTTTAAGCTTTTTGTTTTGAATTGTAGGCGGCAACGTGTCGCTAAGTGACACAATTTCCGATCGCCTCTCTACCACCCATGGTGTAATTGACTTAACTTACTTTACTGTATATCTGATTAAAACTATATGCTCCCAGGATCCCAGCATCTGATACTTAGGCTTCCTTCCAACAGCGAGCCTGGCATTTTCCCGAAGAAGACCTTAGCATACTGGTCGAAACGTCGAGTAGCTTTTGTCATAACATCGTTAGCTTTTATCATATTTTTTTTAAAGCCGCGTAGGATCAATTGCAATTACCGAAACATGACAGAAACCTTCTTCAAAGTGAAGACAGGGCTGGTATTGAAATACATGTGAAATTATTCTGTCTGAAATGGTATCGTTTAGAAGAAAACAATCAACGATGGCGTTTTCAAAAAACGTGCCCGGGCACTTCTCTCACACGCGTTAGCAACGGCATCCATTACGAGACCCAATGATTTGCATATATCTTTTGTCTGTTTTATCCATTAAAGTGAAGTATCCCCTGAGCTGAAACTTCAACATGTTAGTTTTCATGCGCCCTCTTTGATATACTTCAAAGCAAATTGTGTTGCTTCTAACGATAAAAAATACACAAACTGCACGTCTCGATAATGACCTACATGTACGTATCGTGCGTTGAGTTGACTTAAATTCAAAGCCTATAATGTTTAACGTTGCGGATAGAGCCTTGTGGAAACTCATGAGTTCATCGTTATGCCGTTCAGCTTCCCAAACCCTGCCTGACCAACTTTAGAGGTGATGCAGGGAGGTGTCGTTTTTCACAGTTTTCGCCGATTGCTGGCAGCATCAGACAGTAACCGAGATAGTGAATTATTCAAATTTGGCTCATATTTTATTCATTATCCGGAAAATTCTAGCCCAGTCACGCTCCATATCGATCCAGAACACGAAAAAAAGAAAAGAAAAGATTCTTCCAACTGTCCGACCTCTTTGCGCTGCCAATGTCGTGACGTCACTCAGTATAGCCACAGTGACCGTTTCATTACGCGCACTGCAGCTGCGGCCCAACGTAAACACAGTGTTTCGCTATGGCAATTGTAAACCCAAGTTTTAGGGCGAGTCATAAAAAAAACCGGAACCCCAAAACAAAGAAATATATTTCATAAAAAAACTATGTAGCACCAAAATGAATTATGACTCGGAAGCCCATTTATTAAACTACTTTTAAGTGACAAAATCATTTCACTTGCTCTACACGTTAAAATGTTATCAGTTTTTAAACGAAGAAGGCCTAACCCTAAAATCATGCAGTTTCGTTCTAAAAAGAAATTTATTGTGAGTTCTGACTGTTTGGAACAACAAAGAAAATGACACAGAATACTTGTTTCAACAACTGTAGTACACAATATCTTTATTAACAACCCTGCTCTGGCTAACAATAGGATTATGAAATCCGCTTTGTTTTAAAGACGGGCCTTCAAAAGGACTTTATTGAATATTTTAAACTTTTAAACTGAGGTCAAACTTATTTGACATCGTCAAATAGACAATTGTAACAACAATTCTTGAAATCGCATTTTTGGACGAAACCGATTTTAGGGTCATTTCGTTGAAATGGTGATATAATTTAAACGGATTGAGCAATTGAACTAATTTTTTTTCATCTAAAATGAATTTATTAGATTGGCTTACCTGTCATAATTATTTTTGATGCTGCATATTGATTTTAATATGAAATATATTTCTATGAGTTTAGGTTCCACTTTTTTTCTTTACTCACCCTGTAGCTGGAATCTTATCTGAGAAGCGAAGATAAGCATAAGTATAGTTTTTACTGGTGTGGTGTGGTGTGATGACAATCTGCTGAAAAGCACTTATTAACATTTTCAGTATATACTAATTTGTCAATATTCTCTATTATTAGGATGTTAAATTGCTGTCCGGGACGTGCGTGTTAAACGCACGTGGAATTCGTCGTTAAAAGGGATGCCTGTGAACCGTTGTTGAGGAAGGGAGGCAGTCACACTTCGTGCAAATTTAAAGAGTTGCATGTCAGATAATACAAAAGACGAACTTGCGCGGCTCTTTCTTTTCATTCTATTTCAAGAATAAATTGCGATAGGCCTACATGTAATTTGTTTGTGTTTGGTCATTTTAAGAAAAATCGAGTTTTTTTCATTTTAAAAGTTAGAGCAGTTAGAGCGAATGAAATGTTAGAGTGAACGGGAGAGGCGACAACGCTCCACTCGTTCTAGTGCCATCTCGGTTATAATTCAACATTTACAAATGTACAGTTCTTCGAAGACGGCAGCATCATAGTTCCATAAACTCAAACGGTATTAGGTAACACGTTCAATCTCATGATACCGTCTTTTGCTATAAAGGATATTGAAAGATTTATACTGTATTGGTACAGAGGATTGAAGTTTAACTTCAAATGCCCATGGCTAAAGGGCGTGCATAAGTTAAGATCGCAGGTGAAGACGTACGTAAAGCGCATGCCAATCTCTCCCGGTTGACGATAGTCTTATGCAAAGATGACAGCGATAACATCAGTTCGTGCACTTTGCCACTCGGTGCTGTATTTAATATTGAGGGAAGCGCACGCGAGTCACGATAGGGCATATCATAATCATATACAGATCGGGTGATGCGAAATCATGCCCGAGCAATCTCAGTTTGAGCCCACTTCCAAAAAAATAACCTCAGTCGGGTCAGAGAAAAGTACAACATTTTTTTGTGTTGCAATTGCTCTCAGAGAAGATATAAAAATCCATTTCCCAAATGAAAATGTATAAAGTTTCCCCGTTCATCTGTCCCAAACCATTAGCTGGCTCTCTTAAATCTCGTTGGCGCACTTTTGTTCTCTTTATTTTAAATCTTTTATCTTCCAAACCGAGACAGTAAGCCGCGTGTACAGTTACTACTGAAACAAGAAGTAAAAAAAGTAGTTATAGGAGAAGAAATATTAGGTAAGCGGGGATTCCTCTGGGGTTAATACCGGTGAGCGAATGCCCGGGCGGGCGAGGCGGCTTACTTCCGTTCTCGGTCCCACAAAGACGTCAGCGCGGTTTGGCCGTCCGTGAAATCGGAGGAAGGTGGAACGTGGGAGCGCCGTAAGCCACACGACATTATACGGGTCACCTTGGACGATTTAAAAGAATCCAGCATATTGTGTGCGCCTTTTGTAGAAATATTGATTCTTCCATTCCTGGTAACAAATATAATTAACAATGTCAAAATCTTGGGAAGAAAATAACAAGCGTGTCTTAGAAGTCTATCGTTCTGGTGAGAACTACATACCCTAGCTAAAATGTTAATATTTAATATTTTTTTCCCACAATCTGCTGTTATTTGCGTCATATTGGTTTTAAAACATGTTCTAGAAAATGCACCTATCAGACATCAGTGGTTGAAACCGTGTTGATAGCCTTTCTTTCTGTTTAAATGTACACACACTGAAATGAACAAAACTAATGCCAAGTCAAGTTTGATATTTCATACCAAACACGTCCGTGCTGTGTAATGGAGAAACGATAAAATATACATTTCCTTTCGTCATTAGTGGGCAACATCAGTGGGCAAAATCTTATGCGTAATCCTACCCGGGAAAATGGTACAACAATACATTCGACCAACGTTGTAAATTCATATTGACATGACGTAGCACTTGTCATTCAACCTTAACGTAATCCCCAATTCCCCGAAAGACCTCCCCAGGGCTCACAGAAAAATGAAACATAAACAGCTGTATTCCCTGCTGGCCTGCGTTCAAAAATGATTTCCAGCAAAAGAAACGGGAAATTCTAACCGAAGATCGTGCTGTCCAAATTTAATTTTCTCTGCAAATCAATCAATGTCGTAGCGTGCACGTGTACCACGCGGGAATTAACGAGGAAAACTCGCGGGTATACGCGTCGTGTAGTGACGCGCCGTCCGTGTTTTCACTACGAAAGCCTACACGGCCCAAGCCCTGAAGGTAAAACAAGTTTTAAATCGGTGTCACTGTCTTCAACGCACCATGTCGTAATTGTTCACCCCTCGAATCGACGTATCCGGAATTAATTGCAGATATGGGTATCGGGTATAAACGGGTGTCGGGTAAACGAATGAGTATTCGCTGTAAAAAGCTATATACAGTTACAATTTCCCATGCATGGTATATCTGCACAATCAGCCCCCCCCCCTCCCAAATGTATCGCATGGCACGGCGTCAGAAAATGCCAACTGTAAGACAATCGCTAATAACCGAGCACGTTCTCCTAATAGCAGAATCCATCATGGTTTTCGGTAATGACCGTTTGCGGTTTAATTAATATTATTACTTCTCTGTGACTGCGGGGGATTAGGTATCGGAAACTTGAAACTGTTTTCATAGTACGAGCAGTGACTCCAGCTGGCTGTAGGTAGGGAGGCCACGAACAGACGAAATCCCGTTGCCGTGAGAAGGCTATAAAGGTAAAGAAATCTAAGTTCATGAAACCATCCATGATTAATATATGACCCGGTGAAAGCACTCAAATTGTTCTCCTAATTGATTTCGTGTTTACTTTCAAATTGTGCCTAAGCGCAGATTTGGACGACCCATTTACCTAAAGGACTTCTTTGATGCTGATGCGCTTGCGTACAAATTGATCATGAAAAAAAAGGGCATTATACAAACCAATGGTCTTTTGTTTTGTGTAATAGATGAATTTTTTATTTGCACTGAAGCCGAAGGCCTCAGTGCTGTCTTTTGTTGAAAAAGAAAAGCTCCTCAATTCATAAAACGCCTTATAACCGAGAGCCTCGTTTTCAGGGCTAATCTGGGATTCGTCTATAACACGTCACGTGCTCCATGCGTATCAACCAACCATTTCCTCCCTTGTGCAATTTTGGTATTTTTAATTGTTTTGTGCTTGATCTGTGTTATGTGTCTGTCATTGTGCAGGGTTGGAGAGACACGCCCTATTGGCGACAGTGTTTTGTTTCACTTGCGTTCTTCTCCTTGGCCGCCCTGCGCTGTCCACGTTCTGTCTTTCGTGTGTAGTGTTTACTTGGTTTCTCACTGTTTGTATATCTTTTTGTTTTAATATCAAATTTTATGTATTTATTGTAATTGTGTGTATATATGTCAATTTGTCGAATAAAATATTATATTATACTATAACGCTAACGTACCTGCTAAGGAGCTGAACAATTAAATCTGTAAAATGTTAGAGGGTCTGACCTTTTCAATAGGAGCACAATTTAGCCCAAGGATAAAACAAGTTGGAATCGGCACAGGAATTCGCATGACGAGCATCTTTCGAAAAGCTCACATACTAGCCTAGATGCAATAAGATCGAGGACAATTTTGCCGATAAGTGTTATCTTTTAGCTTCATTCGCCGACAAAAGGAACTGCACCGCAACCAGACATTAAAGACAAAATGTCCAACAACGCTTAAATTGAATCATTTACGCATTGACGCGCATCATGATTTGTAAAGGACCGTGAGCTTTAGAGGCTCAAGATAATTCTCGAAACTGTTGAGCAAATGCTGCTGAAAGTTGGCACTTTATTTGTATAGGAGACAAAAAAAATACCCCAGGCTTAAATCTTCACATGATCATAAGTAGAACACAAATTGACAGTTTTTTTGGTCGTTCCTCGGGCACAAAAACTCGACGGCCCTTCTACTGCTGGTCAATTTGTGTTCAAGCGCTCTGCGCGTGGATTGCTAAATGAAGCCGAAAAGGGTTGATACAGAACTTAGGAAAGCCACTTTTCGTTCCCTTAGGTGTGAGTCTAGAACCAAACTTTAAAGGCAAATTGATAGATGATTTTGAAGACCGAACTGTTGAATTGACTTACTTAAATTCATATTCATATTGTTGAGAAGTCCTTAGATGATGCAATATTCATTAGTCGCCCAAATTGACCATTTACATACTGTTTAAAAAACCCAGGTAAAAACAGAAAATTTCTGCCAATTTGGATGCAAGGACCACCCCCCCCCCTCAGAAAAAAACACGGCGAGCTACAAATGAAGACAAACAGTAAAAAAACACACGATAAAACAGGAGTTCGTGTTAATAAACAACCTTTTCTGCAATTTATATTTGAGCATGAAAGGAAAACAGAACCCGGACGTGTGGTATTTTCTTGGTCACTTTACAGTAACTTCAAGTACACAAGCTATTGCAACTGTTTTTGACAAAGACAAGAAGCTGTTTTTATTACGGAAACTTTTTACAATGCACCAAAAGGAAGGCAGCTCGGCCAATAACCGATAATGCGCGCAGTTGAAATCTAATGCCATATTTAAGAAACAAATGCATTTTTTCCCTTCCGCTTCTTCTTTACGCAGGTGGGCTCTTCTCACATCTAAATCCGAAATTGGCATTCTGGACGAGACATCATGTCCAACACAAATGCGGAACAAGAAGGGAAAGTAGGGGGAAAAAAATCCGGAAATTGAAATTTTACACCGAATTGGCGCCAATACACGCTGGCGCATGACGTCACCGCGTCTGTGATTGCGCGCCAAGAGAGCTTTTGACAGCGGATTATGAGCCGGCTGAATTGCTATGATGATCGGTGAACATGTAAAGATCGTGTTGCCCGATCCGTTCTTTAAATACCCTACACCCCGTACACCCGAGGGACTCGGAGTAAAGAAGTAATGCAAGAAATTGTCTAGGCATGCCCACATATTTTGTCTTTCCTGGAATATTAATTACAAAAACCCACAAACTTGTCACATGGTCAGCTTTGATGACGATACAAGATAACCACAAGTAAACAATAACAGACACTGGTAACTGAGACAGACATTCCCATAGCCTTGTGCACAATTTTGTTTCCAACTTGAGTGACATCTTCCCCAAATTCACGAATTTTGGTGTATTTATGGTGTGGACCCCCAAGCATTCGATCTAGCCTATTTACGACTTTATTTTCCCCCTATTAGAGTCTACCAAAGGTATAACGTCTGACGCTCAGGTGTTTCCGAAATTGTAGTTTTTACGGTTATACACATTGTCTGTAAACACGGTTTTATAAATCTGTATACATCTACGATCATTTCTTGTAATATTTCATGCTGCTGAAAATCTGTGTTATGAACAAAAACATACAAATTGGGGCGTTCCCAAAATATCTTTCAAGAAGAGGCTACACGGCCTGTGCAACCATTTACATACGATTTAAAATTAGTAACGAAGTTCGATTGAAAGTAAAATAATAACAAAATTGCCTCAAAATCTAGATTTGGTAACCTAAAAGGAATCGTTGGCCGATTTCCAACGAGTTATGAATCTGGAGATTATTGTAATACTTCTTTAAAGAAGTGGAACATTATCGCTGTAAGAATTATTCCCCTGTCAAGCATCAATGGTCGCACTTGAAATGTTCACAGACTCGGAATCTGGATTAAGGGAACATTAAATCTTCTATATAAAGGTCAGTGCTATTTACCCGACCCAGAAGCTTAACCTACGATATAGCCTCCAATAGCCAAACAATAAATGTTTTAAGATGATTACGTTTTGAGACAAAACAAAGGATGGCGCCGCCGTGTTAAAGGACAAGTCCACCGCGAGGTTCAAGTCATCGAACAGTTCAGTGAGTGTAAGTTAAACTGGTGTCGTATGAAAATTGGACTTCTCTGAAATCTGGTCTCTTCTACCTAATATGGACTCTAACCCTCACACGTGATCTGTTAATTAATGTCCTAATTATGTCCACTACCAAACTAAGGATTGCGTAATGCAACCAACGAGTCTATAGGTTCCATACTGTGCCTAAATTTACACTACCTAAAAAGGAAAACAACGGAATAACGATATGGGATACTCAAAATATCAATTAAATTAAAAAACAAGCCAAGGTGAGCAAATGAAAACTACAATAACAATAAACAAAGATAAATTAACCGATAAACGGACAATACATGTATACCATAATAATTATTTGAGCACTAAAAATATAAAAATGCGTCAATGTCTTTGTTTACTTCAGTAAAAAAAGACATTCAAAAATCGATTTATTACCATTTAAGCCTTTTAATATTACGAATATACGAAACTCTTTCTTTTGAATTTTGTTTGCAGGTCGTATACCTTTAACGTCAAGAAACGTGTTGCATCGGACCGACAATGTAAAACCGCTTCGAGAGAATCGCAAACTGACGTGCAGTGAGAACCGAAGATGAAATGAAATTTGCCCCAATTACGAGAGTGTGTCAAGGAAATTTACGGGAAATCGAATTTACACAAAAAAGGAGAGTCAAGGTAGGTTCATAACTGGGTCTAACCATAAAAACGCTTCAGGCACTTAAAACACTGACACCCGAAGAGATGTTTCTTACGATGGAATTAATGTCGATATAAATTCAAGAGCCTTGGTTCGCTATGCCGTTGGGCATCATGCAGTGAATATAATATATATATATATATATACCATCACAGGTCTGATCAGCTATTAAAGTGCAGTGTATAGGCGAATTCTGTTTGAAGTTAGCCAATGGCGGTTCTACGGGGGGGGGGGATAACCCTAACCCCCCCCCTAATTTTGTCTAGCCCCCCTCCCCCAAAAAAATCCATTACAAAAGAAAATGCACTAGCAAAATGTAAGAATGTGACGTTTATGCGAACGGTCTCCCCCTAAATAAACAGTCGTGAGAAGGGTGCATTTTTACCCTTTTCTTTCATATAAACATTCCAAATACCATCTCAACTCCCTGGGGAGTATACAGCTCGATGCAGCCTGTTAGGCGCAAGGAAGCTACTTCAATCACAATAACCATCTCTGCCCTCACAGGTACCCTTTACTCATGGTTAGGGGAGAAGCAATGAGTGACAAAGTGCCTTGCCCTAGAGCACACGCACCGTAACCTCAGGCTGGACTCGAACCCTGCAGAATTCCCCGCAGACCACGAATTCAATGCCCTTAACCACGAGGCCATGGCGCTCGTATTGAAATTGAACTCATAATTGACGAAATGTCTTATTACACAACACGCCACTGCTGCTCAGCATGAATGCAGTATCCTCACCCTCATGGAACATCGGTGAAATAGTTAGCTCGTCATAAACCGTGAGTGCTGCAAGCAAAATGAATATTTCTGACTATGACTAGGGCTGTTAAGCGCACAATGGAGATTAACAATGAAGCCGTAGCAGCTACACTTGACATATTTTACACACTGCCATCTTTCATTATAAGGTTGATATTCGACGTTTATTCAATCAATTTATTTTCAATGATGACCAGTAGCAAAGCAGCTTTAATGGCATCATTTGTATTTATCCGCAAAGTAACCCACCGAATTATTATCAAAACGATTACTTGGATTAATGATTGCACTGCTACTAAACACCCCGTGAATGTATTCCGTCCGGCTTGCTGTCATTTAGAGACATCAAGAAAATTAATGCATAGGCGATTTCCAACGATCAGTCAAGTGACTGATTTTTGGGGGGGGGGGAATAAAGTGTGCCATCGACGAAATCTTTCTTCGTGATCAAAATGTAGTGCATGGTAACAGTTTTTAACTGTTTCTCAAAAAGTATAATATCCGATGAGCTGAAACTTCACTAGATTACTTTTGAACACGCTATTTGGTTTCTGAGTGGTGATGTTATTGGAAACGAACAAAATATAGGAAAAGCACATGATCCTATATGTCTTAAGATCTGTGCAGATTTAAAACACACGTAGTTCACATTCCGTGATTCTTAGTTTAATTTGTGTTGGTATCTATAGTAGTTCGTTACTTGTTGATTCCGCAAGAACTAGAGCCACCTATGACACTGTATCTCACACCAAAACCACATGAGTTTCAGAGAAGAAAGAAGTACTGAAAAAAGGTAGAATGATGGAGAAGCCACGGCCTAAATTCCGGTGCCGGCGCGGTTTCAATTTGAAAGTCCAAATATGTTTAGCTGACAGCTGTTCCTGGGGCGAGCAACACAAAGCTAACAACATTCATTTGTTCCATCACCGTCGCGGGCAATTGATGAGGATTGTAAAATGTCAATAAAGCTGGCTGATTGGCTGCGAGCGGTTTGTTTATTCCAATGATTGGCAAATCGTAGATTCTCTTGTACGCATGGTCGAACTTAATATATCCTCGACGAATCCCTGCGGTACGCATGCCCCCGAATACAGAATGCCTAAAGGCGAGGAAATGTGATATTTTAATGGAGACTTAACCTACTATAAAAAAAAGGTATTTCTGTCCTCAAAATCCCATCTAACCGGGGTTCAAATTCTGAGGGGAAAACAGCTTGAATTCCCCCACCACTGAAGAAAATAATATGAGTTACTGCTAAAACATGACTTGTTTGCAACACCCGGATATTACTATGGAGTAATGATACTGACTGAAGATGTTTACCTGGTACACATGTTACAACCACAAGGCTGTCATGAAACCCAAAAAACACGGATAGAGAAAACAAGTTACAAAAAAATAAATAAATGTAACCCTAACCAATGATGTCCTGGTAGAAATTCCTCCCGAAAAGAATTAGAAATTTGATAAAAAAAACCCAGAGAAGCTGGAACATTTTTAGTGAAGATAGCTTGACATATGCTTGCTTTTGTCTCGAATTTTTTTAAATTTTTTTATACAAGTCATTTCAAAAATTATCAATGTACATAGATGAAATACTCTGCAACCGTTCTCATCTTTCCGTCTCTTTGTCTGCCTCTCTGTCTTTCCGTCTTTGTCATATATCTCGTCTTCGTCTTGTCCTTTCAATGTCCTCTTTCGTTCCTCCAAATTGATTACTTAACCATGGGAGCATCCGTCCATAACCGGATTAATACCAAATCCCCGGACGACGCCGGATCATTCCGGAGATGACGTATATCCATAATAGCTTGAAAAGTAAAACCGTGCCACGCACCGTGGAAGACCCGGTCGAATTATTCATTCACTTTCATGACACGGAGGGGAAACTGTCCATCAATATCCAGGAAGAGAGGAAGAAAATTTGATTTTTAAATTTCATTTCATCGCCAGGAATCACTCCGTAGAGCCTGCAAGCTCCTTCGGCAAGCGGAGGTTAGAGATTCGGGCTTGACCGGAATCTGTTGAATTTAGATTTTGTTTTAATGTGTTGTTCTGGATCTATGAAACTTGTGTCTTTGCGGGAAGCAGGTACGTTTGAAGTCGAAAGCCGTCCCAATTTGTAATAGAAACCCCGATCCTATAGTCTGTCAAAGAAATCTAAGGTCCTATAGTTTGGTTGAAACTCAAAGAAACCGGAGGATGTGTGAGGTGGTTTTTTTTAGTGATAGACGAAAGAATGGACGGCAAGCACGGAAGATTTCAGTAAAAGTACACAGAGCTGCAAATTGAATTGACAACTCCGTAGACAGTTCAAAATAACGCCAACTCTTTTCCTCCAATCCAATGTAGAACACTTACCCTATTTTAAACACCGTCCATACATCATTTGCTATACTGTAAAAACTGTTCGAACACATTTCTAAACACTTAAATCGCACTTAACTCTTTACACGTGTTTGAATCTATACGACGTGTGCAGATTTGCGGATGTCCGTGACGTGTTTATAGGCACAGTAGGAAAGTCTGTTAGTATTTCAAGTGTTGTAAACGTAAATAGAATATCGACTTATCGGTACATGTCGAAAGACAAGTTAACTGTATACTGCACACTCTTTGTTTGTGTGTGTTTATGTCACTAAGTGTCCCAACCTCTTGCCTCCAAACGATAGACTTTACTTTATACAATGTAGGGCCTATGCTTAATGTCACCAACAGGTACTAAAAAAGTGATTAAACCCTGAGCACCATTTGTACAGTGTAACTGCATGTAGGCCTACACCATGCTGTACTCCTCTGACAAGTCTAATTTATGTGTCTTACACTAATTTATTATTTATTGATAAGATTACATGCTCAAACAATTCAAAACTGGTTTCCATTGGGGCCCTGCAAACAATTAAAATGCCTACAAACATAAATACAATACGTTACAATGCAATGCAATGCAATGCAATGCAATGCAATGCAATGCAATGCAATGCAATGCAATGCAATGCAATGCAATGCAACGCAATGCAACGCAACGCAACGCAACGCAACGCAATGCAATGCAACGCAACGCAACGCAATGCAACGCAACGCAATGCAATGCAATGCACATTGGATAAATGCAAACTTGTGAAGCAACTATTATAAATACATTGTATTGTAAAACTAGTGCAACTACATGCACAGTCTGAAACACCATCGCTAACAGGCTTTAATATAAGGCTAATTCAGTAAACACAAATAATTTAGATCTATCTCGTGACATCAATAAAATATGTTGCTATAATTATATTCACTGATTATGGGAGGGGCGGAAAACCTGCGGAAAAAAATCCTTTTGGGAGAAAACGCGGGGAAATTTCCATCCGGCTCGTTGTTATGGCCCTTACTCTAACCCTTACCTTGTTAAAATTAGTCATAATTATACAAGTGCTGACAGAGGCACTTGGTGATGCACACCGTAGCAATCACAAAGAACAGGTAAACATAAACCCCTATTTGATATTTTTTTCCCACTCCAATGTTTATCTGCGGCTTGAATCATCTTTTCAATTATTCATGGAGTCTTCACTTTCGTCCTTTGACAGTTTACTTTATTTCAGATTGAATGTTTACCGCCGGGGAATTGGGGCAGTTTCGAGTCACAAGTCGATTTAAAAGCTAAAATTTCATCATGACGTCACACATGTATGTACATCTTGGGATCAAGGTTAATGTTAAAACCAAGATCGAACTTTATGCGTTGTTCCGTTTGAAAGAAAAGCTGCGGAAAAATATTGTCCAGAAACATAAACACAGAAAGAAGATCCAGCACAAAACGAAAATGTGATGGAGAATCCACCCAATCAGCCAAAAGTCCAACATTAATTTCAAAACGGTGATCGGGTTGTGCTTGATCACCCAATGACACCATGAACACAAAATATATCTTACGGAAATAAAGGGTGATCGAGATCGGCCCGATCACCCAATGCTAACCATTTTATCACCCAACGAGAACAAAAATGGAAGTCTGAGGAATGAGTTGTTGAGCACATATCACAAATGGTTCCGTTCGCTGGCTCTTGCTGTTGAACACAACTGCATAAACTGAAACAGACTGAAATTTTAACACATCTTTGCTGAAAATGCGTAAAAGGAATTGTCTTCCTGCTTTGTATTCTTGAATAATAATTTGCATTGATCAATTATTGGTTTCAACAGCTAGACAGTCAACCAAGTTATGAAAAGCAATAGAAAAGTGGACAGTGATCGCTGTTTACTCTTAAACCACATGAAATGTGTTCCTGACTCGGCAGATATATAGGCCTATACATAAAACACGGAAGACATGGTCTAGTTTTTGAACCGCTTGTCTGGAGCTGCACATAAAAAAATATGGCAGCTCAAAAATAGAAACCGTATTGGTAGACTTCAGTATGGAGTTTGGAGTTTTATGCAACATACGCTTAACATCTAAAAATAAATGTATTTTTAATGTTTTTCTTTGTCTTTGCATGGGCTAATAAAATTCTGCTCCGAGCTAACGAAAGAATGGCACGAAAGATTCATTGTCTGCATTTAAGGTACGAGAGGAAAACTAGCGAGAGACGATTCCCAAAAAGAAAAAAAAATGAACTAGAATAAAAATGTTTAATACTTTGTCTGATCAACAAAATGTTGTTGAAATCACAAATTGTTGTACAATCCTTGCTACGATTCGATTTTCAGGAAAACAAATTGTAAACTTTCCATTTACGTCGTTAACGGAATGTTAGGAGTTCAGCAAGCGTTTACCAGTTAATTTTTTTAATTTTTTTTCCTAGACAGCTCAGTCAAGACACAAGGTCAAGTTTGAGAACACTATGGAAGCTTGTCTTGTAGATGGTCTGTCAGCGATAAGCACACGGGGGGAGGGGGGATTGACAACTCCTTTGCGGGGCCATACACCACTGATCGTGGTATCATGTTTTTGAAGCGCATGTCTGGAGCTGCACATAAAAAAAATATGGCAGCTCAAAAATAGAAACCGTATCGGTAGACTTCAGTATGGAGTTTGGAGTTTTATGCAACATACGCTTAACATCTCAAAATAAATATATTTTTAATGTTTTTCTTTGTCTTTGCATGGGCTAATAAAATTCTGCTCCGAGCTAACGAAAGAATGGCACGAAAGATTCATTGTCTGCATTTAAGGTATGAGAGGAAAACTAGCGAGGGACGATTCCCAAAAACTTCTCTCACCAGATATTGAAAGACCAATGTTGGCTCTGATTAAATCCAGAAGGAAAATGTTCTGAGAATCCTGGCAAGTTGACTTTTGAGGGACAAAAATAGGGTAAAAATTACAATTTTGCAAGTTCTAAAAACATGTTTTACGCGTGTTCTAAAAATAGCACAAGGGTGACATTTATAACATTTTCTTTTTCTCAAGGGCGAGGATGATACTTTGGAATGATATAGTTGATTTTGTGATATAATTTTGCATTTTGGCGGGGTGATTTTTTTTTAAATATGTTAGGAAACAGTTTTTGAAGCCCCAAAACCGGCTAAAAATGCCCAAAACACATAATGGCCTGTTACCATGGCAACGGGCCAAAGAAAAAATTTAGGCTCCATTTTGGTTATGCTCAACAAGTCCTTCCATATTTAAAAAATAAAACAAAAATGCCGAGGACACTTTTACGAAATATTTACGTACACCCACACATGTTTACGATACGTAGGGTGGACATTCCTTTGTTTTAGTGTAGTTAAGAAAAAAACCATTTTACTCACACTGTGAAAACTCTTTTAACCCAAATGTTTATCTATAATTCCCTGTAGTGTTTCTCTTCATTTTGTCACGGATAAACCTAACCCCAAAATGCCTCTAAACCTGTTTTCCAGAGAGGAGGAAACACTGTGTGGACGTGGGCAAGTCCACACAACGTCGCTGCTACCTGGTTTATGTAGAAATCTTTGTTCGGAAGTCCACACAGTGAATGTAATGCTTGTACACTCTTAACATTTCTTCGACAAATATACACTGAATGAACAAAATAGTGATATAATAACAACGGCTCCCAAATTAAATGGTCTATAAACAATCAAGTACAAATAGATCTTTTTGAGTGCATCATCGGTGTAAATCTGCAGCCCTCATTACGTATGCAAATAACCACAGGAGTCGCACATGCGCAGTGGAAAGTGCTGCTGAAACGTAAGTGGGACAAGGGTTCATGCTAAATTTGCAGAAAAGTATCAACCTTATGCCCGAACCGTTTGGCAGAAATTTAATTCGTTTTAAGATTGACGCTTCTTTTGGTATTTTGCATTCACCTAAATTTGACCTATCGATAATCCTGAAAGTAAAGGTCAAGCGACTTTATACGTGACAATGTGAAGTCGCTAGGTACGTTCACCAACGCAGGATCTATCAGATCACAGAGTGTGATCATGGTGCTTCATTTTATTCATGAGTTATAATTAAAACAAATCGGTAACTTTTTACTAAACCACTTGTCATTTGATACCTGATGACGTCATTGTGTATCACATGACTGGCGCATATCTGTTTCCGGGTTGATGTTTGTTCCAAGTTTAAGTTCATGCACTATTCTGCTCGAAAGAAAAGCTGTGGATGTTTGTAGTAAGGACGTACCTGAGGGGTCATCCATAATGATCAAGATTTTCAAAAGCGTACAAAATGTACGCCCGGGGAAAGGGTGAACGACTCATGTGGGCATACGCTTTTCAAATTTTGCAAAAATGTCGATCAATATTTTCGGTTCAGTAATTTTTTGTAATATGCTGTCCAAAGATCTTTCATTAAAAAAACTCCGATACCTCAACTTGGCAATTCATGTGCGCAGCCATATTGTCATTCAGCTTTGTGCTGCGCGCCGTTGACAAACATACGCGACGCACTTTTTTTTCAGCCGCCACTTTCTGCAGCAATGAATAGAGCCTGAAAGTACGCCATTTTGTCTTCGAACCCTTCTATGGGCATTTTACACAGTGTTGCCCTTTCTCTTGCTATATTTTTTGACAGAATGATTTCTAACCCTAATCACCCCAAGAAACATCAATGTTGGAATTTTATCTTGGCATTCCACAAGAAAAAAAAAGAGAAATCAGTTGGAGATTGGTAGCAAGTACCACGTGGTGCAGCCCACGACGGTTCCATGCATGAACCGCATACAGCCGCGAATTTTGCGATGGAGCGTGATCTAATATGCAAATTAGACGCATGCGCACCAGTGTCACAAAGATGCAAAGCGGCTCTCGGGATTTCATTCATAGACAACGGCCGTACACATTCCACGCAAAACGTAACACAAATTCGTTTGGAGTCCGCAGCTTCCGGGATCGCATCGAGTTTGTTTTTAATGTTCAAAAAATTTCGTATTCTTTTTTTTTGCGTGACTCACTGATTGACTGTCCCACTAAAATGACTGTCACTTATTAGCTGGGCAGTTCTATCATATAGGATTACCGCGTAACGCCAATGATGGGTTTAATACAGCCCACTACATGAAATGAATAACTAGTATAGTTTAAATATTTTCCTCTGTTTTTAATTGCTTATACAGGGTGAGTCAGAATGATCTGGATCCAAGTTCACTATTTTTTGTGGCAAATAGAGTATATTGAGAAAAAACCCTGAGTGTTTCATATGAATGGTTACTACCTTGTCTTCAACAGGAATTTTGAATTTTCAAATTAGTGGCTGTGGTGAGGAGTTATGCCATTTTCATTGAAGTGGCTAATTTTCCAGCTGTACACGGAATTGGTTTTGCTTTTTTAAATGTGTCAATAAGTTCAAGTGAGTCAGTCACCATGACTAGGTTTTTATTTGTTATTGCACTGCTTCACACCAGTAGGCGATTTCAATTAATTAGTTGAACCATGGAACCGTGGTGAAGGTGTTAATTGGCGCATGTTCTTTGCTAGCGCTTTTCTTCAAAATGGTACAATGAATATACATGAATTTTTTACCAAAATACCAGCCTATAACATATCTCATTTGCACTTGTTTTGATAATTGCTACATATTGATATATATTGACAGTTACAAGTTCATACCATACACCGTTTAGGAGAAAACCCGCGGAGAAGTATTGTCCGGAAAAAAGAAAGAAAGAAAGATTAATCGTAACAGATCCAAAGAGTGGTTGGGTTGTGCCCGACCACTCAATTAAATTTCAACAGGTTACTTGTATAGTGCGCCCTACTTAGGACTTTAAGCAAATGTGTTGCTTTGCACAAAAACAGTGCACCAGGTACAAATATAATGAACCTTTAAGACGAGCTATAGAACGGTAATGACGCATCGGGGAAATGCCAAAGCCCAGATCTGTAGAGATTAATGCCCGTAATGCGAGATTCGAGCCATCTCGAAATTGTCACTGCCCCGTCAAATAAGAGAGAAAAAAGACCGGGTTTTTTATACCTACTCGAGCACCGCTGCTGAGATAGAGTTTCCGGCCGCCGAAACAGAAACACAAGATGATGGCAAATCGAAATTATGGTGATATTTTCGGCACGTAGAGGATAGTCTGAATAGCAGGTTAATAGTGGGTCCGTTTTGTTTTTATGGCTTCCGCGTGTGCCGGTGAGGCGAATGCCATTCCTATTAAGATCGCTGCTTCGGAATATCCAAGTACGTAATGTTCTCACACTTTTCTGTCCCCCAGAGTCTGTTCTTTGAGGGATTAAAGCGATTCTTGGTCAGCTTTTGTTGTTGATACATTAAGTAAATATGTTGATGCTGTCTGTCAGTATCGCAAAAAGAGATTTGTAAAAAAAAAAAAACTCTTAAAACTTTTCGGGAAAGTACTCTAAATGTTTCTTTCCAGCACTCTACAAAATAAAGATACATGTCTTATTATGAAGACAGTTTTTTTAAGGTAATAACGCTCAGGTACAATAACATTTCAATATGAATAATTATTTAAATAAAAACCCCGTCAATCTGTCTACATTCCAAGCAGTGTGTTTCGTTTATTTTTTTACCGGGATATGACGCCACGCGTCTTGGTCGGGATGATGACGTCACTAAATATGCGCAGCGAGGCTTCCGTTTTAATCTGCAATCATAAGACTCGCATTAAAGAAAATTCGGGGTAAAAATATTGCAGTAAGATTTCACACATCAGTAAGATTTCACACTTTACCTCGGTGTGACGTGTACACATAATATTCGTGACGTGTATGTGCACACATAATTATTCGATCTCGAGAGTGCTTCCGACTTTTGAGATTACCTCCCTTCGGAAAAGTCCATGTGGTTGAAACGTAAAGAAATGCGGATTCATGTCCGCTCGTTCAGTGGTAGTTAATAACGAGACAGAAGCGCGTGTGCTCTCTCAAGCGATATGCAATAAAATACGGGGCACCACTCATTTTTCCCCGGCATCGCAGGTCGACAATTACAAACAGCCGATTCCGTTCATCTCCGTGGTGATTTATGGCCGCGGGAAATCTGTGTTCCATTTAGGTGGATTTTAGACCCGATGATGTTTTTTAAGGCCGGCAGTGACGGGCCTTGTATATTTCCTGAATGATTGTCTCGTTCATATTAATAGAGTAGCATTTCGTTGGTCGTAGTGTAACGTTACCCGAACCAGGCCACTTCAAATTGATCTACAGAATGTAGTAATTTGTCAGTTTATTGCCAGGATGTTATAGGCCCACATGAAGACATTTTATTGTACTTGTGGCTACCTGTGTACCCACAAGATTGTGGACAATTATCTCTAGATCAGGTAAGTAATGTCCTACACGAGAGAGGGTCTAACTTGTAGGAGGGGCACTAGGGGAGAGGGGCTAATTTTATGGAGGAGGCATTAAATTGGTGTCGTCATAGTTACAAATAAGTGAGAAGGTTCAGGAAGCAAAACATAATTAAACAAGACAAAGTGAGCCTATTACTGGAGCACGCAATTTATATTTCATCGACTACAATTAGTTATTTCTGAGAGATAGTTCACTATGTGCCCGATTTTACCATTGCTGTGTTATCCAATACAATGGCACTGCCCAGCTCTTTACACCAGTTTACAACCAGGCTAGTCACATGTGATAGCCGGTGTATGATTTAGGCAGTCAGTCAGTGAGCCAGTCAGGAACAAAGATGACCTTTGTCCTCTGGTATAGCAGCTAAAGTAAACACTGGTTAGGCACCTATCAATTGTTTCCCCACTCCTCCCCCAGGGCTTCCCCGCCCAAGACGTGGGGATTGTCACTGTCACTGATTGTGACACAAAGTGACAAAATCCTCACTCTCGGGCAAAATTTAAGTGACAATCCCCGACCGTGCCTTGAAATACATATGTGGGGCGCACTATGTGATTGCCTTTCCATGCAGTACGCCAATGTTAACAATGCTATTTGAGTGACCAAAACCCCTACCCTGGGGCATGAAAAACGTGACCAAACCCCGACATCAGACATCGGGCAGCGCGCTGGGGAGGGGAAGGGGCGGGGGAAACATTTGATAGGCGCATTACGATCAGAGGCTAAATTGACAGTGAACTCTAACATAAAAAAATACCAACAGACAAAAAGGGCCGATTAGAAACTAGGCCCAGGTACACTTCCATGAAATCAGGAATGGTGACTGAATGATAAATGCCTCAACCGCGCACACAGATAGGCACTTGAAGCAAGCCTAACTTTGCAAGCAATATGTCATGTGCCATGTTTAAATCATGTTCAATAATGTCCCCACTGCATACGTTAACCCTCCCCCTCACTGCCTACCCCTGTCTTAAATCACCGAAGAAGGAGTAGCAGAGACAACTGTCCAGACAACTATCTGTGAATCAGCAGTACACGAGTCCCCAGCTATCCAGCTATTCCCCTGATCACAGTGCTCGGACCGTGTGTACTCGGCAATTATTTGCCGGGCACGAATCCTGATGACAAACGAGCTTCCGTTCGGACGTCTCAGTTAGTTTATTACCTCCGACCTGCTGTCGCGACTTCTCCGTACTTCACATGAAGACAAGAGGAGAAAATTACAAATCTTGACTGGAGATCTGCTTAATGAAATATCGGTTTTCGGATTCTGAGTTATGATTGTATATTTTGCATCGTGGAGGAGCACATATGCGGAATGCTTGCAGTATTGAAGATTTCTCTTCTGATTGATTAGGTAGTGGTTCTTGGAAGAGCCGTACGGTAACACTTGACATTTCGACCATTATGCTCTGATCGTCTTCAGAATTATGATGGCATATGGTTTGCTGTCCACGATTAAGACAAAACTTCCAAGCTCAATCGCTTGGGTAGTAGCGTGTATTTGGGTTCCAACTGGCTCACCCCTGGGATATGATACCCTGGAAATGCTCTTATAACCCTGCTCCCCCCCCTTTCTAACTGTAAAGTTCAGTCAAGAAAAATAAGCGAACTTTTAAACATTCCCTAAAACGAGAACAAAGTATTTCGGGTCTACCTTTTACATTGGGGCCGTCGCTGAGGGCACTTTTATTGATTAAATGTCATGAATAATGGTTCTTGTAAGACTCCTCGCACACATATTGACTAAAATTACAATTTCCTTGTATACGCCTACTGATATAACTCAATAGTCGCTATTTCCGATGGTTCTCTAAACCACGTCAGATAATGCCTTTTTGATAGTCTATTAATGGTGTTTTGCAATATGTTAGTAGTGAGATGAGAGAATGTAATTAACACACAGAAAATGTTAGATTTAATCCAGAATATACGGGCTATTTGGGCTAATCATTTCAGGGTCCAAAGAGGACATCTTGTGGGGTCAAAATAACACTCTTGCCAAGGTTTCCCGGTCAAAATGACACGGAAAAGGATCAAAGAAAATATCATTGTGATCAAGAAAAGTGTCATTTTTTTGTCCCTGCAAAACATTTGGCCAAGTAGAACCCAATTTTAACAAAATAATTCAGTCAAATTGTACAATCCACAGAAACTATGTCAATTAAACCGGAGTTATCCCTAAATGATCGTGATGAACGTTTCCCGATCAAATCGCAGCATTACTAATGCTAAGTTACTGACAAAGTAATACGACACAGTATGGCTGTGGTAAGTTTCCTTATTTTCAGAGAGTTCAGTAGCTGCTATGTATTTGTTTTGGTCTCTGCTTATCGCCCAAAGCTAACACTGCTTTGACTTAGTCAGTGGAGCACAAGTATAAGTACTTTGGGGTCTGAGGTCCGAATCCAACTCAGAATAAATACACAGTGAGCAGAAAAAATATTTAAAGATCACCCGGTTAACAGTATGTTTCCCTGCGACGTTTATGGAATGAAATTGAACTCGTTTAAATTGAACACAACTATGTCAGCAAGCCATTCAAAGAGCGGAATTGAGTTCTGATGATTTATCGTAATTCACTACCCTTTTTGAAACCCCTTTAAATTGAAAAAAAATCAGATAGTGTGCTTATATAAAAGCAGTAAAGCTATACAAACACGGAAACAGGTGATTCTCTGCTCTTTGAGATAGTCAACTTACACGTAATTTTGATTTTTGGCAGTGCAAATTGTGAGGAACACTGGGTTTGCAAACCCAGTGTTCCTCACAATTTGCACTGTCAAAAAGATGCAGCTGGTTAAATAGACGAGGGTCGAGGAGAAACGTGACATTTTCCAATTGCAGAAAGAAAAAAAAGCACAAGCATACCTTTCAGAAGATATCCCGTCAGCTGTTTTCCGGCTATGAGCGACGGAAGATGAGGTTCCGTACTTTCCTCGCGTTTTACTGCACTTGAAATGAAAGTTTTCCCACACGAAGCGGGAATTTTATACCCCGCCGCCCACCATTTGGGCCACTTTGTCCGCGTATCGTCTGCTGAGATTCCAGCAAATTGATTGGTTCCCCGGGAGAGCAGACGCGCGCGGCAATATCATGGGTGCGGTGCAGTCAGGAGCCGCGACACTTGGGCTTCTGGCGCTCCGTCAAGAGACGGCCGTTCTGATTGGCTTCGGGAGGATATCCGGCGTCGAGTGAACGATAACCATCGCGAACCCCGTATACGTACGTGCGTGCGATCACGATAGTGGCGAATTAATAACAGTCCACAATTAATAACGCACTATCTCGACATAGGGATGAAGAATTAGCGCAGTGACGACCGGAGTTAAACAAGAGCCACTGGGGGGATCGGAATAGGGAAAGAAAATTGCCACCATCTTTAAAATTAATTAAACTCAGACATCAACCAAACCGAACTTAAACCCAAATTCGTTTACCCTAAACCTGGAGGTAAAAACAAAAGTGTCCATACCAATTTGGCTAGGTTTAAACTCAACGGAACAAAATCGGCAGACAGAAACACGACCCTGCATGCTGTGGTTTTTTTTTTGCTATTGTTTTGGGGAAAGGTTAGGCCTAATTGGCGTCGCCACGCAGTCAGCATGCGTCTCCCGGGTTTGTGAATGCGTCAGTCGGAGAACCAAAGATTCTCATGTGAGGTATCTCTGCACCGGTCTCAGTTACGCTTTCTGAACCCGGAAAAGTCCTGAAACATTGTCCTACTGGAGAGGTATAACTGTGTCTGAAATTGATCAACTCGTGCGTGACAGATAGTGTTTTATGTTTGTTATTCTCATAACTCCTGCCCACGCTACAGAGTAATAGTTAAAAACGCGCTGCTCGTGCCAATCAACAAATTCCACTTGTCTTCCCTTGACGAATTTTCAACTTGTGTGTTTTACTTTAACATTGTTTCTTGTTTTGGGCGTCTGCAAACCTCTGTAAAAGAAGAAGAAGAAGAAAACAAGAAAAAAAACATACATTGGTTGCTTTTATACGCAGAAACATATTTGCCATGCGAGTAGACTGGTTCCCGGCCCCCACGTAATCGATACGAGTTTGGGGGTCGAAACCAGTCTACCGGTACCATGAGAGAGGTGAATCATTGTTGGGCTGCAATAATGCGAAATTTGTGAAGTTATTATTCCGTTACTAACTGCGGGCGGATTTTTTCTTCCAATGTTTAATTGAAAGCTGATTTGTTGGTATTGCTAAATATCAGCAAGTTCAAATAATATAATTGGATTTGTCAGTCATCGTTTAGTAATATTATTTATCCAAAAAGCCTTGCAGCACCGTCTTAGACTTGAATTGTAATTGGGCGTGCAGTTCTGCTGATCATGTTAATACCAAAGCAGATTGAAAAGAGAACCCCAAGTCTTTTATATAATTCGTAAATGAATAGTACAATCCAGAAATGTGGAATGAGTTTTCCCACAAGTTAATGAGAGCCGGCATTTTCAGATGATATAATGAGCTACCATAACGGGCTGTACCATTTTAATATGTGACCATCTACGTTGTTATAACAACCTAATTAGTAAAATTTGTTCTGACGACAGTTGGATTACGGGGTAAGTCTTGCGAAGAATGTCAGAAATTTGCCATTATTTTTAAGTCTCTCGTGCCCTTTTGCATTATTCATTTCATAACAAAGAACTATTTCACCGTTCTTTGTTTTCTTCTTTATCCAGCATGGACATTGCATGACAAATAATTGTGTGTGTGAATAATTAAGCATCTGTTATTTTGGTCAGAGTATTGAATCGGACATGGAATTGGAACCGAATAATATTTCCGGGAAAAACCCTGTAAAGTGCGAGGAGGCGCCACTGTCTTCATTACTGACTTGCACTTTCCTTTCTTTGGATTTTACTTGAAATGTAGCCTTTCTGGGAAAAAAAGAACAATTTGTTTCTTTCAATTTACATTCCAAGTTTTCAATGTATTCATTTTAAAAAAATTATCAGTAACACAAAACTAGCTTTAATTAGGGTCATCCGCAGTCAGCTTCCCAGAAAATTCTAATGACAGGTATTTCGCTATTTTTTTTTTTGAACGAGAGAGAGTGTTTCGGACCAAGATGGAAAACTGCAACTGAAATATGAATAGACAATTTTCTGAAGGTACTCAAAACACGTGATCCGTATACATTCCTTCCGTTGTGCTAATGAGGCCTCGAAATATGCAAACATTTGGTATTGTCATTAGAGCACATTCATACATCGTGCATCAATTTCGCCAACCCGTCACTGCGTATTGAAAATCTATTTGTAGGCCCTGTGTTTCTCTAACTCGTGTTTTTGCTAGGAATATCATGTGGCAGATTCGCGGAGGAAAACAATTGTATCCATTTCGAATGTTTGGTGAAAATGGGGTCACGAAACACCGCGGCGCATTACTGATGTACCAAAAATAAAAACGTCTGTTAATCTTGCAGATGATACGACAATGATCGCCTGCGATCGCATGTACTGCTCATTTTTGTAAGTTGAGGACTTATCCACGTTCGTAGTCTAATCCACGTTTGAAGTTTTCAAGAAATCTGTATCGCAATCCATCAACTGCCTGGATTTGTGAATTGAAATTTGTTCACGTTTGTAGTCTAATCCACGTTTTCAGCTTTCAAGAAATCTGTATCGCAGTCCATTAACTGCCTGGATTTGTGAATTGAAATTTGTCCACGTTTGTAGTCTAATCCACTTTTTCAGTTTTCAAGAAATCTGTATGGCAGAAACTGCCTGGATTTGTGAATTGAAATTTGTCCACGTTTGTAGTCTAATCCACGTTTGCAGTTTTCAAGAAATCTGTATCGCAATCCATCAACTGCCTGGATTTGTGAATTGAAATTTGTCCACGTTTGTAGTCTAATCCACGTTTTCAGCTTTCACGAAATCTGTATGGCAGTTTATTAACTGCCTGGATTTGTGAATTGAAATTTCTAATTAAAAAACACCAGCAACAATAATAAAAAAAAAAACAAATTATATAAATTCCATTTGCAAAAAAATCCCCTAAAATAGATGAATACAAAATGCCAAAGTAGTGCTAAAGGGTTATGGAAAAATACAAGGATGAAGAAACGGCCAAAAGTGACATTGTAAATAGGGCAAAAGAGAAAAAAAAAAGCGGAAACATATCAAAGCAAACGAAAATTTACGTTGTGAATAACAACAGGGCAAGTACACGATAAAAATCATTTTTTAACAAAGTACGGTATCAATCAGGATACAGGAAGAAAGTTTCCTATCCAGGGCTAACTATTGGATAAGCACTGGACGGAGGTGCGACCGATTGCAAGTTGTTGTCGATATCCGATCGAGCTTGTTTTCCTTGTAATTTTAACTCGAAATTTAGACGGCCGCTGTCCAAGTGTTATATAAGGGGTTCGGAGAATCTTCGAACTGTATGCTCTGCAAAAAAGTGCATGCAATAGACCTTTATCATGCTGCCATCTTTTCAGTCATGTTCCCTGTATCCACTATCAGTGCTGAATGATAATGGTTTCTTGTGCAGAAAGGAACCAGACTATTGTTCCTTCCAGCCTCTCTTTGGTTACGTTGATTTGAATGGGAAAAATCAAGATGGCCGCAACATGATATTGGTCTATAAACAAGACTATAAGCAAGTCTCATACTTATAAAGCTGATCCCAGACCAAATTTACTCTAAGGGGACAAGGCAGTCATCTGGTTCACATGTGTGAGCAATGGTGAGACTGAAGCAAGTCTAATTTACTACTAAAAGAAATTACATAGCACAATCCCGTGACTCACAACCTCGTCCCCAGGGTGTCGAGCAGTACGCGCCCTACCTGCTCTCTCACCCCGGTATTGGATCATTTTACATGTGTAAGATTTTTTAAACACGTATGCAAATGAGAACTTGTCTGGTGCCTGCATGTGCGTTACAATAGCGTTTGTTTTTGTGTATGGTGTCTGGGGTAAAAACAGCATCAATTCGTCGCGCCGTGAGTTATGAAAACACGATTTTTTTTGGAAGTTAAAATGTTACAATCTGGCCCGCCAATATGCATCACATTTCATATCAATATGAGCAAGCTGGAAAGGAAATGGGTACTTTTGAGAACGCGTGGACGTTATAATCACAATGATCGTGAAAAAAATGTTATGCACGTTGGAAATAACAACACCAACTACACGATATAAATCCTTTACTTAAAAATTGCGGTATCGAATCAGGATACAGGAAAAAAGTTTCCTATCCAGGGCTTAAAATAGGAAACGAGGTTGGAAATAAAGTAAGCACTGGGGACGAGGTTGGATAGATAGGTTCAAAGATGACTGTGTAGGTTTCCCCCTTGGGGCGAGTAAAGTCAAATTGTGAGCCAGGGTGAGACCTAAGCGAGTCTAATTCCCAAAATAATGCCAGCCAACCATTGAGATAGGTGCAAAGAGGACACTGCGCTGGCCCGCTGGGACCTGCAAATAGAAGGGAAAATATACAGGCACGGTGCAGCCTTTTAGGCGAATATTGAACTCGCTGACTTCTTCCCTATCGGGAGTCAGAAAGCGCGCGATGACGGCACAGGACAGACTCTAGAATGTCCAAAAATCAATGCCGCAGAATCTATACTGTATTACACGGTCAAGCCCATAGGCGCCAATCGGAACACGCGCGCTCAACTTGCCGATTCTCATTACGAATTGTGTGGGATTTTGCTTCTGCTGTTTTCTTCTCTAGAGCATCGTTTTCAATGAAGTATGTTTACGCTCAACGATCAAATCCCAGGACAGCAATTGAGGAAGTAGAATGACTGAAGATTATAGCAGGCTACATGTGCATGCAGAAACAGGGACACCTTCAAATTGTGGCTATTTCCAATTTGCAATTCCAGTCAAGGGAAGCCTTAAAATTCCAGAAACGATGGTGCTTATAATGATTCAACGAAAGAACTAAAAAAATTAAACAATTGGGGCTTAATAAATGTATTGACAACATTATTATTTTTTATTAATGCTCCAATTTGCTTTTTTTTTTACATTGAATAACCACAAACAAGACAAGGCAAGTCTATTAAAGGTAGATAATATCTAAAAGTTTGCAGCTATCTAAAAAGTAACTGACGAAAATATTGTTGAAAAGAATAATTGGTTTAAAGATAATAATGATATATTGGGAAATTTCCATCAGTAGCCGTGAATGAGTACGCGCGAGCGTTGACACGACGCGAACACGCGAGCGAATACATTACATGCAAATGATAATACTTTTAACGTTGGTCGCAGAACGCACAGATTTTTTCCAGAATGATTTGCATTTTAATTGAAGATTTTTCACGCTTTTTGGTCGACACAATTGGGTGGATTTTAGATTCTTCATAATTCACTGCCATTACGAGTGGATCCCATACGATAGCACTGCCCGGCCCACGAATCACAGTCAGTCAGTATCCCATAGTCAGCCGGCCAGTCCGGTACATAGAGAACACAAGACCGGGCCACTTGAACCAGCAAATAATATTTGTATGACTTCGTAAGATGTATTATATAGTAGACCAGATGTCAATTAAAATGGTGTATGTGATTGTATAGTTGATGATTGATATCAGTTCACCATACATGGCCTTGGGACTTGTCTTTTTTTAACGAAATGAACATGGGATAGGGACAAGGTGTTGGGAGTAGTAATTTATACGTCCTATCAGTGTTTCTTATCTTTTGTTGATTTGATCACTGACAAAAAACCCACTTTTTCTGGCATCTATTTATTAGTTTTCAGACGAGTGATGAAGAGTTGGCATATATACGCTACCCGCACAGTGCTTTCTGTGAACCTTTTAGAACAGCGACTATTTCAGTTGGGATTCGAACCCACGACTTTCTGATTACCAGTGTACCGCATCACTCGACTCTTGAGGTTTTGATCATGCCATCGTGACTCGTTTAGATAATTTATGCGAGCTCGGGCAAAAAGGAAGCCAATCAATAAACGAGGAATGAACTTGATCCATTTCGAGCGCGCCCGAAAGCCAAGAGGCCGCATCCCGCCGTAGCCAGTGATCCATCTTGGGCCGGCTTCGAGCGACGATGGCCCCGGCATCGCGCTGCAAACGGACACGGTCCAAATCACAGGCCGATCGATCGCCCCACGATAGACCGATCACAATAATTAGAAGCCATTACTGAGGCGGTGCCGCGCTTGCGTATAATTATGTCGCACGCGTTCTTAAGTTTGCGGCGCGCGCGCATTTTTGTGTGTGCATCGTTATTGGTTGAAGGATTATCGAGCGCGCGCGTGTTGCCGCCATGGCGTCCATGGGCATCCATGGATGCTGTACCACCCCCATAAAGTCGTCCAATCGTGGACGGGGAGGAAATTAAAACATGCAGGATATTGTTCTAACAAAATGAACTCCGGGAGTAGAACCGAAGGGGTGACGTCACCGGCTAACTCCACAAGTCCTCAGTGTCTTTCTACATGACGTCATTGATTAGAAGTCCATGGATTCGTGGTATCTTATATCAATTTCATACAATTTTAGGCCTACTTAGACTCGCTTGCGAGTCTGACGTGATTCTGAGCTAAAATATTGCACGCCTCAACCACTTAAAGGGGCACTAGGTCCTGAAATCCCTGAAAATTTTATGTTTTGGATTGTTTACTTGATGGGGTCGCAAAAGTGGACCCCGAAATTCGTTCTCGCACGCATAATACAGGAATAACACAAAAACGCCCAGTATTGAAAAGATAGTTGTGTAGATTTTTATATCCTACTTTTAAATGTTATTTCCAATTAACATCATCTCGTTCAAAGCGCGTTTTGTAGCCCAATTGGGCTGTTCCAGGACCTAGTGTCCCTTTAATTACGACCGTTTCTTCTTGAAAATGACCCAAACTCAATCATAATCCTTGAATGTAAATTAACCAAGATATATTTTAATTACCTAATATAACTAGCCTTCCAAACTTTGCATCTTATTCATGACAATATCTTTACCGATATTGTGTTGGTAATTAAAAAAAAGGCTATCCGGGCTGGAATGACGTGCGATAAACACAATCCTAAAATACAGTGTATGAAGCTCATTATCTTTCAATTAGACCAAACGCCTTTTATTTTACCCTTTAGGAACATTCTCTTTGGATCGAAACGTGAGCAAACTCACTTTTTGGTTGACAATGTATTGAACAAGGAATTCAAATTCATGTGTATTTTGCCATTCGACAACTGTATGACCAACGTTTACATGGATATATCGTGGGACTAATGCAGTCCATCTAATGATATTAACGTATCCCACTTTTGCAAAGCTAACATTTCATGAAAGAAAAATGGTCTTTGCATCGTCCAAGAAGATGTCAAAATGGCCCGACAACGTACGATGAAGATTAAAGGTGACTTCAGTTGAACTTACGGGATCGAGTTATACCTGACAGGGACGTACGTGAACATGTCCGTGCAAGAATATTTCATTAGACCCCGAGCAATATCAATGGAGATAAAATCTACTGCTTGTTCAGCCACAACAACAGCTTATTTGTTTAGCAGGAATTCAGCGAATTAATAATGTCCAAAAACTCGGGCGACGACATATCGATGGGGACTAATGGCCATTTCGGCCTGCGTGCGCGGACGACCAACGAGGCAAGGGGTAGGTTAGGAGCGATTCGGCCGGCCGGGGTAATTACGATGGTATCGCCGGACGATTCTTCCTGTCCGGAGTTTCCGGAGTCGAGATGAGGACGAGATACGCAACTCGTTGTTAAGAGTTAGAAATACTCAATCATTTTGGGGGTTTCGTGACTTTCGTGCGAGATGAACCTTCTAGTGCGATAGTCTTCTTGGGTAGAACAAGAGCGTTCAAAATGAAGGGAATCAGCGTGGGCGGTGGCACGCCCTCTCTCAATAGTCTGTTCGTATGGAGCACGCTTATTGCGATGCTCTCCCAGTACTTGATCGCACTTTATTAGTGCATATCGATTTTTGTCCAATTGTCCATAATCTTGTAGTCTATTTTCTCTAATGGTGCACTAGCTCTGAAATATTCTTTGTCTGCCACACGCTTGTACAAAATGAAACAGTATGCTGCGGAAATAACGCAAAACACGTATAATTATTGTGTACGTATGTGTAATTACCGCCGCCAAGGAGGTTATGTTTAGTTAGTTTGTTTGTTTGATTTTGGTTAGTTTGTTTGTTTGTTGGTTGGTTAGTTCGTTTGACAAGATAACTCAAAAAGTTATATACGGATTTGCATGAAATTCTTTTGAGGACTGGTCCTTGGTACAGGTACAAATCTATTATATTTTGGAAGTGATCCGGATCTGGGCTGGATCCAGGATTTTGTTTGAGGATTATTCATCATTTATGCGAGTATTTTCTTTTGGGTGTACTGGCAATTATGGCGGGAAATTGTTGAGCCTTGGCGAAGGTTTGCGCTCTCTGAGTGCTTTTCTAGTTGTATTCATGTGCATACTCATCTTTGTATAGCGCCCTATAGAGTCCGGTGCTTCCAACACCCCTCCTCAGCACCCCTCGCTTTTCAAATTTTCCCAGCTGTTGTTACCCTGTGCTACTCCCCCTCCATGTTGACACGAAATCGCCTCTCCCAGGAGTCGGATTGGTGCAGTGCTATATTCTTTACCTAGGTCCAACATTTGTGACAATCAATTTCTTTTCCATTTTTTTGCTGGCAGAGTGTCTGATTTTGAAAAGTTGCGCAACCCGTCTTTCAAAAGTCAATTTTCTGCTAGAAGAATTTTGTTTTTTGGTGATTGGTTTGAACCGGAATGTCATTTCATTCCCACGACATAGTCCAACAATATTTGTTGCACTATATTCTTCCTCTCATATTCCGCACTTGTTCGAGCTGTACATTTTGGGGTCCAAGCATTAAAAATAAAATTAATATAATGGAAGAGTTACACTACACAATTTATGACGAGTATAATTTTATGCTTTGTATGATTTGTGCTTGGTTGAACTATACTTCATGGCCGAATCATTTTATTGTAATACTTTGAAACAATTTAAAAGTAAGACATTATGTTCATTAAACCGCGGAGCAAAGTGCATGTAGGTGCACGATCGATTAATTCTTTAAAAAAGAAAATGTGTGCATTAAAAAACTATTTAAAGTTTCGTTTCAAAAGCTCCTGCTGTGTCATCGTTTCGTTTTCCATCTTCATTGAAGAGTTTTGTTTTCTCATCTTTTAACGTAAAGATTTTATGTTATTTTCAATCGGCATCCCCTTCAAATCATTCCTCAGATATTGTATAGCTTTCAATGAAAGACCTTCCTATGTCATTGATTCATTTTTTTTTAGATATACTCGCCGGAAAACTCCTACTTATCTGCAAAATATAGCGGCTTTACTAAACACTTCACATCAATCTTCTAATTGGTGTTGCACTCCAGGCGCAGGTGCAATTTGCGCCATTAAACCATGAAGTGGGCTTAAAGAAACTCACTACTTAAAAACATTTAGAGCCCTGTGGGATTACGTTACATTTCAAAGAGTCTCTCCTGTGTGTATTTTGTTTTCACCTTTTCTAACGCATGTTTCTGTGCAGAAAATGTTCGAATGATGTTCACAGCATGTGAAACATGACACAAGCTCAATCTAAAAGTAGGGATAAAAAAATCTTTGACCAGTGAAACAAAAATTCAAAAAAGCATCTTAAGAAAATTCACTGAAGTTGTAAACATCGTGCATTAAAAGCCCTTGGTAAATTCACTGTTGTCCTTATTCTATTATAGAGATAACACCAATTCGTTCAAAAGCGTTGCTTTGAGTTTCACTTTACGAATGTTTTTTCTTTAAATGTTTGGATGTGTCCTAAAATTTGGTTACATTTTAATTGTGGATTGATTACCCCCCCAAAAAAAAACAACAACGGAAATGCGTCATTGGGCTTTGGTTTAAAAAAAAACCCGAGTTTGTTCGGAAAATGCGGGACATCTAACGTACTATGATCCTGAAAGCCGTTTTTTTTTGTCTCGTGGAATCTCCTTGATTCTTGAAAATTAAGTCAACTTCCAGTTCGATTTCTGAAAATTCCAGTCCTTATATTACCGCCCTGCCACCGCCCACTATTTGACGGCACTCGAAATTCACGGTTTGAAAAATAACGCCCCCCCCCGAATGCGAATATTATCAGAGCGTCCACTCTGCTTGAAATGACGAGGCGTGACTCCGGTATTCCCGCCATTTTTTTGGGCGAGCGTGGTTTGATTGTCGTCTGTTCTACGCGCGGAATGCGTGGTTGAGAGAAACTTGAGATGTGCACGTGCGCGTGCACATAATTCCAGCACGGCAATTACCGTGATCGGCTTACGCGGAGAGAGGGGTCTGATTACCGAGCTGAAATTGGCCTTAAGAGGCCCGAGAAATGCTCGACTCTGCCCCCGGTCTGCGAAGGGACCGAAGGACACAGAAGGTCGACCGGCGAAATTGAAATGGAAAAAAGGGAATTCTGAAAAACGCAACAGCTGTTATTTCAAAATCTCAAGAACGAAATTGGCCTGTGTAATATCTTGAAGATCCTGTCCGATACTGGGTTAGCCCTGGCCCTTAACGATCACCGAAGTAATTCCATGAACACTGTGTACTTGATTTTGTTTTCTGAGCAATTGCGAGGAAACATTAATTACCGGAGTGGGACTCGAACCAACAACACCGACCACTAATGTGGCTGGCGGCTGGTTCGAATCTGATATTGCATTGCGTACCACATTAACCAATCTTTTCCAATTTTCTTGCCCTCAATACTGACGAGAAATCATGCCAAAACTCCCCGCAAAAAAACGTAGAATCACATCAGTCGGGAAAGAAATATACACAGTGTCCTGCATCGTTGCTGAAGCTGCCCTCAGGTCCACCTTGCGACTACACACAACAGTCGGCGACGACACAGACAAGTATTGGCGACTGACTTTTTAGGATCGTGCCGCGCATGAGCTAGGACCGTCGGGAAAAATTCACTCGCCGATTTTTTTGCAGGCTGAAAGTAACTGCGACGAGTTTTTAAGACGAACAACATTAGTCAGCGCTCAACAATATCAACAGTGGCAAGAGTGGACAACATTTGAACTTATGCGCCGCGAAAGAATGTGGTCCCGACATGCGCGAATCAATCGCAGTCCACCTGTTACGATGTCGTGCGCGCATCAACATCATTATTATCATCTTATTTGGTTGTGGATCGTCGTCGCGTCGTGGGTGACATGAGCATGGTTGCTACATTTTCTGTGTCGAGATACCGCTTGTCAGTGGCGTATCCAGTGTGGGGGGGGGGGGGGGGGGGCAGGGGGCACATCGGGCGGGGAACTCCCCCCCCTCCCGCGGATTTTTTTTTTGACAATTTTGTTTTGTCAGCAATGATTTGAAGTGTTTATAGAGTTCTTCTGACATCAATCCCACCAAAGAAAACCATTACGATGCGCCGTGAAATTGTCTATATAGTAATATAGTATACATAATAATGGTAAGTTTTGAAGAGCGCCCCCATTCGGAAGATGGGTACCAGCGGCATTTCGGAGCGGATGTGCGGTTGCCCCCCCCCCCCCCACATCAAAATCTGGATACGCTGTTGCCGCTTGTCGCGATTTCTCAGTGCCTGAGCAAGACTTGCTTGTTGCCGACGGTTCTGACGCGGCACAAGCAATTTGCAGGCCGATGAGCCCGGCTTTTGGACGGAGCACTACGAGCGATAGAGTTTACATACAAACACCCTGAACCAAATACGCACTTGCGAAAGTACGAAGATTGCACAAATGCACATCACAGAAATACAAAGCCCTTATTTCGGTGAGGGCGCGTTATTCAAGGGGTCTATCAGTTTCACAGTCTCGTTCTCAGAGTCGTCGTTCAACCTTGATGGCCAAAGAGACCCTGCGGATTGTAACTTCCTTCCTTTATTCTAATTCGAATCCCGCGATGCCAGGCGAAGGATTTGTGCCGTGTAGTTGGCGATTTCATTTCCAACCTGTATTACGTGCTTTCATTATCGTTTTGAATTAATATAGGTCAAACCCTCCTCACTAACGATTCTCCCTTTTCCCTTTTGGTTATTATCATGACACCACAAGGCGAGATGGGTAAGATTATAATGCCGTTGCAACTTTGTTTTCCGATCGAACGCCATGACGAATGGCCTAATTCTGTCACCTATAGACACAGCATTCAAAAACAAACATTGGCTTGCAGTATTGTAATAGCACTCCACTATTCCAAGCCCAATCCTAACATTCAATAGTTTTTTGATATGGAATCCGCCCCCCCCCCTCAACATTTTCCGTGATAGCCTCTAAAAAAAAATTTTCGCGACCCGAGCTGTTATGACTTTTTAGCCTCGAGCTTTGTGCATCTTCTGATACCAAAAACATAAAAATCGGACCACCGGTTGCCGCGTAGCGAAAAATTTTCCCACGCGCCGTGAAAACTGAATTTTCGCATATACGTCGTGTACACAGAGCAGAATTGCCATTCGTACATATGAATAATTAATAAGCCATAATTCCAAAACCCTTTGACCTATAGTCATGAAATTTCTTGGGTATGTTTAGGAAGAGTTGCTCTATGCATGTGCCGAGTTTCAAAATTGTTCGTTACTCGATGGCCGAGATCTTAGGGGGGGGGGGGGCGGAATCCGCCCCCCTCCCCCGGCTGAGAGATGGTCAAAATAACCCGGACCCTTTAGGTTAAGCACAGAAGAAATCCAGTATTTTTTTTTTCTGCAGGCCTAGCTGGTTTAAGAACAATCCTGTACCCAACTCAACATGTTAAAATCGCCAGCCAGTAAATAAACAAGATTAAGCGTAATATTAAATTTAACAGGAATCCAACACAAGTCAAAGTAAGCAGGCCCCACAGCCGTAAACAATATTTCACACAAAAAAGAGGCTAATAAAGTTGAGAATCTGCTAAAGTCAATCAAAAACTGAATACAAACGATAAACTTGAAAAGAATTTCCAATGATAAAGTTCACTCTGTCGATATCAAGAAAAACAATTGAATGATTTTCTTTTTGTTCCATATACATGTAATGATTTGTGACATTCCTTACATCACTTTTATTTACGGACTACCCCAATTGTTCTTTTGTTATAGAACTGGTTAGAACTTTAGAAATAGCCAGATCTATGAAGGTTTTTGCGAAACAGGGACATGTTTTTACCTAGGCTCGTCAAATGACTCAATTGTTTGACCAAACTTTGTTTGGTCGAAATATTGCATTGAAAACAGAAAAACGGATTTCTTTTAAGTTGATGAGCAAATTTTGGGAAACCAGATTTTGTGTAAAAATTTGCATACATGGTACATAATACATAATATATGGTTCATAATACATACATACATAACGGAAGTTCAGACGAATCATTGATTTTAAAAAACAATATGCTTCACTTCACTCTTTTGACACGTAGGTCCTATTAGTGACGGAACCTTTTAACCAATATTCTCGATTGAAATCCTGGTTTCCCTGTTTCCCGGTTTCCACGCTCTGTGGACTCCCGAACCCCCATTCCTTCCCGAAAATCTCCACATTTACTCCATGTCACATCCCCTTTTACGCAGCACTTCCCTTTGCAGTGAGAAGCTATCGATCTCAATACAGAAAGAGCGGAGAGAATGGGTGCAGGCTCTTGAAAAACGTTTTTAGCGGGAATTTATGAATGGTTAACGAAACGCGCCTTGTCGATTTACAAATTGTTTTGTTAGGCAGAGCGGAGGAGTTGCAATGCAGGCCGAAAACCCCAAGTAGCAAAAAGGAGCCCAGGATCTTTGTCTCCTAAGAAAACACTCTCGACGTGTTAGGCTTGGTCCAATACTGGAGTTGTATCTTTGTTTCGAAACAGGCGCGATCAAGATACCGCGGCGGTATAGAGGTCGCTATTATAACAAGATAAATCAAATCCTATCTTGGGAATATTGGCAAGAATTTTCTGGGTTAAGTTACAATATTCGCAATGCTGGATTTAGATGCCGTTTCCCTAAAGTTGCAATCCCTGACAAGCTTGATCAAACTGCCGCAGCGGTAGAGGGCGCTATCAACGATCAAGCCGCCGCAGCGTTAGAGGGCGCTATCAACAATATGAAGCAGACCCAGGAATTTCCTGGGGGTGCAGACCATTATTGGACTCCAATAGACCTCAGAAGGAATAACACGCACTTCCAAAAATGATTAAAAATACTCACAACTCTCCAAGGTGTTGGGGATACCCATCAAATTAAAGATTATTTCATCATCTCTCATCATCTTTTCAATATTTGGGTGCACCCGGGTTGTTATCTAATGGCTTTGGGAGAAAATTCCATCCAAAGATGATGACCGCTAAAAGCAGTCCAGTGGCCCATAGCCATTTTGAAAAATGATACACGCGTTCTATTGTAACATAAAGCAATTCAGGGCCCAATCCCATCCGAATTTCACATGAATGCAAACTCGCAGTTTAGTCCTGTGCACGGTTTCCACCAAAATATATTCTTTTGCAGACCTTCAAGTTCATGGCCCACAAACTGCTCTAATAGCAAAAATATTGAGGGCATACAAATCGTGATTTGGCCAGCGTAGGCAATTGTTGGCCTATTTACTGGTCTGCACCCTGTAATAATATTCAATATTTTTGGTATTTCCCCCGAACCACTTTTACGGCAAGAGGAAGGATTCCTAACTCATATTTCATTAAACAAATAGGCGAAACAAATATCGTAGGTAGATATCAGGCCTAAACATGGGCAGCCTGTATTCGCCTTCCCCGGAGTAGAGCGCCCTCATGGCGCTTATTAAGGTTCAGTTCCTCCCAACCCCCAATCCCCCCTCCCTTTTTTTCCTGATACGGCTGACTGCATATCTTCCTCTTTAAAAAAATTGGGAGCGTCTTTTGCAGATCCGGACCAGCAAATGGACTCACAGAGACATCAGTAATGATTATACGCGTACTTTTGAAACAAACAATAAATTACATCTTACATTCCAAGGTATTTGGGATACCCATTACATTAAAGATTTGTTCATCATTTTTCAATTTTCTTTTCAATATTTGGGCGTTACTCAGTGTACTTTTAGGAGAAACTTTCATCCAAAGATGATTACCCCTAAAAGAAGTGCTGTTGCCCATCGCCATTTTGAAGAAAAATATGATGCCTGCGCTCCATGGCAAAAAGAGCCCTGTTAAGGCCCAATTCCTTCTGAATTTCCAAGAAATGCGAGGTCGTAGTCCTGTGCACGGCTTTGGAATTTCTTTTTTTTTTTACATTGACCGCTGCCGCCTGGGTGGTTTCGCCGCGCTTGCCAGGGACAGGCTGACTTAAGGGACGACACTACAAATCCAGTCTCGAGACAAGACTATGAAGTATCATTCTCGATATTTGCCCTATAATTTGTCATAATGACTTGGTAGAATAAACGTCTTGCATATTTTAAGACCTTTTGCGATTTTTGCTGTCGTGATCTTGCCTTGACCAACACGAACATCATCGCCAGGCTTTAAAAAAAACCATGGCGTTGACTTAATGAATGATTATATTTAACGACTCAAGCTTTTGACGAGCGTCAACAGACCATGCCACAAGAGGGCGCTTTCTTACTTTGAGGCTGCGTCCATATTCGCTCGTACCCCCCGCCCTGCAAACAGGACGCTTGGAAGGGCTGATGAATTGGAGCTCTGATTGGATAGATTTTGCGCTACATATTATGTATGGCCTGCACTTGTCGTCACGGCCACGACCCTGCAAGGTTTTAAACGGCCGTCATCAAGACTGAGTTACATCACTCTTTTTTTCAATTCATTAATGCCCCTTTTTTCGTTGAAAAACGTACTATTGTAGGAAAATCTGTAAAACTTATCTGTTTTGTAAATTTTCAACTCCCGTCAATTGCTCAGGCTCCGTTTCGAATCCACAAAGGGTCGAAATGCATATTATTGGACGCTTAAAATTTGTCCACATGGTCCGCAATGAAAACGAAATCACATCCGGTATGGAATGTATGCATTTTTATGAGAACGTTTTCGGATAGCATTTGCGCGCATTGGCTAACTGCGGTCTTAAACAGCTGCAGCCAGATGCTTTAAACATAGGTCATGATAAATTACCCAGAAAGCCATCCCCACATCCTTTACAAGTTTCTGTGAAGCTCATCAGCCCTTCCGAGCGCCCTGTTTGCAGGGCGGTGGGTACGAGTGAACGTCCATAATAGCGTTCAATCATCAGAAATTAGGTTTGGGGACAACAAACACAATACAACTAAATACCTTGAAGCGCAAAAAGAAAATTGATTTCATTGAAGTCGGACACATGTATTAATTTATTAATAAAAAAAATGCTTCAACTACGTCCACATAGAAAAGAGGCCAGTATTGGGGAATCTTCCTTTTTTGCATGAAAGTTATTCGAGAAAGAGGACGCTATTACTTATTCGAGGTGGAAACCTAGATAGACACGATGTAAGGATGTATCATAGTCGGGGAGGGGTGTTTGGCTGGTAGTGGTTACCCCACCCCCCCCCGCCCTTACCGACTTACTTATGTCATTATTTACATAAATGAAGCAAATCCCCACTATCAATAATTTTCTGAATAGGCCCAATGCCAGTCACCCAACATTGCACATTTTGGTCCATTGCTTCAGTCCCCTTTGTCCCTTAATGCACCGATTGCATTTCCTCACCCCCTTATTCCCCTTATCTTAGGTCCGCCAATGCTGCACACGGATCAGTGGAGTAGAATACGCGTGGTCAGTGACACTAGCCATAAACGTTAAGTTGAAGCCATTCTGTTTCCAGAGAAGGCGGGTATCGTTTGGCGTTGTAAAGATAAAATAGCCGTGAATAATACTTTCCAGGTGTCGTCTTCAGGGGCGGATCGGGGGGGGGGGGGAAGGGGTCAATCCCAAGAAATCCCAAGAACTTGGGAGGGGCAGTGATGCGGACGGGGAGGGGATATGCTGAAATATAACATTCTGGGTAGCTTGGCAAATGCTACATATACCCCTTTTCCTCGTAGAAATCTAATTTGAATACAAATCAATCAGTCACCTGATCCTCTGCATAACCATTTTATTCAGAAATATATCATTGAAACTGCAGTTATATTTACTAGTATGTATGACATCGGTCACAAAATATTGACATAACCCTGTTATTAGGTTGGTATACAAAACTTTAACTGCCTTTGCCCGCAGCAGCTGTAAATGGGGCTTCTCATATAATCATTGTTTCTTAAAACAACATGTTTCTTCAAATACAACATCTTAGATTCGCTGCAATTCTCGTGGAAAAGCGGCGAGACGCGTCCATTAAAAATGTTAACATCTGCAACTGCCCCACTCCCTTTTTCAACTGTAAAGTTGAAAAATATAATTCAGTCCTTTTTTTGGCTGTTAATACTCTTTTTCTGTGTCTATTTTTATAACTCAATATTAGAGGGAATGGGACGTTGTTTTTTGTACAAAGAGATGTGCTTTAAACAATAATCCAAATTGAAACTTTCGCAATCATGAATGTTTGGGTTGGGTTGAAGTACAAAGGAAAATGCTTCAGTTTACGAGATATTGCGATTGTTTTCTCAGCCTTAAAATGACATCGTAGCAGAGCTCCCATTCGCTCAAAATATGGCATATTTATAATAATTATGTAAACACTCAATCCAAGATTTTCCCTTTAAGTTGGCTAGCTCAATAATGGCCACAATACCAGAATATTAATAAAATCTGATTTGCAAATTAGCATCAGTTGCATTGGCTTAGGCCTATTACCAATAGATCATCTTCTGTTCTAAAAAAAATGCAGGACCCAAAGTTTGAAGTCTAATTCCCACAAAGCAATCATTTCCTGCTTTAGATTTTAATACGTGTTTTATACATTAATTTATACTACCAAAAAACAAAGAAATCAAAGTAAAAACCTGTGAAATAATTCGGCACCAGAATGTTGGCAATTTTATCAGGCCATAAACGTGTTATAGAAGACCTTATTTCAGGTGATACTGCATATTAAGTACAATACAATTCAGCAAACGATAGCCCTTTGATATAGAATGGGTATCATTTAAATGTATTCCTTGTCTGGGTTTTTTTTTACAACTTTATACACAAAACCAATATTTATACACATCTTAAGCATGGGCAGAGGGGAGGCATACATATTTATTAACACTGTCAGTAATCTTTTAAGCTTTCAATTACTTTCCTTAACTTACATACAGTTTTAGCCCTTGTAACATCTTTTCGCCTAGAATTTCAAATTCCCAAAATGTTAACAACAATTTTGCACACCCACATTCTTTTTTTTCTCTATATACTTTATTTCCACCAGCAAAAGGCGGATAAACGCAAATTTTTACAATATTACAATAAAAATGTGTTCTTGGTGAATACCAAATTGACTCCCACCACTAACAGTTATGGTCCTATACTGCAAAAATGTACTAAAAATATCATTATAATCAATTCCCTACTACTAGCTCCTTGCATGGTGTGCTCTCACCGAGGAGAGGTTTTGTCATTCAAATTAATTGACATAAAATACAAAGCGTGTACTCCAGCGTGTTACAGAGCAACAAAGACCTGCCCTCAGATGTGACGTCAGCTGCAAGTAGTGTATTATGGCCATGCGTATTCTTGTGTGATACCCATAATTTTGGCAAAAAAAAATCAGAAAAAAATGCCATCAACTTCATATCAGTGTGTGGGAGCGTCGGCACTAAACTAACCCCCTCTATCAAGTATCTATCAAGTCTGTCCGCAGTCCTTTTTGGAGGAATGATTTTTTTCCCATATGCTTTCATTCGAAGTTCCCCCTTTGCTATCGAATATAAGGTGAGCATGCTCAGGCTGTGTTTCCGAAATTTTCAAGAAATATTGGGTTCTGCTCGAGTGGGATTCGACCCCAAACCTTCTGCTCAACGGTGCAAACGTCTATCGTTTCTTCAATTTATGCTGACAAGTGTAAATGAAGCATTTTCTTTAATATAATTATATCGTTTTATTTGCAAATGCAGCTGATCAGTCAGACATCTAAACGCGCGTGACCAATTTCCTCGTGTTTTGTTCATTTCTGTTTTCTCCGTCCCAATACTGTATACAAGAAATGTTTGCAGATGAAGTCGTAAATATCCTTTATTTCCTTTCCTTTCCTCTAGGCCTATTTGGTCATTGACAGTAATGGGTCTACTGGGGCTTGTGTGTGAATGAGTTTTGGAGCCGACATTGTAGCCGCACATTCTTCAACATGAGATGAAAGTCAGTAATTGGATAAGTTGCTTTATATCTGAGGACTTGGAATAACTATATAATATTGGATGGCTTAGAGGGGGGACACAGAATATATTGCACGAGCTATAACAAATACAGCACGTGTCGAGGTCGAGTGCAATATTGTTATAGCGAGTGCAATACATTCTTGTATCACCCCGAAAAAAAGTCATCCAACATTATTATTATAGGTTTTCTCGGCTATTTTTAAAACAAAATTTCGTTGGAATTCATCGATTCTTATTTTCAAATTCGTCCAGCAACATCGAATTAGAGCATTTCCAATGTTTAATTTCGTCTTTTGTAAGACCATTTCAAATGTGGTCCAAACATATTCAAACAATGAGCACACGTTAATGGTGTTATTCAGAAATCAAATTCGTCCAATGCCACACAATTTAAACATTTTTTTTTATACTTCATAGCAGTATCTTCAAAGGCATAGGCCTCCAATAAGATTAAGTCTTTACTTTTTATTTCCGGATTTCTTCATAAATGTGTCATTATGTTTGATTTTATTTTCTTAAAATATGTTATACTCAAAATTAATATTTTAGGCATATTACTCCGGGATTTATGAGTTATCGATTCGCGGCTTTTGACACTCCTATTTTTCATTGTAAGACTTTTATTATTTTTGGTTTATATAAAATTACGTTGTATTGTTGACTCGTAGTATTTTTTTACTTTTTTGGTGACTCTCCTTGAGTTCAATACTCTGCTTTGGTCCGACAAATCACGCGAGCAAATGTGCCAAATTGTGCTTGAGGAGGACACAAGGAAAATGCTTAAGAACACACCAGACTAATTTACTTTATACAAGTCTTAAATTGATTGATAAAAGAAGAATTTGATCTCTGAATGATGCCATTCTGCAACAGCCTAGACGAATTTGATCTGTAATGACGAATATTCTCAACCCGGTGGCTAAAGAGGGTGAACACTGTTAAATTGAATGGTAAATTACTAATTTGGTTTTGGTTAAAGCGTGTGAATTCTTTTCTCGGACGAAATTAAATGTTAGAGTTGGTAAATTTGAATGGAAAATGTTTTTAAATAGCCGGGGAGACCTACACTATTTATAATATATGAAGCCCGGGAAGGGACAGGGTGGAGTTTTTTTGGATTTGCTAATTCGTTCCAACGAATTACTAATTCGTTCCCACGAATTGCTAACTCGATCGCACGAATTGCTATTTCGTTCCCACGAATTGCTAACTCGTTCCCACGAATTGCTCATTAGTTCGCACGAATTACTAATTTGTTCGCACGAACTTTAATTCATTCCCACGAATTTATAATTCGTTCCCACGAATTGATAATCCATTCCCACGAATTGCTTCCCACAAATTGCTCATTTGTTCACATGAATTGCTATCTCGTTCGCATGAATTACTAATTCGTTCGCAGAAATTACCAACTCGTTCCCCCGAATTACTAACGCGTTCCGGGATCCACGAGTTATAGTTTAGTATGTATGGGGGACCCTCCTTGCCCCCCCCCGCCCCCCCTCCCGAACTAAGTTTCGCCAATATTTTGGGTGCCTTTTAGGGTCCTAAAACACATTTTGGATGTAAACAGTAAAACAAATCCGATGCGAAGGAGATATCCAAGATGACGGTCAATATGGGCGCTAACATTGGTAAAAACTGGGGGAAAAAGACATATATCAGCCAAATAATGTGATAAAAGTATAAATGACATCGAAAGTTATATGTTTTAGAAAAACCTTTTTTTCAAAAACTGATATCTGGTATCCTTTGTTTTTATCATGCTTCAAATTCAAGATGGCGGCCAATTTGGTGGCTAATAAGGCCGCCATATTGGTAAAACATGGAAAACCCTAATAATATGATAAAATCATATGAGAAATTGTTAGTTATATGTTTGTACCCTCACAAATTCATTTCTGGTATCGTGTTTTTTTTGTTGCTATCATGCTTCAAAAGCATGATGCCGACTAAGATGGCGGCATGTATAGCCCGCCAAAATGAAAAAAAAGAAGAAAAAATCATATATAGGTTTTCCCGGCCAATTTCACCAAGTTTTCATTCCATTTAGCGCCTGGCTCATTCCATTTCGATTGAAATTGAAAGATCAAGAGCAGATCGTCATTTAACAATCAAAAAGAATAATTCAATTTCACTATCCGAGCAATGTATCGCATTTTAGCTTCACTCGTCCCTGTAAAAGATACATTCAAATTAAGAGTATTGCGTTGTTCTTTCAATTTCGTCTGAACCAGTACTGTAAGGGGTTGATCGGGCATTCATTTTCATTAATGGGCAAACATATTTCACATTTTGTCAAGCATGTTTAACACTTCCTACATGTAAAATTCTGAATTATCTCGGCGTAAATTATATCTGATGTCTTTAATCCGTAAATGCACACCTCTCTTTCTAAATTAAAGGGCCGTGCAATGAATTTTTCTCAGGAATACATGTTGTGCAACTTTCTTCTGCTCTGAAATGTATGACATCTATTTTGACATCCTTTGTTGGTTAGTGTTATTGTAAAAGTGCACGTCTTTAACATTTACAAGTTTCCATGCGCTTCCGAACTACTGAGCCCGCTGTTGCTGTGATGTGAGTTCAGGTATATAGACACTGTTCAGCTGAGGGGTTTTCTTTCAAATTATTCACCCAAAATTTGCTAATTGAAACCATTTATGAGAAAGGATTGCTCATTAGCTTACTGACATCTACTGACACAACAAAGAATCAACAAAGAAAAAAAATTCTAGCAACTTGCTATGCTGAGATAGCCATGTAATAATAATCTGCCCGGAATGACATCGAACGTTTGCTCATGAATATGGAACTTTGCATCAGCATAAAAACGGAGAAGGCACCAAAAACACCCTTCAAAATGGGAAAATGAAACTTACAATTAAGGTTTAATGTGACACAAAGTTGTGTATTCAAGGTTTGCAATGAACGATTACTTTGCATGTGCCCTGTAAATTCGTGTTCGGTCAGACATACGCAAGAAAACATTTACATGTAAGAAATAACGCAAGAGAAGGAAGTGTTTCCGATGGTACAACCATTGCCAAACATACATGACCCGATGTCTTGCACGTCAAAAAATCGTCAACGTTAAAAGAAGACCCTTCAAGCGTTTAAGCAAGTAGAAAAGAAATTATCTACAGCCCTTTTCAATTCAATATTTTGGTACATATTGTATCCCTCATCGATCAGCCTGCCGCCCTGTAAATTTTTACAGTCACGTAGCAAAATACAAAAATATATCAATTAAAACATCTTATAAATTGGAATGACCAAACAATGAAAGCGATTGCCCATAAACGAGTAAGAAACGAAAAGCATAGCAATATGCTATAAGCCCACCGACGTTCGCTAATTTCAATGCGTCAACCGTCGAAAGGTAGAAAAGATCTTGGCTGCCTAAAAATGAAACTCGTGGATTCGGGAACGCGTTAGTAATTCGTGGGAACGAGTTGGTAATTCGTGCGAACAAATTAGTAATTCGTACGAACAAATTAGCAATTCGTGCAAACAAATTAGCAATTCGTGCGAACGAATTAGTAATTCGTGCGAACGAATTAGCAATTCGTGCGAACGAAATAGCAATTCGTGCGAACGAAATAGCAATTCGTACGAACGAGTTAGCAATTCGTGGAAACGAATTACTAATTCGTGGGAAAAAAATGTCCACCCTTTCCCTTCCCAGGCTTCATAATATTAGGCTGACTAGCTTGATTCGCAAGAAATAAATTTCAGGACACTGCCTTTATTTTTTAGATTCCGTCGAATTATCGCGCCGTTCAGAGCAGCCGTTGTGGCTATTGGCAACAGTGCGCGTATACGCTGCTAGTGCTGCGCGCTGCGTCCGTATGCCACGCGCTACGCCCTTTTGACTGGTTGACTGTGACTTTTTACGCTCTAGATTGCGGGGGAACCAGCGAAAATGCCTGGATGACTGCAATATCACTATTATTGCAGTCGTCCGGGTACTTTATTGACATAATATTGAAGTCATCTGGGTACTTCTTTTACGACAACATACGCTGAATTATTTTTACCAAGCCTGATATAACTAATAATGAGTTATATGGGATAACAATTACCCACAGGACCTGAGCCCATGTCTTCTTAAGGTTTCAGGTTACAAAATTGCGGGAATGTCGAGAAAAAAATCGTAGGAAGAAAAGAAGGGAACAATATAAAGGGTCCTCAGTAGTACAATGTATAGCAAAACCAGCCTTTTATGGGTATATGTGTGGGGTTAAGAGTTTGTTTCTGCATTCAATAGGGGACGTTGAAGAATAGGGTCCCCAATTCCCGAGAGGACCCCAATTTGGGTTTGTGTATAAAACATATGGGAGGTCTTCCTAAGTTAGTACAAACAAGAGAGGGACAATAAGAGAGGGACAATAGGGGGACCCCGATTGCAGGCAAATTATACACGCGTGTGTGGGTGTGAAGAGGTGAGTCTGGGTGTCACCCACAGACAGTGCTCTCGCAGCCCGCAGAGTATTTACTGGTTTGGTACCGCCTGCTTTAGCTCAGATTGACACAGCACGTTCGTGTGCTTTGTTTATGTGAGAATGTTATATTATAGGAACAAAATATGAGTTTTTTTACAAGGACCTCTGTAACGGCTTTTCCGACTCAGTTGTTGAATATCTAAAGTCCACTCTTGGACGAAGTGAATGGATGGCTAAGTGAGAAAAAAAAAATTTTTCGTTAAGTTCTCAGAAATTCTGAGAATGTAGCATTTCGTAATGAATTTGTGCTGAACCAAAAGCAGAGACCTGACGAAAATATGAACGTTTAGTAGATCGAAGAAGTGAACGTTAAAAATTGCCAGCTGTATCAGAGGTATGAACTGAATAAAATCGGTTGTCTTTTTGTGTTTATTTATTCATTTATTGATTTATTTATATATTTTGTTTACAGTAAAATTAATCTTGTGAATATTTTAACTTTGCACCGAGTTTGTAATTGAAAAAAAAAATATATAGAAACTCTGGACCTTGTAACATTATAGTCTGACTAAGTGGGCTAAACAACACCATGTTGGGCAGCAACAAAAGGAAAATATCGAAACAAACCAGCAACATTACTCTTTAGTCTGGATCCGCTCTTGATTGAGAGACACTTGAAACGTGTCTGGCATGTCGTGCTAATTGAAAGCCCTCAGACAACTATTGCAATAAAAAGAAGTTGACTGATTACATAATGGGGAAATGATGAACAAGGCAACATCAATGAGTTGTGGATTAAATGACAGAACAAGTCTTCTTTTTGCGACGTTGTTTGTCTCATTGATGGGGAATGTTTGATATCGGTAACCACGCATTACCGAGACTGAACCCTTCTAACGAAGGAACGGCAGCCAATGCCTCCGCCACGTTACCATGCAAATTGTTGCCGCTTAAATTGACGACAGTCACATGTCCAAGACCTGACAGTAAATGGATCATTGCCCCGGTATCGGTGTTTTGCAGACCACACTCAATTAAAGACAGTGTTTCAAGGGAGGGGAGAATATAGATGTTGACTTTAGACAAACCCTGAAAGTTGTTTCCTCGCAGAGAAACTGTCTTTAAACTGCCGGCTGATGAAACAAGAGAAAAAAGTGACTCAACATCACTGTTTGTCAGACCACATTTGCATACATGGAATTCTTCGAGGGAAGGGACACTAGCGATCGTGGCAGGCTGCAGACCATGAAGATTGTTGCCACTCAGAACAAATGTCTTGATGTTGCCTGCTGATGAAAGAAGGGAGAAAAGTGGCTCAATATCATTCTTTGTCAGACAACTGTCAGTGAGTTCGAAATATTCAAGGGATGGAACACTAGCGATCTCGACAGTCTGTAAACCGTGCAAATCGTTTCCGATGACAAAAACTGTTTGAATGCTGCCTGCTGATGATATTAGGGAGAAAAGTGGCTGGATATCACTCTTTGTCAGACCACTTTCAAATAGTTGCAATTCTTTGAGGGAAGGGACACTAGCGATGTTGACAGGCTGCAAACCTTGCAAATTGTTTCCTTTCAGAACCGCTTTGTTTATGCTACCTGCCGATGAAAGCAGAGAGAAAAGTGGCTCAATATCACTGTTTGTAAGACCACACTTGGAGAGATGTAGTGTAGATAGGGAGGGAACAGCAGTGATCTTGGCAGGCTGCATGCCATGCAAATTGTTGCCACTCAGAACAACTGTCTTGATGCTGCCTGCTGATGAAAGCAGAGAAAAGAGTGACTCAATGTCACTGTTTGTAAGACCACATTCGGAGAGATATAGTTCAGATAGTGAGGGAAAAGCAGTGATCTTGGCAGGCTGCATACCATGCAAATTGTTGCCACTCAGAACAACTGTCTTGATGCTGCCTGCTGAAGAAAGAAGAGAGAAAAGTGGTTCAATATCATTCTTTGTCAGACAACTTTCGCGTAACTCGAAATATTCAAGGGATGGAACACTAGCGATCTCGACAGGCTGTAAACCGTGCAAATCGTTTCCGATGACAAACACTTTTTGTATGCTGCCTGATGATGATATTAGGGAGAAAAGTGGCTGGATATCACTCTTTGTCAGACCACTTTCAAATAGTTGCAATTCTTTGAGGGAAGGGACACTAGCGATGTTGACAGGCTGCAGACTTTGCAAATTGTTTCCTTTCAGAACCACTTTGTTTATGCTACCTGACGATGAAAGCAGAGAGAAAAGTGGCTCAATATCACTGTTTGTGAGACCACACTTGGAGAGATGTAGTGTAGATAGGGAGGGAACAGCAGTGATCTTGGCAGGCTGCATGCCATGCAAATTGTTGCCACTCAGAACAACTGTCTTGATGCTGCCTGCTGATGAAAGCAGAGAAAAGAGTGACTCAATGTCACTGTTTGTAAGACCACATTCGGAGAGATATAGTTCAGATAGTGAGGGAAAAGCAGTGATCTTGGAAGGCTGCGTACCATGCAAATTGTTGCCACTCAGAACAACTGTCTTGATGCTGCCTGCTGAAGAAAGAAGAGAGAAAAGTGGTTCAATATCATTCTTTGTCAGACAACTTTCGCGTAACTCGAAATATTCAAGGGATGGAACACTAGCGATCTCGACAGGCTGTAAACCGTGCAAATCGTTTCCGATGACAAAAACTTTTTGTATGCTGCCTGCTGATGATATTAGGGAGAAAAGTGGCTGGATATCACTCTTTGTCAGACCACTTTCAAATAGTTGCAATTCTTTGAGGGAAGGGACACTAGCGATGTTGACAGGCTGCAGACCTTGCAAATTGTTTCCTTTCAGAACCGCTTTGTTTATGCTACCTGCCGATGAAAGCAGAAAGAAAAGTGGCTCAATATCACTGTTTGTGAGACCACACTTGGAGAGATGTAGTGTAGATAGGGAGGGAACAGCAGTGATCTTGGCAGGCTGCATGCCATGCAAATTGCTGCCACTCAGAACAACTGTCTTGATGCTGCCTGCTGATGAAAGCAGAGAAAAGAGTGACTCAATGTCACTGTTTGTAAGACCACATTCGGAGAGATATAGTTCAGATAGTGAGGGAAAAGCAGTGATCTTGGCAGGCTGCATACCATGCAAATTGTTGCCACTCAGAACAACTGTCATGATGCTGCCTGCTGAAGAAAGAAGAGAGAAAAGTGGTTCAATATCATTCTTTGTCAGACAACTTTCGCGTAACTCGAAATATTCAAGGGATGGAACACTAGCGATCTCGACAGACTGTAAACCGTGCAAATCGTTTCCGATGACAAAAACTTTTTGTATGCTGCCTGCTGATGATATTAGGGAGAAGAGTGGCTGGATATCACTCTTTGTCAGACCACTTTCAAAAAGTTGCAATTCTTTGAGGGAAGGGACACTAGCGATGTTGACAGGCTGAAAACCTTGCAAATTGTTTCCTTTCAGAACCACTGTCTTTACGCAACCTGCCGATAAAAGCAGAGAGAAAAGTGGCTCAATGTCACTGTTTGTAAGACCACTCTCGGAGAAATGTAGTTCAGATAGGGAGGGAACAGCAATGATCTTGGCAGGTTGCATGCCATGCAAATTGTTGCCACTCAGAACAACTTTCTTGATGCTGCCTGCTGATGAAAGCAGAGAAAAGAGTGACTCAATGTCACTGTTTGTAAGACCACATTCGGAGAGATACAGTTCAGATAGTGAGGGAAAAGCAATGATCTTGGCAGGTTGCAGACCATGCAAGTTGTTGCTTCTCAGAACAACTGTCTTGATGCTGCCTGCTGAAGAAAGAAGAGAGAAAAGTGGTTCAATATCATTCTTTGTCAGACAACTTTCGCGTAACTCGAAATATTCAAGGGATGGAACACTAGCGATCTCGACAGGCTGTAAACCGTGCAAATCGTTTCCGATGACAAAAACTTTTTGTATGCTGCCTGCTGATGATATTAGGGAGAAAAGTGGCTGGATATCACTCTTTGTCAGACCACTTTCAAATAGTTGCAATTCTTTGAGGGAAGGGACACTAGCGATGTTGACAGGCTGCAGACCTTGCAAATTGTTTCCTTTCAGAACCGCTTTGTTTATGCTACCTGCCGATGAAAGCAGAAAGAAAAGTGGCTCAATATCACTGTTTGTGAGACCACACTTGGAGAGATGTAGTGTAGATAGGGAGGGAACAGCAGTGATCTTGGCAGGCTGCATGCCATGCAAATTGTTGCCACTCAGAACAACTGTCTTGATGCTGCCTGCTGATGAAAGCAGAGAAAAGAGTGACTCAATGTCACTGTTTGTAAGACCACATTCGGAGAGATATAGTTCAGATAGTGAGGGAAAAGCAGTGATCTTGGCAGGCTGCATACCATGCAAATTGTTGCCACTCAGAACAACTGTCTTGATGCTGCCTGCTGAAGAAAGAAGAGAGAAAAGTGGTTCAATATCATTCTTTGTCAGACAACTTTCGCGTAACTCGAAATATTCAAGGGATGGAACACTAGCGATCTCGACAGGCTGTAAACCGTGCAAATCGTTTCCGATGACAAAAACTTTTTGTATGCTGCCTGCTGATGATATTAGGGAGAAAAGTGGCTGGATATCACTCTTTGTCAGACCACTTTCAAATAGTTGCAATTCTTTGAGGGAAGGGACACTAGCGATGTTGACAGGCTGCAGACCTTGCAAATTGTTTCCTTTCAGAACCGCTTTGTTTATGCTACCTGCCGATGAAAGCAGAAAGAAAAGTGGCTCAATATCACTGTTTGTGAGACCACACTTGGAGAGATGTAGTGTAGATAGGGAGGGAACAGCAGTGATCTTGGCAGGCTGCATGCCATGCAAATTGTTGCCACTCAGAACAACTGTCTTGATGCTGCCTGCTGATGAAAGCAGAGAAAAGAGTGACTCAATGTCACTGTTTGTAAGACCACATTCGGAGAGATATAGTTCAGATAGTGAGGGAAAAGCAGTGATCTTGGCAGGCTGCATACCATGCAAATTGTTGCCACTCAGAACAACTGTCTTGATGCTGCCTGCTGAAGAAAGAAGAGAGAAAAGTGGTTCAATATCATTCTTTGTCAGACAACTTTCGCGTAACTCGAAATATTCAAGGGATGGAACACTAGCGATCTCGACAGACTGTAAACCGTGCAAATCGTTTCCGATGACAAAAACTTTTTGTATGCTGCCTGCTGATGATATTAGGGAGAAGAGTGGCTGGATATCACTCTTTGTCAGACCACTTTCAAATAGTTGCAATTCTTTGAGGGAAGGGACACTAGCGATGTTGACAGGCTGCAAACCTTGCAAATTGTTTCCTTTCAGAACCACTGTCTTTACGCAACCTGCCGATAAAAGCAGAGAGAAAAGTGGCTCAATGTCACTGTTTGTAAGACCACTCTCGGAGAAATATAGTTCAGATAGGGAGGGAACAGCAATGATCTTGGCAGGTTGCATGCCATGCAAATTGTTGCCACTCAGAACAACTTTCTTGATGCTGCCTGCTGATGAAAGCAGAGAAAAGAGTGACTCAATGTCACTGTTTGTAAGACCACATTCGGAGAGATACAGTTCAGATAGTGAGGGAAAAGCAGTGATCTTGGAAGGCTGCGTACCATGCAAATTGTTGCCACTCAGAACAACTGTCTTGATGCTGCCTGCTGAAGAAAGAAGAGAGAAAAGTGGTTCAATATCATTCTTTGTCAGACAACTTTCGCGTAACTCTAAATATTCAAGGGATGGAACACTAGCGATCTCGACAGGCTGTAAACCGTGCAAATCGTTTCCGATGACAAACACTTTTTGTATGCTGCCTGCTGATGATATTAGGGAGAAAAGTGGCTGGATATCACTCTTTGTCAGACCACTTTCAAATAGTTGCAATTCTTTGAGGGAAGGGACACTAGCGATGTTGACAGGCTGCAGACCTTGCAAATTGTTTCCTTTCAGAACCGCTTTGTTTATGCTACCTGCCGATGAAAGCAGAAAGAAAAGTGGCTCAATATCACTGTTTGTGAGACCACACTTGGAGAGATGTAGTGTAGATAGGGAGGGAACAGCAGTGATCTTGGCAGGCTGCATGCCATGCAAATTGTTGCCACTCAGAACAACTGTCTTGATGCTGCCTGCTGATGAAAGCAGAGAAAAGAGTGACTCAATGTCACTGTTTGTAAGACCACATTCGGAGAGATATAGTTCAGATAGTGAGGGAAAAGCAGTGATCTTGGAAGGCTGCGTACCATGCAAATTGTTGCCACTCAGAACAACTGTCTTGATGCTGCCTGCTGAAGAAAGAAGAGAGAAAAGTGGTTCAATATCATTCTTTGTCAGACAACTTTCGCGTAACTCGAAATATTCAAGGGATGGAATACTAGCGATCTCGACAGGCTGTAAACCGTGCAAATCGTTTCCGATGACAAAAACTTTTTGTATGCTGCCTGCTGATGATATTAGGGAGAAAAGTGGCTGGATATCACTCTTTGTCAGACCACTTTCAAATAGTTGCAATTCTTTGAGGGAAGGGACACTAGCGATGTTGACAGGCTGCAGACCTTGCAAATTGTTTCCTTTCAGAACCGCTTTGTTTATGCTACCTGCCGATGAAAGCAGAAAGAAAAGTGGCTCAATATCACTGTTTGTGAGACCACACTTGGAGAGATGTAGTGTAGATAGGGAGGGAACAGCAGTGATCTTGGCAGGCTGCATGCCATGCAAATTGTTGCCACTCAGAACAACTGTCTTGATGCTGCCTGCTGATGAAAGCAGAGAAAAGAGTGACTCAATGTCACTGTTTATAAGACCACATTCGGAGAGATATAGTTCAGATAGTGAGGGAAAAGCAGTGATCTTGGAAGGCTGCATACCATGGAAATTGTTGCCTCTCAGAACAACTGTCTTGATGCTGCCTGCTGAAGAAAGAAGAGAGAAAAGTGGTTCAATATCATTCTTTGTCAGACAACTTTCGCGTAACTCGAAATATTCAAGGGATGGAACACAAGCGATCTCGACAGGCTGTAAACCGTGCAAATCGTTTCCGATGACAAAAACTTTTTGTATGCTGCCTGCTGATGATATTAGGGAGAAAAGTGGCTGGATATCACTCTTTGTCAGACCACTTTCAAATAGTTGCAATTCTTTGAGGGAAGGGACACTAGCGATGTTGACAGGCTGCAGACCTTGCAAATTGTTTCCTTTCAGAACCGCTTTGTTTATGCTACCTGCCGATGAAAGCAGAAAGAAAAGTGGCTCAATATCACTGTTTGTGAGACCACACTTGGAGAGATGTAGTGTAGATAGGGAGGGAACAGCAGTGATCTTGGCAGGCTGCATGCCATGCAAATTGTTGCCACTCAGAACAACTGTCTTGATGCTGCCTGCTGATGAAAGCAGAGAAAAGAGTGACTCAATGTCACTGTTTGTAAGACCACATTCGGAGAGATATAGTTCAGATAGTGAGGGAAAAGCAGTGATCTTGGCAGGCTGCATACCATGCAAATTGTTGCCACTCAGAACAACTGTCTTGATGCTGCCTGCTGAAGAAAGAAGAGAGAAAAGTGGTTCAATATCATTCTTTGTCAGACAACTTTCGCGTAACTCGAAATATTCAAGGGATGGAACACTAGCGATCTCGACAGACTGTAAACCGTGCAAATCGTTTCCGATGACAAAAACTTTTTGTATGCTGCCTGCTGATGATATTAGGTAGAGGAGTGGCTCGATATCACTCTTTGTCAGACCACTTTCAAATAGTTGCAATTCTTTGAGGGAAGGGACACTAGCGATGTTGACAGGCTGCAAACCTTGCAAATTGTTTCCTTTCAGAACCACTGTCTTTACGCAACCTGCCGATAAAAGCAGAAAGAAAAGTGGCTTAATGTCACTGTTTGTAAGACCACACTTGGAGAAATGTAGTTCAGATAGGGAGGGAACAGCAATGATCTTGGCAGGTTGCAGACCATGCAAGTTGTTGCTTCTCAGAACAACTTTCTTGATGCTGCCTGCTGATGAAAGCAGAGAAAAGAGTGACTCAATGTCACTGTTTGTAAGACCACATTCGGAGAGATATAGTTCAGATAGTGAGGGAAAAGCAGTGATCTTGGCAGGCTGCATACCATGCAAATTGTTGCCTCTCAGAACAACTGTCTTGATGCTGCCTGCTGAAGAAAGAAGAGAGAAAAGTGGTTCAATATCATTCTTTGTCAGACAACTTTCGCGTAACTCGAAATATTCAAGGGATGGAACACAAGCGATCTCGACAGGCTGTAAACCGTGCAAATCGTTTCCGATGACAAAAACTTTTTGTATGCTGCCTGCTGATGATATTAGGGAGAAAAGTGGCTGGATATCACTCTTTGTCAGACTACTTTCAAATAGTTGCAATTCTTTGAGGGAAGGGACACTAGCGATGTTGACAGGCTGCAGACCTTGCAAATTGTTTCCTTTCAGAACCACTTTGTTTATGCTACCTGACGATGAAAGCAGAGAGAAAAGTGGCTCAATATCACTGTTTGTGAGACCACATTTGGAGAGATGTAGTGTAGATAGGGAGGGAACAGCAGTGATCTTGGCTGGCTGCATGCCATGCAAATTGTTGCCACTCAGAACAACTGTCTTGATGATGCCTGCTGATGAAAGCAGAGAAAAGAGTGACTCAATGTCACTGTTTGTAAGACCACATTCGGAGAGATATAGTTCAGATAGTGAGGGAAAAGGAGTGATCTTGGAAGGCTGCGTACCATGCAAATTGTTGCCACTCAGAACAACTGTCTTGATGCTGCCTGCTGAAGAAAGAAGAGAGAAAAGTGGTTCAATATCATTCTTTGTCAGACAACTTTCGCGTAACTCGAAATATTCAAGAGATGGAACACTAGCGATCTCAACAGGCTGTAAACCGTGCAAATCGTTTCCGATGACAAAAACTTTTTGTATGCTGCCTGCTGATGATATTAGAGAGAAAAGTGGCTCGATATCACTCTTTGTCAGACCACTTTCAAATAGTTGCAATTCTTTGAGGGAAGGGACACTAGCGATGTTGACAGGCTGCAGATCTTGCAAATTGTTTCCCTTCAGAACCACTGTCTTTACGCAACCTGCAAATAAAAGCAGAGAGAAAAGTGGCTCAATATCATTGTTTGTAAGACCACACTCGGAGAAATGTAGTTCAGATAGGGAGGGAACAGCAATGATCTTGGCAGGTTGCAGACCATGCAAGTTGTTGCTTCTCAGAACAACTGTCTTGATGCTGCCTGCTGAAGAAAGAAGAGAGAAAAGTGGTTCAATATCATTCTTTGTCAGACAACTTTCGCGTAACTCGAAATATTCAAGGGATGGAACACTAGCGATCTCGACAGGCTGTAAACCGTGCAAATCGTTTCCGATGACAAAAACTTTTTGTATGCTGCCTGATGATGATATTAGGGAGAACAGTGGCTCGATATCACTCTTTGTCAGACCACTTTCAAATAGTTGCAATTCTTTGAGTGAAGGGACACTAGCGATGTTGACTGGCTGCAGACCTTGCAAATTGTTTCCTTTCAGAACCACTGTCTTTACGCAACCTGCCGATAAAAGCAGAGAGAAAAGTGGCTCAATGTCACTGTTTGTAAGACCACACTCGGAGAAATGTAGTTCAGATAGGGAGGGAACAGCAGTGATCTTGGCAGGCTGCATACCATGAAAATTGTTGCCACTCAGAACAACTGTCTTGATGCTGCCTGCTGAAGAAAGAAGACAGAAAAGTGGTTCAATATCATTCTTTGTCAGACAGCTTTCGTGTAACTCGAAATATTCTAGGGATGGAACACTAGCGATCTCGACAGGCTGTAAACCGTGCAAATCGTTTCCGATGACAAAAACTTTTTGTATGCTGCCTGCTGATGAAATTAGGGAGAAAAGTGGCTCGATATCACTCTTTGTCAGACCACTTTCAAATAGTTGCAATTCTTTGAGAGAAGGGACACTAGCGATGTTGACAGGCTGCAAACCTTGCAAATTGTTTCCTTTCAGAACCACTGTCTTTACGCAACCTGCCGATAAAAGCAGAGAGAAAAGTGGCTCAATGTCACTGTTTGTAAGACCACACTCGGAGAAATGTAGTTCAGATAGGGAGGGAACAGCAGTGATCTTGGCAGGCTGCATACCATGCAAATTGTTGCCACTCAGAACAACTGTCTTGATGCTGCCTGCTGAAGAAAGAAGAGAGAAAAGTGGTTCAATATCATTCTTTGTCAGACAGCTTTCGTGTAACTCGAAATATTCAAGGGATGGAACACTAGCGATCTCGACAGGCTGTAAACCGTGCAGATCGTTTCCGATGACAAAAACTTTTTGTATGCTGCCTGCTGATGAAATTAGGGAGAAAAGTGGCTCGATATCACTCTTTGTCAGACCACTTTCAAATAGTTGCAATTCTTTGAGAGAAGGGACACTAGCGATGTTGACAGGCTGCAAACCTTGCAAATTGTTTCCTTTCAAAACCACTGTCTTTATGCTACCTGCCGATGAAAGCAGAGAGAAAAGTGGCTCAATATCACTGTTTGTGAGACCACACTTGGAGAAATGTAGTGAAGATAGTGAGGGAACAGCAGTGATCTTGGCAGGCTGCATACCATGCAAATTGTTGCCACTTAGAACAACTGTTTTTATGTTGCCTGCTGATGAAAGTAGAGAGAAAAGTGGCTCAATGTCACTGTTTGTAAGACCACACTCAAAGAGATGTAGTTTAGATAGGGAGGGAATAGCAGCGATGGTGGGAGGCTGCAAACCATGGAGATTGACTCCTCCCAGAGTAACTGTTTCCATGCTGCCTGCTGCTGATAGAAGAGAGAAAAGTGGCTCTATGTCACTGTCTGTCAGACCATAATCGAAAAGGTGACATTCTTTAAGGGATACAACTGGTTGAATGGTTTGTTCGGACAGTCTATCAAGCGAAACGATGCCACCTAATACAACTCTGTTCGTGTTGCTTTTTGATAATACTTGGAATAGTTTCACAAGGTTCCAGTCACTGTAATATACTTCTAAAGACTTCAGATATTTCAATATCCCTGTGGAGTTATGTACAAAGCTATCACAGCCGATGCCATGAAGTACAAGGTTCAGCGATGGCTGACATTGCATGTGTGTCATTATATCCTCTAAAAGTCTGAGGTCAGCTAAACCTCGACATGTAGCTGTAATTTCTTGTATGTCTACTTTGTGCAGAGGTGTATGTTTAGACGCGACTTGAAAAAAATAATGCGCAGCCACGAGAACTTCACCTTGGAGTTGATATGGAAACTCGACCTTCCCAGTCTCAAGAAATTCTGTAATGAGAGATTCAGACTGAGCTACATATAGCATCAACATCGAAATTCTGTGCAATGACTTGTTCAGTTTATTTTGCTTCAGAAGATCTCCAATACGCCTTAAAATTATGTTGGCGGTATTTATGTTCAGCCCACAGCAGAATCTTAGAACGTATTCCAAACTTTCTACATTACCATTCAATATGCCATTACCATTCAAGTATTGGTCAAAGGCTTCTTTGTCAGTCCTTGCCAAATCTACCAGATATGCCGCCGCGTGGTATTCCTGAAAGGTCTTGTGCAGGAACGAATATTGAGATCCTGTCTTAAGACGTTGGAAGGACAACGCGCCATCACCAATGCCCCTCTCGAAAGTCTCTAGGTCCTTTAGATCGATTTTGTCTTTAATAAAATAAACTTTCTCCCCATTTGGATCTAACAAACCTTCAAGAGCTATCCGACCAAGTTGGGAAGCATGATATTGAGTCTTGGTATCAGAAACTTGCTCATCTGTTTGCTCACATGCCTTATCTCGAAAAAGGCTGGTTATACGATCAGGCAATTTCCCTTCATGTACCCATGTATGGCACATCTGCCGCAGAAATAACGGTATCTCCGCTGAACTGCGCAGCGTTTCAGATCCATTAACCTTTTTAAGGAAGGTATCCTGATCATCTTGTTTATACTCTCTTAAATATTTCCTCACGTACATTTCCCTGTTTTTCTCGTCAAAGCCCACCATGTTAATTGTTGTATAGTGTGCATGCATATTCAGCAGTTCATTTGCCGTCTTCTGTCGGCTTGTAACTATAACCTTGCACGACTTAAGTGATCTGAAGGATAGAACACTGTTCAACTCAATTCCATCATCACACTGTGCATCCTTTACACTTTGCATGGGAATCTCATCAGCACCATCAAAAAGAATTAATACGCGCTCTGGGTTGTCATGGATGTATTTTCCTAAGTCTTTAAATTTCTTCTGCAGTTTCCTGTCTGTGATTATTTGAGAAAAAATGGCGTCGATGATGTCAAATTTCTTACCCATTCGATTGACCTCAACTACAAAGACAAGCTCGTACCTTCCCAGAACTGATGTGGACTCAGATTGTTGTTGTCTTTCAGTTTGATCCCCCTCGGTTTTCAGATTAGCCCAATCGTATGCAATCTTTTTAAAGAGTGTGCTTTTTCCAAAACCCGCCTCAGCTGTGATTAATAATCGATTTCCTTTAAGCTTGAGCATGTCTTCATAGGACTCAAGGGGAATTTTCTGGACATGATATCCTTTATCCAAATCAAGTTGTGATCTAAGGGGATCGGGAATACCTCTTTCCGAATCTTTCGGATGCTCCGTTTGGTTGCCTGTTTCTACATGCATCTTTGTCTCCGATGTGGAGGCGGGAGATGGTATGTTTGTTTCTTGCAGTAGCTGTGGGTTAACATAGATGTCATCCATCTCTCTAGACAGGTGTCTCTCTTCAGGGTGCGTCGGCACTTTCATCGTCTCCCGGTAATGCGCTGCCAATTCTCTCGCACACTGTGTAACGTCAAAAGAAGTTCCTGCAATACCTGTGGAGGAACAAAAAATGGGAAATAATCAAGACAACCATCAGCATTTACACCACATAAATATGTTTATGAATTAAATACAATCTTGCTATCACTTTGTCTCGTGTCCAGTTCCTAAACATCAATGTTCAATTGCTGAAAGCTGTCCATCAATACTCGAAACACGTTTATTATTGAAAAACGTTTACAAACTGAAACGAAAAAAGTTACAAAAATATTTCCATTGCCAAACAGTTTTCGTCGTGTATTTAAATAAGTCCCTAGTTTTCATGTCGATTTCTAAATGCATGCTAAATACAGCCTTCATCATTTCCACATAAAGCAAGGTGACTTTAGAGCTACAAAAATTAGATCCTCCATGTGTGCGCCATCGTAAACGTTTAAAGATGCCCCCCGTGTTTTTGCTTTCGAGTTTCACCTTGACAAAACAAATGTATCCTTTTTTTCGATTGCTATTTTCCTGGCACAAACAATTATTTATTCGTTTTGAATGATACATCCAACTAACAAGACAATATTCGGCTTTTCTGTTGAAAATGGAAGCCCTTTTCTTCGGGTTCCACATGCCCAAAACAAAATAAAGAAGTTTTCATTATTAACAAAACATAGAAATTGAAAATTCGTAGGGAGATTTTTTTCCCTCAAGAGTATGGGGAATGCACCGGCCTTTAAGGTTTGCATAATCTGACATATTTAACTCATCTGCTATCTACTAATTGTTTAGCAGATTTTCCTTGAAGGCACATTGACCCACGAACGGCGAAGCTTTCAACATACGGCATGCTCTATGCTTTGACATATATTTCGTGGTCATTTGAATATCCATTTTTTTTGTCTGTCAGCTGTTGCAACTTGATAGCAAGAAGTTATGCCCGTCTGTCGTTATCTAGATAATTAAATTTTGTAGAAATGTCAATCCTGAAAGAGCAATAACCTTTCGATAACAAACCTTCAATAGCCTTTAATAATTGCTGTATTACGTTTAATTTACTTCAAAAGTAGCACAGTCGTGTAAACTAAAACTGGTTGGCAGCGGCAGTAGCTAAACTCGACAAAGAAACAGTAAATTGACCCTTTCGGCTGGCTCTTATACCTGGTACTTGCGATGCCAAGTCATTCCGTTGCGTTTCTTTCAGAGCGTCTCTCAGCTTCTCATAAGCGTCTGTGTGGTTGTCCTGCCTCTTCCACCAGGCATCTAACATGCTGAAGCTCTGCTGATGTAAGTCTCCCTTGTTGTTCTCTTCGAATGCGTCGCGTTCTCCGACCGAGAATCCCAAATTGATGGCGAGTGACTTCCAATGTCGTCCAAGCTCGCGTGACAAGTTTTGGAAGTATATGTTTCTCAAGTTGTCTTCTTCTGGAATGCAAAACCATACAAAACAGTTTGTATTAACAATCTCAGGCCGGCTTAGGGGCTCCAAACGAGTGTGAGCTCATCTTAACTCAAACGTGAGGTTAAACAAGATCCCGCACTGACTGTTCAAATACTTGTGAAGGTTTCAGCTAATACAAATGTAAATGTAGTCGGGTACTCTCATACAAATGCTCATAATTTAAGAGAAATTGAAGCACACCCTTTCATTTCCAAGGTCGCCGTTTCTGCAATTTCTAAACATAATCTGCAAACGGATGACGCTAAACTTGGGACATATTTTCCCACCTTTTTTGATAAGCTATTTTGGTTAAACACTCAATTCAACTAATTTTTGAGGCATATTCTTGCCTCAATAGTTACCTAATGATCCACCGCCCAACAATCCACCAGCACGAAGCTCGATGTTCTGGTCTTGTTGTATCCCATGGTCGCAAATGGAGAGTAGGTCACAAAGCTGCGGATCAATTTCAATGAAATTTTATTGTAATTCTTAAGAAAACCTAACTCCTCCCAAACTGTGACACATAGTTTATCTATTGGACTGACATTGATTTCCAAATCCTAACAGTAAAAGAGGACCCGAAGGTCTTAAAGCGTTTCTTGATTAGTGGTATAAAACCTTAGGGGAAAGGTCACTCTGTAAATATTATTAACATTTTCATCGTGCCTTCCACTAACAGTTTCACACTAAAAGGTGGTTTTGTTAAAAAAAAAAAGTTAAAGAAATTATCATTGAATTGGCGTTATACGCTCAGATACAAATACATAAAAGTGACATTAAAAGTAGAATCAGCACCTGAAAGTTTCTCCCAATGAAAAGGTCTTGATCTTGAGGCTGGATGCCACTTGCAGCCTGGACCATCCTTTTCAAAGCTGATACTGATGTCTCCGGATCCATTTGGAGACAAAGTGTCTTAGGTAAGAGGAGACCTCGGACAAAAACCTGCAATTGCTGTCTGACTTCAACGGGACTGCAAGTTGGAAATACAACAAAATCTCCTGGATGAGATAGAACATTACAACTCTGAAATTTGTTATTTCTAATTGAGCTAATTTTTGTTGGGTTCCCATTACAATTTTCTGTCGAACACGAAACGATGTCATATTTTCACCTCCGTTTTTTTTCTAAACCGTTTTTTATGTATTGATTTTTTTATTGGTTTTTGGATACAAATCAAAAGCTTTTTCGGAATAGTCAATCAATTGTTAAATAAGGGTATAGGCCTACATGAAAGTGCCAAAGAAAATAATTTCATGAACATTGCAGGTAAGAATGTTCGGTTGGTTTATGCACTATAATACTAAAAAAATCACAACAAATGAGAGCTCCGAGCGAGAACGGTCCCATGACAAGAACAGGGGCTTCCCTTGTAAATAAAACGATAAATAATTTGTAGCGGGATCCTACTGGGCTCTTGTCCGCCAAAGCCGGCCAAACGAAAGAAAAGGGGACACATCAGACGGGATTTCTAACTCTGAAGGAATATGTCATTTATTTCGCCAAGCGGACTCTGCGGGCAACTTGCCGCACCGCTACCAGAACTGCAACTGATCAATTCCCAGCATAGACATGCACACAGTCTGAACAATCGTATACAATTATAGCAACTTTACCCAACCCTGGAATCAAGCCAAGCCATACCCGCGAAAGTGAACAAAAGAACCCCACTGAGCCAACCTATTTGTAGAGCCTATTTCCGGAGCGTGCGCTAACCAGACCCAAAGCCAGGTCAGGTGCTTGCCGCCGGAACCCCTCCGCCGGAGCACTAGTGCTAGAAAACAATGACAACAAAAGTGTGCATAGACTGTCCGTTACAAATTAATAAATAAATAAAACAAGCACCACCCTGAAGGACTGAGATATGATAGGGATTTAGTAAAAATTAAGTTTGGTCGATAAGCATTTGGAGAGCAATTGTCCTCGTTATACCTATTCATTTCAGCTTTACTGGTTGTTTCTTCTGTTGTCGCAGGTTGGTTGTGCCCAAGATGAGTTACTAAAGCCTCTTTCAGTGGCAGGGCGGATGCTTCCTCTTCGTCAGAATGGAGTCTTGGCGAGGCTTTGACTGGAAAGGCGGCCATGAATGCCGCCTTACGACTTGGCTTAACCCTTCTCTTCGTGCTGACGAGTTTGCTGAGTGAGTGGTTGTACTCCTCGGCTAAGATCCTTGCTCTACCCCGCCGACCTAATCTGTCTTGCTGCATCTTTAGGATATAAGCCGGACGTTAAACGATGAGGCTAAAGTAATGTAGTATAACAAAAACAAAAAGAAACATTAACCGTACATAGGTAATCATAAAATAATTGAATTTTTTTATACATTTGGTATCTTTGAATGGACAAGTCGAGAAGAGTACGGACAAATATGCCGAGTATGAAAAAAAAAATAACTATTGAAGTCGTAGTATCATACTGTTATGCAGTTACCATTAAAGAGACTTAAGTACTTTTTCATTGCATGGCTTGCATCGCTAACTGCTCCACCTCCGACCTACTCCCCTTACCGACTCTCCCCGCGAACTTGCCCCTTGCAATCTCACCCACTGACCAACTCGCCCCCTAAATAATTATGTCATTGCCTAACACCTGAGATGAAAAAAACATGTCAATTCGTTAGTGGAAAGTTCATCAAATTTGTAAAGGGCCCTTGTAATGTCATTTTTAATACAGTTTTCGAAAATGTACCTTTGTGTCCCATTGAATCATATTATATTTTCCATTTCATTTTGTATTTTTGAAAGGCATTTTGGTGCTTTTTTTAAATGCAAAATTCACATATTAATGTCATTCCGGGCAAAAAAACTCAATTTTACATCTATTTCAGCACAAAACAAAATTGTTAGAATGCGTGATATTTGGCTGTCATAAATTTCCTTTTCTTTTGTGATTCGCTGTTGTGTAAGGCAGTAGGCCAATAAACATATCCCTTTCTCAAATATGTTTTCAATGAGCAAATTGTCACTTCGGGTTTTAACATTTTGAACAGAAAACCCCTAAACTGAAAAGTATCTTCCTGAAATAAAATCACAGCAACGGCGCCCTTACCTGTCCGGTAAAGCATGGGAATTTAAAATGTTTCAAGAAGTGCACTTTTCAATGAACCTTAAAAGGATGTCTATAGTTTCCTTACATTTACGTGAGTAGAACGTTGCGCATAATGTAATACTAAGGAAAAAAATCAACGCATAGCCTTTAAGCTCAACTACCTCACCAGTGTCAATTCTTCTTGAAATATTGTTTACAGCACTTTCTGATCCACCATAACATCATGTAGTGTCATTGTGGCTTACACGAACCACAAGCCACGCCCCTAAAGACTATATGACACTTGTACAGGCACTGACATGTATGATATGCTGCATGAGGGCAATAAACCATTTTCATGTAGCGGACATCTTGAATTTTTCTATTCAAATCAACGTAACAAAAGCGAGGCCGGAAGGAAAAAATAGTCTGGTTCCATTTTGCACAAAACCCGTTATCGTTCAGAATGCTGTTGTTGGATACAGGGAACATGACTGAAATGGTAGCACCATAGTAATTGTCTATTGGGGTCACACTAAATTAGGAGGTGAAAGAGGAAGTATGACAGGTCTTGTTGCCACGGGATAACATGAATATTCATGTGAGCTGTAACCGATGTGTCTGAAACCTGATTATAGGTGCCTATTTAATAACGGTTTGCACACCTTTTTTTTTTATAAAGAGTAGAAGAGGCAAACGGGCCATCGTACGCACTTGGCTCACAGATCCCCCCACCCTTAGCAGGAAATGAATTATTTTAGGTGAAGTGTCGGTAGAGTTCAATAACTCAGTTCTACTTAAATTCTTATTTAAACATTCAAATATAACATTTCCACTTAAAAAATTTTCGGGTGAAAAAAGCAATTAGGTCTGTATATCAATTTAATAATCGCTCTCCAATCAAACAAAAAGATAAAACTTAAGTAAAATAAACAACAAGAACAACTACAAAAGCCAAACAAACAATTACAGATCCAAACGTTAACAAATCCGATTTAAACGGAGGCAGGAGGTGAAGACAAAGTGTTATCGCGTAAAATTAATTTGTGGCGATTATATGTGAACTGCTTTTCAGCCCCAGAGGGATTTTCTTAAAAAACACAGAATCTGTTTATCATCCCATAAGTCTGAGTTATGTCAACCAACACCGGTAACGAATTTATTGACGACTTCGAATATAGAATAGCCGAAAACGCTGAAGATCTATGTATAATGTTGTTGTGGAAATTGCTATTGCATGGATTTGTTTAAACAAAAATTCCTTGTACCTTGATGCAGTACACACCAAACGAACTATGCATTTGTATCGCCGTTGGCGGCGGCAACGCCTATACTGTTCAAGTTATCAAAACAAAAATGTTGATTTATTCGGTTGAGCGCCAGGACGAATTGTTATATAAATGACACAGGGCGGGTAATTTGAATGACAAATGCTTGCAACGACAACATAGCTTTTTATTTAGGCCATCAGCCTGGGGGTTTGTCGGTATCAAATGAGGGGAATAATGGTCATTGAGATTTTTGGCAAGGTATGCACCCCGTAGTTGGAAAATATGTGATGGCATCGCAGCGGTGGCAGCTTTTTGGGTGCTATCACTTTTCTTGTGTTTTAAATGAGAGCCGAAACATGCTTGTTACCACATATAATTAATCCGGTTGAAGCATATTGGCGGCCATTTTGAAAAATAAAATAAAAGTGATAACACCCAAAAAACTGCCATCGTCGCTCACACTACAAAGCTATCACATATTTTCCAATTCTAGATGTGCATACCCTGCCAAAAATCACTATGAATATTGCTCTTTTTGATCATTTGATACCGGTGGCCCAATTTGTGGACCGAATCTGATTGTCGTTGTCAAGTTTTATTAGATTTTTAAAAGCTGCCCTAAAAGTGTTATTAACAGCACTATGAAGGTTAACCATTGCTATCGCCAGCCTAAGAGTATTGGTTAGCATAGTTCAGGCATACCTTCGCTTCCTTTTTTCCATAGTAGATTTTTTGTGATGTTCCGTACCTGCAGTCAATTCACACGGCAATCGGTTAAACTTGGTTATGAATAATATGGATATTAGGTACCTACAACCAGAAACTATCCGTAACAGCTGTAATAGACAAGCATTTGTGATAATTGAATAATTGTAATGCATTGTTGACGCATACAAAATGGATGGAGTCGCCAGCCAACGATTGTTAAAAAGCTTAGTTTGTTCTTAATTATTGAAGGTTCAAATTATTAAACAGTTGTGATAAAAACAAGGCTAGATCCCCGGTTGCTGCTGCATGCAGATATACCAACATCAGACTGGCTTGATTGAATATTATGTACATTGTGGTTAACATATAACCGTTTTTCTCGTAATACGTTTATCACGACGTTCCCCGATATTGTCGTATTTCCTGTGGCATTTCATCGATATAGACATAAGCTACTTGAAGAATTACGTTTTACTGGAAATCAAATGAATTACTCTTAGGGTAAAAAAATACACATTTGAAGTGATTGATCATTATATGCTATAGAGATTATATTTACATCTTCCTGTATTTTCTACCACTATATCGAAATTCTATAGTATTAACTTAGCACTTTTTAAAAGGTTACAACGTTGTAATTTGTCACCGAAGTCCAATTTTATCCTGAATATAAAAAATAAATCGCTAAATGATTGCGTTGTCATTCATAATACGGGGAGATGCACTCACTGACGTCATCGAAAGATACTTCACTTATATATCGTTGGGTCAAAGCAGAAAGGGCTTATACCATGCTTCAGGTCAATTTTTGTTTTTTTTTATTGTAACTGTTTACTTTCAGTACAGTCTTTATCCCAAAGAGGTTTTATGTTAATTATTCATCCAATTAAGGAGTAATTAAGAAATTTTAAAAGTACTTATACTGATCTTGGCATACAACTGGGAGCAAAAAGGCCTTATAAGCTCATAAGCCTTTTTTCCTTTAAACAGGCAAGACCTTCTGTTTGAAATAACTGATAATGTTGGGGAATGCAAAAAGGGCTTAAGAGCTTGTAGGACCTTTCCAATTTTTTTTGTGCTACGTTCTATTAAGGTATTTGCAAACATCTTTCTATATATATATATATACAGTGATTATATCGATACAAAATTTAAATGTTCGAAATTCAGAAGGTGGTCAAATACGGGTCCAATAGAGTAAAAAAAAGCGAGACCCAAGCCCCGAAAAATATATTTCATAAAAATAAATATGTAGCACCACACATAATAATAAATGGAAAGCCAATTTTATAAGCTACTTTTAGACGAAAAACTTTCTGAAATTGCTCAATCCGTTCAAAGAATATCACCATTTAAACGAATTGACCCTAAAACATGTTTCGTCCAAAAAAGCAGTTTAGTGTGTATTCTGACTGCATGGAAAAACAAAGAAAATGACACAGAATACTTGTTTCAACAACTGTCAACAACTAGTACACGGTATCTTTATTGCCAACCGAGGTTAGGCAAACAATATGATATATAAAATCCACTTGTTTTAAAAGATGGGCCTTCAAAAGGACTTTGTTAAATATTTTACACTTTTAAACTGAGGTTTAATTGCTGGTGATTTTTAAAGACAATTGGACGAAAGAGGTTTTATGGTCAGTGTTTAAAATGGTGATACTCTTGGAACGGATTGAGTAATTTCAGTAATGTTTTCGTCTAAAAGTAGCTTATGAATTGGCTTTCCAGTCATTATTATGTTTGGTGCTACATACTTTAATATGAAATATAATTTTGGGGGGTTTGAGTTCTGCTTTTCTGACTCGCGGACCATGTACAAAGATATTTTTGGAATCGCTCGGCGGTGCAAAATTAGCAGCCCTCGTTACATATACAAAACAGTAGCTATGATATTTTAACTCTCAACACTCTCAGATTTGGATACTTGAAGAACATTAATGTATAATGATCTTACACTTAGTAAGTGGAAGTATAAAACTGTAAGAGTAACATACTTTCTTGTTGATATACGGCATTTGAAGTGTAATGCATTACGTACCTTGTATTGGCGCGTTGTCAGCCCTCCCCAACGAGTCCCGAATCCTTCAGAGACTGGTCCCAACCAACGTTGACTTTATCCCGAAGCAAATCTTAACATATGTGTCTCTCCATTCCTTTGCAGTTTTGAAACACTGCAAATCCTACGCATTCGTGGCAAGCTTCCCCAGGCAATAGAATCTCCAATGTGACCTGCTAAATTGTTCTACGAGCTCTAATATATTTTTTTCGCACAGCCCCAAATGCCCGAACATGTATCACAGGCCCCTCCCCCGACTCGCTCGATAAAGCGATTTCATTCGCTGTCCGATGGATGTTTGCATACATTTGAATATCAATAGCAGTTTTCCCTAATATGGGCATGAAATCGGGCCACAAGTTACAAATATACGTTTTTTGGAGAACTGCCAAACATAAACTGCGCATGCGGCGCGGCTCCGCTGCTTTGCCTGTTTGGTAGAAGCTGCACACAAACTTGAACCTTCGAAACTCTGTTCATTTGCCACTTACTTCAAACTACCGCGTAGACTGATCCATTAAGCCCTACCCCATAAATTCTGCCCAATCACCGTGCTGTGATTCGTGTTCGACAGAAGTCCAACCCCCATCCGTGCGCTTGTGGATGACGCATATGGCTGGACAATTAGGTGTCTGTTTGAGTACACGTGGCACTTGTGGGGGGGGGGGGCGTCGTATCATATTTTTAATGGGGAGCGCTGAAAAAAATCCTAGAATCAAGCACACTATATTAACTAATAGTCTACAAATGCCCCCTTCTCACGACTCTTTTTTTATCCGACGTAGAAAGCGCCCGCTGATTGGTCAAAATCTAGAGGTCAAGATGCGGTTGTCTTGCATAAGTAATCAGCGAATCTGCTCAATATACCATAGTCTCTGCCAAGGTCTATTACATAGACTACCCCCACCTCCGCCAGAAAAAGAAGAAGATAAAGTGCCCGTAAACTGGACTAAAATTAGGCGAATGGTGGCGAATTGCCTAACTTACGAGCCGCCGTTATGTTACAAACTTGTTCACATTCGCTAATTGAATAATATTATTGTGTAGATTTTGCTTATGCGATCCTAATTCAAGAATACGTAGTTCTGGCTCTTGTTGTTAGATTGGCTACGATCGAATACAATTGATTGATTCCATAATAAGGCCATAGTATCCGATATTGATTCTTGGTTGCCTTATGTGAAATTAAACGTCAATATTGACTAACTGATACCAGGGTGAACTTTGGTATATTTTGGTGTTTCCCCTAGACGCAGATCAACTATAATTATCTTGATAATGGTTTGTTTTGCAAGGTACGTCTGTACCTGGGACATGCGATTCATAGAGAAAACAAGGTACTTATGTCCAAATTGTAGATTTTAGTTTCGTTTCATTTATGCACTTTAACCCCTCTGAATAGGGTGTGGTATCAGGTGATTTGCAATGTCAAAGTCACATGGCTGTTTGCACTGTTGACGAGAATCGGTGAGGTTGTGTTTTTCCCTCAAGATCGTTTACATGCAGGCAAAGTGAACTTTCACCAAATCTTTGGTTTTGTGTGATTTGGATAACCACAGAATGTTTAATATGAAATGTGGATGTATTGAGTATGTTGAGTTTGTATTGAGTATGTTTGCCAAAATGTCTATTCTTCTTGCATAAACAATTGACCTATCGCCGTTTGCGAGTAAGCCACGCCCCTTAGACAACCCTGTGGAATTGTGCACGTTAAGTTTTGGTTGTCTCAGATTTTGCGCCTGCAGCGTCCATTTGTATATCTTGTAATTGGACAGTATTTCACAAGCTGCGTTGACGCGATTCTATCGCTATTAATGCACTTTAAGAAAAGTAAGGATTACGCATGCGCAAAATATTATCGCAGCACATTATTAGTGTAACATTTACATGAATTATATTTTGAGATCTCAGGGACAACTGTCACGAAAACTCCTCAGACTTGAAGTAAAGTTCGATGCTTCAACTCTGTGCTGAATATCGTGCGACCTAAAGAGGGAGGGATCAGATGAAAACTGAAGGGGGTTTTTCAGTGGCAAGCGGGCGTAAAACGAAAGAATTTCCGAAACAGTTTTTGCAAGTGGCGCAGAGTAACAAAACAATTAAGAACTCTGCTTTGCGATGAAGAGGAGCTTTCATTGTTAAGCTAGAAAAAAACGTGTCAGAGCAGATTTCTAATGACATGAATCCTACCCGATGATAGCGTTAATTGCACAGCTTGAGGATGGTGAGATAAAACATACAGCCATGATGAGAACAATCTATGATCGGATACTCGCGGTGAGAGGAGACGGTGCAGCTTAATTCGTCAGTTGCAAATACCATCACAGCTCCCTGGGGAGTATACAGCTCGATGCTGCCTGTAAGGCGCAAGCAAGATTATCCAATCACAATAACAATAACGAACTATGCCCTCACAGGTACCAATTTACTCCTGGGTGGAGAGAAAAAACGAGTGACAAAGTGTTTTGCTCAAGGGCACACGAACCTTGACCCCGACTGGATTCGAACCCACAACCCGCAGCATTACCCACATACCACGAATTTAGTGCCCTTAACCACGAGGCCACAGCACTCCACAGCAACCTGCCATGATTTATTTCGCCAAATCTCACGCCTGAGAACAAATTTAACTCGGCAACTATCATGACTATACGGACACTAAGTCACTTCAAATCAATAAAACATTTATTTCCATTCTTAGGAGGCAGCATCCAAAAAAAGCCGAAGCTTGTGGTGGATGTGCCCAACAATATAAGACAAACACAAGACAAGCAACACTAATTAGATGATTTAAACTAATATAACGGTTAAACAAAGTAGACACGACAATAAACACACATATTAATAGCGGCTATGCCATCTTCAGGCCAAAAAAAAATATTCGGTCTCTGGTCAGACCAAAGGTTCGGAATTGACGCGGCGACGCGGCTTTTGCGGCTTTTTTTCTGGTTTTTTTTATTCTTTTCTTCAAGCTCGGATTGTACAGACAAGGTGGGGTACTATTTTGCTTTTTTGGTGTCCTCATGTACATTCGTGTCCTCCATAATTTGCCTTGATGCTCTCAATCATTTGCCCTTGGTGCAATGTCCCATTCCTTGGTGCTCTTTGGTAGAAAAAAATAAGGAGGTGCGGCAATAGAGGGCGCTGTTGGAGCTACCGCAGAACATTTTTGAAAAAAAAGATTGACGCGCATGATTAAAATCGACCCGCGCTGACCAGAGACCGACTTATTAATTTTTGTTGGCGTAATAATGAAGCACACACTCACCAAACCCATCGCAGAGAACAGTTCACGACATGAAATCATGACACGAAATCACCGACAGAAGACCCTGTTGACACTCTGACAGGGACTAATTAAAACATTGAATTTAATAGGCTGACTGCACCTGAACATATCACCTTCTGTGGTGATCCCATGATGTACATCACACGGCTATTCCGTTGTCATTGAGTATCATGGTGTGCAAGTTTCCCTAGCCGAGCATTTCTTATACTTAAACCATAATCTCAAAGACGAGTACCTAAACTTTTTACGCGGCTTTTCCCTCATCATCAAGGACAAATCATCGTCCATAGAATCTAAAGATGTCTTTTGACAAATGATACGGTATCCATTCATAGTGTCCAATCCACTTCGAGATAAACTGATTTATGGCTAACTGTTTCCCCAAAAGACAATCATTGACTTAGATTTTGGAGACGAACAGTAACCTCACCCGGCACCCATGTAATGACGCGAGAGAAAACAGAAAAATCGGTCCAAAATACCAGTTGTGGTTGATTGTGAGATGGAGACGCACAGTGACTGTTGCCAACTGGAAAAAAAAGAATGGAAGCTATACCCACTTTTTCGAATATTTATTTGTGCATGAAGGAGGCATGGTTGCGATCCGACCCAATAACATGGGCCGGGAGTGATGGCCCACTCCCTGGTCAGAAAGTTTGAGGGAGATATATCCTCCCCATGGGACTGACGACCAAGAGTAAATTAATGATTTGGTGTCAGTTATGTGTGATGGCGATACATGTAGTACTGATTAGGGGGACAAACTGTACTGAGTTTACGATCTAGATGTATTGTAAGTTGCTTATGGGGACACTTTGGCACTATTCGGCCGGGTTTTGAGTTCAGGATCTGGAATGTTTTGGTAAATGGTGGATGTCCAGAGTTGTTCTCGGTTTGGGGGACAAATCGGTACTAACTGGCGGAGTTTGAGTTCATGAAAATGGATGTCTAGATTTGTCTGCGATTCAGGGAAAATATTTGCATGTGTTTGGCGGAGTTTGAGTCCAAGATCTGGAATAATATTGGTTAACTGATACCATGGAGGAATGCAAACAAGGAGGAATGCAAAGAAGGAGGAATAAAAAGGCAGACGAATACAATGTGTTTTTATTCCTCTATGCGGATACCAGTGCAATCTCCAGTATTTGGAGTGTTTGTCCTGGTTAACGATTAAAGCATTGACACACACATCAACAAGAATCGTCTCGATAATGCTTGTATTACAGTACCAACTTGGCTTTCGTGCCTTTTATGCACTTTAACCCCCTGTACATGGGGTGTGGTATCAGGTGACTTGTAATGTCAACTTCAAAGGGCTTCGTGGCATGGTATATGACTATCTGGGTAAAGTGGATAAAGACAAAATGACAAAAGGTTGAAAAATGGCAAATATTGACTCAAACTTCCATCGCCGAAACTAAATAGAAGGGGGAATATAGTATAGTGTTCATACAATGCAGTTCTGTGGGTCTCTTTAATTGCTTGTGTAAGTCCTATCAAAATTTCAAAAAGGCTCAAATTAAAATGTAGGTTACTCGTAACTGCGGTTGATCATTTGCAGAGCGTAAGTATAGCTTTTGCAGTGCGTCGTTACAAAACTCCTTCAGGGGTTAAATTTACCGCCATCAGCGTGTGATCACTCCAAGGATTTTCCCAAGGTCTTTAGAATTTCGAGCATGGGCTTTGGAACATTTTTAATTTTCACAAATCTTTGGATTTTGTTTGTTATAGATAACCGCAACTTTTCTTTACGTTTTATAAAGTGTGGATATATCGAGTGGGGATGGAGTTTGTGTAAAGATGTGTGCCTGGAAAATACAACTAGTCAAAGATTGTGAGTTTGTTTCTGCATTCAATAGGGACGTTGAACAATAGAGGACAAATGGGTCCACAATCCCCAATTGACGATTGTGTACAAAACATATGGCAGGCCTTCCTAAAAGAGTAAATAAATACAAACTAAATACAAACTTGTTTGCGCATGTTTGCTAATTGTGTATTCTACACGCACAAAACATTAAATGGGGCTTCGCGTAGATGAGCCAAACTGCACCCAGATTGATATGTCACGAATATCGACTAAAGTTTCGTCCATGTTTGCTGAAATTAAGAGATTTCTACTGACATCAAACATACCCGATGATAGCGCTGCACAAAAGTTCATGGGCTGATGTTCACGGTGAGAAGAGATTGTGGAGCTTCGTCCCTACTTCCATCAAATCCAGCTCCACCACAAGTAATGTCAGCACTGGTGCACAATGCATCCAACTCACTTGCATGTGATTAGCAAACTGCAATGATTGATTTCGCCAAATCTCTCGTCTGAGAACGAATTTAGCCCTGCAACTATAAGAACATTAACTCCATTCAGTTCAATAAAACATTTATTTCCACTCTGTGGAGACAGCATCCTAAAAAGCCGAAGCTTGTGGTGGATGTGCCCAACAATACAAGACAAGACAAGATAAACAACACTTAGTATATAATTTGAAATAATAACAATATTATTGTTAAATATATAACGGTTAAACAAAGTAGACACGACAATAAACACACATATTAATAGCGGCTATGACAACTTAATAATGAATCACAAACTCACCAAACCCATCGTAGAGAACAATTCACGACATGAAACCATGACACGAAATCACCGACAGAAGACCCTATTGACACTCTGACAGGGGCTAATTAAAACTTTGAAAATGAATATGACTCAAACTAAACATATCAACTTCTATGGTGATCCTAAGATGTACATCACCCGGTCATTGAGCATCATGGTGTGCAAGTTTCCCCAGTGAGCATTTCGTATACTTGAAGAATTATCTCAAAGTCTACTGTACCTAGACTTTTTACGTGGCTTCTTCCTCATCATCAACGATACATCCTCGTACAAGGAAGTATAAAGGGCTCATGACAAATAAAAAGGTATCCATTCATAAGTGTCCAATCCATTTGAGACAAGTGGATTCATGGCCAACTGTTTCCCCAAATGACAATCATAAGGATTGAAATCATGGAGAAGAACGGTAACCTCAAAAATCTAACGACGAAAGTGAAAGTACAAAAGCCTGCCCAAACACCAGATGTGGTTGATTGTGAGATGGATGTGGGAGGATGGGGGATGACAATATGGCAACATTCCTCAAATTGCCTGGCTGCCGAAATTCGGAAAGCGAGGGAGGTGGGGGGGGGGGGCGGCTGGACACCAAGTGACACTTGGGTGCTATTAGATGTAATGCAAGCTAAAGCGCACGTTCCTTTACCTTAAATTAAAAAAAAGGCTTTGAAAGCTTTTCATACGGTACTTTTTGTTTTAGATTTTTGAAACTATGTTAATGTGCTCCGGTAGCAAAATACAAAATTACCTCAAAATCTGCAATTGTTACCACAAAAATCTAGGGCGGGGGATGATATGATAGCCCACCTCGTCAAAGTGTTGGTAGGGGTATATCCTCCCCATCCCCTCGGCACTGACGACCGAGCTAATCAGACACAACGCTAAGTCTGCAAAGACTGTGATGTGACTGAAAGGTTTCAAGGCCAACCTCTTCCTCTCAACATTAACCAGCAAGGACGAGAGAGTCTTAGTCAAACATCCGAGCTTGGTGCTCACTTGTTCGTGCTCACAACAGCTAGAACAAAATTCCTCTCTTAGCAACCTACTCATGATTGAAAACAGAGATCATTGCAAGTTCATATACATGCATATTTTTTTTCGAGACTGCAGGTCTACCGGCTTCCATGTGAGACGGTGTGAGTCATACCGCAAATAATCATTAGCTTGCCGAGTTAACGTACGTGGATGTCTAGAGTTGTCCTAGATAAGGGGACATAATTATTGGCACTATTGCAGGCAAAATGTTTGAGTTCCCGATCTAGATGTTTAGAGTTGTCCTTGATTAGAGGGACAAATTTAGTGAAGCGTATTTAGGACATGACCGAAAATATTTTTTTAGGCCCACTACTTCGCCCGGGCAAATTACTATTTCTACGGAAGTGTATTTAGGACATGACCAAAAAAAATGCCCGGCCCTCTATTTCGCCCGGGCGGATTGCTAATTCGCCCGGGCGGATTACTATTTCGCCCGGGCGGATTACTTATTCGCCCGGGCGGATTACTAATTTGCCCGGGCGAATTAGTAGTCTGCCCGGGCGAATTAGTAATCCGCCTGGGCGAAATAGTAATCCGCCTGGGCAAAATGCTAATCCGCCCGGGCGAAATACCTATCCGCCCGGGCGAAATAGTAATCCGCCATGGCGAAATAGTAATCCGCCCGGGCGAAATAGTTATCCGCCCGGGCGAAATAGTAATCCGCCCGGGCGAAGTAGTGGGCCTAAAAAAATATTTTTGGTCCCGTCCTAAATACGCTTCAGTAGGATTCACCTACAATACATTTCACGGGGTGTACGGTACTAGTCTACAATCCAAGACTTATTAAGCTTGTCGATAATTAGTCGGTATTTACCTTATGGATAAATGCAAATGATATATTATGCCTTTTACAAACGATATTGGTAATATACGAGACATTTCGATGTACGGTACTTTATCACGGATAATTATGAGGGGGAAAAAAGACATTTGGTGAGGACCAAGTGTGGGTAAAATAAACGGAAATAAGTTTTGATGTGTTTGATGTTTCCTACGGAAGCGTATGTAGGACATAACCGAAAATATTTTTTAGGCCCACTACTTCGCCCGGGCGGATTACTATTTCGCCCGGGCGGATTACTATTTCGCCCGGGCCGATTACTATTTCGCCCGGGCGGATTACTATTTCGCCCGGGCGGATTACTATTTCGCCCGGGCGGATTACTATTTCGCCCGGGCGGATTACTATTCCGCCCGGGCGGATTACTAATTCGCCCGGGCAGACTACTAACTCGCCCGGGCAGATTACTTATTCTCCCGGCCGGGCAGACTACTAATTCGCCCGGGCGAATTAGTAATCCGTCCGGGCGAAATAGTAATTCGCCCGGGCGAATTAGTAATCCGCCCGGGCGAAATAGTAATTCGCCCGGGCGAATTAGTAATCCGCCCGGGCGAAATAATAATTCGCCCGGGCGAATTAGTAATCCGCCCGGGCGAAATAGAGGGCCGGAATATTTTTGGGGGGTCATGTCCTAAATACACTTCCGTAGTTTCCCCTTAAATTCTGTTTGTGTCATTGCTAACCTCTTTGCGGCTGGCCTCTTTGCGGCTGGCTTTGTATGAGAAAACAAAACTGTAGAAAGGACCAAGTGTGGGTTAAATAAACGGAAATAAGTTTTGATGTGTTTGATGCTTCCCCTTAAATTCTGTTTGTGTCATTACTGACCTCTTTGAGGCTGGTTTTGTATGAGGAAACAAAACTGTAGAAAAGACCAAGGGTGGGTTAAATAAACGGAAATAAGTTTTGATGTGTTTGATGTTTCCCCTTAAATTCTGTTTGTGTCATTACTAACCTCTTTGCGGCTGGCTTTGTATGAGAAAACAAAACTGTAGAAAGGACCAAGTGTGGGTTAAATAAACGGAAATGAGTTTTGATGTGTTTGATGCTTCCCCTTAAATTCTGTTTGTGTCATTACTGACCTCTTTGAGGCTGGTTTTGTATGAGAAAACAAAACTGTAGAAAAGACCAAGGGTGGGTTAAATAAACGGAAATAAGTTTTGATGTGTTTGATGTTTCCCCTTAAGTTCTGTTTGTGTCATTACTGACCTCTTTGAGGCTGGTTTTGTATGAGAAAACAAAACTGTAGAAAAGACCAAGGGTGGGTTAAATAAACGGAAATAAGTTTTGATGTGTTTGATGCTTCCCCTTAAATTCTGTTTGTGTCATTACTGACCTCTTTGCGGCTGGTTTTGTATGAGAAAACAAAACTGTAACTCCCATCTTTGCTGCTTTTTTTTTTTTTAAGTAGTATCGATAAATGTCACATGCCGCCCCTCAACCTTGAAGTGGCATCATCGCCATTGAATTATGTCAACACATACGAGAAAACCAAGTGAAAACAAAATATATGTATGTGCCATCTTGCACAGATGAGGGTGGACCAACTTCATTATGTACAGTGGCGTAGCCGGGGGGTTGGGGGTGGGGTGGGGCGTGGGCGATAGCCCCCCGTGAAACTTTGTCGCCCCCCCCCCCAGTCGCCCCCCACTGAGATTTTGAGTTCTTAAAAAAAAAATCATTGATCTACATGACGACCCCCATGAAATGTTTCAGCCCCCCAAGCCAAGCGCCCCCCCCCCCCATGAAAAATTCCTGGCTACGCCACTGATTATGTATTACACATTAGGGATTAACGATTTAAGCAATTTAGGCACCCTTCCCAAAAAAAATTCAGGTGTCACCCCAAAATATCTTCTCTAAGGCTATAACAACATTTTTTGCAACAAGTTTGGTGCTTGGGACCAGTTGGTCACGATCTTGTCAAATATTGGGTCTAAGCCACCTGATCTCAAGTTCTTTTCCGTGTTGACACAAAGTATTGTTGAGGAAAGAGAAAAACAATATTTTGTCTCAATCTTCGGTCTACTTTGTCTATTTTTTCATGATGAATCATCTTGCAGGCGTTCAATCAATTCATTACTTAATTTTTTTGTCGACCAGGACTATCATTTCCGAGCAAAAAGTGAGGAAAATAGTCTGTTTAAACTGGTACTGCATCCTATCGCAAAGAAAAGAAAAACATATTTTGTCTCAACCTTCTGTCTTGTTTGTCTATTTTTCATGATAAATCATCTGGCCACAGTTCAGTTCAATGCATATTACTTAGTTTTTGAGATAGTTTGTCGACCAGGACTATCGTTTCCGAGCAAAAACAATATTTTGTCTCAATCTTCTGTCTACTTTGTCTATTTTTCATGATGAATCATCTTGCAGGCGTTCAATTAATTCATTACTTATTTTTTAAGATAGTTTGTCGACCGGGACTATCATTTCAGAGCAAAAAGTGAGGAAAATGGTCTGTTTCGACTTGGACTGCATCCTATCGCAAAGTTTTTCTCCGTTTTGACACAACTCACTGTTGAGGGTGAGAAAAATCATATTTTGTCTCAATCTTCTGTCTTATTTGTCCATTTTTCATGATAAATCATCTGGCCACAGTTCAGTTCAATGCATATTAATTAGTTTTTGAGATAGTTTGTCGACCAGTACTATCGTTTCCGAGCAAAAAGGCAGGAAAATGGTCTGTTTGAGCTGGGACTGCATCCTATCGCCAAGTTTTTCTCCGTGTTGACGCAAGGCACTGTTGAGGGAGAGAAAAACCATATTTTGTCTCAATCTTCTGTCTATTTTGTCTATTTTTCATGATCAATCATCTGGCCAGCGTTCAATTCAATGCCTTACTTATTTTTTGAGATAGTTTGTCGATCAGGACCATCGTTTCCGAGCAAAAAGTGAGGAAAATGGTCTGTTTCGCCTGGGACTGCATCCTATCGCCAAGTGTTTCTCCGTGTTGACACAGTGCACTGTTGAGGGAGAGAAAAACAGTATTTGGTCTCCATCTTCTGTCTAGTTTTTCTATTTTCCATGATAAATCATCTGGCCAGAGTTCAATTCAATGCATCACTAAATTTTTCAGATAGTTTGTCGACCAGGACCATCGTTTCCCTGCAAAAAGTGAGGAAAATGGTCTGTTTGGACTGGGATCACCCAGTATTTTTCTCGGTGTTGACACAAGGCACTGTTGAGGGAGAGAAAAACAATATTTTGTCTCAATCTTCTGTCTTGTTTGTCTTTTTTTCATTATAAATCATCTGACCACCGTTCAATTCAATGCATTACTTAATTTTTGAGATAGTTTGTCCAGCATGCCTCACGTTTCTCAGCAAAAATAGGGTCAACATTTTGTAAGCGTTATTAAGCCGCCACAGCGGGAGAGGGCGCTGTCAACAAGATGAAGCAGACCCAGGAATTTTCTGGGTCTGTCACTTCAATAGAGATAAGTTGTCTGGCGCGACCTCTACTGCCGTGACGGTCTCACCTCTCTCTCTGTATCTCTGTATCAGTTGCTCCAGCTAAACGGTATAATCCGCATCCCGCTAGAGTTGGGGCGGCTGTGCTGGAGCTAGTTGACTTGGGTTTTGGATCCCTCCCCGATGACGTGGTCTACTAAGGCTTGTTTAAACTGGTTTAAGTCGGGTATGGTGATGATAGTGTTTGGCAGGTCGTTCCAGATGGGGATCGTTGACGGGTAGAAACTGGTGCTATAGAGCTTGGATTAAGCGTATATCACGTTGTGACTGATTATTCTGTGAGTTGTACTGCAGACAGGGAGGGAACAGCTGTGATCCTTTCTGGCTGCAAACCGTGTAGATTGTTTCCTGTCAAAGCAACTTTCTTTATACTGCCTGCAGCTGAGAATGTCACATCGGCTCAATGTCACTGTTTGTCAGACCACACTCATTAAGATGTAGTTCAGACAGGGAGGGAACAGCAGTGATCTTTTCAGGTTGCAAACCGTGTGGATTGTTTCCTATCAGAAAAAGTGTCTCTATGCTTCCTGCTACTGACACAAGAGAGAATAGTGGCTCATTGTCACTGTTTGTCAGGCCACACCCATAGAGATGTAGTTCAGACAGAGATGGAACTGCTGTTACATTCATAGGCTGCAAACCGTGTAGATTGTTTCCTGTCAAAACAACTTTCTTTATGCTGCCTGTTGCCGACAGGAGAATAGAATATGGCTCAATATCACTTTTTGTCAGACCACATTCAAAAAGTATAAGTTCTCTAAGGCATGGAACTGCTTTGATGTTTTGTTTAGACACTGTATCGAGCGAAATGTTGCCAGTTGTTCTTAGTGCATCTATGTGTGTGTTATGCCGATATCTTCCAGGCCTGAATTTTATGGTTGGGCTTCTTTAACCGGTACACGGATAACCCTGTTTTCATTCAATAGGATATTCGGTTTCAGTAAATGTACATATTATATTAAACATGCAGACTTTGTTCGCAACAACAAAAAATCCAGCTGCACTTAAAGACTGAACTTTGAAAATGTTGGAAATTATTTGGTCGAGACAATCAAAGTTATGCTTTTTGGAAACATAAACATCTTAAAAACTTTACATTACTCAATGTGCACAAGATCCCACAAGCATGCCCTCTTTTCCAACAAAATTTGTTTTTAAATACTTGTGATTGATTGTGTGAATGGTGAACCCATTCCAGTTTTATAGTAAGCTTGATGGAATTTGTTTGCTTTTGTGTACAACTTATGTAACTGATTGAAGTTCACATTCTTAATTGCCCCCCAAAAATGCTGAATCCATCTTTGAATTATTTATTAAATGCCTGACTATTTTGACTAACAAGTAAAGACAGTTTGAAAATCGCCCTTGAATAATTGTTGAAGTCAGTCTTTGTTTAAGCTTGTACCCTTTATCCTGTAGCAGTTTCATCATTTCAAAATTGGTAGCACCCTCCCCCTCCCGCTTTTAAAATATTTTACTAGCAGAAAAATTGGGGTCAGTTATGCAAAATTTGCAACTTGCTGAGTATTATCTTAATACCCAACACCCCGTTAACAAAAGCCTGCATAATAATACGAGCTTGTAAAGATAAAACAAGCGTCTTGGTTTATCATTCATCAAACAAGTCTTTTTGTATATTATTTTGGATATTTTAAAACTGCAGTCATTACAATGATATGGAAAAGTGTCCTTAAAGTGTAGTACCGGTGTTTTAAAAAAATGGGACTGTTAGTAAATCCTATTCATTCCGTTCCGTGTACTGCACTCGTACTCCCATACAAAAGAAGCCATTATTCCAATGGGCCTCGGCGCTGCAGGAAATAGAGTATCGATACCGACCGAAGAATCGCATAAAGTATAGACCGAAAACACAATGCGAGTAAATATTCGCCCATGCACACGAGTATTCGATATCTAGAATCGAATATTTTTCAAATAGTGAGTCGAACGGTCATTCAGGACGACGAAAATAGCAGTGATTTGAAGAACGTTTTTCTCTTAAAATTGCAAATGCATTCGAGTAAGATGTATATGAAAATATTTCCGTGTTATCGTAGAGTGGTAGAACGTTTGATTTTTTCCAATCAAAAATGATTTCGAAATAAAATGTTTGACAGAAGTTGAAGAAGTAGATTGGTGGATTCCATTTTCAAACCGTCGGAAAGCTTCCTAAATTTCCACTTTATTATTATTTAAAGTTATCATTTCCTTTACAAATCCCCTTAAACTTTAAAATTAATTGTGTTTTCTTTCTTCCAACCAATGTAACGGACTGGATTGTTCTCATCTTCGATAAAAGTGTCATTTTTCGTTCGTCGAACTTAACCGCAGTGCGTCGTCTGCTAGCGGGGAAAACCGTCATCGTCTGCAATTTATTGCCGTGCGCATGCGCTTACATAAATACCGTTAGTCTTATGGGTCGTGAACATACGTGCCCTGGGGATTGTAACTTCCTTCCTTTATTCTAATTCGAAACCCGTAATGCCAGGCGAAGGATTTGTGCCGTGTAGTTGGCGTTTTTATTTCCAACCTGTATTACGTGTTTTCATTATCGTTTTGCATTAATATAGGTCAAACCCTCCTCACTAACGATTATCCCTTTTCCATTTTGGTTATTATTATGACACCACAATGCTGGATGTGTAGATTATAATGCCGTTGCAACTTTGTTTTCCGATCGAACGCCACGACGAATGGCTTCAGTCTGTCTCCTAAAGACACAGCATTCAAAAACAAACATTGGCTTGCAGTACTGTAAAAGCACTCCACTATTCCAAACCCGATAAACACATTCAATAATTTTTGGATATGGGAAACGTGTCAGTGATTTGAAGCACCAGTTCGCAATCTCAGATTGATGAACAGACTTTAGTTAATTAAGCACAGAAGAAATCCAGTATATTTTTTTTCTGCAGGCCTAGGCTGGTTGGAGAACAATCCTGTACCCAATTTAACATGTTAAAATCGCCAGCCAATAATTAAACACAATTAAGCGTAATATGAAATTGAACAGGAATCCAACGCAAGTCAAAGTAAGCCGGCCCCACAGCCGTATTTAATTTCACAAAATAAAAGAGGCTAATACCCAAGCCCATTTCGGTATACAACAAGCCTCCACTATGGTACATAACATACATACACGTGATGTGGTAGTTTCGTTAAGTTGGGTCCACACGAATCATTGATTTAAAAAAAAAACCCAAAATGCTTCACTTTGCTCTTTTGACACGTAGGTCCTATTAGTGACGGAACCTTTTAACCAGCAATATTCTAGATTGAAGTCCTGGTTTCCCTGTTTCCCAGTTTCCACGCTCTGTGGACTCCCCAACCCCCATTCCTTCCCAAAGATCTCCACATTTACTCCATGTCACATCCCCTTCCACGCAGCACTTCCCTTTGCAGTGAGAAGCTATCGATCTCAATACAGAAAAAGCGGAGAGAATGGGTGCAGGTTCTTGAAAAACGTTTTTAGCGGGAATTTATGAATAGATAACGAAACGCACCTTGTCGATTTTACAAATTGTTTTGTTAGGCAAAGCGTAGGAGTCGAAAACCCAGGTAGCAAAATGGGGCCCAGGATCTTTGTCTCCAAACACTCTCGACGTGTTAATCTCGGTCCAAGACTAGAGTTGTATCTTTGTTTCCCTAATGCAGCCGGTGCCTTACAGGCGCGATCAAGTCATCCCAGCGGTAGAGGCCGCTAGACAACTAGATGAAGCAGACCCAGGGATTTCCTGGCTCCAGTCTCAATAATTTTATATTCAGGTCTGAATTTCATTCATCTTGGTGATAGCGACCTCTACCGCCGTGGCGGTTTGACCTCGCTTGACAGGGACTTCGCTCGTACCCCCGCCCTGCAAACAGGGCGCTGGTAAGCCAGTGAACTGATGAGCTTCTTGTGAATCTTGTGAAGGAAGTACGAAGCGCAGCTAGCAGCTTACGCACTGACGCATGATGGGCATCGGTTTGTGTGACGCGTTCTAAGTCACTAAGTCACGAAATCTATCCAATGATCCAATCAATGACGCTTAGCCGTACGAGCGTCCTGTCCCGGCAGGGGGTACGAGCGAAGCCAGGGACTGGCTGAAGTACGGAAAAAACTTCAAACCCAGTCTCGGAACAAGACTATGTAGAGTCAGTCTTTTACATTGCCTAATAATTTTTTATGACTTGGTGCAATAAACGTGTTCTGAATTTTTAATTGTTGTGATTTTAGCTGTCTTGATCTTATATCTGACCTTATATCTTATATTGTACCGGATCATATCGCCAGGCGTTTGAAAAAAATGGCTTTGACTTGAGGGATTTTCGTAACAACTCCAGCTTTTGACGAGCGCCACAAGACCAAACCACATGAGGGCGTTTTCTGAATTTAGGGCTGGGTCCATCAATTGTTGATACATCAGAAAATAGGTTTTGAACAACAAAACAATACCTTGCAGCGCCAAAAGAAAATGTGTTTCATTGGCTGACGGTTAAGTTGGACGGGAAGAGGGTGGGGATGGGGGGGGGGGGGTGTAGGACCCACAAAGACAAAATGTTCACTAAATAAAACCCAAAATGCTTCAGCGTGGTATACATGCAGGTAGGCGGTATGCAAATATCATTTTGGTGGATATGGGATTCTGAAAGAGGGCGCTATTCATTATTCAGAGACAGAAACGTATACAACTAAAAGATGCAAGGATGGGCATGGGGGTGTAAACGGTTGACCCGTTCCACGCTGGGGCAGATCTAAGCGCATGGAGACTGGGGGGGGGGGGGTGATATGGGGTGCCCCTGCTATTGGAGGTCAGGGGGCATACCCTCTTCCCCATTATAAGGCAATTTTTGAGAATAAATGTAGGAGTCGAATATTATTATAATGGGCCCATGTTACCACTGAAGGAGGGGGGTCCCCCACTCCTCTACTGCGTACGCGTTTTAATTGGTTACATTATTGGAAACAAACTGTCTTTAAACTTTCTGAATTAATAAAGTCCATCTCCCTTAATTCCACATTTTGGTCCATTGCTTTAGTCCCTTTTTGTCCCTTGATCCACCTATTGCAATACCTCATCCCCGGCCTATTCCCCTTGTAAATTCGTTGACATACAACCATCTGCCATCCCCGTTGTAAAATCTTGGACTGTTTCCAGATGATGTCATATTTCTTTCAAAGAACTTGGAAGGGGCGGTGATGAGGACGGGGAAGGGTTATACGGAAATATAGCATTCTGGGTAGCTTTGAACATGCTAAATAACTGGTTTGTTTTATAGCAGAATTCTTTATTTATTTTTAACAAAATTAATCCAACATAAAAAATTATCTTCTTCGCAAACCGTTTTATTCAAAACTGTATCAATGAAACTGCATTAACTTACTAGCGTAAACATAAACATCAATCATAAAATATTGACATTGACCTTGTAGTTTGGTTGGTTTACAAATGTAACTGCCTTTGCCCACAACAGCTATAAACGGGGCTTATCTTATATCATGGGTGTTTCTTCAAAACAAGTTGTTTCTTCAAAACATTTTTTTTTAATTCGTTGCAATTTGGGTTGAATTTTGATGAGACACGTCTATTACAAATGTCAAAATCTGCAACTAACTATAGCCACACTGTCTTTTTCAACAAATAAGTTGAACTTACAAAATCGACCAACTAACAGATACAAACTGTTTTATCGTACATTTCCGTTTTAGAAATAGCTCCAAGGTAAAATATGTAACGTATAAACGTTCAATTCAACGTAACTTTCAGTGCGACGTTAACCCCTTTTTTGATCCGACCTCAAATCGTTTCTCTGTACTGTGTCACTATAAACGTTTTGCCTATTTTGGCTGTAAATACTCTTTCTTATGTACTTTTATCACTTCAATCATAACTGGACCGAATATCAATTAAACTGATATAAAACAACATATAGGAGCCATATTCGAGGGAATGGGACGTCAAATGTAATAAATCTATTTGGTACAAATTGATATACTTTCAACAATTTCACATTTATTTTTCTACAATTATGACTGTTTGCGTCGAAGCAAGTGTAAAATACACAACTTTGCTTCATTTGAAGAGATATTGCAAGGATTTGTTTGGCCTCAAAATGTCGTCATTATACATGCAGCACTGCTCCCATTCACTCCAAATATGGCATTTCGAATTTGTAAACACTCAACTTAAGATGTTCCCTTAAAAATGATAAGTGTATCCAGAAAACATGACAGTCATAGATATTTCAAACAACATTTGATTTACAAATGAGCTTCTTTCTCTCTGCGTTAATTCTTAAAACCGATGTCTCTTCCTGTTCTAAACATGCAGATTAAAATCCCACATAATTTCTCACAAATCAGTATTTTCGGCTTTAGTAGGGAGGTTTCGCAAGCGAACGGATACGCTTACACTTACGTTTAGCTATCCGTATCCGTTTTTTATTTACGTGTAGCGAGGGAGATATGCTTGTCGTCTGCACTTATGACGTCATACGCCACTCACTATCCGCTAAACGTGCAGACGACACGCATATCTCGCTCGCTACACGTAGGTAAAAAACGGATACGGATAGCTAAGCGTACGTGTAAGCGTATCCGTTCGCTTGCGAAACCTCCCTACTATATATTAAAACACCTTTTCAATACATACAACAAAGCGAAATTTCGGAACGAACATCTGTGAATGATTTCACTTTAGAATGTTGTCATTTTAACAAAATACGGTATGCATTTATGTTACAGAGTGTTTGTCTTATAGGTGCTACTTGCACATTAAGCAAATGATGGCTCTTATAACAAATAGGTTTTATGTAATCTTTGTTCACTCTTTTATACAAAACAAATTCTTGATGCACATCTCAAGCATGAACAGAGGGAAGGTATCATTCAAAGCGCTACTTGTTATACATGTTTTATTCCACCGTCTATTAAAAAGTTAAGGCTTTCGGCATTATTACAAACAATGGTTGCCATTGTAGCATCGTTTCACCTACAATTCTCAATCCCCAAATAGGGCGATTCTTCAGAAATTGAACTTAAATTTTTGTGGGGGTGGGGGGGGGGGATATGTTATGTGATGTAGTACAAATGATTATTGTTCACTAAGGTGTTGCTAGTAAATAAAGATGCAAATTTCTTAAGACGTTCCATCAGTTAGGCTTTCCATGTATAAATTAGCATAATTGTAATTACAAAATGTCACACACGTGAACGATCAAAATGTCCCACACGTGACCACAGAACAATTCTCATTTAGTAAAACTAAAGCAGAGGGTGTGCATTGTTTCTGCATTTTGTAAATCATAAAAGACTAGTCTTACTCTAAAATAAGTATAGGTGTATGTGTCCTCAGAACTTTGGAGAAAAGTGTGAATATCCGGTATTGGCAGGATAACCTATTTACATCAGATGTTACACACATGACCAAACTTTGATGACCCCTCCTAGTATTTTGAAACGATTTGTGCAAGTAGAAACTATACTTTAGGGAGTAAAAAATACTAACCTGATGAATCAGTGAAAGTAATATGTCAGATGTAGTTAACAAGGCATAAAACATCAGATGAGGCCATTTTTAAGTCACACAGCTAATAGCAATATCCTTTATTTTTACATGTAGAAACAATTTTTCATGGTGCGCCCTCACTGATGACAGTTTTGTTTTCTCATTTATAATAATTGACGGCAACATGCGTCTGCTCATGCGTGTTATAGAGGAACATATTATACCTGCCAGAAGATATGCCGTCAGCTGCAAGGTGTGTGAAATCAGCTTGCGGATTTTGTGACCCAGATATTTTGTCCATCTCAAGTTTCAATTCTATGTGTTCTCTTCCACTGATGCAATTTTATTGGTTACTACACACTTTCCACTGTCTGAGATTTGCAAGTAACATCAAAAAGATAATTTATTCAGCAACATGTTCAGTATGTTGAATACTTTGTTACCCCGCGTTAAATATAATAAACCTTTAAATGAATGTTAGTATTTTATCACAGCAGAGCCAATATTCTTTTCATTTTTTCTGTTTCTTTTTTTCATTGCCATTTCGTGTGCCAGGAATGTTTGCAAATCCAGTTATGAATATCTTATTTCCTGCATGTTATCAATTCATTGAGAGTTGTACTGGGGCCTGTTTTGTTTTCTCATTTGTGTGTGCGTTTGTTTATGGTGTAAATCGAGGACACACACGCGCAACATCATCGGTGAATCGAGGACAGGAACCAAATCGAGGACGACCTCGATTAGAAAACTTGTACAAAACCAATGAAAGATGTTGCAAAAAAGTATAAACAAAGGAAAAGGGAAGGGGAACAAAAGAAAATCCTCGATTTACACCATAAACAAACGGCACAGGTTTTGTGTTACAGTGAAATGAATATTATAAATTATTGAACCTTGGACCGAATTTCTAATTGGAACAAAAATAGAAAGAGAAATTCTGGAATATTAATTCCTGACTAAGGGGGTATAGGGTATAAACAGCACCTTCTTGGGCAGCACAAAAAGGGTAAATACCCCAAGCCTGCTATATACAACCATATTTACAGCTACCCCCCCCCCCAGCCCAAATCGGGACTGCTCTTGAGAGACAGTGATATGTATCTGGCATGTGTTCCAATAGTAAGGCTTCGGACAACTATTGCAATCAGAAGGACGTTGACTGATTTCAGTTGTAGGGAAAAAGATGAACAGTGAAACATGCCTGGGCTGCGGATTACATTAACATGCAAGTCTTCTTTTTGCGATTTGTTAAGTCGCAAAGTCAGTTAAGTTTCGGATGTTGGACATCTGCGTCAACTCAGTATCGAGAATAAAAGCTTCCAACGAAGGAACGCCAGCCAAAGCCTCCGCCAAGTCTTTACCGTGCAAATCGTTTCCGCTTAAATGGACTTCAGTCACATGACCAAGTGATGACAGTAAATGGATGATTGCCCCAATATCGCTATTTTGCAGACCACAGTCAGATAAAACCACACAGGCAAGGGCGGAGAGAGGATCGATGCTGACTTCTGATAAACCGTGAAAATTGTTTGCTTCCAGAACAACTTTCTTTGTTCTGTCTGCTGATGAAATAAGAGAGAAAAGGGGATCAATATCACTCTTTGTCAGACCACATTCGCGTAGTTCGAATTCTTCAAGGGAAGGGACACTAGCGATTGTGACAGGCTGCAAACCGTGCAAAGTGTTTCCTCTCAGAACAACTGTCTTTATGCTGCCTGCTGCTGAGAGGAGAGAAAAGAGTGGCTCAAAGTCACTGTTTGTCAGACCACATTCGTAGAGCTGTAGATTCTCTAGAGACGGAACAGCATTTACCTTAACAGACTGCAAACCGTGTAGATTGTTTCCTCTCAGAACAACTTTCTTTATGCTTTCTGCTGCTGTCAAGAGAGAAAAGAGTGGCTCAATGTCTCTGTTTGTCAGACCACATTCGTAGAGATGTAGTTTCTCTAAAGACGGAACAGCATTAACCTTAATAGACTGCAAACCGTGAAGACTGTTTCCTTTCAGAACAACTTCCTTTATGCTGTCTGCTGCTGACAGGAGAGAAAAGAGCGGCTCAATGTCACTGTTTGTCAGACCACATTCGTAGAGCTGTAGTTTAGACAAAGACGGTACAGCATTTACCTTAATAGACTGCAAACCGTGTAGATTGTTTCCCCTCAGAAATAGGGTCTTTATGCTGTCTGCTGCTGACAGGAGAGAGAAGAGTGGCTCAATGTCACTGTTTGTCAGACCACATTCGTAGAGATGTAGTTTAGACAAAGACGGTACAGCATTTACCTTAATAGACTGCAAACCGTGTAGATTGTTTCCCCTCAGAAATAGGGTCTTTATGCTGTCTGCTGCTGACAGGAGAGAGAAGAGTGGCTCAATGTCACTGTTTGTCAGACCACATTCGTAGAGATGTAGTTCAGACAAAGACGGTACAGCATTTACCTTAATAGACTGCAAACCGTGTAGATTGTTTCCTTTCAGAACAATGGTCATTTTGCTTTCTGCTTCTGACAGGAGAGAAAAGAGCGGCTCAATGTCACTGTTTGTCAGACCACATTTGTAGAGCTGTAGTTTCTCTAGAGACGGAACAGCATTAACCTTAACAGACTGCAAACCGTGTAGATTGTTTCCTCTCAGAACAACTTCCTTTATGCTGCCTGCTGCTGACAGGAGAGAAAAGAGCGGCTCAATGTCACTGATTGTCAGACCACATTCGAAGAGATTTAGCTCAGACAAAGACGGTACAGCATTTACCTTAAAATACTGCAAACCGTGTAGATTGTTTCCTCTCAGAACAACTTTCTTTATGCTGCCTGCTGCTGACAGGAGAGAGAAGAGTGGCTCAATGTCACTGTTTGTCAGACCACATTCGTAGAGCTGTAGTTTCTCTAGAGACGGAACAGCATTAACCTTAACAGACTGCAAACCGTGTAGATTGTTTCCTCTCAAAACAACTTCCTTTATGCTGTCTGCTGCTGACAGGAGAGAAAAGAGCGGCTTAATGTCACTGTTTGTCAGACCACATTCGAAGAGATGTAGTTCAGACAAAGACAGGACAGCATTTACCTTAACAGACTGCAAACCGTGTAGATTGTTTCCCCTCAGAAATAGGGTCTTTATGCTGTCTGCTGCTGACAGGAGAGAAAAGAGTGGCTCAATGTCACTGTTTGTCAGACCACATTCGTAGAGATGTAGTTCAGACAAAGACGGTACAGCATTTACCTTAACAGACTGCAAACCGTGTAGATTGTTTCCTCTCAGAGCAACTTTCTTTATGCTGTCTGCTGCTGACAGGAGAGAAAAGAGCGGCTCAATGTCACTGTTTGTCAGACCACATTCGTAGAGATGTAGTTCAGACAAAGACGGTACAGCATTTACCTTAACAGACTGCAAACCGTGTAGATTGTTTCCCCTCAGAAATAGGGTCTTTATGCCGCCTGCTGCTGACAGGAGAGAGAAGAGTGGCTCAATGTTACTGTTTGTCAGACCACAATCGAAAAGACCAAGTTTACTCAGGCATGGAACTGGTTTAATGTTTTGTTGAGACACTGTTTCTAGCGAAATGGTGCCACTTGTTTTTAATGCAACTATTTGTGTGTTATTATGTGTTAACATTTGGAAAAGTTTGACAAGGTTCCAATTACAGTAACGTACATGTAAATTCTTTAGGTATTTTGACGTTTCTGTTGAGTTTTCCACAAAGCTATCCCAGCTGATTCTTGTGAGCACAAGATTCAGCCAAGGTTTACATTGTATGTGTGTCAGTATACCCTCTAAAAGTCTTAAGTCAGCTAAACCTCGACATGTAGCATTAATTTTTTTAATGTCAACTCCGTGTAGAGTTGTATGTGTGGACGCGACTTGAAAGAAATAATGCGTAGCCACGAGAGCTTCACCTTGGAGTTCGTATGGAAACTCAGTCTTCCCAGTCTCAAGAAATTCTTCAACGAGACATTCTGACTGAGCTTCAGATAGGAGTAACATCGAAATTCTATGCAAGGACTTGTTTTGACTTGGTTCATTTTGTTTTAAGAGATCTCCAATGCGCCTTAAAATCACACCTGCAACTTTGGTGTTCAGCCCACAGCAGAATCGCAGAACGTATTCCAAGCTTTCAACATCACCTTGAAATATACCAGACAAGTATTGGTCAAAGGTTTTTCTGTCAGTCCTTAACAAATCTACCAGATGTGCCGCCGCGCAGTATTCCTGGAAAGTCTTGTGCAGGAACGAAAATTGAGAAACTCTCTCGAGACCTTGAACAGTTGTTCTTTTTGATATCAAACCAACATCGGAACCCCTCTCGAAAATCTCTAGGTCCTTTGAATCGATCCCATCTTTCATGAAATGAAGTCTTTCCCCATTTGGGTCTAACAAACCTTTAAGAGCTACCCGACCAAGTTGGGAAACATGACATTGTGTCTCGGTTTTAGAAACTTGCTCATCTGTTTGTTTACTTTCCTTATGCAGGAAAAGTAGCCGAATATAATCCTGACAAAGGTTTGTTATTTGCTCCGGCAATTTCCATTTTTCTGCCCATGTGTGGCACAACAGCCACAGAAATAACGGTATCTCCGCTAAACTGCGAAGCGTTTCGGATCCATTCACTTTCTCAAGGAAGGTGTTTTGACCATCTGATTTAAAGAATTTCCTCACATATTCTCCTCTGTCTTTCTCGTCAAAGCCCTCCATGCTGATTTTTGTGTAGTGTGCATGCATGTTCAGCAGTTCATTGGCTGTCTGCTGTCGGCTCGTAACTATAACCTTGCACAACTTGAGTAATTTGAACGATAGTACACCGTTCAGGTCAATTCCGTTCTCACACTGTTCATCCTTTAGTCTTTGCATGAAAAAGTCATCAGCGCCATCCACAAGAATTAATACGCGCTCTGGGTTGTCACGGATGTATTTTTCTAAGTCTTTAAATTTCTCCTTCAGTTTCCCGTCTGTGATGATTTGAGAGAAAATGGCGTCGATGATGTCAAATTTCTTACCCATTCGATTTACCTCAACCACAAAGACAAGCTCGTACCTACCCAGAACTGATGTGCACTCAGGTTGTTGTTGGTTTTCAGTTTGATCTCCCTTGGGGTTTTTCAGATCAGCCCAATCGTATGCAATTCTTTTAAGGAGTGTGCTTTTCCCAAAACCCGCCTCAGCTGTGACTAATAATCGATTTCCTTTGAGCTTAAGCATGTCTTCATAGGAGTCGAGGGGAATTTTCTGGACATGAACCCCTTTGTCCATATCAGGTTGTGATCCAAGTGGATCGGGGGTACCTCTTTCCGATTGGTTGCCTGTTTCTGCTTGCATCTTTGCCTCCGATGAGAGGACAGGAGTTGGCATGTTGGTCTCTTGCAGTAGCAGTGGCTTGACGTAGATGTCATCCATCTCTCTAGAAATGTGTCTCTTCGTAGGGTGTGTCGTCACTTTCATCGTCTCCCGGTAATGCGCTGCCAATTCTCTTGCACACTGTGTAACGTCAAAAGAAGTTCCTGCAATGCCTGTGCAGAAAAAATATAAGTTGGGAACACACCAGTAACTTTGAGCATATATCTAAATGAATCCAGGTTTTAAAATACGGGCTTAATTTCATGTTGCTGCTATAAGCACAAGCTTAAGACATCCTTTTTCACAGAGACCATCAGCAGTAAGCGCATTGTAACTTAAGATTTTAAAAAAATGCTTAAGTGTATGACGTTACAAAAGTTGGATGACCCTGCGTGTGCGCAAAAGGATAAGCACGCCGTGAAAAGACGCGCTCTGTTACAACTGATAATGTAGTAACCAACTGATAATGAATCACCAACCGATAATGTCACACAAATTGACCGATACTGTATCACTAACCGATAATGTAACAGAAATTGACCGATAGTGTAGTAAATGTTACTACACTATCGGTCAATATTTGTTACATTTATCGGTAAAAGACCGATAATGTATAACAACAATCGACTGATAGTGCAGTACATTTTTACTACACTATCGGTCAATTTCTGTTACATTATCGGTTAGTGATACGGTATCGGTCAATTTGTGTGACATTATCGGTTGGTTATACATTATCCGTTGTAACACACTCCTCTTCGTATTTTCGAGTTTCACGTTGAAACATATGTTGGAATAAAAAAAAATTTACCGACCCTTCGTAATGAATTATTTCTTCACAAAATTATTATTGTTTGTCTGCCAGACAATAACTCGGCTAACCCATTAAGGGTCCACTTTTGCACAAAATATGAGCCCGTTTCGAAGGATTGCAGTCACCCCAAATCGAACTAAAGAAGCATTACTTTTTGTGTTGCCTAAACGAACGTTTCGGGAGACACTTATAATTTCTGTATGACCGTACGACCGTATGACCGTTGTCCGTATAATGTTAACGTTTATGTTTTTCGAACTACTGTCATTGCCAAATTATTCGCCAGAATTCCATGAAATTTGCACACAAGGGTAATTGAGTAACAAAAATAAAGTGGAATATATTTCAGGTCAATGGTCTTAGGTCAAAGGTCAAATGAGGTCAATTATGATGCAATTCACAGATATTTAGGTTAAGTTTGTTTTAAAAAAAAATTATAACTTCTACATGCTTTCCTGGATTTTGATGAAACTTGGATGCAGTGACCCTTGGGTGGAAAGACACAATTCTTCATCGGATTCCTGAGGTCAACGGTCAGGTAGGGGTCAACGGTCAGGTAGGGGTCATTAGAGGTCATTGTTAAAAAAATGTTATACCACCGGTATATACGACCCTGTGTTGATTAAAACAAAACATGCAAAATTGAGGTTTGTTTGGAGAATTTGTGTTTAAAGAGCACATGGTACGAATCTTTATGATTTGCACAATTTGCCATATGTAACCCATTTTCCTCTGCTTACTGTTTTAGCAGCACCACGAAATTGTTACATATATTTCCTTATTGGCACATTGACCTATACGAACGGCGAAGCTTTTCAACATACAGTATGCTTTATACTTTAACTGAAATTTCGTGGTTGGTTTTATTATTTTGTTTTGTTTCGTCCCTCAGCAGTTGCATTTTGAACATAGGCTATTCGTTTTTGTTGTTTGTTTTTTTAAATTACAAGCACAATTTGTTGAAAGTGCAAATACCTTTAAGCAACAAAACGTTCGAAAAGTTATCCATTGCTGCATTGCTTTTAATTGTCATCTAAAGTAACACAGTGAACACAGTGATGTAAACTAAACCTGACAGCCGGGGTCAGTATAGTCTTCGCCCAAGACGTCAACGTCGGGCAGCTATTGAACATTTCTTGATCGTTCATTGATTCCCTAGGAAAGCCTATGGAGAAAATGAAGAACGGGGTTTAATCGCTGTTACGAAATGGTCAAGACGTTAGTGCGAGTAGGCCCGCTGTTTTAACTGTTGTGCCATTAGAGGGCGCACTATGCACCGTCCATTTGGGCCAAGACTAGGGTCAGTATAGCAAGCTGAATATGACCGAGAATGATTACATTGACTCTTTCGGTTAGTTTTCATACCTGGTACTTTTGATGTTAAGTCAGTACGGCCCACATCTTTCAGTGCGTCTTTCAGCTTCTCGGAAGCATCCACGGGGTTGTCCAGTTTTTTCCTCCACCAGGTATCTAACATCTGGAAGATTTGTTCATGTAAGTTTCCCCTGTTGTTTTCTTCGAATTGGTCGAGTTGTCCTTGCTTGAATCCCAATCTGCGGGCCAGCCTCTTCCAGCCTCGTCCAAGCTCGTCTGACAATTCTGAGAAGCAATCGCTTCTCGACTGCTCTTCATCTGGAATGCAAAACCATATAAACAGTTTACATCAATCATCTCAGCGAGGCTTTGGGGGCTTCAAACGAATGTGAGCTCCTCTTCACTCAAGGGTGAGGTTACAGCATATCAGAAGCCCATTGTACTGACTAATAGACCATGTATGATCCTTTCAGCTTATTCATGTAATGTAGTCGGGAATCCTTTCACACAAATGCTCCTTAATCAAAGCACACTCTGTCATTTCCAAGGTCGCCGTTTCTGCAGGTTTTTTTAACATGTTGTAATGTGACATTTGCAAAAGGATGATGAGGCCGAATTTGGGGAGAAATTTCCCTCTCCATTTTGAAAGGTAAATTTTAATTAAACGCTTAATTTAACTGATTTGTGAGACAGCTTCATGCCCCGATATAGTTACCTAATGATCCACCGCCTAACAAGCCGCCGACGCGAAGTTTGATGTTCTGGTCTTGCTGTATCCCATGGTCGCGAATGGAAAGCAGGTCACAAAGCTGCAAAGCAATTTTAATAATATTTCAAATTTGACTCCTAGAGAAAAACTGTTGCACACTGCTTCATTTGACTGACATAAAATTACCAAATCGTAACAGTACCATATAAGAGGACCTGACGGTCTTGCAGAATACTTTGCAAGAATCACTTTTTTTTATAAACTCCTTTCCGATAAAAAAAACCACTCCATAAAAATCAACGATGCTTTCATCACGCCTTCCACCAACATTTTTCAAACTTAAGGAATGCAGTAAAACAAATATAATAATAATAATTTCCCACTTGGACAAACACAGCTGTTTCGGCTGTTTGAAATGACTGTTACTAATGTTAATTAAAGTATAACACATAACACTGTCACACATTACACCAAATCGGACCTTAGTTTACTAGATATAGGTCGCAGAATAATGTCTCTTTAATGTGACGTCACATGACTTGTGGTGACGTATTCATGATGGCACTTTAATTTTCATATCTAACACATTCTTCACAAAGCTCTTAAAAAGGACAGAAAAATAACAGGATTTTTTTTTAAAAGGAAAACAGTAGCTGTTTCTGCGTCTGCCGAAACAGCCATTCACAATTGATTTCAATTGGTATTTATACGCTCAGATGATATTAATTAAAACAAAAATTAATGGATTGATTTTCTTTTGATGGTTATTAAATATGGTAATGTAAAAAGCAGCACCTGAAAGTTTCTCCCGATGTAGAGGTGTTGATTTTCAGGCTTGATGCCACTCTCACTTTCAACCAGTGCCTTTAAGTCACAAACGGATGTCTCCGGATCCAGTTGCAGACAAAGCGTCTTTGGTAAGAGGAGACCTCGGACAAAAACCTGCAATTTCTGTCTGACTTCAACGGGACTAAAAGTTGGAAATACAATAAAATCTCCTGAATGAGATGGACAACAAAACTCTGACAATTTTTTTGTGTGGTCAATTCAGCTAACCTTTGTTAGGTTTCTATTAGGCCTGTATACACTTTTTTTCTTCCACCATTTGTATACAAGAAAATGATGTCAGGTATTCACATCTGATTCCAGAGGTTGCTTACTAATACATGTAGTTGATTTGGATGGGGGACATAACGATCAATTCTTAAGAATTCTGAAAAATAGTCATATTCGCTATATTGTATTATGCGTTTTCAAATTTGCAATTAGTTTAAAGATACAGATTGATATCTTCTTGGAACTGCTAAACAAAATAAGGCTAAATACGTAGACGCAAAATGTGATTTTATTATTAAGAAAATGAAAATGAATTTATGAACATTAGAGGTAAAACCTCGGTTTAGTCTATGCTGAAAAACAACACTCCTGGTACGTCAGGAAATGAAAATAGTACAGGACAAATATGTGATAAGTGAACATTTGGTCAATTGAAATTTCCAGAGTAATTGCCCCAGTCATACCTTTTCACTTCAGAGTTCCTGGTTGTTTCTTCTGTTGTCGCAGTTTTGCTGTACTCAAGATGATTTACTGAAGCCCCTATCAGTGGCAGGACCGATGCTCCCTCTTCAACAAGATGGACTCTTGGCGAGGATTTGACTGGAAAGGCGGCCATGAAAGCCGCCTTACGACTTGGCTTAACCCTCTTCTTCGTGCCGACGAGTTTGCCGAGTGAGTGGTTGTACTCCTCGGCTATGATCCTAGGTTTACCTCGCCGACCTAATCTGTCTTGCTGCATCTTTGTGATTTAAGTCGGACGTCAGCCAAAGATGATCTACGTATCTAGAATGACAATTAAATAGAAGTGTAAAAGTGTTAAATGTGTCCTCTGTACGTGATGGCCCGAGGAGCAGAAAACGTAGGATATGAACTATGATTGCAGTTTAAGAAATACCAAGAAGACAACCGATTGCGTGCGGTGGCCAACATCGACGGCTGCACTCTTCTATTCGAGAGCACAATTTCTAAAGAAAGCTTTTAATACTCCTCTTTTTCAATTATTATTGACTAGCCTGAGTGATTTGTAAGTTTGTCATTCAATGCAATACACGGAGGTAGATCCCAGGGTCTGAGTATTCCCAAATAGGAGAAAATAATAAGGGAGAAGGGTACACCAATAAGGGAAAAGGTAAGGGACAAAGGTAAACCTATATTTAATGTTAAAGGGTCCATGCAATATATTTTTGATGCAATCCGCATTGAAATGCAGTTTTGTGTATGTCCCATTTAACCGTTTTTAATTTTGAAAATTTTGATTTTTTTGCCGTTTTAAAGGTTATTTTAAGGTTTTTTTCCTTCTGTTTTTATACTGGCTGATTGTTACCCCTGCATGTTTTGATTACCTGACTAATGAAGTTATAGACTTTAAATCCCGAGTCGGTAATTGGCTACAACATTGACCGAATATCCCATTCCCCGAGGGGTCAAAATGTATTTTGTGGGATGAGCAGCTTCGAACCATCGTGCACATTAATTTTTCTGAAAACAATAATTTGGCATTATATATTTTCTAATTTATTATTATTTGACAACTGAGCTTAAAGTTCTAAGAAAATCTTACCCATGTCGGAAATATTGACGCCAATATTGAAGCCAATATTCACGACATGGCCTCTATGTCGCAAATATTGACGCCAATATTGACGCCAATATTCTAGTACAGGCATTATGTGAAAAATTAAGGGGTAACCTCAAACAAATTGCAACAGAAACCATTTAAAAAGGTTATTACTCAGAAAAATCTCCTCTATAACATATTAAAAGTCTTAAGAAATCCGAGTGGTGGAAAGTAGTTTTCTAATGTGTTTCTTAAACACACCCAGTACCACTTTTTGCTACTTTATAATGGAATATTTAGTGATGCTGCAACAATATATTTAATACTAAACACAGAGAGTTGATCTTGTTTTATTATTGAGATGCCCATTGACTTCAGAAAAGATCTGTAGATGACTTATATTCATTTATTATGCTGTGTAATATATATATATATATATATATATATATATATATATATATATATATATATATATATATATATATATATATATATATATATATATATATATATATATATATATATATATATATATATACTATCTGCAATATGATATATATGAATCTATATATATATATGTATATAGTTAAATATCAAAATAGCGCGTTTAAACCACTTTTAAAATTACATGGCAAGTTTCTTAACTATCTAATTGGTACTAATCGATGTTTGCACTGATGAACATCAACTTAAACATAGTCAAATTACTTAACATATATATGTCACTTCCAAATATTACAAGTGAAATGTTACTTTAACAGTGACGAAGACAGTAAATTAAAAAAAAGTACACTGATGTTACTTTTAAGCAGCTTTCTTGTGAAGCCCTTTCACAGCTGCTGAAACAACTTGAAGGAAAAAAAATGAAAATTACATAATTATAAACAAACAACTGGTAATGAATAAGTTTCATAATGCATAACCCAATTTATTGAAAATAGCAATGTTCAGTGGTTTGCTATACTACTTAGGTGGGAGGTAGTACAGGCAAAATACTTCATTTTTTGAGTAAACCTCAAACAAATTGCAACAGAATTTATTTTTTTCACCACAGTGCATTTCTATAAGGTCCCTAAATTGACATACTAAAAGTCTTTAAAAATCCAGGTGGTGGAAATATGCATAATTTGCATAAATCCAAAATGGCCGCATATTTTAGGACTTTCGCACTGATTTGGTCATATTTCATATACTAGGTAGCTTTTTGAGGTATTTTAAACAATAATTTTAGTCCTTTTACATTGATTTATTCTAGACCTTGGTAAGTTTCAATATCCCTATGTTTCCCTAATTTGCAATATGCCGATAATAATTTGCATAAATGCCATTTATTAATTTGCATAGATTAAAGTTAAGATTATGGCTGTCATGTGTGGACATGTCACAATTAATTTTTCCCTGATTATCCAAGTTCAGTCATGTACATAAATTAATTTCACACCATGGTGCATTGCTATAAGGTTCCTTAAAAAAGGAAAGAAATCCAAGTGGTGGAAATGTGCCTAATTTGCATAAATTCAAAATGGCCACTAATTACATGATTTTTGATTTGGCCATAACTGTTGTCCTGCATTGCTTTTTGGAGTACTTTGAACAACAGTTTGTCCTTTGACATTGATTTCATCATCATTCCAGTCCAAGGTACCTTTTGAGATCCTATGTTTCCTATGGAGTATAATATTTTTTGTTAGGTTTCTAGCTCTTGTCAAAGTTGGTATAAGTGTTGGAAAATGTGATATCCCTGTGTCGCAGAGCAAACCCTTGCGCCGCTCTACTCAGACCAAAAATCAAGGAATAACTCAAGAGAACAGAGGAGTCAACACAGGAGTTACAAATCACAAAAATCAAATTATATATTACAGGAAATAAATAAACCAAAAACCGCAAAATACGTGGGCGAGGGTTTTATACCCCTCCCGGATGGGTGCAAGCCCGGAATTGGTATGCAACAAAGGAAAAAGGAATTACGATTTGCATAATTCACCTAGCACCCACCTCCGAAGTTAGATAACATTTTACGGCCGTAAAAAAATAGTGATTGATAAATCAACTCGGAAAATAAAAGGAATAATTTTAACAGTCGTGTGACACCCTGTACATAAACACATTTCAGGGACAAAAATCCCTACTTTAAATCGACTAGTACACTGCATAGGGATATCACATTTTGCAACACGTATGCCAACTTTGAGATGAGCCAAAAACCGAACAAAAAATATTGTTCCCAATTGTTTGATATTTTGTAGCGAACATCTTGGGGTTTAATTTTTATCCAAGTTTGTCTCAATGTCGGGTGATCCACTAGGCTAAATTCAAGGTCAAATTAAAGGTCAAAATGTCATTATACTTCAAATAACCCCGACATGAAAAAAACAATGGTAAATTTGGATTTCTCATGATGTAACCTTTCAAAAGAAATTAAGATTAACAAAGTTGGCTCACAGATTATAGAAATATGGTCATTTAAAAATGGCAGCAATGTCCATTTTGACTCAAATTGCCTGGGCGGTAGCGCGAAAACTGTTTGTCCGATGGTGCTAAAACTTAAAATTTCGGCTTTTCAGCCGAAATTACCCCATAAACTAAATATGATCAAATTTGAAGAGGTTGGGGTTTCAAATTTAAAAGTTTTTTTTTTTTGGGGGGGGGGGGGTGATTTGACACTGAATGGCCCCAATGTCAAATGACAAAATGTTGTTTAAAGTACCCCAAAAAGCAACTTAGGAAGAGAGTTATTACTAGATAGCATTTTATGTCGTATTTTTGGCCACTGCATTTTTCTTTGCTAAAGAAGGAATGTTTCTCATATTTGGATAGACTTTACCTTCCTAAGCTGGAAATCCATTGGTAACATTTTTTCTATCTACCATGTGGCGGTCATCTTGGAATTCAAAATGGCCGCAATTTCGGGCCTAATTTGTAATACTTCGGACCTGATTGTCATAAGAAGTTCAGTTTGGTGGCAAACCCCATGTTTTTGATACCAAGGAACCCAAGAAAATCATTGTTGATGGGATATACTCCCAGTGGAGTACCCCCATCAACAATGATTAACTTGGGTTCCTTGGTATCAAGAACATATGCAGTTTGCCACCAAAATGGACTTCATACGACATTCAGGTGCCACCTTATTATTTAAATGAAATCCAAGATGGCCGCTATTTTTGAACACCCAATATGGCTGCCATCCATTTGGGATGCCTGAATGTGCTAATTGGATTCCTTGGTATCAAATTTATGGGGTTTGCCACCAATAGTGACTTCATACGACATTTAATTCAAAATTAATATGCAAATAGTTCAGAATGGCGGCAATTATGAAATATCCAAGATGGCTGCCATCAACTGTAAGTACCCCGTCCGCAGTGATTTACTTGAGTTCATTCAAATACATGGACTTCATAGGACATTCAGGTGCAATGTTATTATAAATGAAGATGGCGGCTTTTTTGAGAAAAAAATCCAAGATGGCTGACATCCATCTGGGATACATCATCAGCAATGGGTCATTAAGATTACTTGGTATCAAATGTATGGGGTTTGCACCGAAATTGACTTCGTACGCCATTCGAGTCCAAATTTATTATGCAAATAAGCCGAAAATGGCGGCCATATATTTGAAATATCCAAGATGGCTGCCATCCATTTGGAGTCACCATAAACAATAATGTACTCAGGTTCCTTGGTATCAAAACATGGGGTTTGCCATCAAAATGAACTTCATGTGAAAATCAAGTCCGAAGTTATGATACAAATTAGGCTCGAAATGGCGGTCATTTTGAAATCCAAGATGGCCGCCACACGGTAGCTGGGAAAAAATGTCTCCAATGCATTTCCGGCTTAGGGAGGTAAACTCTTTCCAAATATGGCAAAAATTCCTTCTTAAACCAAAAAAAGCAAAAGTACATAAGGGCTTATATACTATTATGACCGCAAATCATATGAAAATCATGTAATTAGCGGCCTTTTGAATTTATGCAAATTAGGCATATTTCCACCACTTGGATTTTTAACAACTTTTTTAGGGACCTTATAGCAATGCACTGTGTTGTGAAATTTGACTTGGATCATCAGGGAAAATTCAATTGGTACATGTCCACACATGGCATCCATTATTTTAACTTTAATTTAGGCAAATTGATATACGGCATTTATGCAAATTATACGGCATTTGGAAAATTTCGGAAACATAGGGATCTTGGAATTTACCTAGGACTAGAATAATGAGTAAATCAATGTAAAAGGCCTAAAACTGTTGTTTTAATTGCCTCCAAAATCTACCTAGTATGAGAAATATGACCAAATCAAAGCGAAAGTCCTAACATATGCGGCCATTTTGGATTTATGCAAATTAGGCATATTTCCACCACCTCGATTTCTTAAGACTTTTAATATGTCATTAAAGGGACCTTATGGAAATGCACTGTGGTGAAAAAAATTCTGTTGCAATTTGTTTGAGGTCAAACCTTATATTGCCTGTACTATTCACGACATGGTCTCTTTGTCGCAAATATTGACGCCAATACTGAAGCCAATTCTCACGACATGGCCTCTATGTCGCAAATATTGGCGCCAATATTGACGCCAATATTTACGACAGGCCCAAGTTGTAAACCCACTCATGCGTGAATTTTTTTTTCACAGCAACTTGACAAGGCTCAAGGTAGCCGCGGATTCGGCCGGATTTCTAGCCGCGTATTCAACTGCGTATTCAGCCGCGCATTCACCAAAAGACAAAAAGTCTATACAACATGCTGCAAAAGGTGATCGTTTTTCCAGATAGATAATTAACTTTAACGACAGTTATCAATACTTTTTCACGCTGTATTAAAATTCACCAAATAAGCAACCATTTCAAAACGATTTTTGAAATGATGATATAACAATTACTTATAAATTAGCTACTTATTGGGAATACTCACATTTCATGTAATTTTTCAACGCTTTTAGAGATGTTGAAACTTAAATGCTTCATTTGAAAAAAAAGTTTACCTCACATGTCGCCAAAAACTTGCAGTTTTTTTCCATAATTTACGAGAGCATATCACTGGACACACTTAATTTTGGTATTGGCTTCAACTGTAAATTTGTGTGAGTGATGACATTTATTCTCACATAATGTTGTTTTACTTATACTTCATACAGTATTTCCGGTGACTCCTTTATGTTTAAACGATATTCTGTCAGAGATTTTACCTTCAGTTTGACTATTCTGTATGTATAAGTAGAATCATCCAGATCTCTTCTGAATAAAAGAGTTGCATTTTCTGACCCTGAAAATGTATGTTTTGACACCTAGGTTTTGATTCGATAAGTGGTAGTAGCTGAGATATCAGTAAATGCAAAATATTATCTGCCGGCCATCTTTCAAATCGAAGATGGCCACAATAGTGTACAAACTGAACATTTGACACTGTCATCAATGGTATAGTCGCATTCCTTGACCCTGAAAATGTATGTTTGGACGCCAAAATTGTAATCCTAAGTGGCTTAGAAGAACAGATATTGGTAGAAATAGGTTTTCAATGGCAGCCATCTTTAAAAATCAAGATCGCCACCGCAATGTATCTGGACAATTAACCATATAGCACTAACACAAATGGTTCAGTTGCGTTCTTTGACCCTGAAAATATATGTTAGACACTAAGATTTCAACGTTAAGTGGCTTAAAGATGCAATACATGTATCTGGACAAACAAACCATTTAACACTATACCAAAGGTACAGTTGCATTTCTTGACCCTGAAAAGGTATGTTTAAACACCAAAACTTTAATCTTAAGTGGCTTAGAAGATGAGATATGGGTAAATATAGGTTTTTAATGGCAGCCATCCTTAAAATCCAAGATGGTCGCCATATTGTTATATAAGTTGGTTCCTTTTTTAAGGTGCTCTCTACTGACAAATCTTCAACAAATTTAGAGAAAATGAACCAAATGTTTGTGGCCCTGAACATTTTCATTGGACCGTTTTCTCTTTTGTCCGCCAGGCCCATTTTTGCGCATGCGTGTAATTACGAATGCATTCGTAAAAAAGTTTAGTCATTTTTAAAATTGGGTTTGAACCGAATTGGATACCGGGAATCCGATTTTTCTCTGACCCAATTCACATAGTCTGGTTCCCCGACCTGACAATTTCCCCCGACGTCTACACGTCTAAATTGTAGGTCAGGCAGCCTCCGTGGCTAAAAATAAACATGACGACATTGACGGCCCTTTTTCAAAGCTCGACTTCGTTTCCGAATTCGCTTTATCACATAAAGCTTTTAATGTTCCGATAATTTTCATATATCATACAGTTATGATATACAGTTTAATACTTCTGTAAAAAAAACATTGACTAATTTTAACCTGGCATCTTCAAAGTTGGACACCCAAACAGCACTGTTAGCAGGCGGAGCCGAATTTAGACCACGCCGCGTTTTGGAAAATGCCGGTAACGGTCGTCAAATTCAAACTAGTGCATGACGCAGCAAAAAGTTCGCCCCTCGTATACGATCCGAGTGCAAAATCGTCGTTGAATTTCAAGTTTTCTAAATAAAAGCAATGGACATTAATTATCAACTAGTTTTTTAAAGTTTTTAATAAGCAATTAGCAGTTAATAAAACCTATATTATACTCGGAAATACTCGGACACTATCCGATTGTCGACGAAATGAATTCGGCAAACTTCGGACAGTTACGGAAAAAGGAGGAATTCCTCCCGTTTTAGTCACGTGATGTAAATTGTAATACATTGTATTACCGGAGGCTACCTGACCTAAGATTCATCAGGAATAGTCGGAATCTTTTGGTCTGGGAACCAGACTAAATTCACAGAGTCACAGGTTAAGGGCCAATATCAGCCGACATTTGAAGAAGAAAAAAAGTGGAGACCAAAAAAGTGTTGCCGCACCACTTCTGGAACTTGTCTATGTAATAGACCAGGGCTATTTCGCGTGAACAGATTTGCTGATTAATTAGGCAAGACCATATTGACTTCCTAGATTTTGACCAATCAGCGGGCGCTTTCTGTATCGAGTCTTCGGTCATCACATAGACCATAGATTAAAAAAAAGACGTGTCACGCGCTCTATATTATGTTATGCGATTTGGACCGCTTGTTGTTGTATTACAAACCACTGAATTCGAATTGACCAATCAAACCACTTTGTCCTGATTTGGGAATGAAATGACGTCACGATTTAGTAAAGTCGACTCCGATTGGCTGGCTCGCGGCTGGCATAAATTACCATGTCAGGAGATGTCAGACGTTAAACAAGATTTGGCTGCGTGGATAACGGGTGATACTCGGACTGTTCTGAGGCAAGCTCCATTCAAAAACTAGTCACTTATTAGGCCAAATTAGACCTTTTGAAAAAAAGAAATCATGAAAACAGCACTGTTGATTGCTGAATACATGCCAATTATTTAAAAGAATGAGAGCATGTCCCGGATGCTGAATTAGGGCGCAATTCAAAACATGATCCTAGGATATGTTTAAAAATTGTTTTTGTAGGAATATGCAGTCTTCACTGAGCAAACAATTCATCCGGTAAATAACCCTCTTTTAGATTTTGAGCACTTATGTTGCTTCAAATAATGCACAAATTACAAACGATGGACTGTAGCTTTAAGATGTGGATTTTGCATTATAATAATCACGTATATAGCCTTTAGTTAAAGTTTAGCTCTGTGTACTCACAATAAAAACCAGCAACAATTAGCCCTAATAAGAAAATTCATAAGCATGGCATCCACGGGATTTGTCTATCTTTAATTACTGATCGTTAATGAATAATCAAACACTATCCTTTCGAGTTGGAACCGTGCTTGTGTGCGTTAATGTTTTTATTTTGCCCCCCTCTCCAATCACACCGGGTGTGACACTTAAGAATGACGGTTCTAAAGGTTGGACACCTCCACCTACTCGCTGTCACCATCAAACCTTTTGTGCTTGATATTCTAATTAAACTTCACTGGGCTCTAAAATAATGATTAATTCTCAAAATTATCACCAATGACCTCCAAAGGCAAATAAAATATTCTTCGACCGTTGGATATAATGGGTCGGACATAATAGGCCGTTGCACACAACGGGTCGGACATAATAGGCCGTCAGACGCAATGGGTCGGACAAAATTGGCCGTCGGACACAACGGGTCTGACATAATCGGCTGTCGGACACAATGGGTCGGACATAACAGGCCGTCGGACACAATAGGTCGGACATAATCGACCGTTGGACATGATGGGTCGGACATCATTGGCCGTCGGACACAACAGGTCGGACGTAATCGACCAAACGGACATAATGGTCGTGAACATACGTTTTTCTTTTTTCCATAGTATGTTTTTGTGATTGCTCGCACGTGCAGTCAATTCACACAGCAATTGGTTGAATTTGACAATACATAATTCTAGAACCAGTAACGATTCGAAACATTTTTTTAGGCAAGTATTTGTGATAATTAATACATCTGCAATGTATTGTTGATGTATGACATGGAAAGAGTTACACGCCAACCACTGTTAAACAGCTTAGTTTGTTCTCATTATTTATGGTCAAAACTATTGTTTTACAGTTATGAAAACAAGGCCAACATCCCCGGTTGCTGCATGCAGGTATATCAACATTAGGCTGGTTGGATTGTATATTGTGTAGAGTGGTGTTGACATGATAATTGATTTGCTCGTAATACGTTTATCTCGAAGTTCCACGTTACTGTCGTCTTTCTTTAATGATATACATAATTACCAGCGCCTTGAGAACATAATTGTTGGCAGATACGTGCACTATATAAGACTCCGGTATTATTATTATAATTTTCTTGTGGCATTTCATGGATATTAAAATGATAAGCTACTTGAAGTTCAGTCAGACATACGCAAGAAAACATTTAAGAAATATCGTAAGAGAAGTGTTCCCGATGGTACAACCATTGCCAAACATACGTTTCCCGATTTCTTGCACGTCAAGAAATCGTCATTGTAAAGATACCCCTTGCTCAAACGTACAAAGAAGTACAAAAGATCAGCAGTGAAAAAGAAATTATCTGAGTCTCTTTCAATTAATTATTTCATTACATCTGGTTTCCCTCATATCATTTAATTTGTAACGTTGTAAATTTTACAATCATCAAGAGTTTTTTTTGGGGGGGGGGGAATGAACATCGGTTGAAAATAGGAAAATATATCGATTAAAAAATCTCCAATTTAAATGACCCAGCGAAGAAAGCGTCAACCGTCAAATGGTTGCAAAGATTTAATTTAAGACTGCTATAAATTTAGTGTTGAATGCACCAAAACGAAATAGGATGCCCGAAAACGAAAACGAACATTCAGAGCAAAATCTTGTCTGCCTCAAAATGAAATTGAATGAACCCAAAATAAAAAAAGAAACCCAAATTTGACCACAATGTGCAAAACTCACGCGAAATTGAATGGCTGATAATAAAACTGATTAGAAAAATTTGGAAATTCGCCGGGAAAACCTATATTATAAATGGTATTTGAGGTGTGATACTTACGTTACGTGCTTTGGATTGGCGCGTTGTCAGTCCACCCCAACAAGTCCCGAATCCTTCAGAGACTGGTCTCATTTAGAACACCGGTGGGTTTGGCGGATGCTTGGGATTGAAATGACTCCGCGAGCTATATTTTTTGCAAAGACCCAGAGCCTCAACATGCATCACGGGCCACTCCCCGACGCGCTCGAAAATGCGATTCCATTCGCTGCATGACGACAGCTGCATGGCGACAGCTTCCATAATTTGAATATCAAACGCAATTTGTCCTAATAATGGCATGAAAGCAGCATGTAGTGGCACAGGCTCTGCTTTTTGGAAACTTGCCAAAGATGAGCAGCATACGTAGCGGCACTGCTAATTCGCCTGCCTGCTACAGCTCATCTTTGGTAGAAATTGTACTTTGAACCTCTGAGGCCCCTCCCCAATATACTTTGTCCAATTGGAGCTGCGATTAATGTCAGACAGTGTCCATCATCCGTGCACTTGTATGTGACGCATGCGGCTGGAACATATGATAATATATGGTGCTTTTCGTAGACTTACTTGCATAAATAGCCATTGTGTGATATACGTATTAATAAATGCTGGTACATTTTGCTTTACGTACCCTTACTTCATTAACATTTTTTAAATCATATCAGTGAAAGGATTATTATGATGATTTATTGATAGACGCAAAATGGAATATACCCTGAAGTTGCGCTCGTTTACCTTTTTCCCAAGATACCAGCAATTAAGTACTTGTGCTGATCGATAAAGCATCGATCAGTTTCCAAATCACAAAGTTGCTTATAATTATACTGGCACAGCTACCCATATACAATTGCGTTAAAAATCATATAAATAATGAAAACATTAGGATATTAAGGTCACCCATAAAACAAGTAATAAAATTGGACTAACATCGGGCGAACGGTTGCCTAACGTAGGGTCTTGAACAATTCAGGGAGTTTACCAAACTTTCCTGTAAAAAAAATGGCATTCATACAATTATAAACAACCATTTTGGGGTATTTTGGCTTACGACATATTTTCACAAGCCGCTGTTCGTTTACAAACTGTGTGTAGATTTTGTTTAAAGCGCTTGAAAGTAAACAAATACGTAGCTGTGGCTCATTTTGTTGGATTTAATACGTTAGGATATAGCATTCATCAATTCCGAAACAGCTTGTCCAAAAGTTGCAGAGTAGCGAACAAATTAAAGAACTCTGATTTGTGATGAAGAGTAAATTTCCATTGTCAGGCTAGAAAGAGACGAGTCACAACAGGTTACGGACAGACAGCCCCAAGAAGCACTTGCGAGATTTATACTGACACATTGAACCTATACCCGATGATAGGGCTGCACATCTTGAGGATGGTGAGGTAGAACATGCCACCATGATTTGAAAAATCCATGAGCGGATATCTGTGTTGAGCGGAGACAGTGCAGCTTTGTCAGCTATATCCATCAAATCGAGCTCCAACCTGAAGTAAATGTCAGCACTGGTGCACAATGCATCCAACTCAATTGCATGTGATAAGGAACCTGCCAGGATTGATTTTGTCATCTCTCCAGTGAACGAACTCAGCCGTACAACTCCGGACACTCACCAAACTCATCACAGAGAACAGGTAAAGACGTCAAATCATGACATGAAATCACAGACAGAAGACCCTACTAACACTCTATGACAAAATAATGCAAACATTGGAAGTGAACAGATTACCTCCGCCTGAACCGATCAACGTCTATGTTGATCCCATGATGTACATCACAAGGCCATGCCGTTGTCATTGAGCATCATGGTATGCAAGTTTGACCTTAACGTATGACCATAGGATACTCCAGTTAAATATATATTTTAACTTTATATTTCACCAATAAGTACCTTGATCAACCTATATATTTCGCATGCAGAGTAACCATGCAGTCAAAATATACTAGGGTTACAATGTTCGTCGATTGTCGCACTTTTTCCCGGGGACCGGAAAATGGAGGGATATTGACATTGATTGCATTATAAAGAGATACAAAGAACACAATCGATTGCATGCGACGGGCAACATCGAGGTTTGCACTATGCAAGAGAATATTTCTACAGCGGAACTTTACAATTTGTTTTTTTTTTCTCAATATTATTGACTGCCCACGATGTGTGATTTGAATAGGTTCTTTATTCATTGTTGAAGGACATGAATAAGACTTGCTTACTGAATGGTTTCGGGAACACTTGTGAACCATGAACTTGTGGCGTGATCGCAAGGACCCAGAGCCTGACTGCTGGCACAAGGCATCTCATGCACACGCCCCGCCCCCGACGCGCTCGGTGGAGTGATTTCATTCGTTGCCCGACAAAAGTTTTCACAATTTGATTATCAATAGCATTTTGCCCTTATATGGGCTGGAAATCGGGCAACAAGTTGCAAAGAAACGGCGTTTGGAAACATGCCAAATGGGACACAGTATGCGGCGGGACAATGGAGCCTGAAAGTTCACCCATTGTGAGGCACTTCTAGAAGCCTTAAGAATATTTACGTGCAAACAATTATATACTGTTTAATTACTAGCATCTCAATTTGTGGAAACTGAAAAATCGTCTGACGTGGAAGAGTAATATCGTACAAAAAAATTGACCTCTCACTTCCAAAAATCTAAAATACATGTGGACTGGTGGAACTTGGTAGGCCTATACTTGCACCAATGAACATTCGGGGGGGGGGGAATTGTTTTGTTGAGTGAATTAGAAAGCAGAGGCCATATTCATGAAACCTTTTAGCAGCCAACTAGGCCTTAGTAGGATACTAAAATGCCTAGTAGTCTACTATAGAGTTGACAACTAAATTATTATTCATGAAACCTAACTAAGAACCTTGCTAACTAGTTACATATTAGGAGAATTTAGTTGCATACCTGAGTAACTGGAATTGGGTGCTCTTTGGTGGAGTGGGCATGCATGGAATGTGATGACAACATATACAATAGTGTGACAGGTGTATTAGGCTAGTCCACGTCTAGCACTTGCATGGATAAGCAAAAACAAGAAGGAAAGAAGTGGCAACAGCCTATATGTGGTCATGAAGCTATAAAACACATGTGGTATAGTGTACTGCAAGTAAGCAAATCAACATCAAATTCTCTAGCAATTGAAGTTAAAAGGGCAAGGAAGGCAAATTGTTCTCAAGAAGAGTTCTAACTCTTTATGGCAGACAAGTATGAGGAATTAAAATACATTATTGATGCTAAGCACAAGAAAAAGAAGGACGCATGTCAGCTATTCTCAGCCAACACCGTGCAAGATTTTTACAGGTTGAAAGATCATTAGATTATTTAAGTTAAAATCCGAGTTAAGAGAATATATGTCAAGTATGAGAAAGTCCTTCAAGAAACCTAAAAACAGAGAAAGTCCAAGAAAGCAATCGGAGGGGGAAAACCCCTTAAAAAGCCAAGTCTGGCACAACAAAACAATTATATAGTTGCTAACTAGTGACTTACAATTGCCCTGGATCTACGCTAACTTTAGTAAGAAACGTAGAATTTAACTATAGCATTAGCAATGTTTCATGAATATCAATTAGTTTCCACCTGCCTATTCATTATCAACTAGGCTTAGTAAGGTTTTATGAATATGGCCCCAGAGCGTTACCCATGTAGTCAAAAAGTAGGGTACTTCATTCATATGATTCGTCGATTTTCGCACTTTTTTCCCCCAGGGACCAGAAAATGGGGAATATTGACATTGACGTCACAATTTTATTATAAAGAGATACAAAGAACACAATCGATTGCGTGCGACGGCCAACATCGAGGCTTGCACTTTTCTACTCAAGAGAATATTTTTACGGCGGAACCATTAATAAAAAAAAATGTAGTTATAATTATTGATCATCCCTGATGCGTGATCTGTGAGGCTCTTTATTCGTCGTTAAATGATTGCAATGCACATTACTTCCCACGGACAATAATATTCCCATCGGGAGAGGGAAAATGTATCTTGACAATGAAGGAGAATAAACAGTAAATAAAATGGCAAGTCAACAGTTCTTATTGCAGGATAGGTGCGAACCTAGTCAAGGGCGGATCCAGAACACAATTTTTTGGGGGCCCCAAAAAAATTTGGTCCCCTAAAAAGTGGGTCCAAAAAAAACGGCGTGGGGTTCGGGGCCCGCTTAAGGGCCCCTAAAAGTTTTTGGATTCTAGATGCTCTAAAGCCAGAAATGTGGTCACTAAATAACAGTGGGTCAAGTTGGCTTTACTGCCTGCCATATAAACACAACAAATAATTACCGCAGAAAGGACTACTTTTAGGATGTCACAGCAAAATAGCCAACATTCTGGTACCTTTTGAGCTGAAATAACTGTAACACTGCGATTTCTGCCTGAAATAACATCACACTTAAGTTCATGAATATGTAAATTTGGATGTGCAAACAAACCAAAAAAGGCACCAAAATACCTTGAAATTGGCTTTAAAAATGAAAATAAGATGAAGAGGGGACACTAAGGTGCATTTTCACGAGTTGCATTAGACAAATTAAATTACATGGACCCCCACAAAATAAATTACGGAAATTATTTTAGCCCAAAAGACATGTATTTTTTCTTTATTTTTCACTGTAACAATCCATTATTTTACACAAATGTTCGACAATTACTTGTTTACCCTCAGACCCCAGGTTTGTCACAACGGGAACAATGATTTCCATTCACAGATTATGTAACTGATTGCAAACTAATTTAAACTAGATCGTTCGGGGCATACATGTATTTTGCTTCTGGCGATATGATCGGAGGATAGGCCTATTGCAATTCTTTCTTCAATGGGAGCACCATACTATAGGCTAGCCCAGGTTGGACGGCGTCTCCATTAGCCCAGGTTGGACGACGTCTTCATTGTTGCGTGTACTCAACGAAGTCCAGCTGGGCTATACCCTGGACTCCGTTCAAGGGCGGATCCAGAACACAATTTTTTTGAGGGGGGGGGGAACATTTTTTGGTTCCCCCCAAAAAAAGTGGGTCAAAAAAATTACGGCGTGGAGTTCGGGGCCCGCTTAAGGGCCCCGAAATTTTTTTTGGATTCTAGATGCTCTGTGGTGCGATCTGAGGCGATTTCTGACCACTTTAACCAATGTTTTTTGAGGAAAAGATGGTGGTGTACTCATTGCCTGCCTTTATTGCGATATCACATAAAACAAAACAAAAAATTGGTTTCGTTTTTTTTTTCGGGGGGGGGGGGCATGGCCCCTTCCCCCCCCCCCCCCTGGATCCGCCCTTGACTCCGTTGCGTGTACATGTACACAATGGAGTCCAACCTGGGCTAACTATAGGCGATATGCCTGATCCTAATCATTTACCACTAGGTATAGGTAGGATATTTCATAATAATCATTATTAAATCTATGTACATGTATGTCTTTTACCTTTAGATAATAAAGTGAGTTTAGAGGAAACGATTCTATTAATTACGTTGTTCCCATCTGGCAGCATGTTAACCTGTTTTCGATGGTCTCAGATTATAGATTTTTCACGTGAATATAAATTATGACGCGTGTGCCGAAACTTCCTCAGTTTAAAGTTTAACCTTTAAACCATGTAGGCCTACGCAGTATAGCCTGGCTTCTTGTTGACATGATATCGATACTGCATACTTGAGAAACTGACCGAGTGACTACGTTGCGTACCTTGTTTGGCGGGTTGTAGCACTCCCAGAGTCCCGAATCCTTCAGAGCGTCTCAACCGTCGTGAAACAAATCTTAACGTGGGCCTCTGTGTACAGCGTCTCTCCCGGTTTTGCAGTTCCCATAATCGGGTGAGAATTCTCCAATGTGACACGCTAACGGCATCAGGAGTCCTTATAAGTTGCACCATGAACTTGTGGCGTGATCGGAAAGATCCAGGGCCCAAACACAGGCACAATGCATCACCTGTAGGCCCTTCCCCCGACGCGCTCGGTGGAGCGATTTCATTCGTTGCCCGACGAAAGTTTTCATAATTTGATTATCAATAGCACTGTGCCCTTATATGGGCAGGAAATCGGGCAGCAAGTTGCCAAGAAACGGATTTTGGGAACATGCCAAATGGAACACAGCATGCGGCGGGACAATGGAGCCTGAAAGTTCACGCTGGTGGCGCGCTTCCGGAAGGCACTGGAATTGGAAAATTAACGTGCAAGTTCAAAAATTTGCAGCTGTTATCGTTACATTTAATTTTTCAGAAAATTACCATCGAAAAAGGTCTTTTTTAAAAATTGTTACTAGCATCTCCATCTAGGCTATAGAAACTGAAAAATTACCCGATGTGAAAGAGAAATACCGTGCCAAACTTGACCTCTCACTTCCGAAAATCCAATAGGTGCACTGGTGGACGAGTTGGTTTACGCATACAAAGATTAAAAATCTATGAAGTAATTTTGTGGCGGTCATTAAATTGGGTGAAAATAGGAGACTAAGCCCACCATGATAAGATGTCTTTTACGATATACATATGCACAATTCTTCAATTAATCTTAGCAAAAAAATCGAGAGTGACCGCTGATAAGGGGTGCATTCAAACACTAAATCAACAACTCATCGGCTAAATCTAGAACCCAATGGCAGGTAAGTCTTCGAGTGGTTTGTTTTCACGCGATGTGAAAACAAACGTGAACGAACAAGGAGACCCGGGTACAATATCTTGCATGTGAAAGATCGCAAGTACAAATTCTCTTTTATCAAACTCCAAGTGGGTTCTCATCAACCTTCCCCCCCCCCCCCGGCATACAGGACCGTAGCCAGCCTGATGGAAGGGGAAAGGTCGTTTTTACCACCAATTGTGGACCTTTTCACCGGTCCATGGAGAGGCCACCCCAACGACGTGTTTTATTGGAATCTGTCAGGATGGGTACAGTACCCCTAAACTGACAGTCTTTAACATTGGGTTGGCCACCTCCAGAAACAAAGTCAGAAACATGCGTGTGCAGTTTCCCCATATGGTGTGGGAATTTGCCAGGATGGGTATGGTTCCTATAGTAATCATGCTAGGGAGTTACGGTTAATGTGTAATAAACAGTTGATTACGTATGGAAGAACACAATCACGAGGAAAATGCGGACCTACGTCAGAGTAAAGGGGTGGGGGGGGGGGGGGGGTTAGGCAGAGTGCCGACTATAATGTAAAGTAGACTTGAAATCAAGTTGGTAACTGGCCGGGTTTTATTCGCCTGCAAACTTTAAATATCAACCTCCAACAAACGCAAATAAATGACTAAAGATGCACAGGATTCAGGTTTAATTTAAATCTTTTATTATCCAACCTTAACAAACATCCAACGACTTGGGTACCCAGAAAACATTAAACTGCCAAAATGCTGTCACTTCTAACCGGAGGAAAAAATGGTCCTTTCCGTTTTGGTCTTGTTCAAAACTCACAAATTCTGCGATTCAACACTGGAAGAAGATACACTGCAGCATTTTGGTGGTTCGAGGTTGAAAAGACAGATAGTTGTATGTAAATTATATTTCTTTGAGTATATGTGTTGTCTACATGTCTCGATGGAAGGAACATGCTGCTTAGTTAAGCAACATTTGCGAACTTCTTTAGGCAGTTATTTCTCAGTTGTTCCATTCAACTTCATGATTTCCCGGTGTCCGTGACCTCCGACCCCTATTCAAGCAACAAGCACGCAGCAGCCCCCAGCCTTCTTAATCTTGACCTCGGCAACTCGGCTGAAGAACTTGGCTTTGACGATGACAGGTTGGTTCGGAATAAGACCCTTGCCCAAGACTTTGTAGTAGCCCTAAACAAAGAAAATACATAACATGTATTTACATCAGTACAGACATTTTCTTTTCCAGAATGTTCGGATATCAAATTGGAACATATCAGGATTTTAACTCTTAACCCCGGCAGATGCAACACAGTGCATCAGGTGTAACAAGTCGGTGGGACCTTGCAGAACTGAGCCATCAACACCAGTGCATTAACAGCCAATTCTTTGACAATGAGAGCAAGTCCCATGAACCGTGTCCACAGTTTTATCCAGCACAATGAGGATCAAGGATTATGAAGTGTGTTGGTTTTTGAGTCATGGCATCAAAATTGACCAATCAACAGCTAAGTCCACATTTATAAATGAAACAATGTCATGATTTTGCTAAGCGGACTCTGATTGGCTGGCATGCGGGATCGGATAACGTTGCATTCTAAGATACACCTGTATCAGACCGGAGACAGAGGGCTCCTGTGGACAACTGGTGTTACTCAGATTAATGGTTGAGCACCCTTTTAACCCCAACCCTCCAGGGTATTTTGGCTAGAAACCCTGCTAAACACAGCAACATGCAACACTTGTCAAAATGACAAGCCTGCCCAGTGCAGCAAGATCCATCAGGCCAAAAGTCTCAAGGCCAAACTGCCTCAGAGTCTGTGGTCATCGAAGGCAACAGGATAGGACTGTGGCATTGTTCAATGGGATTAGCTCTCATTGTCTCAGAAGTGGCATTTCATGCACTTGTGTTGGTAGCTGAATGCATCAATGTGCACCAGACTTTTACACCTGATGCACTGTGTTGCATCTGGCAGGGTTAGGGTTTATAAATTCCAGGTATGATTACATCAAGTGATCTGAGGAAAAGTTGCGTTCCTGGTTGACACATTCTGTAAAGCGTAATCAAAATATTCAAGACACCACATGGGCAAATCTAAGAATTTGTGCACGCTACATCCCATAAGATTGTTCAACCCTCTGGATATCAGTGTTTTTAATTCTTCTGTTGGGCATCTGCGAGGAGAATACCAACAAGAATGTTAATTTATTACTTTATATAAATAAAGAGGATACTTTACGTATGGGACACAAGGGACCTTTTCTTAGACTTGCCCACAATCGGGAAGAATTCCATACATGGACATCACAAATGTTTCCCTGCAGTGACGTATCAGCCATCAGAGAGACAACATGTCCTAAAAAGTCAAATTTAGCAGGGACAATATTGAAGCATTTATTAAGAAAACACTTGGAATATTTCAGACCGGTGTCAGAGAGTTTGTGTACAGGGTGTCAAGTTATTTCCAGGTATGGAACTCTTTCCCCAAATTCTTTCTTGAAGTAGCTGAACAGGGACTTACAGCTTGGACAACATCAATGACCGGTGCCTTTTCGGTGTTCTTGGCGTAGTGTGTTCTGGTCTGCTCGCTGACCAGTGACCAGATCTTGTCAACGTTGATGGCTGGCTTGAAGTACTTGTTCTTTGTCATGTGAAAGTGCCTCATGCCCACTTTACCAAAGTAACCTGGATGGCTGTAGGTAAGGGAAGAAGTCAAATATCAATTAACCCCAACTCCCTAGCATGATTTACTAGGAACTGTACCCATCCTGGCAAATTCGAACATCCACATGGGAAATCGTACACACACACTGTTGGACTTTCTGGAAGTATGCCAAACCCAATGTAAAAAGACAATCAGTTTAGGGGTACTGTACCCATTCTAACAGATTTCAACAACACCCCCTGTTTTGGTTAGGGTTAAAGAAAAACGTCAGAAATTTAAACATTTTAATGCACATGGTTTATTTTTAAAAATAATCAGCTATTCAGTAACCACAACGAAATGTTAACATAAAATACATTCATTAACCATACTTGTGACGGCTTGACTAGTATCGTCCATATTGAACATCAAGTGGAAAAGCAGTCTACATTTCAAATTTGGGTACTACAACTTTTCAGGAAATTGAGCGTGCATCACTGTGTGGATAACAATACAAAGAAGTCCAGTATTTGAAACACATTTATGGGACTAATAAAGTCGCATTCATGATCAAATAAAAGTCATCTCGCCTTACTATTTATCAAAGTTGATCCTATGGTGATGCTGTCCACCAGCGTTGCCACGACCACCGGGATGCTTACGGTGCTTGCCGATGCGCCCATGGCCATGACTGACGTGACCACGAAGCTTTCTAGTCTTCTTACGATGCTTCAACACCGACTGAAATCACACAAGAAAACAAAACACAAGTTAGGCTACTATCAAACCTTGTGGTCCTAAACAATGTACCTGTATAAATGTAGGCCAAATAAACCTTTTTGACCTTCGCATTACATCCTGGGTATGGATGACCGACCAGCCCCATAAATGTGGCCTATTTACTGGACTGCCTCCGTAAACATAGGCCACACATCCAATCGTGTCGACTTTGCCAAATTTTGATTTTCACATTTAGGCTTAGTTTGTAGGTTTTTTTTGCTTTAGAAGCATACTCACCCTCTTTATAGGCTAATCAGAAAGTGCTGCCTTTTTCAGATGTCTAATTTTTTGTGAAATTTCATGTTGAAATTTTGATACGCAAACGTGTAAAAATGAATCTGGAAATTTCACGAAAAATATACATCTGAAAAAGGCAGCACTTTCTGATTAGCCTATAAAGAGGGTGAGTATGCTTCTAAAGCAAAAAAAACCTACAAACTAAGCCTAAATGTGAAAATCAAAATTTGGCAAAGTCGACACGATTTTTGTACATGTGGATGTGTGGCCTATGTTTACGGAGGCAGTCCAGTAAATAGGCCACATTTATGGGGCTAATGACCGACGAGCAATACAATTTACTGTGTAAACTATGAGAGTCCCGAAACTTCTTGTAGTAAAAACATGCAACACATGAGTCATGACATGCACGTGCAGTTTGCAGACATGCCAGGACTTTAGAATTCAATTTTAGAATGATAGTTGATTTGATAGTTGTAAAATGTACTTTATCTTTCATGTCTTTAAGAGCTTTCAAAATGCAATTAAACAAATGGTCTCCTAACTTCATAAGGCAAGCAGTTCTGACATTATTGCAATATTAACGTTGCTTTTTTGGAAAGATTTCCATATACAAAGTTCACTATTTTTTCTTCTGTACTGACTAACAAGCCCCAAGATAGATAGCAATTTCATGTCATCAAAGTCAATTTGAGCAGTGTGTAGCGGGACATTCTATAGAGCATGCACTGTAGAGTAAATACCTAGCGCCCCTTAGGCTCATAATGGTATAGCCCATATGCCCTATTGCATTGTGGGAAGGTTTAGACCAGGCTTTTTCATGGCTGCCATTCAGCCATGACCTTTCTATGTTGATGTAAATAAAGAGAGTAATCATGTAAAGCCAAGACGAGTCCGCAAGAGTCCCAATTCCCTCCATCCGAACCTGGTAATGGTTAAAAAGACCGTTACACTGGCGTAGTCGGCAGGATGGGGGAAAATTGGAGAGATTTTCCTGGATTGTTTTGTGCCGTGAATTCGACATGCTGAAGCAACGTGCTGTGCATCGTGCACATTCCAATGGACACGCCGGTCTGGTCGTGATCATCGACCTAACAGTAACATCACAAGTTATGTAAATAGTTCTGCAACTTCATGCTGTTGATTGTTTTGGCTGATTGTTGCCAGCTGTTGGACATTAATCATCATAGATTAATCGAGTGAACTTGATTTCGAATTTCGTCCGGAAATTCGCTGTGAAGATCATCATCCTGATCATGTGATCGCTTCCATTTTTGTAGACTGTCACTGTCAGTTTTGCATGCACCCTTTTTGCATGTAAAATGTCTGATCGTCCCTTCGTCTTTGGACCCACCTCGTCTCTTCGGACTCTGTGTGTTATGTCTGGTCACCCCCGTGTGAACAACTCGTCCCGTCGTCGGACTCTGTTAACCAGTTAACTATGTTTGACTCTATGTTTGACTATGTTTGACTTTCGGACTCGACTCGTCCCTTCGGACTTTGAAACGTCACTGTTTTTGGCAACAACCCTTCGCCCAGGGGAGGAGTACCCAGCTCCTTGAGCACGGTTGCGTTAACCTTGGCCGCACCCAGTTTGGCCCGGGGAAGAGCTGATCTCTTTGAGCACCGTTTGCGATAACCCTTTGCCCAGGGAAGGAGAACCCGTCTCTTCGTGCCTACTGCTTTTCGTCGACTGATGATTGTCTAAACTGCTAAAGTTTTGCATGTATTCAGCCCTTCGTGCCCTCCATTTGACTGTTGTGACTGTTTAGTTTTCCATCGGTTATAAAGTCATGTGACTGTGTCAACTGTGAACTCTGACTGTAACTGTTAATATGTTCACCCAGTTTAAGTGTATAACAATGTACATCACTCATTGATCACGTTGATTATGCAAATTCTGTTTAACCAGAAGTTGAGTTGTTAGGCATATAACTTAAGTATTGTTAAAAAAGCATTTGTGTGTTTTGACCTTTATCATGAGGAAACTGTTTGATCACTTTGTATTTTCGTCACAATTATTTTCAATTTGATCGTGATCATTGTCATTGATCGTCAAGAGGAATGATTACCTTAACCTAGCTGTTAGTGAACGTAGAGTATCCTGGTTCATTGTGTCTATCGGATCATCTGGCAGTTAACTCGAGTGGAGGGGAGGAGTACCCAAAGTCTCCTTGAGCCAATACCTGGAGTATGGTGACAACCCAAAGCTGCGGGGAGGAGTACCCAAAGTCTCCTTGAGCCTACGTGATTGCAGTGTCTGACTCAAGAATGGATAAACCTGTCTACTAACTGTGACTGAATTTTTTTTTGAACTGTGATCAACATTATTTGATCTGTATTACATTTGCAAATGATGATCCTATCATCTGATTGTTCAGCACATGTATGCTTGTACATGTAGTCGCACACATAGAGTATTGTTTGCCATTTAACCATGTTAACATAGGCATATTGAGGATTTGCTGTTTTTTCCATGTTAGACTTGTTTATGGGAAAAGATCATTTGTACTGAAATTGATTTCACTTTATTGCCATGATTGACAAAGCTGTGAATTTTGAACGCTTGTAGGGTTACACATTGATCCACTGAACTGAGAGATTTACTAATAAGTAAACAAGATTTATTACACTCTTCTTACTGTAAACTTCGTCTAAGGAGGGGGGAGTGTAGCGGGACATTCTATAGAGCATGCACTGTAGAGTAAATACCTAGCGCCCCTTAGGCTCATAATGGTATAGCCCATATGCCCTATTGCATTGTGGGAAGGTTTAGACCAGGCTTTTTCATGGCTGCCATTCAGCCATGACCTTTCTATGTTGATGTAAATAAAGAGAGTAATCATGTAAAGCCAAGACGAGTCCGCAAGAGTCCCAATTCCCTCCATCCGAACCTGGTAATGGTTAATAAGACCGTTACAAGTGAGCGGTGAGAAAATACAAGCATTTTCTTAGAAAAACTTAGAATTTTTCAGTGTCATTTAGTCAGCTGTTTTGGTGAGTCTTTTAACCTTATCATGCTTATAGGAACGGGGTCCTAAAAGTAAGAATTACCATTTATTTTCTTCGCTGTTAAGATACATACAATTTGGGGCCAACTTAAAACACGCCACACATGCACTAAACCCGTACCCGTACTCCGTGCCCGTACACGTAGGCCTACTGTAAGATGTAAACTCTTACAAGTGCTAGCAAAATAATGAAATTTAAAAGCCATAACAAAGGAAATTATAACAAAAATTCAGACGGTCACATACATAAGAATAGTATCTTATACTCTGGGGAGTTTTGTGAGAATTAATTCAGTATTTTTACGGATGACGGGGGATTTATAAAGTTATTTTTCTCAAGACCCACCATGTTGGATTGATGGCAAACGAAAGACCGAATTCAGCGAGAATTTGCGAGAAATAATGAGATCGCATTATACCGCGATAGAAAGAACGAGGTTGAAAAGAGTCTAACTAAGCATATTTGTTATTAAACACAATTATAAACTACATTTGCTTTACAGAGTGCTTTAAAATTTTATTTAAAATATGTGAGGAAAATAATATCAGCAATATTTTTTGAAAAACTGAAAGAATGTTGTCCAACTAAATTATTGATCGCAACCTTGCACGCAACACATTTTTAATTTCTTTTTCTACGATTCGTTTGGGTCAAAACCATAATCATTTTAGAAAATAATAAAAATGAAAGAAAATTTGACGTTTGATAACAGAAAAGTCAGAAGTGGAAAATACTGGCTACTTTTACAAATGGCATTTGTCTAAAGTTTATTTTTTCCCCAGACCTTTTCCTTTGTAAACAAAAACGTAAATAAAGACTATTCGTGGTTCGTGGGAATTGAAAAGAAAAGTATCATCTAACAAAGATGGCGCTCTTCCCGCTCGTAGAATGAAGGAGATGAAATCCTCTAGCTGAAGTTGATTGTTTCCTTCGTTTTGCTGCTCGTTCTCCTCATATAATTTGAGGCTGTTTCATTATGGAACAATCGAATACTCCGACTCTGGAGTCCAAGACTTCGGAACCGGAGAAAGAGAAGGACGAGGAAACGCAAAAGCCCGCCGAAGAAGATTGGTCTTTTGAGACGGTCTGCAGGGTGTGCAACAGTGAGTTGGTGAACCGCGAACCAAAACTGATGCCTTGTCTGCACACTGTGTGCAAACAGTGCGTTTTGAATGTAACCAATGCTGACAAACAAGGTAATTTTTTTTTATATATATCTTATAGGATTACCCTCTTTTATGGTTCAGATAAGGTTATTGCTTCATGTTATTGGTTCACCTCTGACCTCTGACTGTTGACCATGATTGTGACTGATTGTTTGTTGACAAGAACAACTTCACAGATTTTGAGAAGTCAGCACTTTCGCAGTCATGGCAGTGGCCTGTATTTGTCATGTTTTTAATCATAATTTTGGACCTTATTTTGAGAAGGATATGTAGCAAATTATGAAATCGGATGTAACCTGCCCTATTTGCCAGTATTATATAAGTATGTTTTTTTATGAAGCTTTCTGTAATTTAAATTTATGTGAGCATGGAATTGCATTTGGATTGCATGGATTGCCAAGATATTTGAGAGGGAAAAAAATGACTCCAAGTCCAACACAACAAACGTATGACTATGAGCACAATCTTTGATTTTCTGAGGTCACGCACGGTACCCTGGTGGTACTCTGAGCTGCTGAGTCACGCACGGGCGAAATGGTAGGAGCCATTCGATTACCTGTCATTTTGCCTGTACAGTCATGACAGTCATGTGTGTCGAGTGTTTCTACGTAGCCCCACGGCACTAGTGTGGCCGTCGGTATGCTGCGCTGAACCTAAGGCCACACACCATTGTCCGCGCACTACTGAGGACGTTTTCATAAAAACTGCAGGGAATTTCTTACATATGGTTGTATTCTACGATGTCCCATCTATCACTTCTGGGATGCTTAGGTGTAATGATGTTCAATTTTCCGAGATATTCTTGAATCTTTCTGGAACCCATATGCACTCGTGAAACGTCCGGTGATGGCAGCCATTTTGAATGTGACAAGAGATGACCTCAAGCTGTGACGTCGCGTTTATGAAATTGCTTGTCGAGCGAGGGCGCGAGTTGCAAATGTGACGGCTGTTTCCTGTGCCGTAGATCCTGAATAGAGATCAGTGCACGTGGCCCCCAGACGATAAATGCATGGTACAGGAAAGAGCCGTCGCATTTGCAACTCGCGCCCTTGCTCGACAAGCGATTTGCATAAACGCGACGTCACAGCTTGAGGTCATCTCTCGTCACGTTCAAAATGGCTGCCATCACCGGACGTTTCACGAGTGCATATGGGCTCCTGAAAGATTCAAGAATATCTCGGAAAATTGAACATCATTACATCCAAGCATCCCAGAAGTGATAGATGGGACATGATAGAATACAACCATATACATGTAAGAAACGGACCGTAATTTTTATGAAAACGCCCTCAGTAGTGTGCGGTACCACGGTGTGTGGCCAGAGGTTCAGCACAGCATACCGTGGCCACACTAGTGGGGCTAACTAGTTGTTAGCATCCTAGACTTGGCCAAGTCTCAACCTCGGTCCAGGGTGTCGAACAGTACACGCCCATCGCTACCTGCTCTCTCACCCTGGTATTGGATCATTTGCATACATGTGCAAGATTTTTGAACACGTATGCAAATGAGGAATATTCTGGTGCCTGGATATGCATTTCATTAGCGTTTGTTTTTGTATGCGGTGTCTAGGGTAAAAACAGAGTCAATTTGTTGCACCGCGAGCATGGCATGAGCTACTAAAACACAATTTTTTAAATTAAACTGTTACGATCTTATCGAGACAACATGCAGTATCATATTTCATATTGATATGAGCAAATTGGAAAGGAAATTAGTATTTTCATGAAGGCGTGGACGAATGATCTCGAAAACACGTACTGCATGTTGTGAATAATTAATACCAAGTACACAATAAAAAATCCTTTACTAGCCAATTCCGGTATCGAATCAGGATACAGGTAGAACGTTTCCTATCCAGGGCTTAGTATTGAAAACGAGGTTGGAAATAAGCACTGGGACAAGGTTGGCCAAGTCTGGGTTGCGCTTGGTCTGTATCTATTATGTGCGCATAGCACATACGTATGTTAACACCGTACCATAACGTGCCCTCATGCATTAAATCCAAACCAACATGTTAAAGGGAATGTACATCATTGGCTTTTGCTGTTATTTTTAAAAATGAACTATTTGAGGGGTTAGTATAATAGATCAAATATTGTTACACTGACAGGTTTGAACGTTTGTGTTCGAAAATGCTGGAAAAGCCAAGAAAAACAAAAACGTTCATGTAGTCTGGTTCCCTGACTCCACTGAAGATGAAATGAATCAATCTATAGATGCCGGAAATTTGTTAGGTCAGGGAACCAGTCTAGCTGGCCCGCACCCGTTCATGAACATGTAACCAATAGCAAGCAAAATTTTGACTGAACAAAATGGTAAATTTGGAGCAGTAGTTGAAAAATAGTTAGGTTTTTCCAACGGTGGTCGGCCGACCACCGTTGGAAATTTATACAAAAATACCATTTTCTTGAAAATGATTTTACAGGATGCTTTAGACTGTCATTAACCAACATCCTAGTGAGGTATTTCGTAAAAACCTGGTAGTTTTATTTGTCGATGTTTGCAAATGTTGTATATTCCCTTTAAAAACATACATGTACAAATGTAACATGAAAAAAGTCTTGACCAAGTCTGGAAATGGAGGTCCAAAGGATGCTAACCAACTTTCTGTTTTTGTATACAGCCATGTACTGGGTATAGTTAAACAAATAAAGAAGGATCTCCAATTGTATTATTTGATTTTCCATGTCCACTCTAACCTAACAAGTTCTAATTTTCTCTCTTCCCTCAGCCTGTCGTTGCCCCATCTGCCGTCAAGACTGCAGAAATATCAACGAGATCATTGACAACTACTTCATCACCGGGGGAGTTACCATGGCCTCCTCTGAGTCCGGCATCAAAGACCCTAGCGTCTGTCTGTGCGACGACAAGTCAGAGGTCTCGGCCTTGTGCGAGGACTGCATGGAGTGGCTTTGTGAGCCCTGCGTACAGGTAATTTAAAGTTATTGGCAGTGTGCATGAACTGTAGAGGGCGCTGTTTAGACTGTCAGTGAGAGTCAGATCAGTGCATTAGTGGCACACAAGCGCCTGTAGGCATAACAGCCTATCCACTGAAAGATACTTGGTGTAGACTCCACCGACCCACGAAGGCTCCACCCACCCACTCGACCAGTCCCTCCTATAACCCCTCCTCAACTGCCCCATTGCAGTTGTGCAACCACCTCCTGATTCCAAGAATCCCTTAAACTCTACCAAACTCCCAATCCACCCACCTACATGTACAACATACATATGTACTCCCTCACTTTTACTGTTAGTCCAAAAACAACCTGCCTGTCATCTTGTTCCCAACCTTCCCTTTTCTTCAAACTCCCATTTTTTCAAATCCCTGTTGCTATAGCCAACTCCACCCCTTCCAAGCTCCTTTCACCCCTTTGAACCTCCACCCACTCCAGCTTTACTCAACTCCACCTTCCCCGTTCCAAACCCCATGCTAAACTTTCCTAACTTTCCCACCACTTGTTAACTCCTCCCAAACCCTTCCAAAATCCGTTCGTCCCTGCCCCCAATCCTACCCACCCTCTCGTATTAAACTTCCTTCACCCCTTCCAAACACCACTCAAGCTTTCCTGAGCCTAGACTTCCAACCCCTTCCCATTAGGTCATTAACTTCCCCTCTTTCCTGTTAACTCAACCAACCCCTCCCTAACTCCACCTACCCCTTCCCCAACCCCACTCACCCCTTCCTAAATTGTACCCAACCCGTCCTAACTCCATCCACCCCTTCCCAACTACACTCACCCTTCTGACAGGCCCTACCCCTTTATGCAATCTACCCACCCCTTCCTTGCTCTACCCGGTACCACCCCTTCATAACTCCACTCGCCCCTTCCTAACTCCACTCACTCTTCCTAACTCTAACAACAACCCTTCCTATGTTCCCCTACAATGACAATGTACCTCTATATCTACCTACCCCTTCTTTTTTCTGCCCAGTACCCACCCCTTCTTAACTCCACACACCCTTTCCTTCTCTGTCCACCTCTTCATAATGCCACCCACCACTCCTTATTTTCCACCTACCCTTCCGAAACACACCTTCTGCGCCTACACTTTCTCAACTCCACCAACCGTTGCCTCCTGAGCTCCACCCACCCTCACTCCCACTCCCCACCCGACGCTTGCCCAAACTTCCTACCCTGTTATTTATTTTCAGCCATTATCTCTCGTGTGACATCTGTTTTTATTCCGCTTTCATTTCCTGTTTAAAAATCACTTCCTGGTAAGAAGGTTTCGGGTCGGGGTGGGGGAGGGGGTATTTCCTGGTTTTTATGGGGTTTCCTTCAAATGTGCTGAGCTACTTTGCCTGCACCTTACGGCTGAAAACACAAAATACATTGGGTACAAAGAAACAGCAAAAGGTTCTTATATTGTCCGCTTGTCAAGGAGATTTATTGATGCTCAGATAAGCTTGGGCTGTATGAATAATATTGTTTATCAGAGGAAAAACAAGCAAAACAAAAAAGAATTCAAAAACAGACTTGTCTTTTAAAAGCAGAACATCTTCAAGGCAACTTCTTTTCCTCCATCGCCTATATCGGAACATTCTAAATCAAAGTCTGCTTTCAAATGGGAAAAAAAATATCTATCTTTACATCGCCTCTAGGCCCATCAGCGGGTGCGAGTCACCAAGGATCACGTCATCAAGCAAAGGTCAGAGGTCGCAGGTACGTCAGGGGAGGGGAGTAACGGCAGCGGGCGGAGTGAGCAGAAGCCGCTGTTCTGCTCCGTTCATCGCCAGGAGCAGCTCAAGCTGTACTGCGAGACGTGTGAAAAACTGACGTGTAGGGATTGTCAACTACAGGAACACAAGGAACACAAGTAAGCCATTGATTTACAATGGACTGTTCGGGGTGTGGCCGTTAGCCCCGCCCACATATTGTTTTATGCACATTTGTCACTGAAAGTCTTGATTTAATTGGTCGATGCTTGCGCACCTGTTTGATTGACTGACAGGAAGGGGCCAGTATGAACATAATCTCAGTTTCTTTCACTTGAATACATTGTATAAAGTCTGTTAATAGCCAACACTTTGCTGTCCTTACATGACCTTTGAACCTGTGACAACTCGTGCATTAGACATTGGGCAAGTGTGTGCATTGCATGGTGTACATATAGTGCACCTCTGAGCTACTGTACACAAAGTACATGTACATAGGTAGTTTCAAGTAAGATCAACCTTATACAGTTTCAGAAAGCTTTGAGGTTGTTGCTTGACCTTGGGTATGATATAATAATTTCATTAACCCTAAATCCCAATGCATCTTTGCTAGGTTGTAACCTCAGTCCTGCAAAATGTAAAAATCCATGTAAAAATAGCATACAGCCTCAGTCCTCTAAAATCCTCGTTTACTTCTTGAATGTGGCCCTTGGCGGGATGGCCACTGCCTCAATCCTGCAAAATCCTCCAGCAATCACTGTCTATACGTTGAGGCAGAGCCAGTGACATCCTGCAGCAGTGTGGAGGATTTCAAGTATCATCTAGGTCTAAATTTATGCACGGCTGAGCATAAACAACACAAGGTCCGGCCTGAGACTTTGACACAGTGCATCTTTCAAAATAAGCATCACACTTGCGCCATAGGCCTATACATGTGTACATGGAGCCTCAATCATGTCAATCCTGTAAAATCCTCCATTTTGCAAAGAGGATTTTGGAGGATTTGGGAAGGTTGGGTTAAGTTGTAATCGTGTGCTGGTTGATGGCGCTTAATCACTTTACTCCATGATGAGTGTGTGGGGCAGTGTAAGGACTAACAGGCAGGGTGCTTTGGGTCAGTACCGGGACTACATTGTAATTTGGACTACAGCAATTTAAAAATCAAAAGACTGCACTAAAGGGAATGTACAACATTTACTTTTGCTGCAATTTTCAGAAATAAATGGATTTGGAGGATTAGCATGTCATAGCAAATATTGTTAAAATGACTTGTTTCACGTTTTGGGTTTGTAGATGTTAGAAAAAACCAAGAAAACCATTCATGTTCTTGTAATCTGGTTCCCTGACCCCACTTAAGATGAAACAGAGAATTTTAAGACTTAGGGGAAATTGTAAGATCAGAGAGTCAGTCTAGCAGGCTTGTACCCCTTCACAGTTGTGTAATCAATTGCAAAGAAAACATGGAATAACTAATTATGAAAAATTTGGAGCAGAACTGAAAAAAAGCCAGTTTTCTTGAAAATGTCAGCACAGCAGGAGCCACGATTTTACAGGATGCTTTAGACCGTCATTCCCTAACAATCCAGCAAGGTATTTTGTGATAAGTTGATCGTTTCGTTTTGTAATGTTTGCAAATGTTGTATCTTCCCTTTAAAATCAATCAATCAACTGTATCTAAAATTCAGCCATATATTGTATCAGTAAAAACGTACAGGTTGTGAATTCAGTATTTTGCCTTGTTTCAGTTATATACTGAAACCGAGATCTTGGAAGCGAAACCATTCCCATTCATGGTTTGCTTTCGAAACGGTTTGTTTTGCTGAGTACATGTACTTGTATGTGGTTGTTGTTCTTCAACGAACATTTGTGTACAATTACAATGTACCACATTACAATGTATTTTAGCCATGCATTTGCAAGCTTTCCAGTACATACATGTACATGTGGGTGACTGCTCTATGTTCCGACACCCCTATGTTCCGACAACCTAGATTGTGTTACTCCCGGTTAGGGTTAGGGTTAGGAATAGGAATATGTGCAGTCGGAACATAGGGGTGTCGGAACATAGAGGTGTAACCGTACATGTGTACATTTTCCATAAAGTTCTCCAAGTACCAATGTGCACAACATATATTTTCAATATGAAACTTTCAGTTTATAGTATGTACAGGGGTATGTATTACATGTATGATACATATCTGTCCTTTTGTAATATCGTTTCTGAGAACCTTTGAGTTTCAGAAAGTGAAACCAGGGGTCGCTTGCAGGCAGTTTCACTTTTGATAGCTGTCACAAAGTTTTACAACTGCAACATTTTTTTCATATTTTTTTTTTAGTGTTATTTATGGTATGTTTATTTCCTTTTAAAAACAAGAGACCTGTGAATAATTTCTTGTAATTTGATCTGCATTGGTTGGGGAAAAGAAAACTTGGAAATTATTGTTAATCAAGCATGAAAGTTCATTTCCTGGCCCATTATTATATCAATTAAATAAAAGATACCTTTTTGAGACTTTAAATCATGACTTTAATCGCTGTTAGCTCTCAATCGCAAGTTCCTGTTACGAGTTTCGTGATTAAAGTCTCAAAAAGGTATCTTTTATTTAATTATTGTTAATCACTTGAAGTAAATAGCAGAATTGCATTTCAGACTGTTTATATAATTGCTTTTAGTGACCTCAAGTTTTGGCTTTTTATGTACAGTATACAAGTCATTCTTGCATTTGAATGCTGTTTTCGAAATACAATACATGTGTATGCCCACTTACAATGTACCTGTTTCAATTAATTAGGCAAAAAAACCCAATAAATCTGCTTTGGAATACATGGCATTTGAAAATAGTGTAGGAAGGTAGCATTTTTTTTCAATTTTTTTTTTTTGGGGGGGGAGAGAGGGAGGGGTATTTTTTTGTGTACGATCATATGGAGGTGTATGCGTGTCGTCAAGGGTAAAATGTAGTAATTCATGTTTTCTTTTTGGTTTTTATTTTGGTCTTCACTAGGCTTAGAGGCCATGGGTGTTGCCGGGATTTTTCACCAATGGTATTAACGGCAATACATGCAATATGGCTTCGCACTTCTTTTTGCTTTTACCTCTTGCCCCCCCCCCCTCGCGACGCCCATGGTACCGGTAGAGGCTGTCAAAATAGGGTAGATAGGGTAACCGGAAGCTTCTCTATTATTTATTTTGAATTTAGTGCACTGCACACACCTGTTACTGCAGTGGCAAGTGACATGGTACTGGCAAAAAAACTAGAGGATAAATTGGGCACAGCCTGAAATGGTGATGTACATGTGTGAATTTTCTAAAATATTCATCTTTATTATGTCCAAAATATAAGTGTTTTAACCCTAAAGGGGCCGGGTTATTTTGACCAACTCTCAGCCGGGGCGGATTCCTAAGATCTCCTCGGCCATCGAGGTGATAAAATTTTTGAAACTCGGCACATGCATAGAGCAACTCTTCCTAAACATACCCAAGAAATTTCATGACTATAGGTCAAAGGGTTTTGGAATTATGGCTAATTAATTATTCATATGTACGAATGGCAATTCTGCTCTGTGTACACGACATATATGCGAAAATTCAGTTTTCACGGCGCGTCAACCCGTGGTCCGATTTTTATGTTTTTGGTATAAAAAGATGCGCAAAGCTCGAGGCTAAAAAGTCATAACAGCTTGGGTCGCGAAAAAAAAATTTTTAGAGGCTATCACGGAAAATGTTGAGGGGGGGGCGGATTCCGCCCCCCCCCGGCCCCTTTAGGGTTAAAGTCTTAATCCGTATTTTTTCCACCAATTAATTTTTAAGCTTATTTGAAACTTACATGAACATTTAGTGAAATTTGTTCTGAAAAATATGGTTAACAGTAGAAAAGTTTCTTTAGTTTCTTAACCCTAACTCCCTAGGCCTTTTTGCTAGGATGTACATGTAGCCTCAGTCCTGCAAAATCCTCCAATTGGCCTCATGGAAAAATAGCATGTAGCCTCAATCCTGCAAATTCCTCCGTTATTTCTTGAATATGGTCCATGGAGGGGTGACCACTGCCTGAATCCTGCAAAAATCCTCCGGCTATGACTGTCAATAGGCTGAGGCTGAGGCAGTGACATCCTGGAGCAGTGTGGAGGATGTCAATATAATCAAGGACTAAATTTATGCACGGCTGAGCATAAACAACACAAGGTCCGGCCTAAGACCTTGACACAGTGCGTACTCCGAAATCAGCAACGCACTTTTGCCATGTAACCTCAATCCTGCAAATTCCTCCAATTTGCAAAAAGGATTTTGGAGGATTCAGGGCGGTTAGGGTTAAGGTTATATCACCCTTCATATTTCAAGCTGACTGTCATAACAAAATTTGAGGTAGTGCAATATGTTTTTTTTAATTTCTAGCCAATAGACTCAATCATTGTACATCGTGTACATTGTATTTCCAAATACAGGTCAGTACATGTACATGTACATGTACCGGTACGTGTATGTAAACCTAGCCCGGACAATTTTTACAAGCCTGTAAATTTAAGGAATTAAAAGGAAATAAATTATGCATAGGCCTACAGTACATGTATATGTACACGTATTTTATACTAGCCAAATGACCAACGTAAAGTTTAATTAGCCCACTGGATATTGACTTGCATCCGACGTACATGACACGTACCGGTACATGACATGTTTATGTATTTCAAACCTATACCAGGCTGTTATGTACAGGGCTATACATGTAGGCTATAGTTAATGTGTGTATTTACATGTACCTGTACATGTATTAAGTGCACTGTAACTTATCCACCCTTATAGGTGTTCAAGGCATTACATGTAGGGAGGGGGGGGGGGGTTAACATCATTATTACCCAGCTCATTGGGCCAATGAAACATTCCAAAGACAATTTCAGTTCCCTGGGGAGTATACAGTTTGATGCTGCCATTTCGGCCCAAAACAGGTACCCATTCACCTCGTGGTGGAGAGAAGCAATGAGTGACAAAGAGCTTTGCCCAAGGGCACATTCACCATAAACCTAGGCCGAATTTAAACCCACAGCCTGCAGAATTACCCGCCACAAATTCAATGCTCCAGACCACAGGGACACGGCAGTTGAGCGGAACCCAAAAGTCACAGTCTAGGGCATTATTGACGCCCACTTACTGAGTTAGACGGACACTCAGTCAGTCAGTCAGAGGGCAATGCTGGTCCTTTGGGTCTTGCAAAAACAAAAGCCATAACAAGATTGATTGTGATTGGTGACTGCTCTTCCCTCCTCAGGTATCAGTTTGTGGGTGAGATTGCCAGCCGACAGAAGTCAGCCTTGCGCATCCTGCTGGAGAAGCTAGGCGAAAAACAGAACTACGTCCAGCAAACCAAGAAACACATCCTAGCCAAAGGGGAGCAACTGCAGACCAACGAGGAGAGAGCTACTCAAGAGATCCGCAATCTCGTCTTCAGGTCAGGGGTCAAAAGCCAGATCCATTAACCCCAGCCCAATAATGCTTTTGACTAATCAGTGCTGTGACTAGTATCCGGGATAAACCTGACAGGCTTAGAATCGCTTATGCGACCACATGCATCTGAGACATGCCGTGTGGCATCTGAGAGGTGTATTTTTTTTCACGTGCACGGTAAAACTGTTTGGCACACAAATCTGCTAAGCACATAAAAAAATGTGCTTTAGGCCAATAGCTAAAAAAAAATGTTTACCAGCCAAAGTGTCATGTGAGTTGTATTGCTTGGTTCCCAGGTTCTCCGTTTCCCAGGTACTGTAGTGTGTGCTTTTTATCTTCAGCAGCTGCAGCACAGAATTTGGGTTAGGTTCAATTGCCAGTCGCAAAAGATTATTGAGCAAGCAGGTTTAATAGCTTAGCAGTAAAAGTCTGCCATGTGTGACCAATGTTTTCATTTTATGACAAACTGGAGGCATTGAAATTCGTGCACACAGTTTCTCGTGCTTTTGAAAAATACAACTTTGTAGGAGATTTTTAACTTGCAACAAGGTCACAGATATTGCTTCATCCTGGTTAAGTGGTAATACTACATGTTGGGGGAAAAAGTAGTGTACCCCAAGAAACACTGGTGACTGGTCATTGAAGGTTAAAAAATATGATTTTTCAAATTTTTTTTTTCCATTTTTTTTTGGTCTGTGATTTGTAGATTAGTGAATGACATTACTCAGCGAGGCAAGAAACTCCTTAGTGACCTGAAGGGGGTCTGCGACACTCGACGGAAGATGTTTGACCAGCAAATCTTGGAAGTACATCGGGTGGAACAGGCCATCGAGCACGCCGTGGACTTTACCAATCGTGCCCTGCGCTCGGACAACATCACGGCCCTGCTCTATAGTCAGAAAGTCATCGTCCACCAACTGGTCTTCCTGCTGCGCATCATGTGCACGCGACAGCCAATCGCGGGACTCGACATCAAATTCCTAGCCAATATGCAAAACATGCCCAACTTTTCGCAGCTCTGGACACTGGTGGTCCACGACCCGCTTCAAGCGGCAAATTCTGGGGCGGGGCCCGCTGGGGCTGCCCCACCCGCTCCACACCCACCCGGCTCTCACGTCCCGGGACCCCACCCACAAAGCGGGCCAGTACCCCATGAGCTGTTGGTCGGTGGGCGGATGCGCTCCCCTGGCGCCCGTCCACTCTCGGCGCAAGAGTTACAGCACAAGATTAACCTCCAACAGTTGATGAACAGAAGACAGAACAGCATGGAAGGCAACCACGTCGGTCCTCAGGGTCGCCCAGGGGAGCCTCCCCACCATGCATTCCAGCAAGCCCACGGTGGCCCCCCGCCACTCTCCGTCGGTCCCCAACCCCAGAGGCTTCCAAACCAACCAACATATCGCCCGATCTACCCTAAGAACCTAAACAGTGTGCCATTCCGGCCAGGGCCCCCGCAGAAGTACAACTACCCTCCCCCCAACATCACCATCAATCAGATGTCAAAACAGTTGCTGTCTCAAGTTGGGATCAACACCTCGGAGACCATCCCAAATATACCTCCTATAATGCCTCCGCGCTCCAGCTCGGAGCAGTCCTTGTCGCTGAGTCGAAGCAACACTCCAAGCTCACCTCTGCTGGTCAGCCCTGCAAGCAGTGGGGACGAACAGGCACAGGGTAAGAGAGTAGCACTGAAGTTCAAAACAAGGACTTCCCCCCTCCACAAAAATTAACCCTAACTCCCTTTGCATTTTGACGATAGGCGTCTTTCTCTTGTCTGGAAAATCTGCTAAAACATCCTTGTAGAATTTGATGGATCTTGAGGGTTTTGAGGTAGTTTCATTTTTTCAAGAAATTGTACACTATTCCGGCAACCACAATTAAAAGCCATTACTGTGGTGGCACATGTACCTTTTGCGCAGGTTTTACGTGTATGTACCTACATGTACATATGTATGTACAGGTTGTACATGTAGAATACCATTCTACTGACAAGCTTTAGAATGCCAGGGTGCAGTGGTTACGGTATTTGACTCATGTACGATGGTGTGTGGGTTCGAACCCTGCCAGGAACATGTTTTTGTGCCCTTAACTACAATTGCCTCTCTCCACCAAGGAGAATGAATGGATACCTGTATTATAGGTTGGAGGACAGAATGTGCGTTGATTTTGGCGTGGTCTCGTGGCGTGATGAATGGGGGAATATTTGTAAAAGCACTTTCAGATTGTTGAAACGATGGAAAGCCCTATACAGGGTGGTAGAAAAAAAAAGTGGAGTGGCATGCTTCCACTACGTTGAGACTCAAACCACCTGTACCAATGTATGGAGAATCCTTTAAGAAGAATTATGATCCCAAAACTCCTGATTCGGTCCAGTAGTTTTTGCTGCAGAGCCTATTTTGTGAAGGATACTTCTTTCATGTGGGTATTATTACATAATAATCAAGGCCAAGGCTTTTGCCCTCAAGCCTCAAGGCCAAGGCAAAGGCCCTAAAGTCCAGCCTTAAGGCAGCCTCAAGGCCAAGGCCCAGCATCAAGGCACTACATCACTGTAACTATGACTGCTGGAATGCATGAGCACCTCTTAATAGCAACATGAGCAAGGCACCTTCCTTTAAAGTGTTGGATGGTCTCTTTAAGGGGTTTTATTTTTCTGGTCTGCAGGTAACGGGGCTCGCATCAAAGGAGAGAGCAGTAATTCTAGAGAAGGAAGAGCAAGCTGTAGTATGGTGGATGGACAGCAGAGGAACAATAACTTCTCGCCTCAGAGCATGTCTTCGGGATCATCCCAGCCTGATGTCAATCATGCTGTACCAGCTAGCAATAGGTACAGGTTGGGCGCTAGACTGGGTTAGACTGGGTTGATTGGACAGTTCACATGGGTAGCATTGGGTTCAGCTGGGTGTGGGTGTATCGGGGTGGGGTTTGGTTAAAATGTTGAGCGAGATGGTTTTAGTGGAGCTTGGCTAGTGTATGTTACAAAGGTTAGAATGGGTTCAGTTTGGTTTGGAGGAGTTGGCTTGGGCTGGGCTGGGGTGTTGTCAGGTTGGGCTAATTTAGGCTATTTTAAATGGGTTGGACTGGGTTCAGTTGGGTTTTGACCAGTGGGTTTGAGTTGAGCTGGCCTAGTTTAAGGATTGGATTGGGATCAGTTAGGTAATGGTTTGGTTTGGGTGTTGTCTTTGTGAGTTTGGGTTAAGCCCACATTGTGACTGGTTTATGTTGGTTACATTGGGTTATGTTTGGTTTGAGTGCATTGGCTTTGATGGGGGTGCTGACCGGGTTGGTGTGGGTTGAACTGGGCTGCTGTGGGTTGAACTGGGCTGCTGTGGGTTGAACTGGGCTGCTGTGGGTTGAACTGGGCTGCTGTGGGTTGAACTGTGCTGCTGTGGGTTGAACTGGGCTGCTGTGGGTTGAACTGGGCTGCTGTGGGTTGAACTGGGCTGGTCTGCCTAGGTGAGATTGGGGTCAGTTTCAATGTACAGCGTGTGTCAATAAAAACGCAGGATTAGAAACAAAAATTTTAAGAATATAAACCACCCCTATTCGTCATAATGTTAACCCTCTTTTCAAAGTACCTTTCCTTCTCTTCACTATGCTTTTTATCCCATCTCATTTGGACAATCTTGTCCAGAGATAGAGTACAACTGTACATTGAAGAAGGGTTATAAATTCCCAGCTGGTCTGATTTGTGAAATCACACATACCTAATGAAAGGTTTGAATTCAGTACAGGTGAAAGTATTTGTGGATCACAAAGTAGGACATGTGTGGCAGGATTAGGCTTACATAATCCTTTAGTCCACAATCAATGTTATTAATCAATAATTCATGATGCTTTGAACCAATGATAATCCAGTTATTAAATTTAAGTGATACTTATCATCAGTTGTTTCAAAGAAAGTTTTGTTCTGGTTTAATTGTCTTCAATGCATACCTGCATTGTACATAACTGGTCGTTGTGTTAAGGTCATTGAATCAGACCAACCTGCTTCAGAAGGGCTTCACAAAACTTGTCATAACTTTTGAACCAAAAGTCCAAATTCCACCAAACAAAAATCTTGTCAAAGATGAAATTATGGACAATCAAATCCTTTTCAAATTAGGCACACCAGTAGCATAATTTTTAGCTGTTCCCAATTTCAATTGGGAACAGCTCTTGTTTTCGTTAAAGTTTTTTTTTTTCCTTTTTTTTTAGCTGTTCCCAATTTCAATTGGGAACAGCTCTTGTTTTCGTTAAAGTTTTTTTTTTTCTTTTTTTTTTTTTTTTTTTTTTTTTTTCCACTTTTCCCCATAGGTTTTGTACACGTTTTTATTCTACAAGCCACTTTGGCAATTATTTTAAATCCGATCAACTTTAAACTCAGCATAGTTATTAACCATCATCTGAGGATGTATGCCGAAACTTTTCGTCATGCTGACGTCATCACGTGATTTATTATAGAATTTTGAATATTTAATTTTTCCCATAGACTTTGTACACAGAAATTTAAAAAATAATGTCAATTTTCAAAGGGCATTTTCGACTCTTTGCCAGTAATTCATTTACACCAATCTTTGTCCAAGCAAAGACCCTAATTCAAACAACATTGTGTAATGATGACGTCATGATGACGTCATCCGGTGTTTATTTATAGGCAATTAAATTGTGACACTTTTAATTTTTAAAAATGCATAAGAAATCAACCGTACGCGTCCGCAGCATTCTGTTGCCGGCAAGTGGTAGAGTAGGTTGAGGTCTTTATTTCATTCAGTGTGCGTGAAATCACGTGACCCTTGCTTCCGGTCGAAAAAGGCCAAAACCGGAAGTGGCTTATTATTTGAAAGTGGTAATAGATATGAACTTGTTTTCAACGGTGTTAGTCTCTTGGCTGATAGTATTCTTCAAATCATTTACCGATGACGTCATGCAATCTTCGAGTGCCCTCTAGCGACATGTTGAAAATTTTTAAAAATGTATTTTGAATAGATGTCTGTGGCGAAGTTTGTCGGAATCGCCTAAATATTGGTGTATATGATGACCTTGACCCACTTAAGACGTGTGCGAAGTTTAAGGTGTATGACGTCATCAGACCGGAAGTTATAATGAAAAGACCCTTTTTCCTTAGAAAATTCCTGAAAAATCAACCATGGCAGATTTTATATTAGTTTTTACTTTAATTGTCTATTTAAGGGTAGGTCTAAAACATTTCAAAGCTTCGAGGCAATAAGCAAACTTGGACATGCCCTGCGCACGCTTAAAACTTCAGGTTGACAATAACTCTGCTTTAAAACATGCACAGGACGTCCACAATGTACATGTACATGCACGTACATTGTACGTTATACATATCGTATGTCAGTCAGACCGCGCACGGCGCACGTGTTGCTGAGGTCAAATCCTGTCAACAGTGACCGTTTTAGCCGATTTCCGGCTAACTTTGACAGATTTTATGTTCATGCATAGTGATAGTCAGGGACGTTGATCAAAACAAATCATAATGCGGAAAGCCCTATCTTCTGTTGCAAACAGACATAGATCTCTACTTATATGTCTATGGGTCCAACAGATAATCAATATTGGGAACAGCTCTGTGGTTGTTCACAACCACAATTTCTAGTTGTTTTTTTTTAATCGCTTTGAATCCTGCGTTTTTATTGACACACGCTGTAGTTTTGGGTGTATTGGTACCCGGGTTTGATTTTGGGTGTTGACTGGGTGGGTTTTGGTCTAGCAAGGGTAGTTGATATGGAATAGATTGACTTCCGTTGGGATTGGGCGAGTGTTTGGTTTTGGTATTGACTGGTTTGGTGTAGGTCGAGCTGGACTGGGTTATATTTTAGATTGGGTTCAGTTTGGTATGGGAACATTGGGTTTCCCCTGGCTAATGAACTGAGCGAGGTGGTAACAATTCAAGTTGATGATTGAAACGAAATTTACAGTCTGCAAACTGAAAAGAATGCAGCGCTCACCAAAATGCACGATGATTCCAAAAACACATCGAAATTGTGAGTTCTTGATACATGGAGGTAAAGGAAAATGCTCATATATTACACAAAATGAAAATTTTTCAATTGATATTTCCTTTTTTGCCAATCTTCACAGCGAGGTGGTGATATTGGCAAAAATTGAGCGAGGTGGTCACTGAAAGTAGTGAGGTGGGCCACCTCATGTTTGAATGGGCAGGGGAAACACTGCTTACATGTACTGGTAGCTTTCGTTGGGGTGCTGACAAGGTTGGGTTTTGTTGAACTGGACTGGTTTGCATGGGTAAGATAGGGTTCAGTCGGGCTTGGGCAAGTTGACAGGGGGTTTGATTGGAGTGGTGACTGGGTGGGTCAGTGTTGCACAAGGGTTCAGTTGGATTTGGGTGAGTTGGCCTGAATTTGGTGTAGACGGTGAGTCTAGGTTGAGCTGAACTATAATACAGATGTGTTTGTGTTAAATTTGGGTTGGATGGGCTAAGCTGGGCTCAAGGAGGAAGTAGAGGTGAGCATGCTAAGGTCATGGGGTGGGTCAGGCTCAAATGCTGTGTCCAATATTAGCTGGGACTGATCCAGTTATATAGTCTGCAATCTTGATGAAGTGATATAATTGTTGGGGTTGAGTATACAGCCTGTCTCAAAAAAATGGTACAATCAGAAAAAAAAATTGGTTAAATATGAAATTTCAAAATAAGTCATTCTTACTTGGCATAATATTAAAGAACAAAGACTGGGCTTTCCAATAGTGTTTGATATTATTTGCTTTTGTCAATTCAGAGATATAATCAATTTAGTGCGATACATCAAAATCGATTTTGTGCCACTTTATTGCATGGGCAGAGTTGTTTCGAGTACTGTGCCATGCTGTCTTGAAGCTCACAAAAGATTGCAACTTGGCAAAAGAAACAAACTCGATTTTTGTGTTCCGCAGTAAACTGGAGTTGTCTCTGGATTCACAAAAGCAAATGAGATGAAACAAAAAGTATTGGAAAGCCTGGTCTTTTTTCTTTAACCCTAACCCTCCAGGGTATTTTGGCTAGAAACCCTGCCAAACGCAGCAACATGCAACACTTGTCTAAGTGACAAGCCTGCCCAGTGTAGCAAGATCCATCAGGTCAAAAGTCTGGAGGCCAAACTGCCTCAGAGTCTGTGGTCCCCCAACGCAGCAGGATACAACTCGGGCATTGTTCTATGGGACTAGCTCTCAGTGTCTCAGAAGTGGCCGGTTTCTGCACTGGTGTTGGTAGCATTTTCCATCAAAGTGCACCAGACTTTTCCACCTGATGCACTGTGCTGCGTCTGGCAGGGTTAGGGTTAATGTGATGCTCAAAACGACTTACTTATGTTAAGATTTAATATTGAAAAAAAAAAATCGTTTTCGATTGTACCATTTTTTTTGAGACAGGCTGTAGATTGAGAAACAGATAATTGGTATACAATTGGAGGTTTTAACGGGCAGCATAACGTTGCCAACATTTCTTTCTTCACTTCATTTACAGCAGCCCCGACATTCCCAACTCGCACCCAAACACCGTTCCGAAGGACGAGTCCAATCGCAGCAGTTGCATGATGGGAAATAGCGAACCGTTAAAAATCAAACAGGAGCCTGGCCTAGAGCATCCGGAGGTACGGTACATGTAGATCAAGAACTATCTGTAACTAATTATGCCCTAAAAACAAAACAAAAATATTATGTATTATGATCTAGTTTAATAGTTTGGGTTTGAGCTTTGTTTGAGAAGTGGTTCTCAGTTTAATTCCATCTTGAACATGTTGAAGTTTATTTATTTCTTATTTTCACTGAGATCCAGTGAAAATCAGGAAAGAATATCAGGAAAGAATGCAAAGTAAGGAAAGGATGCAAGAAGGAGAAAGTTCAAAATGTAACAAACTTGAGGCTGAACACCTATGTCCCCGTGAAATCTCAAACCTCATGGTAAACTCAAGTACGCACCTGTTTAATTTTGCATTCTCGCCTTTACCAGCATGACTTTTTAATTGGTAGCATTAACTTGCTAAAGCTAATACATGCACACATTACAGTCGAACCCTGATAAGAAGGGCACTGTTAATTCAACATCCTGCTTATAACCAGATAGCAAGCAAAATTTTAGGTCCCAAGTCTTTGTTTTTTCTATTATTATTAAATTATTATTAAATGGTTTATTTTACTCTCCCGTCGCAGCCCGAAGGCTGAATTGTGGGCAGGTTTACATTGGAAAACATTTTTAAAATAGACAGAGGTAAAAACTGTATGTATTACAATAAAAATAATTAGAAGACCGGAAAAAAGTTATAATGAGAGTTAAAACATATTGCATGTAACAACAAGAATGGTGAGTACACACTAAAAAAAAATGAAAAAAAAAAATGACTAAAAACAGTTGATTAAAAACAGTTGGGAAAACAAACATGGAGAAATGGATTGCTCAGATTACGAAAAAACAGTAAATAAATGAAGATAAATATCACACCAGGGTGTGAGACGTAGAGCTTAGTTGTTCATTAAGAAGATTGGTTAAAAATGGGATTGCACTATTCTTGTATCGGTTGGTTCGACATCGAGGGATTGACAGGGTGTTGGTGTTGCGGAGGTTGTTTGATCTTTTGGGTGGGAGCCAGTCACGGTATTTATGAGATGAGAGAAGGTTTTTACCAAACTTTAAACAAAGATGATCACGTCTTTCCTGGAGAGAGGGGATTTGTATTCTATGTTTTCCATAACTGTTTAATACAAGGTACCTGTTTATAATTTGTTAAGTCCCAAGGACCTTGTTATAAAGGAGTTAGACTGTACTTTCCTTTGCAAATGTCTTTGCTTAACAGCTCCGTGAAATTGGCTCATTCCTGAAAACTGACGCATGTCTTCTCGGGTGTAACTTTTTATATCTTCAGGAATTTGTTCCCCCGCTCCATCTCAACGACAGCCAGGAGAACGGGGGCAAACACATGTCCCCCCGGGGCCACAACTCTGACCCCAACGAGGACTGGTGTGCGGTGTGTCACAACGGTGGGGACCTCCTGTGCTGTGACAGTTGTCCTCGGGTCTATCACCTGTATTGTCACATCCCCTCCCTCTCGGCAACACCGAGGTAAAACTGGAGGGGAAAAAAACCTCAACCCCTTTTTTTTAATCTCGCTTTTCTTGTAAAACTCATTCTGCAGCTCAAGTGTACTGCTGGACAAAAAAAAATATATCAAGAATTTATTGGACAACCTGTTAATAAAATGAATAATAATAATTAAATAATAATAATAATAATACCGGTGCTTATATAGGGCAGTTCCAAATTAATGATCAATGCACTTTACAAACAAAAACAAATAAACATAAACAGATAAATTGAAAGAGGAAATAGCAAAAAACACCCAGAAACATAAGAAATCACATAAGAGATCAGGCAAACAGGTGTGTTTGGAGGAGGCTTCTGAATGTTTGTGGGCTAGGAGCCAGTCTGATGGTTGATGGAAGTTCCTTCCACAATCTAAGGGCTCAGATAGAGATGACCTCTCCGCAACCATCCTTTGGCCCCTAGGCACCATGAGCTGGGTTGTGTCTGTGGCAGAGCGTAATCCGGGTCGTGAAGGTTTGTAGAATGAAATGCTGTTTGAGAGGTATATGGGAGTGAGACCATGGATTCAATTGTACAGTCGAGTCTCTTTAATACAAACTCGTTCGGACCTAGCCAAATTGTTTGTTATATCAGAAGTTTGTATTAAGAGGAACATCAGTCCCATTCATTGTGCATATAAATGCACAGTCGGGACCAAGGCTTTATGTTTGTTATAACCAGAATTTTGTATTAACAGAGTTTGTACTAACGAGAGTCGACTGTAACAGGATTCAATGAGAACCTTATCAGACTCCTGATAGAGGGCTGAATTTTCATTTCGTCAACATGCAATTTTCTGCTGAGTACTGGGGCCTCACTAGTCTATGCGCGAACAAATTTGCTGATTAATTAGGCAAGACCCCGCCTCTTGACTTCCTAGATTTTGACCAATCAGCAGGCGCTTTCTAAAGGTCTATCAGGTCTGTGGTCATTCACCTGTTGCGCGTCATAGACATGGATTTTTTAAAAATAATGTCACGGCGTGCGGCCCTCGGTACAAATGCGCTCCCGGCTGTTGTTACCGTATATTACAAAACGCTGCATTCGAATTGACCAATCACGGCGCGCAGTGCTCGGTATCATGTTACGCGAATGCGCTCCCGGCTGTTGTTGTATTGCAAAACGCTGCATTCGAATTGACCAATCACAGCGTTAGTCCTGATTTTGGGATGAAGTGACGTCACGATTTAGTAAAGTCGACTCCGATTGGCTGGCGCGCGGCTTGCATAAATCTGCATGCTTTGACATATCAGACGTTAGACAGGAGATGGCTCCGTGGATAACGGGTGATACTCAGACTAGGGCCTCACAGGTACGACAGGATGAAATTGGGCTACAGACAATGACGGTTTATTTGGTGTTATCTCTGTCCAGTGATTCCTGGGTTTGCACATTGTGCCAGTCACCGGACAGCATTACCAATGCAAGGAGCCAGTCACCTCCCACCAGCGGGCGGAAACGTCGAATCAGCTCAGCGCTACCGGAGAGGGAAAAAATGGTATGGCAGGTCAAGGGTCATCACTTTTAGGTCGAAAGTCAAACTTTAGGTCAAGGGTCATCACTTTTTAGGTCGGAAGTCAAACTTTATGTCAAAAGTCACACTTTTGGTCAAAGGTCACATTTTTAAGTCAGAGGTTATACTCAAGGCAGAGTCTGATTGGGTTGAAACTTGGTACATATATAGATAGGGACTAATAAGGGTAAAGTGATAACACAATGATGTCAAATTTAAGGATGAATGAGTTCAAAACCCGATGTTTATACCTACAGAACGACAATTCTCATTGGGTTGAAACTTAGTATGTACATAGACAGGAACATGTTACATGTATTGTCGTGTGTCGTGTCGTGTGACATCAAATTAAATATGACATTCCTCGTTTTTTTATTGCTTCTTTTTCAGCTTTGTGAGAAAGTGCTTTTAGAACTTTACTGCAGTGAAGATAGTATACCATTCCATGATCCAGTAAGCAGATCGGTAAGTCAGTTGATTAAAGGTTAATTAAAGGATGCTGTAACTGGCCATTTTTTTAGTACAAAAACATAATTTTTCAATTTTTTTTTTTTTAAGCAGTTTGATAATTTTACATACATCTAAAAAATGAGGTTCTAAAACCTTAATGTAACTAACTAAACATGTAACTTTACATCAGTAATAATCTTGTAATCATGTCCAGAAGGTTCTAAAGTTGTAACTAACTAAAATTGTAACTGTTACATCAGTCATAATCTTGAATTCATGTCTATACCCAAATGGCGTCGTTATAGCATCCTTATTTGTGCAAGAATAAGGCCCATTAGATATGTACATGTAAGGCAACTGCTTTGTACAATTGCAAGCCCAATGCATTTGCCATTTGGTACTAGGACTTTAAAGGGAATATACATCATTTGCTTTTGCTGTAATTTTCAGAAATGGATGGAATGGGGGGGTCGGAAATATATAGCAAATATAGTTACACTGACTTTTTTGAGGTTTTGGGTTCGAAAATGCTATAAAAACCAAGAAAAACAATCATTTTCCTGTAGTCTGGTTCCCTGACTCCACTAAAGATAAAATGGATCAATTTCCAGATGCCGACCACCGCTGGAAATGTATACAAAAATACCATTTTCTTGAAAATGACTTCACACCAGGTGCCATAATTTTACAGGATGCTTTACACTGTCATTCACTAACAGTCCAGCAAGGTATTTCAAAATGATTTGGTAGTTTTATTTTTTGATGTTTGCAAATGTTGTATATTCCCTTTAATACATCAGTGTAGATGTGCCCTAGACTACGTATTGGTTAATAATAAGACTGAAAAACATGTCCGTCCTTTGACCAGGTGCCCAACTACCACAAGATCATACAACACCCAATGGAGCTGGGCACCATACGGAGCCGGCTGCAGACGTCCCATTTTAACCATTACCAGACTATTCTAGAATTTGTTGACGACTTCAAACTGATGATCCGAAACTGCCATGTGTACAACGGGGTGAGTATCGTCAGTGGCTATCAGGCCAAAGTAGGAATTTATGTTTCATATACCAGAAAAACTGCAGATTTCGTGTCTTCCAAAGATTGATATGCAGTTGCAACACAGTCGACTCTTGTGAAATACAAACTCAGCTTGACCTAGCCAAGATGTTTGTTATATCAGAATTTTGTATTAAGTGGAGTGCCGGTCCTTTTCGCTGTACACATAAATATACAGTCGGGACCAAGGCTTTATATTAACAGCGTTTGTATATTAATGAGAGTTGACTGTATAGTAATTCTAAATATATTTTGGCAGTGCACTTTTGTGGCCCAACCCAACAAAATTAGTATGAATGTTGCCAAAGCTAGCACGCCAAAATCCATCACTGACTCTTCTTCACATAATCCTTTAGCACGAAATCCGCTGAAATCCACCACAAGACCACCACTGCTGTAGGTGGATTTTGATGGACTTCGTACTCATGGCTTGCCTAGCAAAATGGGGAATAGATTTTGATGGATTTAGGAAGGTTAGTGGTTAAGGCAATGGAAAGCAACAGGAACTGTCCACGTTTTCACATACTGTATACATTGTGTCAATAAATAGGAATGGCAGCCAATCCATACATTTTGAAAATACCAGCACACTCTTTTTGCAAAACTCTATCTACAAATGTATAGTCTGAAGGTAAATACTCTGTACACAGTGGTCTTGATCCCATCTCATTTGGACACCCCAGTCCTGAGATACAGCTAACTATATAAAAGGACATTAATAAGCCATTAGCGAGAAAAATGTAAATAAAATCTGGAACGCTGACTTAATCCAGTGCTTTGCACGTTTTAAATTTGCATTCCCCAACCAAAGAGACTGTTACTATATCACATGATTCGGGGCAAGCCTCATGCTAGCAACCCCCAGCTCCGGCATGGTCTGGACTGTCTTTGTGCCATTTTCAACCATTGTGAACAATGTATTGGTGCTGAGCGTCTCTTACACAACACTATGCAAGAGCTTGCCCTGAATCATGTGATTAGCATGGAGAATTCAAAGTTAAAATGTGCCAAGCATTCTGAGCAAGTCAGTGTACTAGATGTTTTTCAGACTTAAATCCCAAAGAATATAGGTCACTCGCAAATGGCTTATTCCAAAAACCCAAGTATAAACTCTGTACTCAGGTTTTGTCTTAGAAGAGGGATGCACGGCATGCAAAGAGGACACTGGGCTGGCCATCTTAGACAAACAATATTGTCCTCAAGACTCATTTTGTGGGATCTGGTCACATTTTGTCCAACAGGAGGAATCGGAAATTGGGCGGACGGCCACGGCTCTAAATTGTAGCTTCAGCGAGCTAATGGTGAAACACCTACCTGAGTACACGCACCTGCTGGACAGGGTGGAGAACAACTCCCCCTTACCCATGCCGGCCCGCCCCTCGAGTAGCGGGGAAGATGGGGAGAGACGACGCAAGCGAAAGCCGGACAAAGTCTACCATCACATTGCAACGCCGCCGCCAATGCACATCAAATGATAAGCAGTATCAGTGTCACAATTCAAGAGGGTGAAATAAGACACAGACTGCTCCGACAAAACTGATGTTGCGCAAAAGACCAATCCATTTGGCCCGCCCACTGCACACATGCAACTCTCCAAAGACATGCTGCAAATTCTGGTGCGCGCATCATTGCGCGTGCACGTACGACAGAAATTTAGTTCACACATGTTGGAAATATAACCCTTCTAATCTTCAGTACTTCACAACCCTTCCAAGTTTTGCAAAAACACCTTTGCCCATAGAGTTAAGCACTCACACCTCAAACCCCTTCGAGGTGATCTTCTGGGCAGTATGCATAACACTTCACATCCCTGGACAAATTCTTTTGTTATATCGTGTGCTTGGATACTTTAATTTCATTGATCTAGGACGGCCACTGGACAATAAAAAGGCATGCCACACACTGGGTGTGATATCACACTGTGTTCATGGCATGCGTTGCGAGCGCGTGTAGAACCTGCAGGCGCACTAGCTTCGTGCAACGAGAACTGCAACGTCAACCGCTCAGTCTCGTGTCCGGCAGGACATGAAAACCTTTAGTTTAATATCAAGGGTTACATCGCAATGATTTATTTATTTTTCACACTGATCATTTATTTTTCACACAGTATTAAGTACGGTAACAACCATTTATCTATTTGACTTGTTGGCACGATATAACAAAACAATTGTTGACTGTTGGGATATGGGATATGCCGTTTATAACCCCCTCGAGGCATACAGCACCCTCGGTTTCGCCTCGGACATGACCACTACCTGCAACGCATAGCAGATAGATATCTGTGGTATTATCAATACTATTTCTATGAAACCAACGATTCCTCAAAAGCGCCCTATCTAGGCACTGCTGCTCGCAAGCCTGAAGCAACCTGTAGAGAGAAGGCAATAAGAAGCAAATACAGTTTTAGAGGTGGAAGGAAAACCCCGGGAGAATATTCTGGGGAAAACCTACGGAATCAGGTAGGGACTGAAAACGCAATCAACATATTGGCTCAGGCGGGATTCGAACCCGAGTCACAGCGGTGGAAGGCAAGGAAAGTACCACAACGCCAACCTGACTCCGCATATTGGTGACCTTAAAATATTCTTAGCTCTCGGACAAATTTAGTCTAACCTTTGACCAGGGGTCACACTTCCACATGCACATGACACATGCAACCCTCCTGCTGTCTGACCAGTCAAAGAGTCAAGAATATGATCCTCTTTCCCTGCCATGCCTTTACACAGGCTAGTCACCAACATTTGGATCACATTTCATGTAAACACTGTGACCAGTCAAATTCCATCAACGGACAGAAGTCGGTAAACAGCTGGCTTATCAATCACCTGTAGTCAATGCAAAGCTATATCAAGTTACATAAACAGCCAGTCAGTCCTGCTTTATGTAGGCAGGGAGCACTCAACTGTTTAAACAGTGACTTGGTGGGTTTTGACTGATGGGATGGCTGTTGAAGTTGCCGGCCAGAGAGGGAGGGTTAAGCATGGTGGTGAGTTTACCACACAATCCTTTGTGACGTCTGCATTTCCTCCCAAAAAATTATGGGAGAGTTTCATGGTCGCCGTTGCCCTTGTATAGTGCTGTGAATATGAGGGAAGTCGTGAATGTGCAACGTTTCTTTTGTAACACTGTATGGTCAGCTCAACTTCAGGGTAATGAAAGTTCTCTGCTCAAAAGCTCTTTGAATTCTTTGAGAAGATGAGTTGATTTGTCGTTCTCTTTTGTAACACTGTATGGTCAGCTCAGTGTCTCTTCCACCAAAAATTAGTGGAAGAGTTTCATGGTCGCCCTTGCCCTTGTATAGTGCAGTGGATATGAGCGAAGTCTTGGATGTGCGCCCTTCTCTTTAACACTGTATGGTCAGCTCAACTTCAGGGTAATGAAAATTCTCTGCTCAAAAGCTTTTTGAATTCTTTGAGAACATGAATTGATACACGTCTGCCAATGTTTTCTTGCAAACAAAACATGCAAGGTTTGTAAATACATGTATGCTGGCTTTCTTTTTTTATTATATTTGTGTACAGAATGCAAATGTGTAGCTAGTGCCCTGGCAGTGTGGACTTCGTGCATGAACATTAGTTGGCAATCATGACCGCTCGTGACTGCTCCGTGAGAGGAGACACTGGGTCACGCATGCATTCTAGCGTGCATGGTGCGAAGGATGCCAGACTTGGCTTTCATTTCAATATGCGCAAAACTGTAGCACGTTCGCGTGTGCACCATGCGCACAGTGGCAATGTGTTCAAGAGTCTTGCTTAAATCTCTCTTTTTAACCGTTAAGGAGTTAATCTCTCTTTTAACCGTTAACGAGTTAATCTCTCTTTTAACTGTTAAGGAGTTCATCTCTCTTTTAACCGTTAAGAAGTTAGTTTCTACAGAGTTAAGACTGACATTAGCTAATGTACTGCTAAGGGAATAGCTCAAGATCTTCCATTTGGAAGCAAACACATTCCCGGGTGGTGTTCCCAGCAAAGTATCAAGGTTTTGAGTCGGGGAGGGGGGTAATTTGTTTTGTTTTTAAAGGGTTAGCCTTATGTTTTTGTGTTTATTCGAAGTAATTGTTGAAAGCAGGGAGGGGGTGTTACAAATACTAGTGGTGGGATTAACATCCTGATTTTAAAGTTTGGTTTGAATTCCAATATTCTGTTTGGATTTTGGAAACCGGATATTCAAAACCAACCTTTAAACAAATTAAGCCTTCAATTTTTTTTTGTGACACAAGCTTACAAAAATACCTGGAACATCCTGCAAATTGCTCTATGGTCTCTGATTGTGACCGCACTCGCTTTAAATGATCTTCTCGATTCATGAGTAGCCTGCTCATTCGACTGATCAGTTACCATCATATTTTTCAACTATTTCAACTCGGGAGTGTTTTTGTAAAGGCCAAGTGGTCAATGATTGTTGCAAAACAAATATCTTGGAGGCCATTGCATGCTGCACCTCACTCTTCACTTTCTGTTGACATGGTAAGGCACTCACCTCTCACCACTGTGGCCCAGGCTCGAATCCCGCCCGCGGACCATGCATGCCACATGTGAGTAGAGTTGTGCATTGGTTCTCTCCTGTGCCACGAGGGTTTTTCTCCGGGCCCTCCGGTTTTCCTCCCTCCGGAAAAATCAAACACTTTTGATCTAAGGCTGTGCTCCGTGATCATATTGGTCGATGTGGCTTGCTGCCAAAGGCGCCTTTACATGCCAGCGGCGCGACCACGCTGTAGCCGGGTCCTTCGCAATTCAGCTTCTCAGCTGCCAGTATTAAAGGATGATTAGCTTCCCAAATTATTATAACTATTACTGTGACATGAATGGAAACTTCCGGTGAAATCAGATAATCGTTATTCGGTTTGAAAAAAAAGAGGATAACAGGATTTTGAAATATCTGATTTCAATACCAGCTGTTTATCTCTCAGATAAAACAATTTGGCTGAATGGGGGGGGGGGGGGCAAGTTGCCATTGCTGCAAGCTACGTCTTAGCTTGTACAGGGTGTGCCTAATTTTGGCATGATGCATGGGGGGGGTCTACCTAATGTTCCCCAATACCGATGTTCCACAATACCGATGTTCCCCGATATCGTTAGGGATAGGGTTGGGGATAGGGTTAGGGAACTTAGATATTGGGAAACATAGGTATGCACCCTGCATGGGAACAAAGGGCCAAGTGTAGATTTTTATGAGTGGAAAATACTAATTCAATATTTGATTTTACCAAAAAGAAATAGCTAATCATGAATCTGTAATTACAGTTATTCAAGTTAATGTCATGACAATGAATATTCATAAGGTACATGTACATGAGTTTCAGTTGTAGATACAGTGCTTCAATCCCTAAATGATAGTATTTATGATTTTGTTATTAGAATTTTGTTTGAATCGTCAGGGCTATGGGCTCCATGCACAAACAGTAGATGGTGCTTGGTGACCACTTTTGGACACATCAGTCTGTACATGTACTGGCACTTTAAAGTTAGGGTAGATCATTTGTGACCTGTTCTGTCAAAATCAGACTTATGGGCATAAATTAAAAAATGAGATTTTTGCTTATTGTCTGATTGTTAAAACAAGTTCTTTTGCCTTTTGCTGGTGGTTAAGTTTTGAAACCGGTCATTCCTGGGCAGAGTTATGCTATTTTGAAGTTCATTGTGTCGAAAAGTAGAAAACGGAGAAAATGGCCACGAACGTCACAAAACAGTAATTTCTTTAACTGATATACCTTAGCCAATCATCAAAAATACTATATTTAGAGTTCAAATTAGGGTTTCAAACTTTCATTGTATATTTTAGACATGTGCAGGATTACAAATATGCAAGAATTAGAAAATGCAAAAAATATCACCCCTACCGCGTTTTTTTGGCCCTATCTTGATTTCAACCTCTGCCCAGAAGCGTCTGCTTTTGACAGAACAGGTCACATTTGTGCATCTTTTTTTTGGGGGGGGAAGCATCAAAAGTGCTCAGAATCTAAAGACGGATACCTAACAACTAAGCAAGTTTTAGCTCAGTGAAGGTTGTATATCCCGAGAAAATATTCCATAGGATCTCGATTTTCAATTCAAGTTGCCCCTGAAATCAGCATCCGGGACACATTCTCATTCAGCCGATTGCAGCTATGCTATGTCACGCACCGAACCAAAAAATAATAGCAACTATGTCGTGGTGTCAACGCCTGTGCACACCCATTCACTGATTCGCCGAATTACAAACGAACTACTTATGGACATTTCCAAAAAAGCGTCACTTGATGTTTCTTTGGAAATGGCCTTCTTTTATTGTTTTCTTTTAAATGATAGCATGCCAGAAAGAATAATTTCGCAGGAAGTTTAATGTCATTACTATCTTTAAACCGAGTAAGCTTTTCAACAATAATTTGGTCAGTCAATTTTTGGATAGTTGCAAATGATCTACTCTACCTTTAACCAGTTTGCACCGGATGACGTGTATACACGTAAAGATTTTTTTGCGGCATTCGGAAAGGATGTCGGATAAACACACATGGAGCGAGGCCGCTCGCAGCGAGCAAGGCGGAAAATATGAGTGTCAACCCGAGGTTGATGGCTTCAACCCGCCTGGCTTGAGGTCGAGTGAAAAGAAATCCTGCGCCTCGCTCCGTTCTTGTCAAAGTAGTCCCGGCGCAAACTGGTTAAATGTGCATATACATGCCGAGTCCTGACCCGGTGAGCTATGTGTTTGAATGTTCCTCCCAGTGGTGTCCCTCTGCTCTCCCTTTGCAGGCATTGAGGGGAGTACTTTTGCCGGAGCCCAAACCAGCATGTTAAGATACAGTTAAATATGTACTTAAAAGTTTCAGGTCTCGCATTGTTCCAGCACCCTTGAAATAGGCTGAAAATTATGTCTGATATCAAGACTCTGTATTATACGGAAGCGTTAAAGGGACATAAGACAATTTTTTTTAAATAAGTCATAATTACGACTTATTAAGTTAAGTCATAGTTATGACATATCTTATAATAATGACTTGGTAGGCCTATTGAGTAATTATTATGATATATATATATATATTATATAATTACGACTTAGTAATTGTTAAATCATAATTATGACTTCGTATTAGGTCATATTTATGACATAGCTTAATAATAATACGAATTAGTATTATGGCTTAGTATTAAGTCAATATTATGAGATATCCTAAGTCACTATTATCATGAGATATGTCATAATTATGACTTAACAATTACTAAGTCATAATATGACTTAAAGCTATAGTCCATCATTTGCAGCCATCCGAAAAGTAACTGGCGTAATTATTGTTGAAAAACATACTTGGTTGAAAGATAGTAAGGGGACTAAACTCCCTGTGAAATTATTCCTTCTAGGAAGCTGTCATTTTGAAGTAATCAATGAAAGAAGGCATTTCCAACGGTGATTCTTAAGAAGCACCGTAGGAAAATTTAAATTAGTAGTTTGTTTTGTTATTCAGCGCAGCGCCCACAAGTATTGGAACGACGCACATGCGCGCGCGGTTGTTATAATTCGTCGGATCAGTGCGCTACGTCGCGTATAGCTGCAATTCAAAACAATTCAAAACATGATTCAGTAACTTTTGATTTGAAATTGAGATCTTAGAATGCTGTTTTTCTCGGAATGTACAGCTGAAGCTTAGCTGAAACTTCATCAGGTTAGTTGTTCAGTATCCTTCATTAGATTTTGAACCCTTTTGTTGCTTCAAACGAACAAAATGCACAAATTACAAATGATGGACTATAGCTTTAATAATAAATCATTATTATAAGATATGTCATAATTATGACTTCTTTTTTTTTAAAATCTTTTATGTCCCTTTAAAACTTCCGTAGTCTTACCTTAGCCAGTGCCAAATGGTCTGTTTGATGGAGGAGCCATTTTCAACTCGGACATACATTATATGGCTGATGACATGGGCCATTGCAGTCACATGATCCATTGTTTTTATTTTGCACAATTTACATATTCTACATGGTCTGGCTTGTCCACGTGATTAAAAAAATAGTTTAGATTTGTTATGAGTAAAGTGTGTAGCTATATTATTTCAACTAACATATTTTTCTAAATTACTTCAACTTTTGCTCTATCTGCCTACTCGACTGGTGTATTCTGTTATTCCTGTGTACAACTGTTATTCTCCATTTTAGTTCAAGATTTTTGAGTTGTGGAGGTAAGGAGAACAAACAGTAGCAGAAATGTTTTCAATAGATATGGCGTCGATCTTAATTAAATCGATTCTCATCGAATCTTTAAATTGCGCTTTTAGTCATTTCTACAATAACAAATCACCTGATTTTACACATCTTCTTGATGACTTTCTCACATGTTGATGACCTGATAAAAAAAACATTGCCCATGAAAAAAAAAAGTCTAGAAAAACATGGGTAAATACTCCATTTAAAAAGATGGTTTGTTTTAAGGCCCCAAAATGCTAAAGAAAATTCTTTACTGTGTAATACTATAAGGGCCTGTCTCAAAACATATCCAGGATGATTTCCGGTCAAGTTGCGTACATTGTATCGAGTATGTATGTAAGCTGCAGGATTCTGAACAACCATCCGCAATAAGTTATTAGCATTAGCAAGAGAAATGCTGAGCTTCTTCCGGACAAAGAGAATGCATCTGCCGCAACTTGTCCGGAACTCGTCCTGGATATAAGTTAAGATAGGCTGTAAGCGCAGTATCTTTAAGCATTATTTCTTTACATATTTGGGTCATTCTATAAATTTGGGGTACACAATTTTTTTTTTCCCTGTCCCTGTCACATCTGACATCAATAATGTTATAATTCTGAAGCACTCCTTAATACAGGCATGCAACTTTTCCTCGGATCAGCTGATTTCCTCTTTTTTTCACTTCCAATGTGTGCCATTGAAAATAGAAAAACACTGTACAAAGTCTGGGAAAGATGTGAATTTCCTCTTTTTTTGTGACTTCCCAGTTGCAATACCGTTGTGCTTCAAGAGTGATTATGAAAAGCAAATTAACCAACTAATAAAACATTGTTGGAAGTCATTCTTACTTGAATGGTTAATGTAAATTAGGAAGTTCCAAGATAAGAGGGACAGGAAATGTGTCACAATCTAGGACCTTAAATTCATAGAACGACCCTTTTACCAATTAAACCCCATCAGTAAACTAAACTGTAAACAAAAAAATGGCTGGCAGTTACCATATTTCTTACTTCTTACATAATTTTTCATTGAAAAAATAATAGTTATTTGATTTGGAGAACAGCACGTTATTTTTCTAATCTGAAAAGTACTCTTTGTCTAGGTATCTGTCGCATCATATATTGAAAGGTCAACCCTGAAAGGAACCAAAAACGTTTTTTCCCTCCCACTATTCCCTGTCAATAAATGAACAAATACATGTGTAATTAGAAATTAACAACAGATGGCTATTAATATTTTGCTACATAATGTACAGTTGTTGTTTTTTAATTAGGTTGCCCACAAAACTCATCTTGTTGATTGGGAACTACTGATATGTATCCAATGAAGATTGGTTTTTATTACAACTTAAATGTAGTAACGAGCAGAATTTGAAAATGAGTTCAATGAGTGTTGTAAATATAGCCATAATGTAGATTTATTCACTATGATGTACATGTTAAATTCAATGGTAACTTTTGGTCCATCTGTTGTGGATTTGATAAAATTCTGCTTTAATTTAGTTTTTATTTTTGTTATCTTTTATTTCTAGATTAGAGAGAATCCCTTAACTGTTTTTAATAGATTTGTTTACAAAACAATAAAACCCGAAAAAAGGGACAATTCAACAAGTAAATGTAAATAAAAAATGAAGGACTGTGCTGTAACCTTTCCAACTGATGTGCTGTGTGAATGGTTCTTTGATGACGACGCTTCTCATTAACCTGACCCATGTGATGCACGTGCACCGGTACGGTTGCCCAAATTTGTGCAGTTTCAAAACTGAAGTCATTTAGGGATCGTCTCGGGGATCAGAACACTTGAAAGATTCCACTAGGACTTCTCTTTGTTTCAGGGGTGTGAAATCTCAGCTTTAAAGCTGATTTCAGCTTTTTTTGTTTTGGATTTCAGCTTTTTCCCTCACCTGCTGTGTACCAAAGTAAGAGAGAGATCAAAGTTCAGCTTTTTTTTTTTTTTTTCAGCTGTTTTTTCATTTTTTTATCAGGTCACCACACTGTTGTTTTCAAAAATTGGGAACATCAGGTATATATATATAGGGAATACATGGTATACCCAATTGGGAATATGTGCACCTAATTGAGAATGACAGGTATTCTAATATAGCCAAAATGGGCAAGTGGCCCAAGTTATGAAGTTGGGCAATTTCGTTTTGAATATCAAGCTGCGATGTAGACCTGCATCCAAATGCTCATACACCTTTACGAACATCTTTGCTCATACATGTATATGTGACCGGCTAAAAAAAAAGGGTAAGTCGCAAAAAAAGGTGAAATTTAGTTATATACATGGTTGGAAAGCCCACAATGTCAGCTTTCATTTTGTGTATAATAGAGCTCCATAGCACCTCCCATTCTGGAGACATGACATAATTACGTATTAATTTCTTCTTTGGAGTTCAAATTACACAACTGAGAAAACAGGCTTTGAAATAGCTGGCTTTGTTGTAGAACAACAGAACGGTGGTTCTTTTTCCACTTTGACGGTTTATCAAAATCAATGTGAATGTAACCTGAAGCTGTAGGTATTATAGATGTAATTCACGACAAAAAATGAAAATCAAATTTTGACGAAATTGTCACCCTCTCAACGTTGAGCGGGCCATTACACAATAATGCACAGCGCGACTTATTACCCTTTTTTTGTGGAGCCGGTCACATATACCCTGCTCTAGCTGAGCTTATTTTGGACACTGCCCAGAGTCCCAGCAACATCCAAGGAAAAATGCAAAACTACAGGTTTACTCTTATAGGGTTGTAACGGGGTACCTTGGGGTTTAGCCTGGAGTTACTGCAACTTAAATGTTGCATTCTTTACTTCCTTAGGTTGCATTCTTTACTTCCCTATGTTGCATTCTTTACTTCCCTATGTTGCATTCTTTACTTCCCTATGTTGCATTCTTTACTTCCTTAGGTTGCATTCTTTACTTCCTTAGGTTGCATTCTTTACTTCCCTATGTTGCATTCTTTACTTCCCGATGTTGCACTTTTTACTTCCTTAGGTTGCATTCTCTACTTCCCAATGTTGCATTCTTTACTTCCTTAGGTTGCGTTCTTTACTTCCCTAGGTTGCATACTTCCCTCCCTATGAAAAACTGTCAAATGCAGACCCTCTACCGGCCCCAGTTGTAAAAGTAAATGCTTTGCCAAATCGGCAGGTACTCCATCAGTGGGTCTGGAAGTCAGAAATAAAAGAAAACCAATAATGAGAACTTGTTTCTGCTAGAAATGGAATTTCCATATTACATATTTAGAGCTTTAAATAAGGCATACAATCAACTAGTAAGCTGTACGTACGTGCACGTATGAAGTTGAGGCATGTTCGATTAAAAACAGTTGATGGTATTTTACAATGCGTCTTTTTTTAGGCGAGTCCAACATTACAAATTTCTGTGATTGGTTTTCCATCATTGGCTGAATAAATAAATCTGAATCTGAATCTGAATCTCATGCAAACTCCAATCCCCTCCCTTGAAACAAAAAACCAAAGGAATCACAAATAAACAAAAACCCTAAATTTTTACCCAATTTCAGACAATATCTTCATGTTAAAAATGGCACTGGCAGCAAACACTTTTGCAGTTATTAGAAGTTCTGAATTTTTCAGCCCCTTTAAATGCTGAGAGAGGCCACTCCCACCCACATTAAACAAAATAAGCCTTTTCGGAGTTCCAACTGCGCGCATTCGTAACCTGTGACAACGCGCATTATTTGTCTCAAATGCCCTTTGACAGTACCCACAATGCACAAACAGCCTTTTTGTAAAGTCAGTGGTGCGATGTTGTCAAAGGCCATTCGAGACAAACAATGCGCGTAGTCACAGGTTACGATTGCACAGTTGGAACTCCGAAAAGGCTTATTATCGGCAGAAAATAGCTGAATCAACTGAAAGTTATTTTATTAATTTAAAAAGCTTACAACTTACTCATGATCAGTCGTACCCCGGGTACAGTGTTTGAGATGCTTGACAAAACAGCAAGGAGTCTTGATCTTCAGAAATAAAGACAACGTCAACGTAGAAACAGAAACAAGAACGAGATTAGGGTTTGTAGACCAACGCAGATCTGTTTTGGCTTAAAATTGTAATGAGTTACATGATTTTGGAGCGTAGGGAAAAAATGTCAAGGTGCTTTTTAGTATTAATTGGGTTTTTACTCTATTAAGGCCTTTGAAAATGCAGCTTTAAACACGTCACGTGACGCATGATGACGTCATCGTAACATCATCACTTACAGTTGATGTTCCATGTAGTTGACAAGTTTAAAGTCAATTAGATTCATTTTAGTGCTAAAAGCAGTTGTGGAATAAAAACGTGTACAAACTTTATGGAAGAGCGGGCAAGAAGAAGGGAAACAAAAGTAAAACTTTATCAAACGAAAAAAAAAGGCTGTTCCAACCAGTGTGCTGAAACGGCCAAAAAGGGATTTGGGATTAAATGCCCTATATTGCAGCCGCCGCGAATGAAGGATTTTCTTAATACGACTTTGGCTGAACGCAGTAGCACATCTAGACACAAAGCCATTGCCAAAAAAGCCGGATAAACTTCTACCCAAATTATCTCTGATACGTAATGAGACGACTCCTATGAAAAGCCACTCACCGAGTGTACCGGTCATAACATGGAGACCGGAGTAGATATATGAGAAGCATTGTGGATCGATTGCTTAATTCAGTCCTCTCGGAATGGTTGTAGTGTTTACCAGTGTTCAGCAGTCGCAAACTGTAAAAGAAATAAAAGCCTTGATTTAACTGTTAAAGGGAATTTACATCATTTGCTTTTGCTGTAATTTTCAGAAATGGATGGAATTGGGGGGTTGGAAATATATAGCAAATATAGTTACACTGACTTTTTTGAGGTTTTGGGTTCGAAAATGCTATAAAAACCAAGAAAAACAATCATTTTCCTGTAGTCTGGTTCCCTGACTCCATTTAAGAAGAAACAGCGCAGTTTACATACATTGGGGAATTGTAAGGTCAGGGAACCAGTCTAGCTGGCTTGTACCCGTTCATAGGTGTGTAATCGATTGCAAACAAGTGCGATGGTCAACTGGGGCCAGTATTTGAAAAAAAGCCAGTTTTTTCCAACGCTGGTCGGCCGATCATGCACCGTTGGCAATTGATACAAAAATACCACTTTTCTTGAAAATGACAGTATACCAGGTGCCATGATTTTACAGGATGCTTTACATAGTCATTCACTAACAGTCCAGCAAGGTATTTCAAAATGATTTGGTAGTTTTATTTTTTGATGTTTGCAAATGTTGTATTTTCCCTTTAACACAGGTGAATCATAATACAGTTTGCCACCAAGAGGTTTGCCACCACTACAGTTTTTAGATGTAGTGAAACTACAATTAATATGTAGAAAGTTCTGTGTTAAAACTATAGTACTACTTCAGTTTAAAAAAAAGTAATACCACAGCTTTTGGATGTAGTGATATACAGTTAATGTGTAGAACGTAGTGTGTTAAAACTGTAGTCCTACTTTAGTATTTCTATAGTTTTTGTATGATGTAAAAACTACAGTAAACTTTAATAAGGTACATGTACTATATATTTACTGCGGGGCCGTATCATAAGTCCGACGCCTCATAGGTCCGTCCGGGCCCTCCAAGTCGAAGGACTAATGAGACTAATGAGTATATTACATAACATTTATTATTATTTATTCCGCCTCCGAAGTCCGGCGCCTCGTAAGTCCGACGGCAGGCATGAACGGTTTCATTCGGACTTAGGCGTTTCATCATGCGGGACTTAGCTGTCGGAACATGAGGCGTCGGGCGGATGGCGTCGGGCGGAGGACTGGCGTCGGACTATTTGGCTTATATTTGGTTATTTGATACGGGATACGATTTCACTTACTGGCGTCGGACTTCGGGAGGCGTCGCTTTACTGCAAGTTAACTTTAAATTTCCTACAATACTACTACAGTATTTACTGTAGTAAAATTAAAGTAACTTTACCTTACACAGAACTTTACATACATTATACTTATCATAGTAAACTTCGACGAACTATAAATAAAAATACAAATTTATCATGGTGAAACTATAGTGGAATTTTTTAAGGGACAGGTGAATCACAATACAGTTTGCCACCAAGAGGTTGACACAGAGACTCCATTTGTTGCAATGCATTGTGGGAGACGGACAACACATTTGCCATGGCACGGAACACTTATAATTGTTAGTTTGTCCGGACAGTAGTTTCGTAAGCGTGTATGATTTCAATATCTTCTTTTTTTTCCTTTTTTTTTTTATCAAGATGGTGTTTTTGAGGCGGCAGAATGCTATGTCCTGATCTACATTGTATCAAATATTTCCTCAAGTTGTCTACTGAGATTCGTTCAAATTGCAGCAAGTCGGCCATGTATTTGTCGACCGTATAACCTTGACTCTCCTGGGCAGCCTAATTTGTGGTGCACTTTATTGTGAATTGCCCATATTGGAATATTAGATGTTTTAATTCTTCCTTTTAATTGCAGTATAAAGTGAAAGAAAATATCGTGCCAAATCCAACGTATGAATTTTTGTGCATACAGAAAACTGTAGCATCTTTTGTAAGGCCAAAAAAGAGAAGTCTCCGGTTTCTGGTATGCGCGCGCGTCGCCGTAGCCATGCGCGTCGGCAAAATGAAAAAGTTTTTTTTCAATGAAAGATGACGTCTCAAAACCGCCAAACTCACTGGTTTGACTGGAATCCTGCTGCTGCACAATTTTAACGTGTTTTTAGATTGGGTTATGGTCGAGAATAAGCTTTATGTGGCCTCTCTGGCTCCCATATATTTGCACTAAGTTTAGTCGGGCACCATTTGCAGTCATCAGCACAAATTTGAAGCAAAAAAATCAGGTAAAAAAAAAAAAGCCGCGTCGCCGCACCACTTTTTGGGCAAGCTCCATACCAGAAACCGGAGACTTTTTTTTTTGGCCTACTAGATTGATGACGTCATTTTCACATATCTAACACAAACATGATATGACTTGACTGTTTTCTGTCCCCAAAACTGGTGTAGGCAAAATGTTGCTTGTCAATCATAAACGCAATGGGTGGCAAGTTTACTTTTCGAGAAAAAAAAATGTTCAGGTCTGATTTAAAATTGCCAAATTAATTAAAGATCTGACTAAAACTTACCTTCCAATGTCTGCTGCGAGAGAAAGCAACCATGGTTTCCAAGACTGCTGGCCCCAAACCAAAAGAGCCGTTACTATAGTGATGAGGTTAAGAAAAAAATAAGCATTTATGAGGTAGCATGCAAAAACTCCCAAGTAGGCTGATGAAATACCCTCAGTTGACTATAAAGGCAACAGTTAACAATCTTTGGTTTAAAAAGTCAGCACAGTCTTTTACAACCCCATACATGTACACGTCTGACTAATTGGCTGTTTCAGCACACTGCCAAAACAGCCTTTGTTTTTGTTAAGATTTTCAATTTTGTTTTATTCTTTTCTTTTTCTTTTTCAGTCTTTTTGCCCATAGCATTTGTACACGTTTTTTTCCCCCAGCACTTGGGGCACTGAAATCAATCCGATTGCCTTTATACCTGGCACACACTTGGAACTCCACCCACAGACGTGTGCCGAACATTGACGTCATCACGACGTCATCACGAGTCACATTAAATGTGCATATTTTGAATGTCTATACAGAACTACCCATCCGATTGGGTTGAAAGTTGGTATATACCTAGACCGGGATGTGTTATAGATAAAAATTGAAGTGACATCACGATGACGTAATCATCGGTCACGTGACGCCACGTTAAAGATTAATATATTTAATCTTTGAAAATCAATATAAAATCAACCGTGAGAGACCTGAACTTGACATTTGCGGGAATTGTTATGGCAGAGTAATCCAGGATCTTCATTTTATCTCACGTGTGCTATTAGCACGTGACCCTTGCTCCGGTCCAAACCGGAAGTACCTTATAATTTGAAAGTGGAAAAAGATGTGAACTTGCTTTCACCGATGTCAGTCTATGGCTAGGTTGTGCTTACAAACAAAATTATCTGTGACGTCATAAAATGTTACAGCGCCCTCTAGCAGCAGGTTGAAAAATGTTACATGTCATATGTCACAAAAAAGTTGCCGAAACAGCCATGTGTTTGTCAAACATAAGTCTAGTTTAGTATCTAATCTTGTTCAAAACATTACAGCCCACAAAATAAAATGTTTGGAAAAGACACTGTTTTTTTAATTAATCCAAATGAAACTGTACCAACCAAACAATGAATCACACATCTCGCAATGATCTTTAGCACGTTGACGTGCTAAAACCAATCATAAATGGTTCAAACCGGTTCAGATTTGCTCAAACTGGTTCAGACTGATTCAAACTCGTTCAAACTGGTTAAGTTTCTAAACTGTTCCAAAGGATACAATGCAGCAAAGGTCTTGCAATTTGGAGAGATTCTCCCGCCAGAGGAAAGCCCATGAGTTCTGTTGGCTCCTCTTTTTCCGGGGGAGTACTTTCCTTTTCGTCCTGTTCCTCACTCCGTGGCAGTCGCCATGTTCTTTGATGAATATTGGGAGCTGTAAAAAAGAAAGACATTCTGAGCATCATCCTGAGATTTGGACAGCAACAAGAGCCAAAGGTAGACACCGCAAGCAGTCTCTTTCCCAGGGATTTAACCTCAGTACTAATAGTCAATCCTGGAAGGGTAGCTTACTGTTTTCTCGTTATTTACCGGGAGGCAATAGCAAGCAAGGATTTGTATCGTGTATTTAACCAATTCACGCGGGATTATTTTGACATCGACTAGACCCAGGCGCAGGATTATTTTTCACAAACCTCGATGCCTGACGGGTTCAGGCTGTCAACTGCGGGTAGCATACCCTGATATTTCTGGCCACTGCTAGCAGATCGCTGACAGATATTTCCGGCCTCGCTCTTTGCGTGCTTATCCGTCATCTGTTCCGAATACCCAAAAACCTTTCCATAATGTATACATGTCATCCGACGTGAACTGGTTAATGGTAGAGCAGCTTGTGGTAGTGTACTGCTGAAATGCCATGGGCACGAGGTTGATACCACTGCAACCTATGTCTCACCTGCATCCAATGACCTCACGACCCGACCCGACCTCTCACCCCTGAAGGTGGCACCAGAGTCCCTCACCGCTGCGTCTGACACCAGTCTCTCTGCAGTCTCTGGTGGATCTTCCTCGCCTCCCTCTGCTGGAGTCGTGCATGGTTTGACGTCAGTGTCCCGATTGAGCGGCTGGAGAGGAGGCTGTGGTCTCACACCTGCTTTGCACTTCAAAAGCAGGATCAGTCTAAAAATAGATCTATCGGGGTGGAAAGAAAGTTGAATCAAGAATGTTGAAAAAGATAATTTCAATTCTGTTTCGTCATGTTAGGGAAGAGTGCAAAATAAGATAAGCGATTAAAATGAAGTTGAACTCCGGGCCTCTGTAAACCCAGTAAAACCTAGAGGTAACTTCCAGTTACTGCCTGTTCAATTTCACATTCTCTCCTCAATTATTAAAGCCAAGCAAAACTAAACCATTTCTTTATTCCATAAGCCCACTTCTTTTTTTCCCCACCCGCCTCTTTTGTTTCTTTGGGGGTTTTTTCAATCATACATTTGCAATGTATGTCATCTTTTTATTTGTGCCCTGCAAAATTGTAGCATGTACACATGTACGCAAGTTAAATATCATATGGCTCCTTTAGACACACCCGTATTATCAGCAAAGGAGACGAGAAAGTGGAACAATCTATCTGTCATCATGGAAAATATACCAACCTTAGGGGAAAAAAAAGCATGTGCTCAAAAGCCTGGATGGGAATTGTTATCATCATTGAAACATAGCTGATCAGCTAGAGGATAATTGTCTTCCGAGAATTCCAGTTCGGGGGGGGGGGGGATGTTGCACATCTGAAGAATTACAGTCCGTTGAAGAAGATGCGTCCAAACTTCATGCTGATGTTGGTAGAAAAGTTCGACACAACATCAAGCATTTTGGATAACTGTCTGGCAGTATTCGCGTACATCTTTAGGTCATCCATGTATAATAGGTGACTGACAGTACACTCTGGAGTAGCTGTTCCTACGCCAGCACTGTACCCAATGCCCAACAATTGTAGTTCTTTGCTTAAGTGGGTTATTAATAATAATAATAATAATAATAGCAGGTTCTTATATAGCGCTTTTAACTAAGATCAAAGCGCTTTTAACTAAGATCAAAGCGCTTTTAACTAAGATCAAAGCGCTTTACATTATTATTATTATTATTACCTCTAATCATTGGGCCAATTAAACATTCCATATACCATCTCAGCTCCCTGGGGAGTATACAGCTCGATGCTGCCTGTTAGGCGCAAGGAAGCTACTTCAATCACAATAACCATCTCTGCCCTCATAGGTACCCATTTACTCCTGGGTGGAGAGAAGCAATGAGTGACAAAGTGACTTGCCCAAGGGCACACGCACCATGACCCCGCCAGGACTCGAACCCACAACCTGCAGCTTTACCCGCAGACCACGAATCAGTGCCCTTAACCACGAGGCCACAGCACTCCCATTAAAGGCAATACAAAACAGGAGGGAAGATACAGGTAACAAGTCCCCTTGGGAGGATCCCTCACCTGATCTGAATTTCTCTCCTGTACGGTAGTTTTATGCATCTTGCCCTTTGATGTGCATCTAGGTACAGCATTTTGACAGAGCAGTGGCAAGAAAGGTCAAAACCTGGTTAGTGATTGCTCAGGGAAACTGTGAGGAACGGAGTCTGCCTTCTGATAGTCGATCCATGCTACTGAGAGCTTGGCATGTTGGACAAGAGCGTCCTGCGTCCTATCATTCAGCTGCTGCTCTTTTGCACCCATGGCTCCTTTTCTACAACTGTTACGTTCATCAGCCTTGATGTCGTTTTCACGGAGCTCGTTGTCAATGTTCCCGGCGAGGATACCCGTTAGAAGTTTGAGCATTGTGGGAAGACAGGTGATAGATCTGTACATGTAGTTCTTTGGATCAGATGCGTCACTTTTTTGGGTGTAGAGCAAGGTGTTACACCCCGCGTAAGCCATATGACGGGATCTCATGCGGATGATGGCTAGCACAAGTACATGTACATGTGATAAGATCATGGATTGATGTTTAGTTTCTTCAACCAGAAGTTGTGGATTTGGTCAGGACCGGAATCTTCCAATTGGCTGCCAATTTGAGGACTTTTTTTAGGTCACCTACTGTGATTCTTTGTTTATCCTGAGCTTGAATGTATCTCTTGTTCCGTGTATGCTGCCTCGCTAACCAGTCGGCTCCAACACTCTTCAATTTCCTCCTTACAGGGATGGTTGGTAATCAACTCACCGCTCTTGCTGTTTAATGACCAGTAGAAAGCCTTTGCATCCGTCTGAAACTGCCTGTTTCGAACGTATTGGAGTTTCAGCTCATATCTTTTGATTCTCTGCGCCAAAGCTTGTACTCTCATCTTCTTCCCTTCCAGAACAGCAGTGACCTTATCAGGTGTTGCTATAGATCATGTTTTTTTCTTCAGCTTCTTCACATGCATCGCACTCTGTGTGGCAGACTTATAACAAACACCTACATACACGCATACTGAAATTTGAATTCTTGTGGAGACATTTCTTTGTTCTCGTGTAGTAAAGTTTTCGAGTTTGAAAGTGTAGTTTCAAAATGCTCTTATTTTAACCAGAATTAATTTCCTTGGCTGAAATTTGGACTTAATATCCCTTTTCTAAAACTCTTCCATTTGCGACGGATCAACCCACCTTGGAAATTCCTAGTTTTTGAGTAAAATCCATATATACATGTATCTATTTCGTCAAAATCTTGTGCAGACGTATTCATCTATAGAAATGGCCCTGTGGAGACGTATACAATCTTTTGTTCCCTATTGTGTGCACGTCTCCAGAGGGCATGGTGTATCGGATCATTTGTACATTGTAGTGCAGACCAATGTCCTCCCATAATTGATCTATCTGACGCTGTATTCCTTTCTTCCACGCCGGTGTCTGGTTTGATCTCGATGTGTTGTCTTTTGCAGTGGACTTGCGCACTACTTTGTAGAGTCTTGGTGCTGTGAACGCAGTGCTCAGCATAAAGGTCGTTGATCTCAATCGGATCTTCTTTGCCATTCTTGTGTGCTTTGATGATGTTAAGATCTTGTATGGGTACATGTATCCTCTGCTAGCTTTATTGGTTGGAAATCTCATAAGTTTAGGCTGGGACTGAAATGGCATCTCTTTTACTTCGCTCAATAATGCAATAATATTTAACAATTGTTGACTGGTGTGATGTGGGATATGATGTTTTGAACACCCTCGGGGCGCATAGCACCCTCGGCTTCACCTTGGGTGCTATGCGCCCCTCGGGTGTTCAAAACGTCATATCCCACATCACACCAGTCAACAATTGTTTTGTTATACCTACCGGTACGTCTTGAATCCTTAGGATTTTGATGTAAAAATCACGAAGATGATCATGACAATCGCACGTCAACTCACATGCATGTCGCGTGCTCGAAACAGCTGATCGGGATCGTCTGCAAATTCGCTGCGTTTTAGATGTGAAACGCGTACGTACGCATACGTACCGTACACACAAAGTCATAGCACACTCCCTGTGGGATATCACGTACGTGATATCCCACAGGGACGTGTGTGCCATGACTTTTCATAAACTGAGCACGTGATCGTTCTACATGTAGGCCAATGAAAATACAGTATTCAAGACAGAGGTATAACCATATTATTTCTTTTTGTTTTTTACTTAATCCTACACAAGGGCTTTTCATAAAACTTCCTGATTACCCCCCCCCCCCCAAATCAAGAGGCTCATTAATTTGAATTTGTTTTGATAGTTACAATGTTGAAACCAACCTGAGTATTTGTATCAGAGCAATGAAGAACCACCGGCCGGCCTCACCCCAGCATTTGGCAGCGGCTAATTCCACAAACACCTCCGTGTGGTCAATCACTGTCAGCCATCGCATCAATCGCTGTGCCGATATTGTCTGAGAACACACATTTGCAGGGATTGGAATGACAATGTTGGAGAATGAAATTAGACACGTGAGCTGTCACATTAAAGGGAATATACAACATTTGCAAACATCGAAAAATTAAACTACCAAGTTTTTAAGAAATACCTTACTAGGATGTTGGTAAATGACAGTCTAAAGCATCCTGTAAAATTATGGCATCTGGTGTGAAGTCATTTTCAAGAAAAATGGTATTTTTGTATACATTTCCAACGGTGGTCGGCCGACCACCGAACTATATTTTAACTACTGCTCCAAATTTACCTTTTTTCAGTCCAAATTTTGTTTGGTATTGGTTACATGTTCATGAACTGGGGTGCAGGCCAGCTAGACTGGTTCCCTTACCTTCCAATTTTCTGGCAACTGTAAATTGATCCATTTCATCTTTAGTGGAGTCAGGGAACCAGACTACTTGAACAATTTTGTTTTTCTTGGTTTTCCCAGCATTTTCGAACATAAAACTTCAAACATGTCAGTGTTACAATATTTGATATATTATACTAACCCCTCAAATACTCCATTTCTGAAAATTACAGCAAAAGCCAATGATGTACATGTACATTCCCTTTAAGAATTTCACATTTGGCTGGTCCCAGATGGCCAGGCGTGTGTCCTGTTTGCACCTATGTACCTACCGTATGTATCTCACTGAGTGCGTGACTGACCGGCAGTGCTCTCCTATAGGATTACCCCATAATGCCAATGAATGGGCTAAAGCTGGCCCACAGCATACTACATGGACATGTAGATGCATGACAAGTCTTCCAGTGTTTAGCCACTCTAGTTGTGTGCATTCTTGGATCATCTTTACTAGCTTGCCAAGATCTGGTTTTGATTCACACTTTGAGTGCACTTAGATTCAAACTTTGGACTTTAAAAGCCATGTTTCTTAAAGAAAAGAAAAATTGTGATGCCACTTTGAGGTGGTGCACAGTTTGTGGTACATTATTGTTGTAACGATTTATGTTTCTCGGTCCCGTCTTCGGAAAATGTACCATTGGCAAGATTACCATATGCGAAGTTCACTAATTTTCCTCTGTATTAACTAACAAGCCCCAAGATAGCAATTTCATGTCATAGAAGTCAATTTGAGCATGGAGAAAATACAAGGACTTTCTTAGAAAACACTTAGAATTTTTCAGTCCACTCTCATAGGGTTTGTACACAGAGTGTTGAGTGAACTTCGTATATGGAAATCTTTCCGTACCATTTCCTGCTGTACATTGTGACGCGTCGCCAACTTATTGATCTCCAAATTCAAAGTTGATACACTTACTAGAGTTGATGCAGTAAAACCTCTTGCCTTGCGTAGTATGCCGTCATGAAATAAAACTAACAAGTTGGACAATGAAAACACTGTATACAAAACAAAAAAAAGAACGATCAGAAACATTTACAAATACCGTAATTTTAAAATCTGCAAATTAAGATTTGGGTTTCAAAAATGCTATGAACCAGTTCCATTTACACTACAGAAGCTATAAAAAGGGCCACAAAAGTTGTATCAAATCATTTATCATCAATTAGTATATATGACAGGTATGAACTTGTGAGTATTGCAAGAAAACAATATTGGGGGAGGGGAGAGATAACATTTCAAGACAAGTTTCATTTTATTAGCTACAGTATGCATTGCGTGAGAGCTGGAACTATTGCCATCATGTTAAATTTTGTGTTGTTTTTTTGGTCATACATTTTTAACCCATATCTATGTAAATTCACTATCCCCCCCCCCCCCATCTCTCCATGACATTCCTGTTGCTTTTCAACATCGCCAGCTATTTTGATGAGTCTGTAACATAAAAAGTGGATTTTGTTGTCTTAGGAAAGGGGTTCTGAAATACACAAAATTAAAGGAGTAACATTAGGGCACCATGAACATATTGATTACGGTAGGTGGCCAATAGGCTTGATGGGGTCCGCTCATAAGTCTGATGCCTCATACATGTCATAGGTCCGACACCTCATACATAAGTCCGACAAAATTGCATCCCCTAACCAAATAAAGGCCCATAACTCTGACGCCTCATAGGTCCGACGCCTCATAGCTCTGACGCCTCATAAGTCCGACAAATTAAACGCCTCGTTTTTCCAACGTCGGACTTACATGTATGAGGCGTCGGACTTATGAGGCGTCGGAACTATAAGGCGGAATAAATATATTTTAAGCCTCATACATGTCATAAGTCTGACCCCTCATAAGTCTGAAGTTTTGGACTTATGAGGCGTCGGACCTATGATAGGGCCCCGGCTTGATACATATACAATGTAGATCATTTCAGGTTTTTAGTTGGTGCACATTTAGGCCTAAAGGAGAAATAAATCTTTCTTACCCAACTCTGCTACAACTGTGTCGACATTCACTGCACCTGTTCAGTTGGCCAATAACATATGTACAAAAAAAGAGAAAATATACTCATTCATATCATCATACACTATGGTAAGAATGTACATGTACTGTGTAGTATATGCAGACGTACGCCACTTCTTTGGTTGTATACTTGATTTAAAGTCTACTGTATATAGAGAGTTGACATGGTTGAGTGCATTTTCAAAGTATTTTCCAACAAAAAAATAGAAATTACAAATTTCCGACATTTTTCTCAGTCCCAGATTCATGTCTTTTCTAGGGGTGTGCATTTACGGGTAGTACAAGAACCGGTTACCCGATTAAAAAGAAAAATAGGGTACCCGGGAACCTGTTAAAGAAACCCAGCGCCAAACATGCCAAACTTCAAATCTTGGAAGTTGCCGTTGAGATTGTTTACTAAGGTCCGCACGATAATACTACCGCATCGGTGCATCAATACAGCAAGATACAAGTGTGTACAGTGAGCTTTATAGCTTTACGGTGTAAACTGCAGCTTTCGCGAGCGTCATAACGTGTGAAATATGTTTTGTTGTCCCATGTGGCCTGGTTTTTATTTTGAAACTGCCCTACAAATGACTTCAAAACAATTCTTTGTCATTGTAAATCTTACAGAATCATTGAGAATTGAGACTCCAAATTTGGCCATTAAAATTTTTGTATCTCCAGTCCAAAGTGCAAATAACTATGAAGCTGATTCAAATGCCATTGGTTTTGTTGTGTAATTCTCTTTTCAGTGATACAAAACATGACGTTTCTTTCTTTAAAAAATGAAATTCGACGGACACCCTAACAATACGCCGCGCTGTCGAGCATGTTCGAGTAATCACATTCACATGCATGCTAGCTTGAGTAACTCCAGTTGATATGCTCATAATCATTCACATGTAGCACTGGAGACGTAACTAGGGAGTTAGAGTGTGGTAGCAAGAGACCCTTCCAAAATGGCCTCCCAAAAATTATCCTTTTTCACCTCTAATATCCCACCCCAGATTTCATTTACATACCTCATACATGTACATTTTGATACGCAAACGGGTGCAAATGAATCTGTAAATTTCACGAAAAATAGACATCTGAAAAAGGCAGCACTTTCTGATTAGCCTATAAAGAGGGTGAGTATGCTTCTAAAGCAAAAAAAACTACAAACTAGGCCCTAAGCCTAAATGTGAAAATAAAAATTTGACAAAGTTCGACACGTTTTTGTACATGTGGAAGTGTGGCCTTTGTTTACGGAGGTAGGCCTAGTCCAGTAAATCGGCCACATTTATGGGGCTAAATCTATATGACTTGAATGTGGCTATATACATAGCCACGCTTCAGTCTATAGTAAAAACACTCTATTGTTATCCGCAGTTACTAAGATGGAGTGACCGTTCTAGCCGAATTTCGGCTACATTTGACAGAATATTTGCATACAAAAATGAGTTAAGTACAGAAAATCAGCAGAATTTTTTTTGGGCAGAATTACGAAGATGAAGGAAAATGAAGAAGATTAGAGAAATATGGCACATTTGGTTCGAAAAACCTTCATTTTTTTGAAAGATCCTTAAAACAAACCCTTGCACAATGGAACAGCAATATATTATTACTGGGTGATTTGGCAGACTTTCGAAGTGGATTTAGCATAATATTACATGGTAATTACGGTCATCCTGCCATGTAAGACGGTTAGTCGGGTACCCACTGGTGATACTCCTACCATTTTGCGCATGCGGAACTCAGGGTACCAGATAGCCCCATAAATGTGGCCTATTTACTGGACTGCCTCCGTAAACATAGGCCACACACCGACCATGTACAAAAACGTGTCGACGGAGCCAAATTTTGATTTTCACATTTAGGCTTACTTTGTAGGTTTTTTTTTGCTTTAGAAGCATTCTCACCCTCTATATAAGCTAATCTGAAAGTGCTGCCTTTTTCAGATGTCTAATTTTTGTGAAATTTCATGTTGAAATTTTGATACGAAAACGTGTAAAAATGAATCTGGAAATTTCACGAAAAATCGGCATCTGAAAAAGGCAGCACTTTCTGATTAGCCTATATAGAGGGTGAGAATGCTTCTAAAGCAAAAAAAACCTACAAAGTAAGCCTAAATGTGAAAATCAAAATTTGGCTCCGTCGACACGTTTTTGTACATGGTCGGTGTGTGGCCTATGTTTACAGAGGCAGTCCAGTAAATAGGCCACATTTTGGGGCTAGGTACCAGAGTGTCATGCCTGTCTTTGAATTTCTGATCATTTTGAAAACATTCGTCATTGTTCGTTGTGACAAAGTTGTGGCGTACTTTACATCAAATTTCTTGGTAATGACACACTCAACATTCGCGTAGATTCACAGGAAGCCCAACAAGTAAGTGTTTAACCTATGGGCAAAATTATACATGGTCATATGTAGCGGATCAAAAGATAGAATGCTTTCGCTTGTATCATGCTTGTATTTACCCGAGGGAAGCGCGTGGCGTTGTATACAACGCCACGTTCACACGGGCCTATGTGACTGTGACTGTGTGAGTGAGTTTATCATACTCACCGGGAAGGAGATAGGAAAATACCCTGAAACTCTTCTCGATCTGTGACACTACCTCCGGATTTTCGGACACCCAATTTTCATACCATTTCCACGTCTGTTTATAGCGTTCAAAAAATACTTCCCAGGTTTTGCAAACCGTACTGGACGACGCCTCCATTTTTGTTTATGGTAGACAGGTAACTGCCAGTAAAAGTTGTAATGTGCGGGATTCTCAATATGCACGTGCAGGGCACAATACTATTATGTTTGTAAATATCGGCACCAGCATTGTCGCCAGTTCGGAATCGCTGCCCAGTTTCAGATAAGTTAAATTATATATATTGCTCAAACCTGGCACCGAAACAGATGGCCAAGCTAAACAATGATTTTTTTTTCTTAGTGTTGACCCTATACAGAGCCCACGTCTCAAATTATGTTCGGGCCTATATCGTGGTTGCAGCCAGGACTGAAACAGAGCCGCAGTCTTGTTAGCCTTTCACCAAGGCCATCGTGGCTTAAAGGGAATATACAACATTTGCAAACATCGACAAATGAAACTACCAGGTTTTTACGAAAAACCTCACTAGGATGTTGGTTAATGACAGTCTAAAGCATACTGTAAAATTATGGCACTTGGTGTGAAGTCATTTTCAAGAAAATGGTATTTTTGTATAAATTTCCAACGGTGGTCGGCCGACCACCGTTGGAAAAAACCTACCTATTTTTAGTACTGCTCCAAATTTACCTTTTTGTTCAGTCAAAATTGTGTTTGCTATTGGTTACATCATGGAGCTATTACATGTTCATGAACGGGTGCAGGCCAGCTAGACTGGTTCCCTGACCTAACAATTTTCCGGCATCTATTGATAAATTTCATCTTTAGTGGAGTCAGGGAACCAGACTACTTGAACGTTTTTGTTTTTCTTGGCTTTTTCGGCATTTTCGAACACAAAACTTCAAACATGTCAGTGTAAAAATATTTGATCTATTATACTAACCCCTCAAATAGTTCATTTTTAAAAAATAACAGCAAAAGCCAATGATGTACATTCCCTTTAACTTGCCCGCATTCAAAGCAGCGAAAACGCGAAGCGACTGGAGATGGAGACCGGCGCATGCGAATGGCAAAGCCACGAGGTGTACCGCATGGGCGCGGGCCGTAGGGGACATTCAAGCTGTGTTGCAGTTTGCATCTTTAAGTAAGGTGACCTCCTGATGGCCCAGGGTGCTATTCTTGTGTGATCTCACGTTTGACCATAGAGCTAACTAAATGATTTGCCCGACTTGATGAGATATAGCAACTGCATTAGGCTGAAATAGTGGGAATCGATGCCTCATTTATCGTTATGGCTCATCTGGTTCCCGAGATACTACTTGTTACGTATTTCAATATGGCGTCGGCGGCCATCTTGAAAAAAGTGCTTTAGAAAAGTTTGCCGTCACTTTTGGGAGGTGTAGGAGCTATTTTTTTCTTAAAATTGGTCCAATTTGTCAAATTCATCAAGAATAAAAGGTATCCGCAACATGGTCACGGATTCCAGGAAAATGACTCTACTATAAGGGAGACATTTTGAATCATGTGCGTGTTTGTAGAACAATGGAATTTTATGGGATTGAATTTTGAAAGTGTACTCGAAATGCAAAGCGCGAGTAGGACGTACGTACGCAAACAATTATTAAAGGGACTGTTGCCGACAGAATATCCTTTTCTTTGTGCTAGTGCAGTCGCCCTGCAAACAGGACGCTGGGAAGGGCTGACGAACTATAACGCTCCGGCTGATTGGATAGATTTTGCCTGACCTGCCAGTGCGAGTCATCACGACCAGTACGACCCGGCAAGGTTTGAAAGGTTTGAGTCATTCATCACTCTTGTATTCCCATTGATAAATGCGGCGCCCTTTTTGGTTGAAAAGCATAACAATGTAGGAACATCTGTACAACTGATCTGTTTAGTAAATTTTCAATTTCAACTCCCGTCAGTTGCTCAGGCTCCGTTTTGAATTCACGAAGGGTCGAAATGCATACCATTCAACGCTCAAAATTTGTCCACGTGGTCCGCAATGAAAAAGAAATCACATCCGGTATGGTGTGTATGCATTTCTATGGCAAACTTTTCGGAAACTATTATTTGGGCGCATTGGCTAACCGCGGTCTACAGCTGCAGCCAGATAAATTACCCAGAATGCATATCCCCACTTCATTCACGAGATTCTGTGTGAAGCTCATCTGCCCTTGCCATAGCGCCTTGTTTGCAGGGCGGGGATACGGTTAGCCTTTCGCCCAGGCCATCGTGGGCGGCGGAGTTGCGAAAACCCGAAGCGACTGGAGCAAAGATTAAGTCAGCACGCACGGTACGAGTGGCCCGGCAAAGCCACAAGGCCTTTCCCAACTTGATTTTGTTGAATTATTCATATGAGAAGAGTGCGGAAGGTTATAACCAATCACAACGCGGATTTTGCCTGGTCGCTTCCATAATTTTTTTTAAAAGAAGGGTGAGTAAGGAAAACGTAAGAGCAAATAACTGTAAGTTCAGATGAAAAATAAGTTCATACACTCAAATAATTTCTTGAAATATTTGTATAAGTAAAGTTAAAATAAGATAATGTAAGAACAATTACGCGGTCACGATCTCGTGGAAAACTAGTCCTGCATTTTTGTTTCTAAATTTTTTGCAAGCATCCGGGCGCGTCGACGCGTCCGGGTAGTAGCCACGCACGCACGAAAAGGCTGGTGATTGGTTGGGACTTTGCTACCCTTTTGCGGGTAGCAAAAATCGAGATCATAAAGAAAAACATAAGAATTTCTCGACAAGTTAGAGAAGGCCCTCGTGGCTTCGCCACTCGCATGTGTGGTCTCCATCTCCGGTCGCTTCGCGGTTTCGCCGCTTTGAATGCGGGCAAGTTAAGCCACGATGGCCTTGGTGAAAGGCTAGGGTACGGTACCAGCGAAGTGCAGTGACTTGCATTATCCAAAATCATGACTTGCTTAAGACTGTCATTCCCTAACAATCCAGTAAGGTATTTCGTGATAGTTTGATCATTTCGTTTTTTGATGTTTGCAAATTGTATCTTCCCTTTAAATGTTGACAAGTCACGTTGCCAAATTGTTCCATATACATGTAAAAGCTCAAAATTAAGCCTTTAGTAAGTTGCGACAAGCCCTTGGTCAGCTCAGCAAAGTGAGTGTTTGGTTTGTGTTTAGATTTGTATATCGCCCATTAGCAGTAGTTTTGGAGTGATTTGAAGCCCACAATTGTGGATTTTCTGTATGAAAGTTTTACATGTTAACATGTTCATGTACATTAATGAACATGCATATAATTATCTTTGCCATTATTCTTGTTACATGCTCAAGATCCTTGCATGTAAGGGCTTTAGGGATTTGTTACTGATAAGTCATTGTTAAGGATTTATATGCATTATAGTTTGATTATTAGAGAATTAGTGTGACTAATTTGTATGTGGTATTTTTTTCTTTTGTATTTCAGTCGAACCACAATTGTGATACTATCGGACACCATCACACCTCCATTATCGCCATTCGGACACCCTTGTGACACCTCACGTCACGTCACCTCACATTCATACTGTGAGGAGTTTGACAATATCCCCGTGTGACACCATAATTGTCACCTCTGTTACCGCAACTTTTCGTCACATGACATAATAGTAATTACCATCACCTTCCGTTAACCCAGTAATAGTCAACCAACCTCCGTCACAAAGTTGCAGTTACACATATGACTGTTATTTGTCACCTCTAGATTTTCCGTCAAGTAACTAATTATCAATACCGTCAAGTCATCTGGATCAAGTACTACAGTCAGAACTTGGTCATCAAATTCTTCGTTTTAAGCCACATCAGTCAGATTATTTGTTTGTGTGTTTGATCAACAAGATTAAAGCTATAGTCCATCATTTGCAGCCATCCGAAAAAGTAACTGGTGTATTATTGTTGAAAAACATACTTGGTTGAAAGATAGTAAGTGGACTAAACTCCCTGTGAAATTAATCTTTGTGGCAAGCTATCATTTTGAAGTATAATCAACGAAAGAAGGCCTTTCCAACGGTGCGTCTTAAGACGCAACGTAGGACAATTTAAATTAGTTGTTCGTTTTATTATTGGGCGCAGCGCGCGCAAGCATTGGCACGACGCACAGGCGCGCGCGGTTGCTATATAAGTCGGATCAGTGCGCGACATCGCGTAATTGATGAGGGCGCCCCGCTGGATGGCAGCACCTCAAAAGTCCTGTTGTACATATTTGCACGTTTTGACTGTGTTATCGATGCCAAATCTATACTTGTGGTAAGGTTATGTTATGAAGATATATACTGCAGAACTGTTTCTTTGTAATTGGAATGCTGAAACCTGACTCTAGGAGAAAATTTTACTTTGCAATTTTCTACTTGCATGGTGTGTAACACACATTGCGCTCTGGTCAGCCAACCATGCACAGATAGCTGCTTTGTGGGTGACATCTTCTCATTGTACTATCCTCTGGACTATTGTGTGCTGAACAATTAGTACAATGGGTGCGAGTGCCTGGATAGTGGTGCTACTCTTGTTCACTGTACCAGTACACCTACCTGGACAACACAACTCAAACTTGAAGTTGAGCTAAAATGCCACAGAATGAAACAGGCCAGACTGGTTTACAGTTCTGAACAACTAATAAGAGCAATGAAAACATTGTCTGGTCAAACCCGGCACCCCTTACCACGATTATCTCCAGAAATATGGAACAAAATCGGCTCTTTTGGAATAAATTCCCATTTTTGGAAGAAACGCCGTGGTAAAAGAGGCAGATGACGTAAACCATGGATAAAAGCTGATAACCAGTTTCCTGACAATATTGTGATTCAAATTCCTGTTCATACAACCAGAAACAATACCACACGGAAATTACACAGTTATCAACCACGGAAAGTAAACCTGGATAACCTCGTATCACTGCACCGTGAAACAAAAGACAAATTATATGTAAACTGTTGGAATGCCCATTCTGTTCGAAACAAGTCTGCCCTTCTTTGTGATCATATTTTGGACAAAAACATTGACGCAATGTTCGTCATAGAAACCTGGCTTCGTTGCGACGACCCTATTGTCATTTCGGAGTGCACACCTCCGGGATACACGTTTCTTAACGCCCCACGTGCTGGGAATGATTGCCATGGTGGACTTGCTGTCATCTTTAGATCTTCTCTGAATCTGTCATTTGCGAACACGGTCACTCCCCGACCCACATTTGAGCTCGCCTGCGTCACTGACCCAATGAAACATGTGTGTTTTGTCGTCATTTACAGACCACCACCCTCTGCCAAGAATCGTCTTAAAACCTCTGATTTCCTGAGTGACTTTGATGACTTATTGGGGGAAATTACAATCCTTTCCAGTAGGATCATTCTGCTAGGCGACTTCAACATTCATGTAGATGCTCCCGAAAAACCTGATGTATCTCGCTTCCTTACATCACTCCATGATTGTGGACTGCAGCAGCATATCACTGGACCCACTCATAAACTAGGCCACACTCTAGATCTGATCATTTCGCGCCCAGATGACTGCCTTGTCCAAGACACCGGCGTTTCTAACATTTTGAATTCTGATCACTCTGTCTCATACTGCGCAGTCAACTACATACCACCTGATCGTAAAGAGATAACTTCAACCTCCAGAAGTTACCGTAGCATTGATATGGATTCCTTCGCAGAGGATCTCAACACTGCATTTCGGTCTTTCTCATTTGAAAGTGATCCAGAGAACATAATGATACAATAGTGTCTATCCTTGATAAGCACTGTCCCGCTACCACTCGCAAGCACAGATTCAAATCACAACCTCCGTGGTACACCAGGGACATCCATCTCGCCAGACGCAAAAGAAGACAACTTGAACGTAAATGGAAAAAATCAGGGAATCTCACCGATCATCGAAGATACTTGGATGAAATTCACTCCTTTACTAAACTTACCAGGAAAGTCAAATCTGAGTTCTACACCAAGCAACTCTCAACAGCTGACACCAAAACCGTCTTCAAGACAGTGAACACACTTCTTAATAGAAATGCTCTTGCCCTCCCATATACGCATTCTACCCATAGTCTCTGTGACAGGTTCAGCCATTACTTTGATAACAAAATCACCCAGATCAGAGATACTATCAGTTCTTCTGCATGTGGTGCACAACCTTCATTTGATCATGCATCACGCGAAGCTCCGGATGAGTTATCTGAATTCGACTTGGCTGACCACGGCGAATTGCGTAAAATCATCATGAACTCAAACAATAAATCTTGTATGTTAGATCCACTTCCCACATGGCTTCTTAAGCAAAACCTGTGCACGATTGCTCCAGCCATCCAATCCATTGTCAACACATCACTGTCTACAGGAATCTTCCCAGAAACTCTCAAACATGCGGTAGTCTCACCACTACTGAAAAGTACTTCCTTGGACAAGGACGTTTTGAAAAACTACAGACCAGTATCTAATATTGCTTTTCTTTCTAAAGTAATTGAGAAAGCTGTTTTAAAACGTGTCACTGAACATATTGAGAATAAAATAACTTGTATTGTAAATTTCAATCAGCCTACAGGTCTGGCCATAGCACCGAGACAGCTTTGTTGAGGGTCAAAAGTGATATTATGCATGCTATTGACAATCAACAGGCTGTCCTGGTGGTGTTGCTAGACCTGTCAGCTGCGTTTGACACCATCGATCACAGTATTTTTGTTGGGCAGATTGTCAGATGTCTTTGGATTTAGTAAGAATGTCATTAACTGGTTTAAGACTTACGTTACAAACAGAACGTGTATGGTTAAGATAGCTAATGGTTACTCTGGTTCCAGATTGCTTACCTATGGTTTACCTCAAGGTTCCTGTGTTGGACCGCAGCTATTTTCCTTGTATATTTACCCATTGTCAGACATAATCGGACAACACCCGAGTGTCAGTTTTCATTTTTATGCTGACGACATTCAACTGTATGTTTGCACTGATCCCCGAAAGCCTGGTGATATAGAGCAATCTCTCTCCGTTTGAACAACCTGTATCTCGGACAGCAACAAGTGGATGTGCCAAAACATGCTTCTCCTCAACCATGCAAAAACGAAATTGTTTGTCGCTGCACAACCAAGAATAAGTCAACTGTTACCCGAAGTCTCTCTCACGCTTGAAGATACCATAATCAAACCATTCCCTACTGTAAGGAGTTGGGTGTTGTGTTCGATTCTGCCATGAGTATGTCTCAACATGTTTCCACACTTTGTAAAACAGTCAATTTTCATCTTAGGAGCCTGTCTCGCATTCGTAGCCTAATTGATGAAACCACATGCCACCATGTTGTGCGAGCTCTTGTCACATTTCGATTTGACTATGGCAACTCTCTTCTTCAAGGATTACCCAGCAAAGACATCAAACGCATCCAACGACTCCAAAAGAGAGCAGCCGAACTCTTTTTTAATGGCAAAAAAGTCAGACCATGTTTCGCTTCTTCTTCAACGACTTCACTGGCTTCCTATCAATGAACGAATCATTTTCAAGTTATTAACAATCACTTGTAATTGTTTGAGTGACAGTGCTCCGTCTTATCTCACTGAACTCATCACCCCATACCAGCCGAATCGTACCCTGCGTTCCAGTTCCGATACCAGAATCCTCATTAAACCCAAAACTCATTCTTCAATCTCAGAAAAAGGTTTTTATGCAGCTGCTCCAAACCTCTGGAATAATCTTCCTTATGAAATCCGTCATGCCACTTCCCTCACTGATTTCAAAACATTGCTGAAAACACATCACTTCCAGACTTAATTGCCCCATAAGTTGTTATTATTTCCTTTCATCATTTTGTATTATACACTTTAATTGTTTTCTTGTGTAAAGCGTTGTGATACCAGTTTGTGTAAGAACGCTATATAAGTGCCCTGATTATTATTATTATTATTATGTATAGCTGCAATTCAAAACAATTCAAAACATGATTCAGCAACTTTTGATTTGAAATTGAGATCCTAGAATGCTGTTTTTCTCGGAATTAACAGCTGAAGCTGAGCTGAAACTTCGTCAGGTTAGTTGTTCAGTATCCTTCATTAGATTTTGAACACTTTTGTTGCTTCAAACCATAATTTAATATAGCTCTATGCTTCAAACGAACAAAATGCACAAATTACAAATGATGGACTATATCTTTAAGAACAGTTGAACAGTTTTATATGTGCGTCTCTTACGCTCAGCTTTATTGACAACATAACAAGCGACTAGATCGGCAGCGCGTGCATACGCGCCATAGAGTGTGCACAAATTTTCCCGTTCCCGCATGGACGCTCTACGCGCAGTACTGCGTGGGGCAAAACGTGCGTTACGCGCACCTATACATTCTCGTAGGTTTGTGCACAAACTTGTATTTTTATGTCCGTAAAAGTAACATTTTTTTAACAGTAGTTATTATATATCCAACAAAATTCAATATGCATTTTCAAGCTGGGTAGTCACCTCGAAGTTGCTCCATTTTCCCCTCGTAATTACTGTTTGTTTCGAAATGGTGGTGCGCGTTGCTAAAAATCTCCAAATAAAATCAGCTTATCTGATAAAATGTGTATAAAGACATTGTTTTAAACAATGCAAATGAAAAAGTAGAATGTAAAAACTGCTTTAAATTACCGTTTATTTAGTTAAGAAAATTGTGAAATGTTGCAATGGATGATTTAGAGATTTGTGTTACAATTATTATTCTTTTTGGGATGAGAACAATTTACTTGGATTGCATTTTATATGTGTGACTTTTAATGACAATAATATTGCTCCTGAAAACCGTTTTAACCCCTTGAACCCGGTTTTGTTTTTCGAGTACTTGCGCCGGGCAGCCGGTATTAAATGACTACAACCGTACATGGTGGGGTCATCCAGGATTATGTCTGCGGTAATCGCCGGGCCACACACAAACAGTGCCGGCCAGGCCGAGGTGCTGGATTGCGCGCTATTTTACTTCCACGTAGGCCCAGTACGTGTACATGACTTTGAGTACATGTACATTTACGTTCTAAAAAGAATGCACTGTGATCGGGCTGCTTATCTTTCATTAATAAATACCTTGGAGAGTTGATGGTTTCTGATTGATCGAGACTAGATCACGTGGCCGGGCATTAACGGTGATAATGGACCGGCTTCAAAGATCAAGCGAATAAATGGCCCCTGAACCAGCATTGATCCAGCCCCGTTCAGCCCCATGCAAGCCAATGATTGGTCAAAATATAGTAACAGTCCTGCGGTAGCTTGTAACAATAGAGCACTGCACATGCGCTCAACCCCCATCGCGTGAGACTGACGCGCGCGTACGCAACACAGTTGCTAGAGATGCGTGCGTGCGCGCGCGTAAGGAACTTTTGAAACGACATCGTACAGCAGTGCAGTATATCTATACTACAATTCAAGGAATCTCTGTCTGTCTGTCTGTCTGTCTGTCTGTCTGTCTGTCTGTCCGCCGATTATCTCCAGAACCGGGCACCGTATGAAGTTGAAAATCGGCGGGTGTACTACTCGGGACAGTAGAATGTGCAGTGCCAAGTTTGAAGTGGTTTGGACCAGCGGTTCTCGAAAAAGCTGCAAAAAAGCAGTATTTTCTGAACCCTAGCGCGCCAGAATATAGCCTAGAACATAACACCGCGCACTGATGTTCTTTTCAATTGTTTACGTCATGTTTGAGCAAAAGCGCGCGTGCTTGATATGACGCAACAATGGAAAAGAGGTTGGGCACATTGTAGGGCGATAGCACCGCGCACCATGTCTTCGTACGTGAGTGGCATGTACGGGCACGGGCACATGCATTTTGTAGTTAACTGAGCAACCATCACTGCACTGTAAGTAGGCGGTCGACTGAGCAACTCTAATACAATATGGTATCGCCTTACAGTTGTAGGGCGATACCATATTGTCAAGTAGGGGTAAATATCAGTGCCAGGGGTGACGACATTTTATGCGTTTAACTTGCGAGTGTGCGTTCACACCATTGAATAATGTGCGTTATTTGCACGAGCTGCAGTTCTCAACTGCCCCTTCCGAACACGCACATTTTCGACTGGCCCTGCACTAGTCTTACTATAATTCCAGGAATCTCTGTCTGTCTGTCTGTCCGTCGATTATCTCCAGAACCGGGCACCGTATGAAGTTGAAAATCGGCGGGTATATTTTTCGGGACAACAGAATGTGCAGTGCAAAGTTTGAAGTTGTTTGGACCAGCGGTTCTCGAAAAAGCTGCAAAAAGCAGTATTTTTCTGAGGCAAACGTGGCAGTATATAGCTTAGAACATAACACCCGCACGCACTGCCGTTCCTTTCAATTGTTTACGTCATGTTTAAGCTAAAGCGCGCGTGCTCAATATGACGCAAACAATGCAAAAAGGATGGGCACGCGCACGTGCATTGCAGGGCGATACATTGTCCAGTATGGGTGAATACTAATGGATCAATGGGTGAATAGCACTGCATACCATGTTTTCGTATGTACACGGGCACATTATTTTTGCAATCGACTGAGCGACCATTGTAGGTGGTCGAACTTCAAACTTGGCAAAAATTTTGACGTAAGTGTGCGTTCAACCTGTGAAAACAACACCATTGAATCGCGTGCGTTGTTTGCACGAGCAGTTCTCCAAAACTCTGCAAGAATGCAACATATACCAGCGGCAAAGCAATTTGCGTTTCCCGAACATGCACATTTTAGACGGGCACTGCACTAGTACTGAGGATGTTTACGACGAAAGCGTAGATCTACGATTTATTTTCTTCGAACACTTCACCCACCGACATATTGACCTTTCCTAAACCAAGCATCTTTGTAATTCCGGACACAAGGAATTTGTAAACGAAATTTCAGCTTCCTCCATCAGGTAAAGATATGAAAACATTGTTGTAATTTGTTTCGCTACGGCAGCAGTTTCTGTTGAGTTTACGTCGTTATAGCTGTTAAGCTAAAAATAATATGGCCCATGATCATGAACACAAAAAGGTCTGGAAATATCGCCGGAAAAAGTCACAAAGTTGGAGCATTTTAACTGTTTATTTCGTTAAAAAGGTATTTATTAAGGCAGTGGATATTTTGCCGGAGACGGCAAACCTTCAGTAAACGTTAGTTTGCCGGATATGCACTGAACATGCGCAGTTACTGTTTTTTTGTACTTAAACATTTTCCGGTGATAAATTTTAGTCTGGCTCCATGCCTATATTATCGTAGTATTTTTGTATTAACAAGATGGGAATCAGACCATTTTATAATTTCGGACTTTATTTCCCTTTAAAAAAAATCCTCCAGAGCCACAAATCTGAAAAAGAAAAAGTAATACTCTGCAATAAAATGTTTGAGACATATTAAAATAATTAAAGAAGAATATTCTTATTTATTTGGGGATTAAAAAAAAAAACACTTAAAATTGTGGCGGGGTCAGGATTTGAATTCGGGACATTCCACTCACAAGAGCTATTGCTTAACCACTGCACCAACTGTGCTACACAACTATGATGGGAATTCAATACATGTTATAATTCAGCCCTATCTTAAAGAGTACAGAGCCCTCTGTTGATATGGATTGCCGCCGGCAAACCTTTAGTAAACGTTAGTTTGCCGGCGTTACCTCCGGCAAAATATACACTACCATTTATTAATGGGAATAACAGTGTGAGGATCCGGTCTTCACTGCGTGATAATGACCGGGTGTGGGGGTGACCGCTGTTAATGGACCTCGACTTCGTCTCGGTCCATTAACAGCGGTCACTCCCACACCCGGTCATTATCACGCAGTGAAGACCGGATCCTCACACTGTTATTCCCTTATTGTTAATTATGTGTGTCTGTGATATGATATGAAAAAAATAAACCATAAACCATAACCTTTCCAACCTCTGGCCACGCCATTGTATTCCATTGGAGGAATGACCTTGGTCTAACAATGCGCGCCATTGCCGAAAATCGGCGTTGCCACAGGGCATAATTAGGTGGCAGGTATCGTCACCGAACCATATTTATGTACATGTACTGCTATATAAACACAGACAGTTTGAATACGTGCATGCCGTTCTTCGAGCGTCGACCTAGGATCCTGGCTCTCTGCTAGCGTAATGAATGCGCGCGGCTATTGGTTACCAGCGATGCAACCAACCCCAGTAGGCCATGGTTCCAAATAGTCGACTAGCATAGTAAACCACCGTCGACTAGACAGAGTTCGGGCAAACGTTAGTTAACCATTGGTCAACTGTAGTCCTTGCGCGAACTTGGCCTAAGTCGTCTCGCTCGTTTATCCCTGCAAAATGAAAACTCCGTTTCGTACCTTCTTGTTGTTGGCGGCAGTCGTAATCGCGCTGACGGCCGGGATCGCATGGAAGCTGGACCTCGGTTTTGGTGCAGGTAACTCCTTTCAATATTGCTATTTTTTGCCTTCTGTGTTTCCATTTTGTGTTTCTGTTTTTGACTACATCATAGCACGGATCCTAAACACAAGGATTAACGACTCGGCCCAACTCATGGTTAGACGCATGATAACGACCTGTACTGGTGGCAAATACCATGAATATTTTCAGCAAAGACCACTGCGCGCAGTGGCTTTCAGATTTGCAAGGCTCTTCGCCCGATCTGGCCTCGAAGTCTGTCAAGCCAGCGAATTATATTTTTGAATATTCATGAGTCTACGTTTTTGGTCTTTATTATTGAATTCTGATAAGTGATAACTACATAACCATGGTAATGCCGAGCACAATATCTTAATGACAATGAAATGTCGCTTTTGTTTCATCGGTTCGGCATCCTATCTCTCTAAAACTTTTAATAAAAGCCTAATTAAAAAACGACATTTGGGTAAACGGTGTTCTCCTCGAATTTCGACGTTTATTTCCCCGGGTAAATACTTCATCTATGACGACAAAAACTGCACAATACCATCTGTTATATCCTGAAGTATTTATTTTTTAAAATAATTTGGAACAATTACATCTTAAATAAGAAGTAGTTTTACTTACAGTTTTATGAATATTTCCGTTTTAGATGTCGTGCAAAAACCCAACGCAGTGGCACATCTGGAAAATTCGCGATTACGCGCCAACGGGTATTAATGCCCGTTATCACGCGTTTAACAAATTAAGGCAAGTCCACTGAGTACATTTTGTACTAAAGCTCAGAACAGTCGTTTATCCTGGTGACTAGGTTCCGTGATCATAGACCTTTTTTTATGTAACATCGCAATAAAGGCAGGCAATGAGTACACCACCATCTTTTCCTCAAAAAACATTGGTTAAAGTGGTCAGAAATTGCCTCAGATCGCACCACAGAGCATCTAGAATCCAAAAAATTTTCGGGGCCCTTAAGCGGGCCCCGAACCCCACGCCGTAATTTTTTGACCCACTTTTTGGGGGGACCAAATTTTTTTTTTTGGCCCCCCTTAAAATTGTGTTCTGGATCCGCCCTTGTCATAGACGTCAGATATGTATGTCCGTATGTGTATGTAAATGTTATTGGGTGAAACAGTAGCACCTGTCCATTATTGTGACTTTCTGTTTTAATTGAGATGGAGTCAATTTTGCAACAAAAAAAAACGGGTATAAATACATCTGTTAGGTCAGTTTCTGTGTCGAGTTATTAAAGCAGATGGGCGCTTGATACGGTAAAAGAGTCACCAATGGCGGTGATGCACTTGGCGGGAACATGTCTAGTGAATGGAGGGGGGAAGCGTGTTCGGGTGGTTAACCATCCCTTTGTCGTGTGATCAATGTTATCATTCACATAACTTGCTTTTATCCCTTTTTTGGGGAGGGAGGCAAAATCGTAACTAGGTTTAAAAGATCGTATTGGTATTAAAAACCACATCAAATTATTCCGTCTGGCTAAAGGGTTGGAAACAAAATCTTTTTTTCGTTACGAAAATATTGTGTGTGTGTGGTTTTTTTTAACTATTTACACGAAATGTGTAATATGCACTGAGCTGAAACTTCAATAGGTTAGGTTTCCAACATTCCTCTTTGGAATCTGAGTGGTATTATTGTAAACGAACAAAGTGCATGACAAGAAAATGATCCAATATGCCTTGGAGTTTACTAAAACAAAGTCATATTACAAACTAGGCACCAGGCCTATTCATTGCTTCACGCATGTCTACTGTGTTGAATTTAGCACCCCAATCCCCTAGAAAAACACTTCGATACACCCGCCCCTCCACCTCGATGAAAAATCCTGGATCCGCATCTGCTAATGATTCACTATCCAATACAAACATTACGTTCGTGTTTTAGGGCAAACGCCCAATGAAAGTTATTTTATGATTGTGACCCCGTGGAAATAAATTTGCTTATTTTTTGTTGGCTATATCAGACAAAATTAACTGCCCTTTGTTTCTCTGTGATTTGCATTGTTTTGTGCAGTATATGTTGTTGATTTAATCTGAATACAAGTGCATTGAATGAACAAAACAGGAAAGAAGAAAAAACGCAGTTTAATAGAAGGAATCTATGGACGTTTCGATTGAAATACAATGTAAATGAAAATGTTGGGCAAATACCAATGGGCAATGTTCTTTGCCCAACATTGTTGTGAAGTTACATTATTGTTGGTTCATTTGAATAAAACGTGACCAACTAGTGGAAAGAAATTGCCAACGAGTGAATGCAGTTGGTATGTTGCCATCATTGGGCTACACATATACCAACCCATTTGACCAACTTTTTGAGTGTAATATAAGTTATAAGAGTAGTCAACAATAGCCCATTTATATTTCTATTAAAATACCTGTAAATGACATTAGTTATAGTGCCTGTATTAATGGTAAGTCATGTGCAATCTGGCCTTTTGGCCACAACACGTGGGTTTTTCAATATACAGACAATAACTCTAACGATTCGAGCTAAGCGTTCCACGGTAAGGCAGTACGGGGGAAACTTGCATGAGTAATACACCACCGTGTACGGATGAGAGCAGAGGGCGAATCGTAGGCAGTATTAAAAAAAAAATGTAATTTTATCTCCGGAAAAAGACGATTTGTGCCAAGAGTGTCGTATCCTTCAAACAGCCTGAATTTGTTGTTTTTCATAATAACTCGAAAAAATACTCCAAATGTTTTTGAGATATATAGCGGGCAGAGACCATCGTAAATGAAAAGGCAGCCACCGGAGAAGCACTAGATGGAACGGTCGCGCCATGGCAGGTGCACCCCGCCAACGGGACGGGACAAGAGGTTGATCGGGGCCCAGTGAGCAGGATTCCACAGCACAATACCGTTAAGCAAACATACGCAACGGCGGCAATTTCTTGTCAGCATTTAGGAAACAACTAGACAATTCGAAAAAGGGGGTAGAGGACGTGGCGTCGGTGATGTTCAAATATGCATGTACGTATTTGCGATACGCGTTTTTACGCCTATTCCTCGCAGTAATGTACTGTTGAATTTACGTGAAATGGTGTTACGCAGTAGAAAAATACATGTATTTATTTAAGTTACATTGGTATAAAAAAAGAGTAAATTCTTGGGGGACATTATACAATAATTGTTGCCTGTTGTGAAAGGGTCCATGGTGTTTTGGGCCTCGGGTGTACACAATACCCATGGACCCCAATCACTGCAGGCAACAATTGTTTATACCACGATTGCAACCGTGTTTAGTTGTGTGTTTCCGCCAGTTGCCGTGCAGTAATCGCGGAAGTATTTTTTTGAAAAGATCCGCGAGTACTGCACCGTATATATTCACACAGATTTCTTTTCATTGCACACGAGTGGCGAAGCCACTACAAGGTCATTTCTAACTTTAGGTGTTGAATTATTCGCCGCTCCGTGTAAGAATGCCGGTTAAAAAAATATAAAGCCTCGACGGCTTTGGCAAAAGGCTACGTCGCGGTAGGCCTACTGTTGGTGCAATACTTGCGGTTGACCTCTTATTACATGTACATTGTGTTGTAGTGACTGCCACGTTGGCTCCTTATACAGCGCCCACGCAAAATAATATACAGTATTGCATTCAGATGATTTCGAGCGGAACATTATTTTTGCTATAATTTGCATGACTAAAAGCTTACAGCTTGCAAGTTATAACACTGTCACACGGTTGCAAAAGAGCTAACCTGTGGGGTGCTGTGGTCCAATGGTTACGGTGTTCGACTAGTGTGACGTGGTACATGGGTTCGAATCCTGACCGTGGTACATGGGTTCGAATCCTGACCGTGGGAACATGGTGCTTGTGCTCTTGAGCAAGGCACTTTACCATTATTGCTTCGTCCTTCGGATGGGACGTAAAGCCGTAGGTCCTGTGTGTTGTGTAATGCACGTTAAAGGGCCCAGTAACACTTATCGCTAAGAGAAGGGGTTTGCCCCGGTTTTTCTGGCAGTGGCTGCAATATGCGCCGCAGCATCTTGTAAACCATTATAATGTGCTACATAATGGGTCTCATATTTCTCATAAACTTTATTTACCTTTCTTTAATAATAGACATATCTCCAGCGCCTTGAGTACCCAATAGTTGGTAGATACGTGCGCTATATAAGACTCCCATATTATTATTATTATTATTATTATTAACCTGTATGTGCCCGACGTCTTTGGAAATGTGGGTGTACGTTCGTGTAAGTTCGTTACCGTTTTAATGAACAACCACTACTATATATATTATGTTTATTTTGAAGAAAAGTATTTTCGAGATAATTGCAAAAGAAGTTCCTCATATTTTAAAACTTCAAGAAATACTACTTTGCAACAACTTTGTGCAGCAAGGAAACCATCACACGATTCTACGAGAGCTGAAGTTTTACATGAACCCGGTAATAAGACTTAATACAGAATTTAATAATGAAAATTAATTAGTAAAGATATGTGGCTCTTCGTGAAAACGCAAATTCAGGTTTCCGACATTTTGGCCCTTTCTGTTCAACGTGTATTTCCATAGGTGCGCGTGAGTACGCGCGCGCAGCTGAAAAATGTAACAAAGATATGTGGCTCTTCGCAAAAAACGCAAATCTCATTTGACCTACTTTTACGTATTTCCGTGCAATGGGTTTTCTACGCGTTCAAAGGGCCAAAATGTACGTGACTCTTCGTGAAAACGCAAAATGCATTTATCGAGATTTCTGCCCCTTGCAACATTAATGTAACTTAGAAACTTATGATGTTTTGCTTACAGAAACATGTCAAAATGGTAATAAGTACATTGTTTTAATGCGAAATATTGGAAAAAAATGAAGATCGAAACAAGAGCTTTGTCTGTTCGATGAACAGAACATAGGGCTTTTCCGTATTTCTTTTTTTGTGTGTCCATATGCAAGAACATACCGTAGTTACAGGACTAACTTCTCCACATATAGGACTTTAAAATATACACCTTTTAACGTATCGACGTCACATGTCCCGCGATGACGTCATCGTAACAACACTTGTCAATGCACATTTTTTTCATTGTGGTCTTGATGACAGAAAGTGTAAAATTGTGTAAGCTGAATAAAATCTTAGATAAGTTAAGAAAACCATAAAATATCAACCGATGACGTCATGGTTACATCATTTCAAATTTTGCATACTTGTGACATTATCTACCTATCCACACAGTTTCGTCATTCGTGGTGACGTCATTCCAGATTTTGGACACAATTTAGCTATCCACCAAGTTTCATGACGATTGGACCTTCCCTTATATGTGTTTTCAAATATGGCATTTTGATGACGTCATCGTGAAGTAACCCTTTTTTTCTAAATTTTGGGTATACACATATTACCTAACAAACATAACACAAAAAGAATTTTCAATGTTGCATCTTGCGTTCATGAGATATGGCTTAAAGCTCCAAAAATTCAAAAAAAAAAATAAATCGCACGATGACGTCATCGTGACGTCACCTCAATTTTTACCTATAACACATCCCGGTCTACAAACATACCGAGTTTCAACCCAATCGGACTTACAGTTCTGTAGATATTGACCTTCAAAATATGCACATTTGCGATGACGTCACGTGACCCATGATGACGTAATCACGACGTCACTCTTCGAGACACAACTTCACTATAGGGTCTTTACCTGAGACAAGTTTCATTGGAATAGGACTTTGTTTTAGGTCCAAAGTGTGTCACACCAAAAACGTGTACAAAGTCAATGGAATTTGGGGTGGACCCAAAAAGATCAAAAAGAAGAAAAAACTAGAGATCTATGTCTGTTTGCAACAGAACATAGGGCTTTTCCGCAATATGTTTTTTTTTTATCAGTAACACGTCCCTGACCTGAATTTTTTTTAATTTAGCATGTAGCGTCTGTGAGATATATTATCGTCAAAATGAAATACGTCCATATTAAATCAGACGTATCGGACTACGTTCATACGGAATTTTTATCAATTGGGACTGATAGTTTTCTCAATATTAGACTTTGAAAAATGACCCTTTATGATGATGTCACATGCCCTACGATGACGTTATCTTAACAACACTTGTCAATGCACATTTATGCATTGTGACCTTGGTTTGTACCAAGTTTGATGTCAATCAGGTGAAAGGTTGAATTTTGGAAGCGGAATGAAATTGTAAATATTTTAAAAATCAGACAAAATCAACCAATGACGTCATGGTGACGTCCTTTCGAATTTTGCATACTAGTACCATTATGTAGCTACATCCACCAAGTTTCACGACAATCGGACTTTCCCTTATGGGTGTTTTCAAAAATCGCAGTTCTGTAGATAAAGGACTTCAAAAATATAACAAGTAAATTTTTTGAAATCTGAAGCATTTACTCCTTTTTATTCATATGAAACGAAGTAAACGCCTATAGTGTAGCAAAAGCTAAAAGGTAACAAACAAATTATTTTCAGGCTTTAGCAAATGGTTTTTGGTAAAAGTGTTTGCTTAATTTTCATTCATACAGATGCGAGTAAATGCTTCAAAATTGGAAGTAAAAGCAAATACCATGTTTTATTCATACGAACATGGTATCAGTAATGAACTTTGTTAATATTAATTTTCGCGATTAAAATATAATAAATGCTGTAGTTTTTGTGCAGAATTATTTGCTTTATAATTTCAAGGTTGCTCCAACCCAGCCTTGTGAATGACAAGTGCATATTTGAAATCTACACCATTGACTCCTTTTTATTCATACGAAACAAAGTAAACGATAAATATATATTTGTTCTGGTAATGAAACCAAGGATTCCTCAAAAGTGCATGCCCCAGGCACTGTAGCTCGCAAACCCCGAAAAAAAAACGTGTAGAGAGAAGACAATGAGAAGAAATTACAGTTTTAGAGGTGGGAGGAAAACCCCAGAAGAATAGTCTGGGGAAATAGCAAATGGTTTTCAGTAAAAGCCTTTGATTAATTTTCATTCATACAGATGGCAGAAATGCATATGCCAGTTTTTATTCATACGAACCACCCTACGGTATTATTTGTACTTTTTCGCGATTAACATTAATAATGCAGTAGTTTTGCGCATAATTATGTGCGTTTATATTTTCAAGGTAGCCCCAACCCAACCTTGAAATATGACAAGTAAATATTTGAAATCTGAAGCATTTACTCCTTTTTATTCATAAGAAACGAAGTAAACGCTTATAGCGTAGCAAATCCACGGAATCAGGTAGGGACTGAAAACCCAATCCACGTGTAGACCATGGGTGCCGATGCACAGCGCATTGTGCGCGTAAAAAGCGTTGCGTTCGTCACGTTTGGCGCGCTTTTTTTGCATCTGTCCTCGAGCACGAGATCCCCCCCCCCCTGGTGCCGCTTTCCGTTTCGGTTACGATAGTTCTATTTTCTGCAAACTTATAAACGTGTAAAGCTTTACATTTTGCAGGCCATTTACTCAAGAGCAAATGGTTTTTAGTAAGAGCCTTTAATTAATTTTATTCATACAGGTGTGGCAGTCTGCAATAAATCGTACGGTCCCCCATGACGGACCACAGAGAATAATGATGATGAGATGGGAGTAATGCAAATGCCAGTTTTTATTCATGCGAACTACCGTACGGTATTATTTGTACTTTTTCGAGATTAACATTAATAAATGCAGTAATTTATGCGCAGAATTATGTGCGTTTATATTTTCAAGGTAGCCCCAACCCAACCTTGAAATATGACAAGTAAATATTTGAAATCCGAAGCATTTACTCCTTTTTATTCATAAGAAACGAAGTAAACGCTTATAGTGTAGCAAACCCACGGAATCAGGTAGGGACTGAAAACCCAATCCACATGTAGACCATGGGTGCCGATGCACAGCGCATTGTGCGCGTAAACAGCATTGCGTTCGTCACGTTTGGCGCTTTTTTTTTGGCTACACTTCAAGAGACTTCTCCTGCAGGAAAATCCAGCTAGGCGAGTATACCTAGCTATCTTACCCTGTTAAGCTGAAAATGTAGGAGGGAGACAGCTGGAGAACTTTTGACAGAGGTGAGGCAGATAGCATGAAGTAATTGTACCTGAACTTTGGCAGCGGCCGGAGTCCTTAGGGATTTGGCAAGAAACGTCGGTGTTCCAACAAACAGAACATCGAGTCATTTGCAGAACAATTTGAATGTATTTATTTCACGTTTTTGTTGTTGTGTGTGGTTTCATTGTTTCTGTGGTTTTGCTGTTGATGTTGTTGTTATCACCTAGGTGCCTGATATTAGCAATGATTTTTAAACCTCCAATCAGGATTATTACTTTTTCTCACCATCTCCCCCCGTAATTCATAAGATGTGAATAATTCAAAAGATGATACATGTTTTTGTTTTTCCTTGAAGATTTAAATGGGTAAAATTAATATCTGTTCTCTTAATGTCAGAAAGATAAATAATAACCTTTAAAGGCAGACAACTTTTTCTTTGGTTGAGAAAGAACAATTCTCGATTTTCTTTTTGCAAGAAACGCATAGCGAACTGAAACCAGCGAAAATCTGGACTAACGAGTGGGGACATACTAGTTTTCTTAGCCACGATAAATCTAACAAAGCAGGTGTTACTATTTTTTTTTTAAATGACTTGGATTATACTGTTAAGAAAGATTTGATTGGTTTCTCTGGGAGATTTATTATAGTTGATATCGAGGTTGATGGCGAGGTTTTTCCATTAGTTAATCTTTTTGCTTATAATGAAGACCGGCCTGATTTTTAGGTGTTGGGCCTCAGCCCAACACCTATTGTTATTGTAAGAATTTACTATTATTTTTTATTTTTTTATTCTTCAAGACACATTTCTTCTCCGGAACTGTTTGTCAACATGAAAAGTAATATGAACTTTAATTGTCAATACATGAATGCACAACCCACTGAAGATGTGCTTTTTTGCAATTACATCATTATGATGTCATCATGGGTCACGTGACGTCACTTCAAAAAATAATAAATTTAATCTTTGAAATTCAATATAAAATCAACCGTGAGAGACCGGAACTTGAATTTTGCGGGAATCGACATGATAATACATGCTCTTCAATTAATCTTGTGTGCGTAAAATCACATGACCCTTCCTTCCGGTCGAAACCGGAAGTGCCTATTAATTCAAAAGTGGAAAAATATATGAACTTGCTCTCAACGATGTTAGCCTGTGGGTGGGTTAATCTTTCCAAAACAATGATCGGTGACGCCATCAAGTGTTCGAGCGCCCTCTAGCGGCAGGTTAAAAAAGGTCCAAAACGCATTTTCAGTTGATGTCTGTGGCGAACTTTGCGGTATTCGCTTCAAAATTAATATACATGATGACCTTAATGCAGACAAGCCCTGTGCGCGAAAAAAAATTCATTACGTAATCACACCGAAGTTACAAAGAAAAGACTTGTTTTCTTTTGAAAATTGCTAAAAAAAACAACCGTCAAAGATATAATCAAGTTTTGTGCTTTAAATGGCGCTTTAATAATAGGTCTAAAACTCCAAGGTTTCGTTACAATACGTTAACTAGAAGATGCCCTGCAGTCCCCTTGAAATTTGAAGTTGAGCACGCCTACGCCTTGAAACGCTCATTTAATACCACGTACATTGTGTGTACAGCAAATGGGGATGATTGCGTACAAAAAGGAAAATTCCGAAAACAGTGTGCTATGATTTCGTACAAAAGGGAATTCCCCGTGCTCGCTTCTTGAGTGTCTGGTTTTACGACTTTTTACGACTGTTGTATGTTAACTATTGAGCTACATGTAACGGATGTTTGACTGACCAATTTATTTCCTTACCAGTGTTTTGTACACCTTTATACGACAACTTCTTAATGCAAGCACATTTTTGACTTCTGATGACGTCATATGATACTCAAAAATTGGGCTGGCAAAAGCGCCCAATTGGGTGCTTTTCTAAATTGGGCGCTTTTTTCTAAAAAAATATTTTGTATTGCGCTAATGGTGTGCGACCTTTACTTTTAGAGATATGAGCTATTTAATGGGTTTTGTAACGATTGTACTTGATAAGTTTACAGTACAGCAGCATACGTGCGTGCAGATCCTCACCTGACTCTTTTAAACTATCCCCTCTATAATTACTACACGCGCTATTTTTCAACCCTCAACCCTGAACACCAACAATCAACAATCAACAATCAACATCAACAATCAACAATCAACGTCAGCATCTACAATGGCCCAACACCGTGTGGTTGTTCCTACAACCTCTAGTGTATTTTTGTGTTTGTTAACTATTCTCCTATGCAAAAATATGCAAATTCTTCTCCGGAACTGTTTGTCAAAATGAAAACATATATGAACTTCAATTGTCAATAGATGAATGCACAAGCCACTGAAGATGTGCTTTTTTGCAATTACGTCATCATGATGTCATCATTGGTCACGTGACGTGACTTCCAAAAATAATAAATTTAATCTTTGAAATTCAGTATAAAATCAACCGTCAGAGACCGAAATTTGAATTTTGCGGGAATCTACATGATAATACACGATCTTCAATTTATCTTGTGCGTGTAAAATCACGTGACCCTTCCTTCCGGTCGAAACCGGAAGTGCCTAATAATTTAAAAGTGGAAAAAGATATGAACTTGCTTTTAACGATGTAAGTCTGTGGGTGGGTTGAACGTTTCAAAAAAATGATCGTACCGCTAGAGACCATATAAACAACGTTGGAGTCAGAATAAATAAATGTAACAAAAAAAGGGCGCTCTTTCATCCAACCGACTTTTTTTGGGGGGGGGGGAACGATTATTTCCATAATGCATTGCGAAATATAGGCATTGCGAAACAGGAAATAACTTGCATTACTTTTGTGGACTTTTTTCGCTACACAATTTTCGCTTACTTTTAGTCATGTTTGCGCACGTTTACATTTTGAATGATGACAAATATAGTATATGCCTACACGTTGCATCGTGGCTGTGTATAACAAACCAGGCAATTTGTGCACAAACCTTTGGGACTGTGCACCAGTTTAAACTTTTACACGATTCCTCCTCATTGCATAACGAATTTGAGCGATCGTCTTTTCTTCATGTTTGTACATTATTGCATGTGTATAACTTAACACTAAACATAGTTGTTAGTGTTACGCCCCAACTTAATTGACCATGCTCCCAGCTTTGGCTGGGATCGTCCGAACCGTGTGTTTCAGTTCAGTTGAGACACTTTCGATAGGATGAAACATGCAAAACTATAGTTAGGCGAGCTTGACGCTCCATGATAGCTGACAAAATTCTGCACACATTTCACGAGGCAAATGCAAGGTTCTCAGCTACTTCATCATTCAAGTTGAGGTCTCAATTCAATTTTTAAATGTAACTTTTCTTCAAAAAGCAAAATTATTAGATTTGAATCCTAAGACTATACTGGTACATGTCCAACTGTTTGAAGAGACTGACCCCATCAGTAGTCTGGGGGCATGCCTGATGGAGAAAATATGCCACAGAGATGAAAAACTACATGTTTCTTTTGACACAATTGATTGATGCAGTATTAAAACATGGCTGAAGGAAGCAGATGCTACAAATCTAGAACACATAAAGCAGATGATCCTTTTTTCTCGGAAAGTGTGCTTCATTTATTCAACCTTTCATTTTTCAAACTAACAACAAAACACAATATATTCTCATGCCAGATTAAATTCACAACGCTAACCACAACTTCATGAACAATTGTTGCGTTCTTGATGCAGTAATTAGTGTTACATTAGCTGCTGAATGGAAAACCTCACTTTTCGCGGTATTTTGCAATGCTCTTTATGTTGACGTAGGAATGTGACATTCATTGTACACACATGGAGTAAAAACTCGCAATTTTATTTCATAATCTGAGAGATCATTCGTGTAGGCACACCAAATTTTTGTAGACGTTTCAGTCGAACACTAATTAGTCGCTATTATTAGCCCATTATATAACCTTGTTTTCACTGTACTATATAATGTGTTTTTCTCGGCTGTGTGTGCCAATGCACCTTTAAAACCACGTGTACTACACAGGTCAGAAACTCATGATTTTATTTCTTTAAAGGAAACTACCATCTGCCAGACAATAATTACCATCATTTGTAGGATTTATTCTTTCCTTTTCCTTTGAGTATCCGAATCTAATCTTGGAGTGTTTTTCAAACAACGGTGTCTCGTCCCCCTTAATGCATTCAGAAGCCACAATTAATGACTAAAACGCCTTCCCCCATCCGATTTCTGGCTCCGCCCCGGCTGTAGCACATTGTAACTGAAAAGTAATTACCAGCGTCATTGCAATGTATCAAAATGTATTTTATTTTACAAAATGGCGTCCATGCAGTGAATGGAACGGACGAAGGTATCACAGGTACTGTGTATACACACCGTACTTAAACATCCGCCATTGAACTCCATGTATTTACATGTATAACCCTGCTACACCCTCCTAGCCTCTTTGTAGCAGACACGTCGTTCGCCAAACTTGTTTTTGCTTTGCTAAAATTCAACACTCGACACCAGCTTTAGGCGCATTGTGCTTGTGCAGCAACCTATGGCAAGCTTGTGATGTTGATCTTTTCTTATGGTCATTTGCATAATAAGTGCGTTGGAATTTCATAAAGGTGCGTTATCAAAGCCTCAAATCCAAGGCCACAGGCAGAGCTCTAGTTCATAGCTATACAGCAGTGGCTTGCAAGGACCTGTTTAAACCCTGTGAACCAATATTTTGTGTTTTTCTTGATCAATTTCGTTATTTCCTGTCATAAAGTCTGAATCAAAGTCCGAGTATACCAAGTGCGAGTCTGTGTGCCCTATATCTGAGTCTAGTCTGAGTAGGAGGTTGAGTTTTGATGGAGAGAAAAATATATATAGATGTCATGTGATTTGGCTTGTATTATGAACTCATGTTCAGACCCGAATGTTGTATCCTGATGTTATCTCAAAATCCATTAATTTACATCGTGAGCCCAACAGAAAATGTTGCAGCCTTTATTGACTAAATGTTCCATACAATTTGGGAAATAGGTTAAAAGTGTTCATGTGATTCCTCCTCATTGCATAAAGAATTGATCGAGTGATCATCTTGTCTTCATGTTCGTAGATTATTGCATGTGTATAAATAGCCGTTAATGTGACGCCCACACTTGACCATGCATGCTCTCAGCATTGTCTGGGACCGTCCAAACCATGTGTTCCAGTCCAGTTGAGACACTTTTTGGGCCCATATGGCCGTGAGTGCCGAAAACATAAAAAACTAAAGTTAGCCCAGCTTGACTCACTCTTAATAGCTGACAAAATTCTCCAAACATTTCACGAGGCAATTGCAAGATCCTCAGTGTTTCACCATTCAAGTTTGAGGTCTCAATTTTACTGTATTAAATGACACCTTTCTTCAAAAGTTTGCACCTGAAAAGCAAAATGATTAGATTTGAAACCTGAGACTAGACTGGTACACGTCCTACTGTTTGAAGAGACTGACCCCATCAGTGGTCTGGTGGCATGACTGATGGAGAAAATGTGCCACAGAGATTAGGAACTACACGTTAATGTTTATTTTGACACAGTTTATTGATGCCATATTAAAACCTGTCCGAAGTAAGAAGAATTGACAAATCTAGAACACATACGGCAAAAGACGATCTTTTATTTTCTCTCGGAAAGTATGCTTCATTTATTCAACCGTATTTTTCAAGTTTAACAACAGAACATAATACTTTTTCCATACCAGATTAAAACTCACAACGGTAGCCAGAGCTTTATAAACAATTATTGTGTTGTTGATGCAGTAATTAGTGCTACCATAGAAAGAATTCCATACAAGGCCACCACAAATCTGCTGAAGACACACTATTTTAGGAGTGCAAACATTCTTTGATAATACTATAACCTTTTCTCTCATGGCCCATAGACTTTGTGCATGAGGTCTTGAGTGGCGGCCTTGTATGGAATTCTTTCCGCTACCATAAGCTGCTGAATGGAAATCCTCACTTTTCGCACTATTTTGCAACACATTTAGAGATATTGACATGGGAATGTGACATTCAGTGTACACACACATGAAGTCAAAACTCACAAGTTTAAAGCATAATCTGAGAGATCATTCGTCTAGGCACACCACATTTTAGTAGAGGTTTCAGTCGAACACTAATTAGTCGCTATTATTAACCCATTATATAACCTTGTTTTCACTGCACTATATAATTTGCGGGACCACTGCCTCTTTAAAAGAGCGTGTACGTAGGTCGAAAACTCATGATTGTATTACCTTAAAAGAAACAACCATCTGCAAGAAAATAATAACCATCATTTGTAGGATTTATTCTTTCCTTTTCCTTTGAGTATCCGAATCTAAACTTGGAGTGATTTTCAAACAACGGTGTCTGTCCCCTTGATGCACTCTTTCAAAAAATTCAGACGCCACAATTAATGACTAAAATGTCTGCCCCCATCCGATTTGTGGCTTCGCCCCTGCTGTAGCACATTGTAACTAAAAAGTAATTACCAGCGTCATTGCAATGTATCAAAATGTATTTTATTTTACAAAATGGCGTCCATGCAGTGAATGGAACGGACGCAGGTATCACAGGTAGGCCTACTGTGTATTCCACCGTACTTAAACATCCGCCATTGAACTCCATGTATTTACATGTTTCACCCTGCTACCCACTCCTAGTGCCTTTGTTGCAGACACGTCGTTCGCCAAACTTGTTTTGCTTTGCTAAAATACACTATTCGACACCGGCTATAGGCGCATTATGCTTGTGCAGCAACCTATGGCAAGCTTGTGACGTTGATCTTTTCTTAAGGCAATTTGCATAATAACTGCGTTTGTATTCCATAAAGGTGCTTTATCAAAGCCCCAAACCGAAGGCCACAGGCAGAGTTCTAGTTCATAGCTATACAGCAGGTGGCTTGCAAGGATCCCATTTAAACCGTATGAACCAATATCTCCTTCTGTTTTCTTGATTAATTAAAATCAACTTCGTTGAGTCCCAGTCCTAATGTCTTTGTCGAAGTCCAAGTATACCAAGGACGAGTCTGTGTGTCCTATATCCGAGTCTCAATCTAAGTAGGAGGTTGAATTTTGATTGAGAAAAAAAAGTATGTTGATGTGATGTGATTTGCCATGCGCATGCCTGTATCGAGACCTCATATACAGACCCGAATGTTGTATCCAGAATCCAGATGCTATCATCTCAGACTCCATTGACTGATATCGTGAGCCCCATGGAAAATGTTGGAGCCATGTTTATCGAGAAATTGCTCCATTTAGTGGGAAATCTGGGTTTTGTTTTTTTTAGGTGTTGGGCCTTGAGCCATGGATTTAAACATGAGTTGATGTGTGTGGCATGACGTGAACACTCCTCCGAGTAAGACCAACCGACCAACTATGTAGGCAACTCGGGTAGGGACACATCATTTTGGGGAGCCCGCCCTAGGGGATTAAGATATCTATAAGCACTTATTCTATAATTGGTTCCTAAAAGGAGCGAAGGTCACTCTGCCTGAGGGATTTCAAGCATAACATTTGGTTGCTAAATTTAATCTGTCGGCCAACAAATTGTACTATCATAATGACGTACCTGAAATGTTAACTTGTTTTATATGTTGAAATGTGAAAATCCGTGAATAAATGGATGAGAACGATCTGTTACTGTTATGCTAGCATAAAACCGCAATTCACCAGAAAGTATAGTTCCAGAAATCAGTGTGGCTAACAGGATGTATTTCATGTAACCACAAGTTATTATCTTGCTGGGACTGTGGAGCAGGGAGGGGAGTTTGGTTTACTTAAGGGCTCCCCAGCCACTTTCTTAAGAGAGCCGGTTTCGTAATGCAAGGTAAGTTTGCGGTAATCCAGGGCCCAACACCGTGTGGTTGTTCCTACAACCTCTAGTTTTGACTTGATTTTTTTTTTAAATGTCAGAGTTTGATTGTGGGAATATCATTATGGGAGGAGACTTTATTGCGGTGAGGAATGTTATTTTTGATAAAACAATGGTAGGCCTTGTACTAATTTTAAAGTGTAGGATAAAATTTCGACTATCATGGATTCCCTGGAATTAATTGATGTTTGGAGAGAGAACAATCATGGTGTTCGACGTTTCAGTTGGAAATTAAACCATTCCCCGCCGATTTTTTGCAAATTGGATTTTTAATTTTATTTCTAACCATCTTTGGGGTCTTACTGATTTGACAGACATTATTCCCGGTTACAAAACAGATGACTCTTTGATTACTTTGTCTCTCACCAATGCTGATAACAAGAGGGGCAGGTTTTTTTGGAAATTGAACACCTCGCTATTGACAGAACAAGATTATATTTGTAATATTAAAAATACTATTAAGTACATTATAGAAGTCAACGCCTCGGCTAACCCTAGTACTTTATGGGAAGTAATTAAAAGTGAGATTAGGGGTGAAACGCTCAAGTATGCTTCCAGGAAGAAAAGTGCCCAGAAGCTGGGAATTTGTTCTCTTGAATCTGAATCAGGAGTTTAATTTTTTCTCCACATTATATCACTCTGATTCCACAGAGCAGTTCCAATTTGATGAGTTCCTTCCTAGCAATTTTGAGAATAAGTTGACCGAAGATGACCAGTTTGTGTGTGGTGGTTCTCTGGAAGCAAAAGAGTGTCTAGCTGCTCTTAAAGAAATGAGCAATAACAAGACCCCTGTACTGGTTGTGATGGCTTCCGAGCTGAATTTTATAGTCTTTTGGTCTGATATTAAGAATTATATGATTTCATCTTTCAACTTTTCTTTCAATTGTGGTCAAATGTCTGTAGATCAGAGGAGAGGGATAATAAATTTAATTCCGAAACCAGGTAAAAATCCTAGTGATTTGAAAAATTGGCGTCCTATCTCTCTCCTTAATGTTTATTATAAGATTTCTGCCAAAGCACTTGCAAACAGACTTAAGACTGTTCTTCCTAAAATTATTAATGATTATCAAACTGGTTTTATGAAAAATCGATATATTGACACCGTTAATTCACCTCCGAAAATGTTACTCCTGGTATGGTTCTTTTTTGGATTTTGAAAAAGCTTTCGATAGATTAGAATGGTCCTTTGTAGAAAAACGTTTGAAGTATTTGAATTTTGGGAAAGATTTCATGAAGTGGATCTCTACTCTCTATTGTAATAGTTCTAGTTGCATTATTAATAACGGTCATTGTTTCAGATTAATTTAATGTTACCAGTGGGGTTCGCCAAGGATGTCCATTGAGCCCATATTTATTTATTATTGCCGTTGAATTACTAGCGATTTGTATTAGCCATTCTAATGATATTGCAGGTATTCAAATTGAGGATGCAGAATTGAAAATTATTTCCTATGCCGATGATACTACTATTTTTTGGATGGGAGCAGAAAATCCATTGCTTGTACTTTTAAGATTCTTGACAGCTTTAAGTTGGCTCCTGGAGTTTTAATAAATCTGAGGCTATGAAACTTGGTCCATTGAGATTTTGCAAGGATATTCAACCGATTGGTTGAGGTCTCTCCTGGACTAATGGGCCAGTTCGATTTTTGGGTATATTCTTTACTCATGATGAAAAGGATTTATTTCTCCTGAATTTCGATGATCAGTTGAAAAAAAATCAGACTTTGTTTAATTTGTGGTCCAGGAGAGACCTGACTTCAGTTGGCAAGATCACTATCATTAAAAGCTTAGCCTTGTCGCAATTGACTTTTCTGTTGACTGTACTACCTAATCCTCCTCAGGAATTTATCTCTAAGGTGAACAAACTGGTTTACAAATTTATTTGGAATGGGAAGCCTGACCGAGTCAGCCGGAAAGTTGTTATTAATTAGTACAAGCATGGTGGTTTGAAAATGCTTGATCTAGACTCTTTCCAAAAGGGTCTTAGGTGTACTTGGATCAATAGACTTCTTGACAGCTCGAAAGAGGCAAAGTGGAAGCTTTTTGTCAATGGCGTTTTTAAACAGGCTGGTATTTACGACATAATTTGGAAATTGAATAATTCTCCTTCAGATTTCCCATTATATATTTTTAAAGACAGCTTCCTTAAAGATGTTGTCAGGGCTTGGCTAGAATTGCAAAAAGTAAAACCTTCCACCCATTTTTCGTCTGAAATTATTTGGTTCAATAGCAATGTTAAAATAAATGATTAATGTATTTTTTTTATCGTTCCTGGATGGTAGAAGGAGTTCTAAAAGTTAAAGATCTTTGCTCAGAAGATGGTAATATTTAAACTTTCCATGATTTTCAATTGAGGTATAACAATCTTAAGTGTTCTTTTATTAAGTATTATGGTCTGCTTAAAGCACTTCCAAGAGCTTGGAAACAGCTGGTTGGCTTTGACTTGACAAATGAGACTGAGTCTACTTCATTGTTGAGTGAGACTAATTCATTGTACATCAAATTCCTTAAAGTATTACCAAAGATTCCAAGCTGCAGTATTTTCAATATAAATTTATTCATTTTCTCATCCCAACAAATACTCTTTTTTTTAATTAAAAAGAAGGACTGTGACATGTGTTTCTTTTGTAATGAAGAGCGTGAGAATTTGCTACATCTCTTGTGGGATTGTGAAAAAATCCAGCTGTTCTGGAAGGATATTATTAGTTGGCTTAATTCTACCTCTCATTCTCCAGTGACTTTAAGTAGTAGAGATATTTGTTATGGTTAATTGCCGGAAAGGGATTGTCTTATCTCTTTTATTCTTGTTGTAGCGAAAAAGTTTATTTTTAATAATAAGTGTCAAGATGTGCCTCTCTTGTCGATAACTGCCTTTAAAAACTTAGGTTTTTTTGTATTTTCAAACAGAGAAAGCCATTGCTACAAGAAACGGGTCACTTGATAAACTACATAATAAATGGGCCATTTTTTTCAATAAGACCCTTTTTCAAATATTATCTGCTTTTGTAATGTTTAGGTAACTTGGGTGGTATTGTCTATTGTCTGGTCCATTGTTTTTGTGTTGTCTTGTCGGTCAGTCGTCTGTTTTTGAGTATTCCAGAAAATGGCTTTTGCTGATGTACTGATTACTTTTTTAGTTTTATAGTCAATCTGTTGTCTTTGTATGTTTTTATGTTGCATATTGAAATAAAAAAAAGAATTGACACGAACGTCTTTGACCACGAGAAACGGACTTCATATAAACAAGTATTCAACGAATCTGTGAAAGGGTTTCCGCATTGCTACGTGGAACTTACAATCTCATCTTCATCCTGGCTCGGCTATACTCTCCTGTCAGGGGAGTTGGCATTCTTTAATATTAGTATGGCTGGTCACTGTGAGTCACGCTGGCCAGGCAATGGCGCAACCACTGCGGGCGATCACTTCTTCATCTGGAGTGGCCAAAATGATAGGCGAGGCTTACACTGTGTTGCCCTGGCCATACCCAAGACCATTCGTTGAAGTCGCTTATCAGCTGGAATCCAAATAATGACCGGGGTAGGCTGCTCAATGACCGCTTTCTTCACCGTCACGGCAAGCTGACAGTAAAAGTAGCCCATGCACCATCCAATGTCGCAGATGAAATCATCAAAGACGCCTTCTTTGACCAACTGCATGCCCTTGCCCAACAAGCGCAACCACATGACATCATGGTAATTCTCAAAGATGCTAATACCACCACCTCTTCCGCCTCCCGTGACCCTTCCATGACCACCACTGTTACTAGCACAACCTTCATTGACTCAACCACCAATGACAATGGCTACCTTCTACTGCTCTTTTGTAGATCCAACAACCTCTGCATTGCCGAAACCTGGTTTTCCCGAAAGCAAATTCGCCACTGGACATGGTATAGCCCTGATGGTAGGACACGGAAGGCTATTGATTATCATTATCTCCCGCCTTTGGAGATCTCTTGATTATTACAAACTGTCATGTCTACAGGGGTGCACAGCTCGGCAACACAGATCACCGCCTGCTAGCTGCTCAGCTCACCCTGAAACTAAAGACTGACTTTTATGCCAAGCATCAGCCCTGCTTAGACTCATGTCGCTTCCTTGACCCTGAAATCAAGTCTGCGTTCTCCAGTGTTATGTCTAACTAATTCAGTGTCTTGACGGGGAAAAAAACTTCACCAACGGGCAGCACTGCAAATAAGAAGTCTGCAAGCACCACCCCTGTTTGCGCATAAAAGGTCAATGCTGCTTTGAAACTTCTGAAGAACGGTATAAGGCCCCTGGAATCTGCTCTATCACTGTAGAGATGCTGAAGGCTGATTGGGACTGTCTCATCCAGTGGCTCACACGGATCATCAACCAAGTATAGGTTCCTGTAGACTGGACAAGTGGAATAATCCTCACCTTCTTGAAGCATAAAGATGACCAGCTTGTCTGTAGTAGCCATAGGGGCATCACACTCTTGTCCATACCGTGCAAAATATCCACCTGTATTCTACTGACTAGAAAGCTCCCAGCAATCGGAAGCAAACGGCATCTTCTGCAGGCAGGTTCATGCCTGGCCGCTCCACTGCTGACCACTTCTCCGCCCTCCGTCTCATCATTGAGAAGGCCCGCGAGTTCCGTAAGGACCGCCACCTGGTTTTGTTTGCTTTCATCGATCTCAAAGCCGCCTTTGATATATAGTGGACCATGGTGCCTCGTCCTCTTCTCCAGAGGCTGTACTGCACTGGCGGGAGCTGTGTCCGTGTCAATGGTGAGACCAAGAAGAGGCGAGCAAGCTAGGCATAATGGTTAGCTGAGCGAAACCAAGCTCATGCATATACATGTAGGTGATGGACTCGATCTACCTCCACTGTTGATCGATGAGGAACCAGTTGAATTTGTTGACTCATCTGGGCTCGACCATTACAAACCCTGACAATTAGAAGACGGAAGTCGATAGGAGACGCAGCATGGCGGCTGGAGTAATGCAGGCCCTCAGTGGAGGCATCTATGGCGACACAGCTTCATCTAACGCCACAGTGCTACCTTCTACTGCTTGGTGCAGAGTCGTGGCCCCTTACCAAGACCCTAGCCAGCAGGATCAACGCCAAGGCTTTGACAGCAGAGCACTGAGGACAATCGAGATCATCCGGCGGTATGAACATATCCCAACACGGTAGTTCGAGAGCGGGCCCATCATAACCAGCGTTCTCTAGCATCGCTGGAAAGCTTCGACGAGTCCGCTGGCTTGGCCATGTCCTCCGCTTGCCACTGCAACATCCCACCCGTGCAATCCTGGATTTTTCCCTATATACCTGCCGGTTGGAGGCGACTTCGCGGAACTCCCGCACTCAGTGGTTGGATGTTCTTGATTGCGATCTGCAGCCGCTCGACTCCTTCCTGGCGGAGGCTGGGCTTCTCACTGCTCTACGCGCCGCACAAGTAGTGGTGCATAGCAAGAGGCATATTGATTGATTGATTGATTGATTGATACATTGACAAAAGCTATATTTGCTGATTAATAGTTCTTGTGAAGTCCAAGTTTCTATATAGCGCGGTTTTAAACAAAACTATCAAAATTTGGTGTTTTCAAAAGGCAAAAAATATTCATCAAAGGATTATTTGTGTAATAGTGTTAGGACATGGAGGTTAAAAATCACACAACCTTGTCATTACTGTAGAATAACAGTTAAAAAACATGTTTGCATTGAGATTTATGTCATAAGAATGGTATTTTAAAGAGAATTTGATAAATAGCAATGGAATATACAAAGGTCCCTGACCTTATCAGAGGTCAATGTAGGTCAGATATGAAATGTCCACAGTGGTTTAAAACCATATGTGACCCAGACATCAGTATATTCCAGGATTTTAAACAGTCAAATGTCCTAATAAAATAAAATACATCATGTTTGTTTACCCCCTCTGGGTACAGAACTAAAACTGGAGCTAAATTTCAAAAGGGCACTATTTATGAATGGCGCCCCTCTTGTGATTTTTTTTTAATGTTTATTACACGTAAGTTTTCAAGGTGATTACTTTGTTATTATTTTCAATAATATATATTCCAAATGTATCATTAATCTTACTATTATTTTCTGTTGTATTTTACCGTGGAAATTCGAAAATGGTGCTCTTGAGTGCAGCCGCCGGTATGTTCCTTCCTTCTAGCTAAGAAAAACTTGAATTCTTGAGACTTATTTTAACAGATAAAATAATATATTACATCAGCTTCATCTTCATCCCTTCTGACTATCTAATTCTCCCTACATTTTCTTAATCGAGGGTGGCGTATTTCCGAAAAGTCTTACAGAAAAGAAAAAAAAATTATCAGCTAATGATCTCAGTGTTTACATTTAAGTCATTGTCGATGCTTTACATCACAAATTATCAAAAAAGTCCTTGAAAGTATCTGGCTTCCCAGCGGAAAACACGTTTGGTTGGTTAAAATGGTGTTTAAATCTTTCATCTCTAATTCTATCTACATTCTCCATGTCTTCAATAATGGTTTACTGTAAATTCCTTCCGAAGTGCAAGCGACGACACCGAGTCCAGCATTTACGTTAAATCCCACCTGAGGACTGCTTACAAAGTTGACGATTGTAAAAATGTATCAGCGAACATATTCTGAGTGTCTTTTTTTTTTGGGGGGGATTCTTCATAATTTTGTTATATTAGCTGAAAGTGTACTAAACAAGCTACAAGATGATGTGGGTCTTAAACCACTGTGATGTCCCTACATTTACATATTTTTCATGGCATCAAAACCGAACGCTTAGACCTAGGTTATGAAAATGTCATGTTTTAAATATTAAATCTAATGAATAGCTAATACTAGGCTATACAATGGATATAAAGGTTATAGACCTAGTTTATGAAGGTGATGTGACCTCTTAAAGGCTAACAAAAGTCAGAATATAAAATTTCAACACATCTCATATTTTTTCAAGGCATGGAGACCTTACATTTAGACTTTGGTAATAAAGAAGAGGCATTTCAAAGAGTAAATCTGATTAATGGCTGGTAAGAGTGTATGAAAAGGTCGTTGACCTCTTAAAGGTCACCAAAGGTCAGATTATCTATGAGATGTCTCCACATCTAATAATGCTTTTCATGGGATGAGGACTATGCAAGGTTTCATGCCTTTATCAAAAAGTACACAATTTGGTCTACTAGGTTGCCTTTTGTATCAGTGTCCTTATCAATAATGAATAATTTGTCATTCTTTTGCTCTTTTCAGTGATGGACAGAAGCCTTCCACCATATGCACCAGATTTCATGAACGCCAATCGGGAATATGGGAAACAGTCTTTTCGTCCTCATCGAATCGTCATCATCGGTTCCGGACCTACAGCTCTGGGTGCCGCTAAAAGACTCTACGATCTCGGGCAAGGACAAAACAACAGCGTGATCACTATCCTGGAAGAACTAGGCAAACCAGGAGGCCTAGCCTCGTCTGTCAGGGATGATAAAGGCTTTCTCTGGGATGTCGGAGTTCATGTCGTATTCTCCCATTACAGCTACTTTGATCGAGTCCTGAACATGGCAGTACCCGAGTGGAACTACCGGCGCAGGGCGTCATTTGCCTTCATGAAAGGATCAGATGACACGAGGAGGTTCATTCCTTATCCAGTTCAGAACAACATTCACGTCATGGATAAAATTGATCAGCAGAAAAGCCTGAAAGGCTTAGAGGAGATTACCAAAAATCCCAGCAGCCGTAAACCCAAAAATTTCGACGAGTGGCTGCTGCAGAAATTTGGAGAGGGTCTCGCTGACGTCTTTATGAGGAAATACAACCGAAAAATCTGGACGGTTGACACCAAAGAAATGAACTCGGCCTGGGTTGGAGAGAGGGTTGCCGTACCAGACATTAAAGAGATTAAGACCAAGATTGCAGAGGTGGATCACGGAAAAAACGCCAAGGATTCCGAATGGGGACCGAACCGTTTCTTTCGTTTCCCAAAATATAATGGGACTGGCGGAATTTGGGAGTCAGTTGCGAGAATGCTTCCTAGCCACTGGTTCAGATTTCACGAAAAGGTAACTGCAATTGATATTGACCGAAAAATCATTACTGTCGAGGCTGGAACTGGCGTGAAGACATCACATTACTCGTTAGCATACGATACCCTTATATCGACAGCGCCCTTAGATACGTTTACATCATTATTGCAAAGCCACTATGTTTCTCTAGGGAAGATGCAAGAGCTAGCGTCACAGCTAGTGTACACGCACACTCACATCGTAGGCATCGGCCTCACCGGTCAGCTGCCAAGGATCCTCGCTGATAAATCTTGGGTGTATTTCCCGGATTTTGATTCTCCTTTCTACCGTGTGACAATGTTCTCCAATTATTCAGATGACCATGTACCAAAACCTGGAGCATACTGGTCGCTTATGTGCGAAATAGCCGAACCACAGAAAAGTTCCAATCCAGATTATTGGAGTAAGGAAAACCTGATAAAAGAATCCATTCAAGCCTTAGTCTTGTACGAGTTTATCACTGCTGATATGGTAGTCTCCAAGCACTACCGTCGCTTGGACCACGGATACCCCGTCCCTTCACTTAAAAGGGATACGATCCTTGACACGATACAACCTTGGCTGAAATCCAAAGACATCTACTCCCGTGGACGGTTCGGAGGTTGGAAATACGAGGTTGCCAATCAAGATCATTCCTTCATGCAAGGGGTCGAGGCCGTGGACAAGTTCCTTAGCAACGTTCCGGAGTTAACTTACCCGGATCCGAATCGGGCCAACTCCAAGAAAAACAGGGATCGTACCATACCTTTGGATTATGAATTCGTCATCGCACACTATAACGAAAATCTTAATTGGATGAAGCCTCACGCCAACCACACCCTCATCTACCATCAAGGGAACGACCTGGGTCCACCATTCCAGTTCTACGGTTGGGAGCGGCTGGAAAATGTTGGGCTCGAAGCTCACGCTTATCTTGTTCACATTACCACCTACTACGACCAACTCGCTAACGTCACTGTCTTTGCTCAGGGAGACAATATGCGAGGGAAATGCCACAAAGATATAACACGGTTTATCGATTCTGCAAAAAAAGGTGTCCCATGCATTTTAAAGGGATATAATCGCTCAACCTGGGGGAATCTCGCATTCTCTCCTCGTTATTTAGCTCATTTTAAGACGCACAAATTAGACAGAGCAAAAGGGACTTTAGGGCAGATGTACCAAGATCTGTACGGTAAGCCACATCCCAAAGGATTGCGGGAGTGCGGGAACGGCTGTTTTGGGGCTACCAAGCAAATGATCCTAAGACATCCAGTAGAATTCTATCAGAAGGCTCTAACCTATGTGAGCAAATCTCCAAACCCGGAAGAGGCTCACTATTTGGAGATATTGTGGTATCACTTCTTCGAACAAGTTAATGACAGTGTTATTAATTGACTCAAGTTGCTGACTCGGACTCGAGTCGGACTCGAGTTGCTATTTTTTTGACTCGACTTGACTTGACTTCGGAAAAATTACTTAAGACTTGACCTGACTTGAAAAAATATGACTTGAGACTTGACTTGCAGAAATTGGAATTGGGACTTGACTTGACTTGGAAAAAATGACTTGGTTACAACACTGGTTAATAAACCCACATAGACGTCCACGACGCAACTAAAAAAAAAAACGACGTAAAAAAAAAAAAAACAGCCTCTCTTCTCGTAGAATAACTAGCGTGAGCCTTAATTTAATTCCTCAAAGTCACAAGGTAAGGTTGAATGTTTACTAGTTGAAATTCAATTCAATTCAAAGCACATTTATTTCCTCTCCATGACAGAAATGAAAATATAATAAGTAATGAACCTTGAAAGCATAGTTTGTATCAGGCATGCCATTACACAAAAACAGGCGAATTAAAACAGAAAAATAATTACACACATCACATTGTATACTTCTAAAAGCAGTAAACAAAGTTTTGCTACGAGTAGGACCGCCGTGCATAAAAAAGTCCAAGGGCATAGACACATTACATATAAAATATATTACGTTACATAAGGTACAATTTAAGTTTGCGATAGAAATAGTATTTGACCTTGAACATCTAAGAGAGAATGGAAGATTATTCCATAATTTAGGTCCGGAGTACTTATACTTAATGTTATGTTGTATTGAAATACAGGTGTTCTATGTTGCAGTATGTGGAAATGTAAGTTATTATAGACACACGAGTGTTATAGTTATAGAAATTACAGTTAAGTACAAACATGTTTCAATAGGAAATGGGCAGTAAATTATTTCTATACTTGAACATCAATAGCGCTTGTTGGCATTTATTTAGGTTTGTAATGCTTAAATATTTTGTACTCGCATACATTTAATCTTGTTTTGATTATTATCAGTGGTTAAGATTGATTTGCCTTTGCTTGTGTAAAGTCTTGGAGTGATTAAGATGAATTTTCAGAATAAATATTAGTGCTACTAATTTAGCCGATTCCGTATCTTAGAACATAATTTAGGACGGCCTTTCTCTACATTTTTTTTTATATATTCCATATTAAGTGGAAACAAAACAAGCCCTTTTTTAAGTGACCAATGTGCATCTATAAACATCATCGGCTTTCCATTCTACAGTGTTGTAGTCATTACTAGTTCATTGTCCAAGTCCTGCAGTCTCACTTCTATGAAAGGTTTTGTGATGTACTCGGGCCTTGCCACTGCCTTTCTATTTATCAGCTGAGGACTTTGTGGACGAACATTTTGATTGCGTTCGATTACTTCCCCACGCTTACTCGTGCAAACGCGACAGCGTTCGATTTACCCCTCACGAGACTTCTCGCGCTTACTCGAGCCTCGCCCAAGTAACCGACTCGCCGAGCCGGTTACTTGGGTAAGTATCCCATAAGGCCATGCAATAAACATGGCTGCCAACGTGATGTCCGGCGGGCGCCTCAGGCCGTGTCCGAAATGGGTTTCCAGAGCTACGGCTACGTCTATTGTCAGCGCATCCCCGCGTATTTTCAGTGGGCGTGGACCTAGACCTAGCTATCTGCAAGGCAAAAAAAAAAAAAAATACTCGGTCTCTGGTCAATTGCAAATACTCTTCATGAGGGGGGGGGGGATGTGGTTTTACTTAGCAGTAGCCTGAAAACCAAAATGCTAGTCAAAACAGCGGGGCTTCTCAAACTATTTGGTAATGAGCCCTGTTGGCGAGTCAACAATTATTGTGATTTGGCAAAAATGAGGAAGAAAAGAAATCATTACATTCCTGTATAAATTGGTGTACAGTTAACGGCAGGCGCGGTTCTAGAGCCAGCATTTTTTTTGTGGGGTGGGGGGGGGGGGGCTAGCAAGGTGGATCCAGATTTTTTTCAGGGAGGCGTGCTGAAATGTAGACCGGTTATTTTCTCCGGACACTTAGGCCTCTGAAAATCAATACGTTGGGCCGGGGGGAGGGGGTTGGGGAGCTCGTGCCATATTTTCAATGGGGAGCGCTGATAAAATACTACAATCAGGCACACTATATTGTACGAATGCATCCATCGCATTTTTTTTTGGCCTAATCGCGCATTAAACCATGAAAACGTCTAGCCCCTAGACAAGCTCGAGTATGTTGCGGGTGAATGCACTGAATAAACAATGAAATAATTGACCGAAGCCACCTGTGCCCCGCGCGCTATCGCTTTTGCAATGATTGACGGGAATGGGACCGTTGGTGAAATCCCCGATATTTCCCATAAGTAATAAATATCAAAGTATGCCCTTACTATAGTTGTTATTGCTTTATAAGACGTGTTATTTTTTCATAACGGTACCACCACATATAAATGATGTTCCTTTCAATTGCATCTTTAGATCATACTCTTATACTAATTAAATACGCGGATATCAAGACAAATCCATAGGGATATGAATAGGGGTTGAAGGATGTAAAGTATTATGATAAAAGCATTCTCAACGTGATCACAGAACACTGTTTTGCATTTTTGTAATTGACGGAGAGTATACGTCAAGAAATTAATAAGTCTAATTAATTTAACAGACTTCTTTTCTAGTGAAACAGCGCTCAATATCATGAACATGAATTGTGCAAGATGAGTGAATTAAAACAGAGAGCACTGATTTATGATAAAACTCACTACAAGGTAGAAACAGATTAAGTGACATTAAACAGCCGTCAGATTGAAACTCCCTCATAACTGGTTGCTTAAGTGTAGGGCTTGGCAAGGACTTCGTACTTTTCAAGATGCATGATTCACTTTGCGAAGGAGGACGGTTCAACAATGATATTAAGAAGATTCAAGGTCAAACGTTCACAATGCGAAGGTACATGGTTCATATTGCGAAGAAGCAAGGTGCATCGATGACATAATCAAGCATGATCAATGGTGTATATTAAGAAGATCAAACGTGAACATTAAACAGATGGAACATTCACATTAAGCAGGAACTACTTCCACAATGCGATATTAAGGTACGTGCAACGTGCATATTGCGAACGTACAACGTCAACATTAAGGAGTTACAAGGTTCATATTAAGAAGGTCAATATTAAAATGTCGTTCCAGGGCCACCGTACAAACCTGATGAAATCCGTTCTGTGTTGACATGCGTAATGTCAACTACGCAATCATAAGGGAACGTCACATCACCGCTTCAGTCGATGACATCATCATCGCACTCAATCCGGTTCGTAAGTGTGACGTCATCTCAACTTACTGTACATGGTGTAGCATAGCACCAATGGAACCGGAAGTTAACACAACTTGAGTGTTTAGCCAATGGGCGCTCGTAATCAGTGGTGCGTGCGCGTGTTCCTCCATGGTATGACGAAGTCACTTACGAACCGGATGGTGCAACAACCTTCAGTAAACTAGATGTGAACTCAGGCTATCATCAAGTCGAGCTCGACTGACCCCGGGTCACGTCAGTACACGGTCTTCTCAATCCACGTTGGTTTATTCAGATACAAGCGTCTGAACGTTTGCCTATCATCTGCTAGCTGCTGAGATCTTCCAGCACGCCATTCAAGCAACCCTTCCTGATTTACAAGGTGTTATCAACATCAGTGATGACATTCTTGTAATTGGCAGGAAGAACACGACACTCGTCATAAGGCCTGCCTTCAACGCCTGCGTGAGGCCAATCTCACCCTGAATCGCGACAAGTGCAAATTCAACGTTCAACAGGTCAATTACTTCGGATACATGTTCTCCGCCAGTGGAATTACTCCTGACCCTCAAAAAATCAGAGCAATTCATTCCGTCACAGAGCCTCAGAATGTTTCCGAGCTACGCACGCGCAGCTTCCTCGGTATCGTAAACTACTGTGGTCGCTTCACACCTGACCTCGCGATCATATCATCTCCCCTACGCGACCTGACCAAAACTGCCAGTCCATCGGAATGGGCTACTGCACAGTCCGGTGCATTCGCTCTCATCAAGCAACGCAAAACTGAATGCTGCACTATGGCATACTTCAATCCCACTTACACAACTGAACCACTCGTCGACGCTAGTCCAGTGGGATTAGGTGCCATGCTCACACAACGCGACTCGCGCAACGACACATCTGTTGTAGCTCTCGCCAGCAGATCGCCCAGTTGAACAAAGGTACTTACAAACTGAACGCGAGGCGCTTTCCACAACGTGGGGAGTCACCCACTTTCAACTGTACCTGTATGGTGGTCCATTTGAGGTCATCACGGACCACAAGTCCTTAGTGACATTGTTCAATAGCTGCACCTCCAAGCCTCCTCTCCGTCTTGAGCGTTGGATTTTGAAACACCAGGCATATAACTATTCAGTTGTGTATCGTCCCGGCAAACACAACACGGCTTACTATGTGTCCAGACACCCGCAGAGAGTGAGGCAGTCACCTTCAAGTGAACAACCAATCGCTGAAGCACACGTCAACTTCATTGCAAATCACTTAGTGTCGAAACATGCCACACGCACTGAAATCGCTCATGAAACTACCCGCGGCGATCCAACCCTCCAACTCTGCATGACAGCTGTTGAACTCGGTAACTGGGATGAACTCCTCGCTAACGCAGACAAACAGCTGAAAACCGAGCTGATCAGTTTCCACAATGTACGTGACGAACTCACAGTGATTCGAGATCGCAAACTCCTCATGTCTGACCATCGCCTTGTCATACCTCAAGCACTCCGTAAGCGAATTGTCGATATATCGCGCAAAAATGTCTGGTTTCCGTCCATCGATCGCATAGCTGAGGCAACCATCCGGGAATGTCTCCCCTGCCAAGCAAACACAATCGAACACACCAAAGTACCACTCGAGATGTCACGTACCCCTCCCAACTAGAGCATGGTCAGAAATCAGTACATGTATTGATTGTGCTGGTCTCTGGAGAACATTTGCTTGTTGTCACAGATGACTATTCACGCTTCACAGAGGTAGAAATCGTGTCGTCAACATCAGCCCAGCAGGTGATCCCCAAGCTTGATCGCATCTTCTCAAGTTTCGGTGTCCCAAACATCGTCCGCACAGACAGTGGTCCGCCCTTCAATAGTCGTGAATTTTCCAACTTCCCCAATATCTTGGATTCGACCATCGCAGAGTTATTCTCAAGTTTCGGTGTCCCAAACATCGTCCGCACAGAGAATGGTCCGCCCTTCAATAGTCGTGAATTTTCCAACTTCGCCCAATATATAGAATTCGACCATCGCAGAGTTATCCCTCGTTGCTCCCAAGCAAACGGTGAAGTCGAACGGTTCATGAAAACTCTCCAAAAAGCATATCGCTCTGCATTCACAGAAAAAAACCATGGAAACAGGAACTGTACAAATTCCTTCGCAACTATCGTGCTACACCTTATTCGACAACCGGTGTTTCACCTGCCAAACTTCTTTTCAGCAGATCATTCCAAACACGCGAATTACCCGAACCAGAGTTCACTCCATTGCCACAACACGCACCTGTCCAAGACCGCGACCAATGTAAGAAGTCCCAGATGAAAACCTATGCGAACAATCGCGGTACTACTCGAGTCAAAGACATTGACATTGGTGACCATGATCTCGTCCGTCGTCAAATACATGTTACCTTACATCCCGCAGCCCTACACCGTGACGAGTAAGCATGGGTCCCTAATCACAGCTCAACACAACACGCACACAATCACACGCAACTCATCCGACTTCAAGAAATACACAGGCCCGATACCACAACACCCCGACAGTGACGATGAAAGCGACATTGTCACCCCTTCCCAGGATACACCACCCCAGCCAAACCAGCCAAACCAGCCCCAACGTCGCAATCTACCCCGCCATCGTCAGCCACCCCCACACCTACTCTTACAGCATGAACAGAACTAACAAAGTCTTATACTGAGATCCTGGCTTCAAATATTTTTTGACACAATTTGAATTTATTGTCACACACTCTCTATACATTTTGGCTTTATTGTTTTCATTCTATTTTGAATCATGTTAAATTTATGCAAAGTAGTTGCTCAGTTCACATTAATCCTCACACTTAAAAAAAGGAGGAAAGAAAAATATCCTAAATGTGTTTTTCTTTTGTTAAAATGCTTGTTTTGCAAAATTTGAAATAGTTGATTAAGATTGAGAGGAAACAATCTCCCTCCTAATGTTTTTAATTAGTTTGGTTCTATAACAGTTGACACAAAACGACAAAACTAAAGAACGGCTCTGGCACAGGAAGTATTGCATGTGACAAAACCCATACTTTCTCATTTTAATGTTTTTTTTTTAAATATAAACACACATGTTTCAAATATGGCCCAATTATACCATTGCAAGGCTTTAATTGCATTGTTGGACTTTTCGCGAGCAAGCTGAAAAGGGTTGTAATATTGTATCATAGGCATATGTACCTGATGACATGTACCATGATATGCACCATGCATATGTACCTGATGACATCATGGGTCACGGATTGACCTCCATTCAATAATTGTTGAATACACTTGCAGTCAACCGAGATGTGTGTGGGTGACCACAAATTCGTATCCTTGTGGAGACTCACACACAATACGGAACAAAACATTGTAAAGATCGCCACAGGGCAATTTCTATAGATGAATAGGTCTCCACAAGTTTTTCACGAAATAGATATATGGGTTTTACTCAAAAACTAGGAATTTCCAATGTGGGTTGATTTGTCGCAAATGGAAGAGTTTTTAGAAAAGGGATATTAATTCCAAACTTCAGCCAAGGAAACTAATTCTGGTAAAGAAAAGAGCATTTTGAAAATTCACTTTCAAAATTGAACACTTTACCACACGAGAACAAAGAAATGTCTCCACAAGTATACAAATTTTGGAGATAGTGTGTGTGTGTGTTTCCATTTATCCCCAAACATTAGATACTACGTCTGAGGCTCTGGCGCAATATGTATAGTTTTGGGCTCGGAAAGGGCTGTGTCTCAGGCATACCGAGTCTCTAGGTATAACTGAGCAATATTCGTCTGTTCATTTACATCAGTAGTCTTCCATATACCCATCAACCTGGTCCGATGAAGTGAATGGTCCTTACAATTTATCTTTGAGTTCATCCTTGAGTTCATTCCACTACATATTACTTCTGGTATAGTAAATTTGTTACACCTGAGTATTCTCAAAAGGACATGGCTATCTTCACTTGATAAAAATTAACAGCTTTAGCTTTGACCATAATTATGTTGACTTAATTGGGCTGGTGAAGCATAATTTTTTATCCACCTCATATTATCTATGCACCTGTTATCAAATGTTTCCAATCAATTAATGTTTCATTCAATGTTTGAGTAATCATTGAATTGCAAAATCTGTTACTTTTATTTTCTTAAAAGCGTAAACTTTGTCAACAGAATGTGATCAGCTGATCTCCTGCGTGGCACAAATGGTCTTTAATATGTATAGTCTGGTACCTCAGTTACAATTTGCCTTTCTTAAGTACATTATAAGTCAGGAAAAATGTCAGCTCAGCTTACCATATAGAGCGCCCATCACCAAAAACTTGTAAAGGTGGGTAAGGTTAAACTTTGTTTTGTTTTTAAATATTTGATTGTTGTTTCTAGTAGGCTACTACATATTTATTTTGAAGTGGGCAGAATATTAAAAAAGTGAACAAAAGTGAAATAGTACCCACCCCTAATGTTAAAACGGAATGATAGTTGCTTGCATGGGCGTCGCCAGAATTTTTTTCCAGAAGGGGGCAAAACATATTTTTCCCAAAAAAATTCCTGTATTTCTCAACATATTCTCGATTTCTCAGTTTTAGAGGGTGGCAGGGACATTTTGCCGCCGCCCCCAACTCATTAAATTTACACCACTATGACTTTGCGCCTAAGGTACAACTGAAACTGATCTATGCCATCAGAAATGATGCATGTTTTAGAAAAGAAACATTTTTATTGCTATCCATTTGAATGCCTTTTGAAGCTTTTGAGCTAATTGAGCATTGAATGTTACACACAGGCATTTAAATACAAATGAATGCGCTTTGAATGATTTGAGTCAAGACTGAAACATTATTTTTAAGTGTCAGATTTTGTGTTTTGAATATAAGAAACAAGTCAACTCCCCCCCCCAAAAAAAATAATGATAATAATAATAATGAAGTGGACCAGCTTCCACGTCAATTAAGGGGGAATGAAGGAGGAACGGTCCTCTATTTAAAGTGGACGAGTGTTCTAACAGAATATACAATTATGATGATATGACGACTATGATTTACTTACTACAATACATTTATTCTTACATTACAACACTTCAAGCATTCAAGCCTGTGTGCACAATACAATGTCAAAATAAATACAAAGTGTGTGTCAAAGTTCAACACATGTCTGTATAGGTATATACGCTACACATCAAAGAACAAACCTAAAATGCAACGAATCATGTCTCAACTCTCATCCCGAAAAAACACAATTTCCCTCACAAAATGAAGATAAAACAGAGCAATACTCACAGGGAATCTTCTATGAAATTAACCTACCACAGTGATATATCTCAGGAGCATGGCAGGAGCCATGCTCCCTACAAAAACGAGAGAATTTTCCAGAAAAAATATATGTTGGTCTTCTCTGTTCGAAGCCCACAGGAGAAAACTTGTTACAAGTTGCCTAGCTTTGCGCGGGAAGCACAAAGGTCATGATATGCAAATCACTCGCGAAACTTTTGAACGAATAACTGGGTCTCCCTACAATAATAATTTCGGTGGCAATTTGTTTTTATCTTAGGGGTTCCAGGTCTTGTACAGGCATTATGTTTTTTACCTGGATCCCTCGTATCATTTCTGTCATTCTTTATACATATTATTGTTAATTATGTGTGTAGCTGATATGATATGAAAAAAAAATAAACCATCAACCATAAACCGTTAACCTTGCCTAATATCTCCAGCCTCTGGCTACGTCATTGTATTCCATTGAAGGCATGACCGTGTTCTAACAATGGATTAGCTCCATTGCCCAGAATAGGCTTTGCCACAGTGCATATTTAGGTGGCATGTATCGTCACCGAACCATATTTATGTAGATGTACTGCTAAATAAACACAGACAGTTTAAATACGTGCATGCCGTTCTTCGAGCGTCGACCTAAAGTCGTCTCGTTCGTTTATCTCTGCAAAATGAAAACTCCGTTTCGTACCTTCGTGTTGTTGGCGGCAGTCGTAATCGCGCTGACGGCCGGGCTCGCATGGAAGCTGGACCTCGGTTTTGGTTCAGGTAACTCCTTTTAATATTGCTATTATTTGCCCTCTGTGTTTCCATTTTGTGATTCTGTTTTTACTTTATCATAGACGTCAGATATGTATGTCCGTATGAGTATGTAAATGTTATTGGGTAATGGGTGAAACAGTAGCACGTACCTGTCCATAATTGTGACTTTCTGTTTTAATTGTGATGGAGTCAATTTTGTTAAACAACAACGGGTATAAATACATCTGTTAAGTCAGTTTCTGTTTCGAGTTATTAAAGCAGATGGGCGCTTGATACGGTAAAAGAGTCATGCACCAATGGCGGTGATGCACTTGGCGGGAACATGTCTAGTGCATGGAGGGGGGAGGCGTGTTCGGGTGGTTAACCATCCCTTTGTCGTGTGATCAATGTTATCATTCACATAACTTGCTTTTATCCCTTTTTGGGGAGGGAGGCAAAATCGTAACTAGGTTTAAAGATCGTATTGATATTAAAAACTACATCAAATTATTCCGTCTGGCTAAAGGGTTGGAAACAAAATCTTTTTTTCGTTACGAAAATATTGTGTGTGTGTTTTTTTTTTAACTATTTACACGAAATGTGTAATATGCACTGAGCTGAAACTTCAATAGGTTAGGTTTCCAACATTCCTCTTTGGAATCTGAGTGGTATTATTGTAAACGAACAAAGTGCATGACAAGAAAATGATCCTATATGCCTTGGAGTTTACTAAAACAAAGTCATATTACAAACTAGGCACCAGGCCTATTCATTGCTTCACGCATGTCTACTGTACGGTGTTGAATTTAGCACCCCCTTAGAAAAACACTTTGATACACCTTACAGAAATCTCCCATGTAATTCCTATGGGAAATTTTCCCATGGGACCCCATGGGAATTGCATGATGAATTGGACACCATGTAGCATGGGAGTTTTCCCATTGGCTTTTTCCCATGTATGGTTTTCCCTTCATTTCTCAAAAGATGTATTGCTCCATGGTATTTTTCAATAACAACTTCCTTAATACATTTTAACCCTGTGTGTTAGGGGCCATTCAGAATTTTCAATGTTTTAAAATTTCGACTTTTTTTCCAAATTATTTTGACCCACCCCTAATTTCGATTAATAAAAAACTGAACATGTACATGTACATGTACATGCACTTGCATGTACATGTACATGTACTTGAACACCATCTACATGTGTGTCTAGTTCAGTGACGGCGTGAAGTTGTCGGTCTTCCTCTTTTATGTGATAAAATATGTGACACCTCACCAAGTATCTTTTAACGAAATTCAATCAGAATATTTATCAATTTTTAAAAAAAATTTTAGTTGTTGTGTTACTTGTTGGTGTCCCTGCCACACTGTACGATGGTGTAGCCGTGCGTTATGCACGTGGATTGTTTACTTTCGTTTTGACGGGGACTTTACTGAATAGAGTCTGGTGACTGTACATAGAAATTTCTTTGAATAAAAGTCGAATCGTTCATTCATGTGCACTTGTTATGCAAAGCAGGGGCAGTGGTTCAAGGATATCTATGTCGACTTGCAGAAAGTGTGCAAGAACGCGACTTGAATGCTTTGTTGTGTTCACAATACAACGACGCTGTTTAGTTATTTCAATGTGTGACACAGTGAGAAATTTTGGAATCATAATGGCGTCAGCGATACTTGCTGGGGAGGTCTTGCGTACGACTTTCTGTACTTTGGTACTCTTGTTTCCAGGACAATTGTGTGTAGGGTAACCCGACGTACCCAGATTTTTAAAGACGAAATTGCCAACCTCAAACTTGTTAGTGCCATATTTGGCAACTATATGTGCGTTATTAGTTTAATTAAACAAATGAACAGGTTAATTAAACATAGTACCATTGAAGGTACCTAAAAGTAAACATAACAGCATAGAAGACCGACAGACGAACATGAAATATTACAAAATAAACATACTTGTCTGGATAATTTTTTAGGGCGTTACCGGCAAGTTAACACAAACTTGGTGTCAAATAGATCATGGGAGTTACTTTCCTTTGACTTTTCATACAAGTTTACATAAACTTTAACTGTATGACCTGCAGTGGCGTAGCCACGGGGGGTGGGGGGCGACAGCTCCCCCCCCCCCACATGAAACCTTGTCGCCCCCCCCCCCACGTCGCCTCCCCCACTGAGATCTTGAGTTTCTTTGAGGGGACGAAGTTGGAAAAGAAACACGCATCGCGATATCGGAACGTTTGCGCGTAGTTCAGGCAAGTCAAAAGATCTATCTTTCGTTGTTTTTTAAATCTTTTTTCCATGGTAATTGAATTTCGATTTTCAATTATTTTGCTTGACCCTCCACCCACAATTTGGAAAAAAGATCGAAATTTTAAAACATTGAAAATTCTGAATGGCCCCTTAGGTGCTATTCAACGAATAGGTCAAGCACTCCGATAGGGGTTGTTTCACGTAATAGGAGTGGCCTATGCAATCTATGACCAATGTCCACATTATTGCTCCCATACCACTTGTCAAGTTGTACCATATTATCACAGTATTCCCAATTTATTTTCTCATAAATGTTTCCAACCATAATAACATGTGAATCAATATTATCCACACATGGATGACACATTTTCCACATAAAAAAATACTGTATGCATCATTTAACCTCACTTATCAACAGAAAAATTCAAAAATGTGCAATTACAACACTCGTTATTGTAAGCGATTCTCACAAAAATGTCCCATGGTGGTCCCATGGTGGTCCCATGGTGTCCCGTGGTGTTTCCATGGTGTCCCATGGCGTTTATCCCATTGTGTTCAATTGGTGAACATCCACAGAAGTTTCCCATGGTCAGCTTAACAAATAGAATTCTTGATAACCTCTATGACCACAAGGGAAATATTTTTAATTGAATTCAAATTTACAGCTAGGCGAATAAGTAATTATATCAAAGAAAGGTTTGCTTATAACTTGGGAGTGCAATTGGGTCTATGATGGTATTCCATGGCACATGCATGTTCTCCATTTTAACCCGGCAGTGTCCCCGTGCTGCCTTTTAAATCTCCATGGTGTTCCCATTGTGTCATAATTTATATCACTCACATTATGGTGTTCCCATGGCGTCCGAATCCTCATGGTGTACCCATGTGTCTAAAATCCCCATGATGTTCCCATGGTGTTCAGTAAATCCCCATGGTGTTCCCATGGTGACATACAATCCCAATGGTGTTCCCATGGTGTCCATAAAATCACCATGGTGTTCCCATGGTGTCCATAAAATCGCCATGGGGCTCCCATGGTGTTCCCATGGTGTCCATAAATTCCCATGGTGTTCCCATGGTGTTCATTAATTCCACATTGGGTTCCCATGATGTCCATAAAATCCCCATGGTGCTCCCATGGTGTTCCGATGGTGTTCCCATGGAGCTCGTAAAATCCCCATGGTGTTCCCATGTTGTCCATGCAATCTCCATGGTGTTCCCATGGGTTTCCCATGATGAGCATAAAATCTCCCAGGGTGATCATTTTAACTTACATGGTGTTCTTGATGACCCCATGGATTTCCCATGGAACCCCATGGGAATCCCATGGGATGCTCATGGGACATTTCTGTAAGCCACCTCGATGAAAAATCCTGGATTCGCATCTGCTAATGATTCACTATTCAATACAACCTTATTTATAATTTACAATCTGGATTCAGAAGTTCCTATTCAACTGACACTTGCTTGATTCATCTAACTGATCACATTCGATCTCAAATGGCCAAAGGTAATTATACAGGTATGGTGTTATTGGATTTACAGAAGGCTTTTGACACTGTACACCATGTGATCTTATGTAAAAGTTACAAGCTATGGGTATTTATTCGGATTCTATTCATTGGTTTCAATCATATATTTCTAATAGACAGCAAGTTGTCAGTGTCAACCAGGTTGAATCTCAACCAATGGGTATAACATGTGGTGTTCCACAGGGCAGTGTATTAGGGCCAGTGTGTTGATTTTATCTGAATACAAGTGCATTGAATGAACAAAACAGGAAAGAAAGAAAAACGCAGTTTAATAGAAGGAATCTGTGGACGTTTCGATTGAAATACAATGTAAATGAAAATGTTGGGCCAAACATCAATGGGCAATGTTCTTTGCCCAACATTGTTGTGAAGTTTTATTATTGTTGGTTCATTTGAATAAAACGTGACCAACTAGTGGAAAGAAATTGCCAACGAGTGAATGCAGTTGGTATTTTGCCATCATTGGGCTACACATATACTAACCCATTTGACCAACTTTTTGAGTGTAATATAAGTTATAAGAGTAGTCAACAATAGCCCATTTATATTTCTATTAAAATACCTGTAAATGACATTAGTTAGAGTGCCTGTATTAATGGTAAGTCATGTGCAAACTGGCCTTTTGGCCACAACACGTGGGTTTTTCAATATACAGACAATAACTCTAACGATTCGAGCTAAGGCCAAAAAAAAAAAGTCTCCGGTTTCTGGTATGCGCGCGCGTCGCCGTAGCCATGCGCGTCGGCAAAATGAAAAAGTTTTTTTTTCAATACAAGATGATGTTTCAAAACCGCCAAACTCACTGGTTTGACTGGAATTCTGCTGCTGCACAATTTTAACGTGTTTTAGAAGGGGTTATGATCGAGAATAAGATTTATGTGGCCTCTCTGGACTCCCATATATTTGCACTAAGTTTAGTCGGGCACCATTTGCAGTCATCAGCCGACATTTGAAGCCAAAAAAAAAAACAGGTAAAAAAAAAAAAAAAGCCGCGTCGCCGCACCACTTTTGTGGCAAGCTCCATACCAGAAACCGGAGACTTTTTTTTTTTGGCCTAAGCGTTCCACGGTAAGGCAGTACGGGGGAAACTTGCATGAGTAATACACCACCGTGTACGGATGAGAGCAGAGGGCGAATCGTAGGCAGTATTGAAAAAAAAAGTAATTTTATGTCCGGAAAAAGACGATTTGTGCCAAGAGTGTCGTATCCTTCAAACAGCCTATTTTTGTTGTTTCTCAGCAAAATAACTCGAAAAAAATACTCCAAATGTGTTTGAAATAAATAGCGGGCAGAGACCATCGTAAATGAAAAGGCAGCCACCGGAGAAGCACTAGATGGAACGGTCGCACCATGGCGGGTCCACCACTTAAACGGGACGGGACAAGAAATTGATCGGTGACCTTTGAGCAGGATTCAACAGCACTATACCGTTAAGCAAACATACGCAACGGCGGCAATTTCTTGTCAGCATTTAGGAAACAACTAGACAATTCGAAAAAGGGGGTAGAGGACGTGGCGTCGGTGATGTTCAAATATGCATGTACGTATTTGCGATACGCGTTTTTACGCCTATTCCTCGCAGTAATGTACTGTTGAATTTACGTGAAATGGTGTTACGCAGTAGAAAAATACATGTATTTATTTAAGTTACATTGGTATAAAAAAAGAGTAAATTCTTGGGGGACATTATACAATAATTGTTGCCTATTGTGAAAGGGTCCATGGTGTTTTGGGCCTCGGGTGTACAAAATACCCATGGACCCCAATCACTGCAGGCAACAATTGTTTATACCACGATTGCAACCGTGTTTAGTTGTGTGTTTCCGCCAGTTGCCGTGCAGTAATCGCGGAAGTATTGTTTTGAAAAGATCCGCGAGAACTGCACCGTATATATTCACACAGATTTCTTTTCATTGCACACGAGTGGCGAAGCAACTACAAGGTCTTTCCTAACTTTAGGTGTTGAATTATTCGCCGCTCCGTGTAAGAATGCCGGTTAAAAAATATAAAGCCTCGACGGCTTTGGCAAAACGCTAGATCGCGGTAGGCCTACTGTTGGTACAATACTTGCAGTTGACATCATAGTACAGTCACATTGTGTTGTCCTGACTGCCACGTTGGCTCCTCATACAGCGTCCACGCAAAATAATATACCGTATTGCATTCAGATGATTTCGAGCGGAACGTTATTTTTGCTATAATTTGCATGACTAAAGCTTATCAGCTTGCAAGTTATGGCACTGTCACACAGTTGCAAATAGAGCTAACCTGTGCCCGACGTTTTTGGAAATGTGGGTGTACGTTCGTGTATTAGTTCGTCACCGTTTTAACGAACAGCCACTAGCCCACTGCTATATATATTATGTTTATTTTGAAGAAAAGTGTTTTCGAGATAATTGCAAAAGAAGTTTCTCATATTTTAAAACTAAAAGAAGTACTACTTTGCAACAACTTTGTGCAGCAAGGAAACCTTCACACGATTCTACGAGAGATGAAGTTTTACATGAACCCGGTATTAAGACTTAATACAGAATTTAATTAGTGAAAATTTATTAGTAAAGATATGTGGCTCTTCGTGAAACGCAAATTCAGGTTTCCGACATATTGGCCCTTTCTGTTCAACGTGTATTTCCATAGGCGCGCGTGAGTACGCGCGCGCAGCTGAAAATGTAACAAAGATTATGTGGCTCTTCGTGAAAACGCAAATCTCATTTGACCTACTTTTACGTATTTCCGTGCAATGGGTTTTGTACGCGTTCAAAGGGCCAAAATGTATGTGACTCTTTGTGGAAACGCAAAATGCATTTATTGAGACTACTGCCCCTTGCAAAATTAATGATGTTTTTCTTACAGAAACATGTCAAAATGGAAATAAGTACATTGTTTTAATGCGAAATATTAAAAAAAATTAACATCGAAAAAATTGTAATTTTTGACACATGTGACTCTTCGTGAAAACGGTGAAGAGTTGTCATTCGTTCGTGATGCGTTTGGCATAATTAGTTGAGTATGTATGGGGGACCCCCGTGCACCCCCCCCCCCCCCCGAACTAACTTTTACCATTTTTGGGGTGCCTTTTAGCGTCCTAAAACACATTTTTGGATATTAACAGTAAAAAATATCCGATGCAAAGGAGATGTCCAAAATGGCGGCCAATATGTCCGCCAAAATCGGTACAAACTGGAGAAAAAAAAGGACATATATCAGCCAAATAATGTGATTAAAAAAAGCATAAATAAAATGTTTTAAACCCTCAAAAATTCATTGCTGATATACTTTTTTTTGCTGTTATGCTTCAAATTTATGATGGCGGCCAGAATGGCTGCAAATATGGTCTTCAAAAGCGGTCAAATGTGAGAACAAGATATATATTAGCCAAATAATGTGATAAATGCATACATTTAGATATTATTTTAAATGCGTACTTTTAAAAATACTGGCTTAGGATCATACCGGCCTCAAAGGATCATGGAGGTAGAATTAGATGTACCCGTCCAGGAAATTCTACCTCCTAGAGAGCACATGGCTACATTATGTATCTTTGCTTTGCCGGTGCTCTTCAGAAAGTAACTTTCAATGATTATGTTTTATTATAACGGGGCCATTTTCACCTCTTTTGGAGTGTCTCTACGCAAGCCTCTGATGACTAATTCATACGCGAAGAAATTTGATAGAACTACAAAAAATATAGCAATTTTAATAACAAACTAGACTTATGTTTGTGGACAAACACAGGGCTGTTTTGGTAACTTTTTTGTGACATTATGTGACATAGTTTCAAGTATAAGTTCCATCCATAAAGGATGTGTAGTATATATTAAATGGTGGCATATAAATATGTGATTACATTCTTGTAAGGCTTTGAATTACGACGTCCCGTGTCACGTGATGACGTCATGATGACGTCACATCAAAAAAAGAAAATAATTTGTTATTGTATTTTTATGTCATGTAAGGCTGATAGGACAACATGTGCGGTAGAGTGATCAGGATCAATACAGTTCTGTAGATATTGGCATTCAAAATATGCACATGATTAATTATGATGTTACATGTCACTCATCGTGACGTCAATTCAATTTTCATCTATAACACATCCCGGTCTAGGTAGGTACCAAGTTTCAACCCAATCGGACCTGAAGTTATGGAGATGTAGGCCTTCAAAATATGCTCTTTCAATATGACGTCAAATATCACGTGATGACGTCTTCGTAACGTCACTTCAATTTTCATCTTTAACACATCCCGGTCTTGGTACGTACCAAGTTTCAACTCAAATCGGACCTGTAGTTTTGTAGATATTGGCCTTCAAAATATGCACATTTAATATGCCGTCACATGTCACGTGATGACGTCATCGTGACGTCACTTTATTTTTTATCTTTAACACTTCCCGGTTTAGGTACAAACCAAGTTTCAAGCCAATCGGACTTGCAGTTCTGGAGATATAGGCCTTCAAAGTATGTTTAGCCGAATTCTGCTAGAAAATGGTCACAATAGAAAAATGGCATATAATGTGACGTTACGTGACTCGTGATGACGTCAATGTTCGGGGCACATCTTCAGATGTTGGTCTAAGTGTGTGCCAAGTATAAAGTCAATCGGATTGATTTTAGTGCCCAAAGTGCCTTCCACTGTTAAAACGTGTACAAATGCTATGAGGAATGGTTGAAAAAGAAGGGAAAAAAGGACTAGAGTTATGTCTTTTCCATGAACAGGACATAGGCTTTTCCGCATTTTTTTGTTAATACAAATAATACGTGTAAAAAGAATACATTCACAAAAAATACCACGTCAAATTTTTGTATTAGAAAATTTCAAAAGGTTGATAAATTAATTTTTAAAATGGTGACGACGTCATCATTACGTCACTTCAGACTTTACATATTATTAACAGTATTTACCTACCCACCAATTTGTAAGACTATCAAACTTACCCTTATAAGTGCTTTTTAAACTCACATTTCCGATGACGTCATCGTGATGTCACACAATTTTCAATTTTTCTTTAGCAGATACCTATTTCATAACAAACCTAATACAAAAATATTTTTGAATTTAGCATTTTGGGTTAGCGAGATATGGTGATAATCTTCAAAACTTAAAAAATTAATATAAAATTGCACGATGACGTCATGATGACGTCACCTCAATGTTTACGTATAGCTACATACCGAGTTTTAACCCAATCGGAATTACAGTTTTCTCAATAAAAATCTTAGAAAAATGCACATTCATGATGACGTCACATGCCCCGTGATGACGTCATCGTAAAAATACTTGGCAGTGTTCAGTATTTTATTGTGGTTTTAGTCAGTACAAAGTTTGAGGCCAAGCAGATAAATAAAGTCTTAAATTGTGTGAGCAGAATAAAATTGTAAATATTTTTTAAAAATCGTAAAAAATATACCAATAACGTCATCGTAATGTCATTTCAGATTTTGAGTACTAGCACTATTATCTACATACCTACCAAGTTTCATGAAAATCGACCATTCCCTTATATGTGTTTTAACCAATCACATTTTTGATGATGTCATAATGACGTCACACAATTTTCGCAATTTTGTCAATATACCTGTTACCTAACAAGCATATTGCGTTTGTTAGATATGGCTTAAAGGTCCAAAACTTCAAAAATCGATATAAAATCACGCGATGACGTCATGCTCAATGTTTATCTATAACACATCCCGGTCTACCTACATACCGAGTTTCCACCCAATCCGACTTACAGTTCTCTAGATATAGGGTCTTACAGTTTGCACATATCAGATGACATCACGTGACCCATGATGACGTAATCATGACGTCACTCTTCGGGGCACAATGTCACTATGGGGTCTTTACATGGGACAAGTTTCATTAGAAAACGAGTTTGTTTAGGGTCCAAAATGCCGCGGTTAAAAAACGTGTACAGAGTCTATGGGATTTGGGGTGGGAAAAAAAGAAAAAAAACAACTAGAGGTTAATGTCTCTGTTGATTGAACAATCAACAAAACATATGGCTTTTTCGCATCGTTGATTGTTGTTGTTGATTGTTGATTGTTGATGTTGATCGTTGATTGTTGACGTTGATTGTTGACGTTGATTATTAATGTCGATTGTTGATGTTTCTTGATGTTGATTGTTAATGTTGGTTATTGATGTTGATTGTTGATGATGATTGTTGCTGTTAATTGTTGATTTTGATAGTTGGTTGTTGATTGTTGATGTTGATGTTGATTGATGATTAGTTGATGCTGATTGTTGATGTTGATGTTGATGTTGATGTTGATTGTTGATGTTGATGATGTTGTTGTTATTGAATGTTGATGTTGATTTTTGATATTGATTTTTGATGTTGATAATTGTTGATGTTGATTATTTATGTCGATTGTTGATGTTTCTTGATGTTGGTTATTGATGTTGATTGTTGATGATGATTGTTGATGTTAATTGTTAATTGTTGATTTTGATTGTTGCTTGTTGATGTTAATGTTGATTGATGATTAGTTGATGCTGATTGTTGATGTTAATTGTTAACTGGTAGTTTTGATTGTTGATTGTTGATTGTTGATGTCGGTTGATGATTATTGATGGTTGATTGTTGATAGTTGATTGTTGATGTTGATTAATGATTGTTGATGTTAATTGTTGATGATTTTTGGTGTTGATTGTTGATTTTATTGTTGATTGTTGATTTTTTATTTTTTATTGTTGATTAGTTGCTGGTGATTGTTGATGTTGATGTTATGTTTATATGTGTTTTCAACTATCGCATTTTTGATGACGTCATGATGACGTCACATTTGTTTTCAAAAGTTTGTGTATATACTTATTCCCTATCAAACCAAATACCAAAAGAATTTAGAATTTTGCATGTTGCGTTCGTGTGATATGGCTTAAAGGTCCAACAATTCATAACATCACATAAAATCGCATGATGACGTCATTATGACGTTATTTCAATTCGTACCTATAACACATCCCGGTCTACCTACATACCGAGTTTCAACCCATCAGACTTACCGTGCTGTAGATATTGTGCTTTGAAATATGAACTTTTAAGATGACGTCACGTAACCCATGATGACGTCATTAAAACAATGCTTGGCGGTGCTCATTATTCCTTAGTGGATTAAGCCTGTATCAAGTTTGAAGCGACTCAGATGAATAAAAGTGTTAAATTTTGTATTAAGAATAAAATTTTTATAGTGGGGTCCAGAATGAAACATGTGCAATGTCAATGGGATTTGGGATAGAAGAACAAGAAGGAGAAGTAAGAAAAAAATCAGAACAAAAACAATGCTTTTCCGATTTTAAGCGGAAAAACAAAAAAAAGAAACGAAAACAGCCAATAAAGAAATTTAAAGAAAACAAAGGCTGTTTCGGCCGGTTGCCGAAACAGCCAATTAGAAGACGGAGGTCGATAGGAGACGCAACATGGCAGCTGGATTGATGCAGGCCCTCTGGAGGCATCTATGGCGACACAGCTTCATCTAACGACGCAGTGCTACCTTTTACTGCTTGGTGCAGAGTCGTGGCCCCTTACCAAGACCCTAGCCAGCAGGATCAACACCAAGGCTTTGACAGCAGAGCACTGAGGACAATTGAGAACATCCGGCGGTATGAACATATCCCAACACGGTTGTTCAGAGCGGGCCCATCATAACCTGCGTTCTCTAGCATCGCTGCACAGCTTCGACGAGGCTTGACCATGTCCTCCGCTTGCCACTGCAACATCCCACCCGTGCAATCCTGGATGTTTACCCTACATGCCGGTTGGAGGCGACTTCGCGGAACCCCCGCACTCAGTGGTTGGACGTTCTTGATCGCGATCTGCAGCCGATCGACTCCTCCCTGGCGGAGGCTGGGCTTCTACGCGCCGCACCAGTAGTGGTGCATTGCAAGAGGCATATTGATTGATTGATTGATACATTGACAAAAACTATATTTGCTGATTAATAGTTCTTGTGAAGTCCAAGTTTCTATATAGCGCGGTTTTAAACAAAATTATCAACATTTGGTGTGTTCAACGATTATTCGTGTAAAAGTGTTGGGACACAACCTTGTCATTACTGTAGAATAACAGTTAAAATACATATTTGCATTGAGATTTATGTCATAAGAAAGGTATTTTAAAGAGAATTTGATGAATAGCAATGGAATATACAAAAGTCAGTGTAGATCAGATATGAAATGTCCCTACATTTACATATTTTTCATGGCACAAAAAACCGAACACTTGTGAAAATGTCATGTTTTAAATATTAAATCTAATGAATAGCTAATAGTAGGCTATACAATGTATATAAAGGTCATAGACCTAGTTTATAAAGGTGATGTGACCTCTCAAAGGCTAACAAAAGTCGGAATATAAGATTTCAAAACATCTCATATTTTTTTTCAAGGCATGGAGACCTTACATTTAGACTTTGGTAATAAAGAAGAGGCATTTCAAAGAGTAAATCTAATAAATAGCTAGTAAGAGTGTATGAAAAGGTCGTTGACCTCTTAAAGGTCACCAAAGGTCAGATTATCTATGCGATGTCCCCACATCTAAAAATGCTTTTCATGGGATGAAGACTTTGCAAGGTTTCATGCTTTTATCAAAAAGTGCACAATTTGGTCTACTAGGTTGCCTTTTGCATCAGTGTCCTTATCATAACAATAATAATTAATGAATTGTCATTCTTTTGCTCTTTTCAGTGATGGCCAGAAGCCTTCCACCATATGCACCAGATTTCATGAACGCCAACCGGGAATATGGGAAACAGTCTTTTCGTCCTCATCGAATCGTCATCATCGGTTCCGGACCTACAGCTCTGGGTGCCGCTAAAAGACTCTACGATCTCGGGCAAGGAAAAAACAACAGCGTGATCACAATCCTGGAGGAACTAGGCAAACCAGGAGGCCTAGCCTCGTCTGTCAGGGATGATAAAGGCTTTCTCTGGGATGTCGGAGTTCATGTTGTATTCTCCCATTACACCTACTTTGATCGAGTCCTGAACATGGCAGTACCCGAGTGGAACTACCGGCGCAGGGCGTCATTTGCCTTCATGAAAGGATCAGATGACACGAGGAGGTTCATTCCTTATCCAGTTCAGAACAACATTCACCTCATGGATAAAATTGATCAGCAGAAAAGCCTGAAAGGCTTAGAGGAGATCACCAACAATCCCAGCAGCCGTAAACCCGAAAATTTCGACGAGTGGCTGCTGCAGAAATTTGGAGAGGGTCTCGCTGACATTTTTATGAGGAAATACAACCGAAAAATCTGGACAGTTGACACCAAAGAAATGAACTCGGCCTGGGTTGGAGAGAGGGTTGCCGTACCAGACATTAAAGAGATTAAGACCAAGATTGCAGAGGTGGATCACGGAAAAAACGCCAAGGATTCCGAATGGGGACCGAACCGTTTCTTTCGTTTCCCAAAATACAATGGGACTGGCGGAATTTGGGAGTCAATTGCGAGAATGCTTCCAAGCCACTGGTTCAGATTTCACGAAAAGGTAACTGCAATTGATATTGACCGAAAAATCATCAATGTCGAGGCTGGAACTGGCGTAAAGACATCACATTACTCATTAGCATACGATACCCTTATATCGACGGCCCCCTTAGATGTTTTTACATCATTATTGCAAAGCCACTATGTTTCCCTAGGGCAGATGCAAGCGCTAGCATCACAGCTGGTGTACACGCACACTCACATCGTAGGCATCGGCCTCACCGGTCAGCTGCCAAGGATCCTCGCTGATAAATCTTGGGTGTATTTCCCGGATTCTGATTCTCCTTTCTACCGCGTGACAATGTTCTCCAATTATTCAGATGACCATGTACCAAAACCTGGAGCATACTGGTCGCTTATGTGCGAAATAGCCGAACCACAGAAAAGTTCTAATCCAGATTATTGGAGTAAGGAAAACCTCTTAAAAGAATCCATTCAAGCCTTAGTCTTGTACGGGTTTATCACTGCTGATATGGTAGTATCCAAGCACTACCGTCGCTTGGACCACGGATACCCCGTCCCTTCACTTAAAAGGGATACGATCCTTGACACGATACAACCTTGGCTGAAAACCAAAGACATCTACTCCCGTGGACGGTTCGGAGGTTGGAAATACGAGGTTGCCAATCAAGATCATTCCTTCATGCAAGGGGTCGAGGCCGTGGACAAGTTCCTTAGCAATGTTCCGGAGTTAACTTACCCGGATCCGAATCGGGCCAACTCCAAGAAAAACAGGGATCGCACCATACCTTTGGATTATGAATTCGTCATCGCACACTATAAGGAAAATCTTAATTGGATGAAGCCTCACGCCAACCACACCCTCATCTACCATCAAGGAAACGACCTGGGTCCACCATTCCAGTTCTACGGTTGGGAGCGGCTGGAGAACCTTGGACGAGAAGCTCACGCTTATCTTGTTCACATTACCACCTACTACAACCAACTCGCTAACGTCACTGTCTTTGCTCAGGGAGACAATTTGCGAGGAAGATGCTACAAAGATATAACACGGTTTATCGATTCTGCAAAAAAAGGTGTCCCTTGCATTTTAAAGGGATTTGTTCGCTCAACTTGGGACAAACCCATATTCCGTCGTCGTACAGTCAAAGCAAATGGGACTTTAGGGCAGATGTACCAAGATCTGTACGGTAAGCCACATCCCAAAGGAGTGCGGGAGTGCGGGAACGGCTGTTTTGGGGCTACCAAGCAAATGATCCTAAGACATCCAGTAGAATTTTATCAGAGGGCTCTAACCTATGTGAGCAAATCTTCAAACCCGGAAGAGGCTCACTATTTAGAGATACTGTGGTATCACTTCTTCGAAGAAGTTAATGACAGTGTTGTTAATTGAGTCGGACTCAAGTCGGACTTGAGTCGCTATTTTTTTAATCGAGACTTGACTTGACTTCGGAAAAATAACTTGAGACTTGACTTGACTTGAAAAAATATGACTTGAGACTTGACTTGACTTACTGAAATTGGACTTGGGACTTGACTTGACTTGGAAAAAAATGTATGGAGGTTCAAAAGTGGACATCTGCTTTTCTGCTAACAGAATAGAAAAAAAAACTATTTCTTTTCTGCTACCAGAGAAGCAGATCGAACGTTTTGGACAAATCCACTTTTCTGTTTTTCTGCTTCCGAGTAAGCAGATCGAATGTTTCTGTCACAGCGGTCTGAAAGTGGCCAACGGCGCTGCCGCAAGCTGCATATACCCGCCAAAAATGGACTGTTCCAAGTAACACCGCCCTCCGTCGTGACGTGAACATCTGAGTGACGAATCCGGTTATCCAATCCACGGTGTGTGGACACAAAAGGCTTTGAGGTGCCGCCAACTTGTCAGTGCCACTGCACTGTTTTGCTTTGACGCGTCTATCTCTGGGTTTAATACGAAAAGTGTTTTTGTTTGAAAAACAATTGCACAATTTTGATTAAAAGTTGCAGAAACACTGCCCCTTAAAAACGTGTTTGTCCAAACATGGGCAAAATTGGACAACGCGCTATAAGTTGTAGGCAAAATGACTCTTTTACAAAGCCTTAATTATTGACAAAAATAATAAGGTATTTTGAAGGTTGCAGGTCGAATCCTGCATCACTCAGTTTCTTCATTAACATGGAAATGTAGCTATCAGTTGCAAGGCTCTAATCGCCATTTAAGTTATTCTTTTTTTGTTCAGAAGTCAAAACTCTTAAGAAAATATTTTAATTTAAATAACAGAAAAGGAAATTTAGCACCAGTCGTTGCCAGCGCTCCCGCGATTAGAGAAAATCAGCCTAAAACTGGAAAGTTTATCGCCCTTTGCTGGCCCGCGAGCTAGCCAGACGGGTGTATAAAATAGATCACGGTGTCAAAGCCTAACATCGCAGGACGCACGTGCATAATGACGGCACTTCAAAACCTATTGCATGGACGCAGCTGATACTTAGCGTTGGACCGGATTCGTCACTCAGATGTTCACGTCACGCCGGAGGGCGGAGTTACTTGGAACAGTCCATTTTTTGGCCGGTATATGTAGCTTGCGGCAGCGCCGTTGGTCACTTTTAGACTGCTGTGACAGAAATGTTGGATCTGCTTTCTGGGAAGCAGAAAAGCAGAAAATAGAATTCGTCCAAAACGTTCGATCTGCTTTTCTGATAGCAGAAAAGCAGAAAAGTAGAAAAATACATTTTACAAAAATGTCTGATCTGCTTTTCTGCTATTGTGATAGCAGGAAAGCAGATGTCCACTTTTGACCCACCGTGACAAAATGTTCAATCTGCTTTTCTGGTAGCAGAAAAGCAGATGTCCACTTTCGAACCGCCGGTGAAAGGCAACAAGTAAAACTTGCTTTTCTGGTAGCAGAAAAGCCGAAAAGTAGAAAAATGCGTTTTAGCGAAACGTTCAATTTGCTTTTCTGGTAGTGGAAAAGCAGAAAAGTAGAAAAATGCATTTGAACAAAACTTTCAATCTTCTTCTCTGCTATTCTGTTAGCAGAAAAGCAGATGTCCACTTTTGAACTTCCATAAAAATGACTTGGTTACAACTGTGGTTAATAAACCTATATAGACGTAAACGCTGCAATTAAGGTAAAGAGAAGAAAAAAAAGCCTCTCTTCTCGTAGAATGACTATCGTGAGCCTTTTTTAAATTCCTCAAAGTCACAAGGTAAAGTCAAAGGGTTAATAGTTGAAATTCAATTCAAATCAAAACACTTTTACTTCCTTTTCATGACGGAATCGAAAATATTATACGTAATGAACTAGATACAAAGGCCACTACAGGTGGCAAAACCTTTAAAGCATAGTTTGTATCAGGCATGCCATTACACAAAAAAACAGACGACTTATAACAGAAAAAAACAATTACACACGTGACATTGTATACTTCTAAAAGCAGTAAACAAAGTTTTGCTACGAGTAGGATTGCCGTGCATAAAAAAAAGTCCAAGGGCATAAACACATTACATATAAAATATATTACATTACATAAGGTACAATTTGAGTTTGCGATAAAAAATATTTTTTTGACTTTGAACATCTAAGAAAGAATGAAGATTATTCTATAATGTAGGTCCGGAGTACTTAATCCTAAAGGGGCGGGGTTATTTTTACCATCTCTCAGCCGGGGGATCAGCCCCCCGCCCCCCCCCAAGATATCGGCTATCGAGTTATGAAAAATTTTGAAACTCAGTACATGCATAGAGCAACTCTTCCTAAACATACCCAAGAAATTTCATGACTATAGGTCAAAGGGTTTTGGAATTAAGGCTAATTAATTATTCATATGTACGAATGGCAATTCTGCTCTGTATACACGACGTATATGGGAAAATTCAGTTTTCACGGCGCGTAGCGACGGAAAATTTTTCGCTACGCGGCAACCCGTGGTTCGATTTTTATGTTTTAAGTATCAAAAGATGCGCAAAGCTCGAGGCTAATAAGTCATAACAGCTCGGGTCGCGAAAAAAATTGTTTTAGAGGCTATCGCGGAAAAGTGTTGAGGGGGGAGGCGGATTCCGTGCTTGTTGGCATTTATTTAGGTTTGTAAAATAAAATTAGGTTTTAAATATTTTAGCGTTATTCCAATGTGTGTTGTTTAAGTCGATTATAAACCTTTCCAATCGATTCGCTGTAATGAGTCTATATGAACGACCTGCATTTTGTATATCAATGCCTCTAATACTAACCCTAAAAGGGTCGGGCTATTTTGACCAGCTCTCAGCCGGGGGGGGGGGGGGTTGCATAGAACAACTTATCATGAACATACCCAGAAAAATTCAGGACTATATGCATGAATGGTAATTTTGCTTTGTGTACACTACGTATATGGAGAAATTCAGTTTTCACGGAATGTTTTTATTTTTGTTTGGTATCTAACCCCTAACCTCCTCCCCCCCCCCCCGGATCTGCACCTGCAGGTCTTTTTCTGTTTTAATAGAAATACCCCTGAAATTCCGCTGTCCAGCAATTATCATTTACCGATACGCATGATCGAAAATCCTTCAAATAATTTGAACGAAGCTAACAAAGGAAAACAGACAATCTTCACCGAACATTCCCCTTTTCAGGATCAGTCTTGGCTCAAATTTAATTTCATTTTAATTGGATTGCTCGCGTGTAATCTCTGGTGTTCATTCAGCTGGATCAATTCAGAACATTATTTGACAGCTCTAAAAATGTGTTTCTTTTTTTAAAGTGAAACAAAGCATGTACCCATTTCAGGAGTTCTTTTTTATTCAGATGAGCAAAAGAACATACTTGTACACGTGCTCCATTGAAGTATCCATATTTAATGGATTTTTCATGGGGAAAAATAATTTATCCCAGCCACTTTCGTTTTGACTCGCTTTTTTGAGTGATTGAGATTCAAATCATTAAGCATTATATTGGGAGAAACATCTTAGTTTGAGCAGAACAGAAAAAAATGGAAAATCATGTGAAAAAAAATGAAAAATTTTGATATTTAGGTCAAAGGTGGAAAATGGGGTGTCCATAAATTTGGCAAAAATTAGGTTAAGGGTTGCCTAACGTTGGATACTCGAACAAGTTCAAGGAAATTCCCCAATTGAAATTAAAAGATCATGTTGCATACGATTATTATGTCAACATCAAAACGTTTTTTTACCAATAATTTTGGGAGTCCTTGTTCAAGTCTCCAAAGTTAGGCAACCCTTCTCTTACTTTTTAGCCAAATTCACGGACCGGTGGCACAACGTGACGTCACAACAAGACCTGCCTCCAATTAGTTCTTTGTTTGAACATAGTGTCATGACTAAAATGGACAAAATCATGGGTGATCAAAGTCATCCACTTAATGAGCACTACATATTCAGTCGTTCTGACATCAGGTTGCGTGTGCCACGCACGAACCGAGCACGCTTTCGTCAGTCATTTGTACCAAACTCCATCCATGTGTTCAACCAACTTGTCAAGAGATAGCGTAACGCTTCGTTATAAACATTACTCCTTTCTCTGTTTTCATGAAGTGCGAGACGCGTAGCAACTCGAGTTACGACGTGTAACACGTCGCAACTCGCGACGGGTCGTATCATCCATTTCACGAAAGTTGCGATGTGTTGAACGTGTCGTCAGTTTCTTGACAACGGCTTAAAACACGTCGCAAGTAACGACGTGTCTAGTGGTCATGGCAAAATAAGACGAGTCCCTTTCTTAGCCATAAACATTACCTAAACGAGATTATAATACAGAGGCAATGTGCGTTAAGTTGTAAATAGAAAATTCATTGAATAATAAATTACACTGGAATATTGCAGTTGAAATTTCAAAGTGGGTATACAGTCCACTGAGAGCTTGTTTTCCTTCAAAATTGCATCGCACGGCCGCCATTTTGTTTTAGGTTTTATCAAATTTCGAGCTAAGATCAACGACTCTTTGTTGAATATCAGACGACTATACGCTAAACGCTGACTAAATACATAAAACAGTCACCGAGTTGTGCTGTAATACACATATGACGTGTCGCACTTACGACGTGTTTCTTGAAATGGGTCGCAGGACGCTTCGCAGCTGTGACGCATCGTCGTAGAGATACGACGCGTCGCAGCGCTGCGATGCATCGTACGTTACGAAGAGTTTGATGAAATCGGGTGCACCCTTTGTAATTGATAACTTAAGCCTCCGTCAGTCAAGAAACCTACGATCAGCAAAAGCAAGCACACGTGGTGATAGTGATGGAAATTATACATGTATTGTATATAATAATAATGATGATGACGAGAAGAAGGAAGAGGAGAAAAGGAATAAGAATTAGAATTAGAATTAGAAATTATGTTGTGTATTGTTTTAGTATATAATAAACGGATATTATAATGTTAATCGTTCACTTCTATCGGTTATTCACATTGTTAATCAAGTTTTTGTTAGTAAATGTAATTTTGAATGTGTACTGCTGGTGGAAGGCAAATTTCCACATGTTTATTGTGGACAATATTTATAATATCACTTTATACCCTTCTAAGGTTTTAGGTTTAAATATTATAACTGTGCCAGTAAGCAACTTGGTGAATTTGTTGATTCTACTTACACTTCCTGACTTCAATAACATTTTAAAGCATAATAAGTGGCAGAATGATGATGAGGACATAGTAATTTCAATTTCAAAATGGCTACTATTAAACCCTAAGTTTTGCACATTTACCTTGTCTCCGGATATCATCAAGTAGTCTTGCCAAACCTCAGTCACAAGAAATCAGATTGTGAAATGGCGCCAGTTATTCTGAGGCATATCCCTGCGCTTTGTATTTTGTTTGATGTTTGTTTTGAGGGTATGCACATTTTCATTTATTGTTTCGATTGCGTTTTTATTTGGTTTGGTTTATGTATGTATTTTTTTTTACTTGCATACATTTAATCTTGTTTTGATTATTATCAGTAGTTAAGATCGATTTGCTTTTGTTTGTATAAAGTCTTGGAGTGATTAAGGTGAATTTTCAGAATAAATATTAGTACTACTAATTAAGCCGATTCCGTATCTTAGAACATAATTTTGATACTCGTAGCACGCCCTTTTTACTACATTTCTTTTTAAACACATTTCACATTAATCGGAAACAGAACAAGCACTTTTTTGAGGTGACGAATGTGCATTTATACACATCATCGGCTTTCCATTCTACAGTGTTGTAGTCATTACTAGTTCATTGTCGAAGTCCTGCAGTCTCACTTCTATGAAAGGTTTTGTGATGTACTTGTCCCTAGCTACTGCCTATATATTTATCAGCTGAGGTCTGCGAAAAAGAACAGAAGATGCCCCTTGGGATATTTTCGCTGGTGCCCACAGACCAATCCAAATGCGTTGCTGACCTCTCATTCAGCTAGGAGATCATCGGACGCATTTTTATTCAAACAGTGACTAAGTTATATTGCACGGACTGACTGGCTGATCCTTTTCAAAGGTCCTACCTTTCCAGAGAGAAAAAAAAACCGAGAAAAAAAACACGACAGATACTTTGTCGCGTACGCATACGTATTTCCATCCGTGTCCATACAATGCCAGTACATGTCGTATGTGTCACATAATACTTACCATAGTGATTGTTTTTGGCCGATTTCGGCTAACTTTGTCAGATTTATTTTGTTTAAAAAACGAGTTTGACAGAACATTTGACAGATTGGATGTTTTTGGCAGATTTCTGCAAATATGGTTATTTCTCAGAAAAAAATAGCAAATTTGAAAAAAGAATTGTACGTTTGTTTAAAAAAGCTTCAATCTTTTTAAACAAATCCTTGCAAAGCAGGACAGGTAGCCTGGTCTAGGTGCTGAGGTTCACTGCGAACCCGATGGATTTAATCGTGACGCAACCACGTTTTGACTGAAATTTACACATTTTCATAACATCTTTATATGACTATTGATTGTTTATAATGTAATTAGAACCTAAATTAAAGTAATATTACAACATCTGCATGTTATTTTTAAGTGTTTATAGTCTATTTCGAGTAATTCAAGGGAATCCAGCAGATTTTTAATAAATCGGACAGCTTTTTGAAGTGCATTTAGCAGAATTTTGGATTGAATATACGGTCACCCTTATACACACAACACCAATACACAAATAATGTTTTCCTTAGGTCCACAGAGTGGAGTGGGCTGTGCGGCAGACTTCACAGCTAGCACTCAAAGCTCTATTAATTAGAATCAACATTTTCACATAGCTAGCATATTTCTGAAGACATTGCAGATTCCGTATGTGTGCTGGTTTAAAACTGTGCAAAATGCTACTGACTGGCCTTGAACATTTAATCCATAAACGGCCAGTGCATCATTTTTTTAAATTGTTTTTTTTTCTACATTTGAGGTCTGTCATTAATTCTTGATCTTATAAGTATTCATTTTGTGTCAAGTAATAAAAATCGATATGTTTATAGGGTGCACTGAACTAATTCAAGTGAGAATTTCTACGCAAGTCATTAGCATACAAAAGTGCCCCCGGAATTTCTTTTGAAAACGGAAACCGTTTGGCTTTAAAAACGGAGGAATTGTTTAAATATACCCAAGGATCAACTCCCTGGTTTTTTTTGCTTCCATCTGAGGGCAGGCTTGATAAAATCACGGATGAAAAATGGGTCCTATTTGCCTGTGAAAGTGGAAGGATGCCACTTGTAAAATGGCTACATGCAGGCTTGGGAACTATCACTTTTCGGGAGGTGATTTTATTTGGGTGTGAATATTTAAAACTGTAATTGGCAAATGTACCTACAATTGAAAAGAAATGAAAAGATGAAAGACAAAGCAATAATTTAATTTTTGTTTGAGAAAACCCAGTAATGTTGGCTTGCATGTTATTTGGCCTTGAACTTTGTTGGTTTTACACTGTTTCAATTGGGCTTGAAATAGTCCACTGTACTAATTCAAATAAGCAAATGTGATATAAAACATGTTCACGGCTGTTTCATGTCTGAAGCTTAAAACGATCCCCGTTATCCTCTGTATACACACTGGCTTCATCTTAACATGTGGGCGAAATTTCACCAATTATAGCATGTACTACATTGCTCCGTGTGCAGCAGTAGGATCTAAGATTTCAAAAGGGTTTGATGTCTAAGAAGTTTCAAGGGGAGGGGGCCGGGGTGGGTTGTTGCAATCACGCAGCGAAAAAGGGACCAAAAAGTAACCGAGGCAATGGATATCAATTTGCAATATTGGGTGAAGGATTCAGTTAAATGAATGATACTTGGATTCATTTCAGTAACGTAAGTAGGAAACATAGGTGGCTCTTGGTGAGGGATACAAGTCACCCCAACTGCGTCCCCCAACCCCGCCTAGGGTCCATTCTTACAACAAAGAAGTAACAGCGCCCTCTTTAAAAAGCCTATCATCGTCAAAAAGGCTATTTTACCGCCCTCTATCCGTATGTCTGGCTACGAAATTGGAAATAACTTTATTTAGATTCTTTCATTCCAGTTGATTTCAATCCAGTGCACTGCATGATGTCATGCAATATAATGGCTACTCGGCCTGACGTATATACGGTCCCATTACACTCTAACAACAACTTCATCCAAATATTGACTGGTTTTCCCAGGCATTGAAAATTAACTAGAAATTTAGTTAAACATGGAAAGTTTCATACTATGACTAGAACAAGTAGTTGGGTTAGACTCCAATTTTAGTTATTTGCATATCTTTGTTCTTCAAGTCATTATAACTGACTGATGTTCACTTGCTCCCAACTGACCATGTATGGCTAGTAAATTTTATTTTTTTCTGTCAAATCTGACCAGCTGCCAACGTGAGTAACAATACGCGATGCATTACAAAAACGTGAACAGTCTGAAACTGTTCTCATTCGCTTCGACCCAATAACCCCCGCCCCGTGATGCTCTGACCAATCACAGCCTTGGTAAGGTCAGCCAAAAGTCACGCATGCGTTTGAAACAAAGGGTGCCACCTTCAGCAATCTCTACTGCGAAGTAAAGTGCCCTACTGCATGCTGTCCAATTTTGGCAAGTCTCCAAAAAAACACAAAAAAAACATGCCTTTGCAATTTGTGGCTCGATTCTTAATCCTATATCAGGAACACGTGTTATTGATAGTCAAATTATGAAAACTGTTGTCAGGCGGCAGCGAATGAAATCGCTCCATCGATCGCGTCGGGCCGCAGGCCTTTGCGGGCCACAAGTTCCATTACAAGAGCTCCCGCAGCCACCAGCGAGTCATATTTTTGTGATTCCCTAAACGAAAGTTCGTCACAGGTGCATGGGATCCCCGAAACCCACCGGTGGCTCTAAATTTCAAGGGAAAGGATTGGAGAGACACAAAAGGAAAGGATCGGAGAGACACAAACTTTAAAGACCAGTCTCTGAAAGATTCGGGACTCATTGAGAAGTGCTGACAACGCGCTGACAATATAAGGTACGTGCGTGTTTACTTTAGGCAAGATTTCGGGGATAAATTTTGTAATCGATTAATGGTAATTTGATTCATCATAGAGGGACAGTGAATGGGATTTGTTACCGGTATCAGCAGCGCTATTCCACTCTCCACCCCCTCCCCTCCATGTTTAGTTTGCACAAAAGTTTTGATGAATTGCTAACTGATGTAGGCCTACATTTTTTATCTTGCGACTGGCATGGAATATTTAAGTTGATTTATGAGTTGAATGGTATGGTAACGATGCCGGTGTGGGCATAATGCACCGCCGAGCGCGTATTTGGTAAGTTCTTTTTCTTCTGTCAAAATACGTATTTAGAAAGTCCCTTTCGATGATTGTCGAACAAATGACCCCAAAGGAATGACCCTGCTGATGCCTATATGAAGTCCCATTTTCCTTTCCCTCTTAGTGATCATTCACGGCTGCAATCTTCTTTTAATTTTCCAACAAATTAAAATTATCTAATACTCCCCGAATCTTGCCTGCACATTTTCCGTCCTTCGTTGCTACAAAAATAACAACACACGTCTAATTAAAAAATTTTTAAAACTTTGTGGGATGAAAGCACTTAGGGAGCAAGTTACCAAAATAGACTTTTTAAACTGGTATTTTGCCCGTTGCCATGGTTACGGGCCATTATGTGTTTTGGCAATTTTGAGACGGCAAACATTTCTTTTTTGCGTTATTTTCAGAGGTCATCAAGCCAAACTGCGGAGTAATGTCACAAAAGTAACTATATCACGACAATGTATCATCCTTACCCTTACTAGAAAAAATAGAAACTCTTCAGAAAAATCTCTTCTATATTATTTTTGGCCCTATAATACAGCATGTTTTTACAACTAGCAAAATTGCATTTTTTAGCCCATTTTTATCCCTCCAAAATGGCACTTGCCAGGGTACTCAGAATAATTTCCCTTCGGTTACGGTTAGTTCAGACATTGGTCTGTTCATATCTGGTAAGAAAATTTTGGGTTATTGTATATCCTTTGTGCAGTAGCGCTCCAAAAACGGTAAATTTCACAAAAACCTTAAAAAGTGTATTTTCAGTGTTTTCCTTTGTTTTGAGTAATAACTTGTATAATTGGTATTGTTCATGAATCTAGCACATTTTCACAAACAGAATCAGACTGTGGATCATTTTTAGACCAGTGGATAAATAGTAGGTCGTGTACTCCCCCCCCCCCCACACACACACCTGGCTAGGCCCCGCCCACTCCCCCTGTGCCACGGAATTTTGAACTTGTATGTTGCATAACGAAACAAATGTATATAAATAATATGCAAGTGAAAACTTTAGAAATTACATAGACTTCCTTTTCACAGCCTCCCCTTCCCCCACCTCGGGGGCATTGCTTGGGGTTGAGGGTGGGGTGTGACCACCCACCAATAACTTGGCTTTGTCGGTAAAATCATTGTCACATGGGCAAAACTCATGTGTTTGCAAGCCGCAATGAATAATAATGGCCATATCCATTGTCCTCTGATTAAAGTGCACAATTATTCAAATGATGTCCAGTCCTCCCCTCCCAGCTAGGCCCCGCCCCTTCCCTTGCCACCAAATTCAGTTTTTGATTTCTGCATGTATTTGCCTAAATAAACATCAATTTGCAAGTGAAGCTTTCATAATTTACACCAACAGTCGTACCCGTCTCACAGCCCACCCCTGCCACCCCTCTTCCTACTCCAGTGCTCATTATGAGAAACGACCCCTCCCCCTCCCAAAGAATTCAACATGTATTATTGTTTAGGTTACATATTGCCTTGCGGAAAGTCCACATATTAATATGCACTATGTAGGTTTGGTAATTTTTTTTGTCAACGTGGGAGTGGTTTGGAATATCTGGAAAGCGCGGGGGGGGGTATAATATGGATACATGTATATGGTACATGTACATAATGCTGTAATTTTGTTAACAAAATTGCATTTATTTTATTATTTTCAATACAGAGAAGTGATATGGCGATTACGAGAGCAAATAACTCAATTTTTTATTATAAAATACATGTACTTTCAAACAACTATCACTCTAGTGAAAACTCAAAATGGCCTCTATTTTGATTGATTGAATTGTCTTGGCCCTACGTGTAAATATGGTCAGATCTAGCAGATATAAAGTCGAATATAGTACCGTTGTGGGTGCTGCTATGCCCTCCAAAATCGTAATTTCGTAATCAGCATGACATTTTGAGTCTCTTCCAAACTGTCATCAGTAGTCAACATGGCCACACTTCTGTGGTGCATCCATTGTTGCATGACAAGCGATTTAAATGTATTGGTGCTTATAAATTACATGTTTTTTTTTTTATACAAGCAGGGAATGTTTTGTTAATGTGTTAATTAAAAAATATCAACTTCCCCACTGAACCACAAGTGCTAACAGATTTTAACCTTTCTGGCGGATAGATTTTTCAGAAGTGTTTCTATTTTTCTTGTAAGGGTAAGGATGATACTTTGTCGTGATATAGTTACTTTTGTGACATTACTTAGCAGTTTGGCTTGATGACTTTTGAAAATAACCAAAAAAATGAATTTTTGCAGCCGCAAAATTGCCCAAAAATGGCCAAAACACATAATGGCCCGTAACCATGGCAACGGGCAAAATATCGGTTTAAAGAGTCTATCTTGGTTAATTGCTCCCAAAGTCCTTTCATTCCAAAAAGTATAAAAAAAAAATTTTGAGCGTGGACAAATATGAAGTATTTACACGAAATGACTCTTAACACATTACATAGTGTGCATGTATATGATTACGCCCCTTATAAACAAAATAAAGTCAAATTTAATAAGAAAGTGGAATTTCTGAATTCCTGAACTTGTATTTTGAGACTAGGCAGTCAATATACATTGTATCAACCTGATAAAGACGAAATGATTCTTTATTAATACCATCGATTCGTGATGTTGTGACTAGTTTCACATTTGTAGTCATTGTATATTTGATGGATTTCAAAGTGGCACTGAGACCGCATGCCTTAGTGCTGTTTTTTCGTGAGGATTAAAACGATAATATCTTCAAGGTAAAACAATGGCTGAGCACCGAGAGCCTCCGTTTCAATTCCAATTTTAACTTTGCCTATATGGCCTTGGCCTTGAATGTTAAAGCCTTGGCCTTGACCTGGCGTTGACAGTGAAAGCCTTGGCCTTTGCCTTGGCCTTGAGGGCCAAAGCCCTTGGTATTGGCCTGGGATGACAGAGCCTTTGCGCAAAATCCGTCAAACTAACGTTCAAGGCGTTATACAATCAATCAAAATTAACTAAAAATCTTAAAAACCTTTAAAGAAATACAATGTAGGGTAATTGTTTTGGTTTTTTGGTCACTAAAACAAGACCCACTCATTTCCTCCACTGTGTGAAAAAAATATACATTATTGGCCGTCCCCAAAATAACTAATAAAATACAAATGTACAATTTAATCAATGGACCTTTTTTAATAATAAATTCATAATTATGCACGCATGGGCATAATGGACATGGCAGCAAGAAGCAAAAGCGGTACATTGAAAATGTATAAGGGTCCAAATATTTGTGTCATTTTCTCTCAATTTGTCCAAGATTTGTGGGTTTTTTTCCATGGAAAAAAAACTTAAATCGTCATAGGCATTAATTTCTGGCCATAGCGGTCTGGCTTCACTGCGGCTGATCACAGGCTGATTTATAGACATAAACAGTTCGTCACAAGCGTGCACAATTATAGCGGGATACCAACGAAACTAAAGCTCTTGTTTTGAAGTAGATGCGAAAATGTGATTGTTTTTTTTAGCGGCGCTATGATGTAAGGTGTTTTGTATGCTCCAACTTTTGTTCGAACAAAATAAAAACTGGAAGAAAAATTGCAAAATGCGGATTCGGTTACCACGTCCCCCATAGACTTGTTTGAATTCATCTGATTTGTTTATCTCTCGAAACTGGTTGTCAAGCAGATTTCGAACATGCGCAGTTCGCATTGCAAAAAGGCTTATTGCCATTGACCTCAAATAGCAAACTTTATAAATGTAGGACCCTTTGTGCAAATACTCTATTGTCTTCATACTTTTTAACCGTATGCTTCGGGGTACTCGTTCCCCAAATTTCGGGCCGGATCGCAGTCTGGCTTCACTGCAGCTGATCACAGGCTGATTCTACCACGGTAAAGCCTGGCCGCGATTCAGCACCGCGATCGGGCCCAAAATTTGGTTGCGGGTACCCCGAATTACATGGTTATTTTGTTTCCACTGGTGCACAAAGGAGCCCAGTTGATTTTCTTCGCCCTCGTGCGAAAGGGACGGAATCCAATTTTTACAGTTTTTATTCTGTGCCCCCCCCCCCTAAAAAAAACCCACTAAGGCCAGAAAGTAATGCCTAGGTCGATTTAAGGGGTTTTCCATAGACAAAAAGCAACCAATCATACACAAATTATGAGAAAATGACCCGAATATTTGAACCACGGTACTATTTCAATGGACCGATTTCGCTTCTTGCTGCCAGGCCCATTTATGCGCCTGCGTACATAATTATAATTTGATTAGCAAAGAGGTTCGTAGACTTGTTCCCCCTTCAGTGAATGTATTACTACGCATGCGCACCTGTTGTAATACTTGTTGAGCTGCCATGTTGAATTGAATAGGTTTACTTTGCTTTCTCCTTTATTTGCCAGGGAATTTCCCCTCTCCAGGGGGAATATATTCCGTGGGAAATAACTCTGTGCATACAAATCCCTTAACGATTAATAAAGAGCCTTACAAATCACACATCTAGGGTAGTCAATCATAGCTTTTAAAAATGTACATTTCTGCTTAGGAACGTAATCTTGAATAGAAAAGTACAAGCCTAGATGTGTCGGTCATGGCACGCAGTTGACTGTGTTCTTGAACCTACATACAATTCACTCATTGCCAATTAATATCTCCCTTTTTCTAGTCCGGGGGGGGGGGAGGGGGGCGACGTTTCACCCTTTGCATTCTGTTTCGCTCAATAACCATTTAATCAACTTGTACTGATCGAGCCCCTCATTTCGTGTAGTGCATTATGAAATAGAAGCCTGAATTTATGGCAAACTTGTAATGAAACCAAAGTCCTTTTTTTTTCTTTAAGCAAATCAAACAAATTACGATTTAAACATGATCTTCGTCAGAGGCAAATGACAGTGGCACAAGAAACAGAAACAAACATGTGGGACACACAAGCATGCAGGGTTGGGAGGAAAAACACAAAGAAGGATTTTTTTTTTGCTACAGCTATAGTATAGACATAAACAGTTCGTCACAAGCGTGCACAATTATAGCGGGATACCAACGAAACTAAAGACAAGTTCTTGTTTTGAAGTAGATGCGAAAATGTGATTGTTTTTTTAGCGGCGCTATGATTTAAGGTGTTTTGTATGCTCCAACTTTTGTTCGAACAAAATAAAAACTGGAAGAAAAATTGCAAAATGCGGATTCGGTTACCACGTCCCCCATAGACTTGTTTGAATTCATCTGATTTGTTTATCTCTCGAAACTGGTTGTCAAGCAGATTTCGAACATGCGCAGTTCGCATTGCAAAAAGGCTTCTTGCCATTGACCTCAAATAGCAAACTTTATAAATGTAGGGCCTTTTGTGCAAATACTCTATTGTCTTCATACTTTTTACCCGACAGATCCAGGATGTTTTGGCGCTATTTATCAAGTCGCTAATAGCTACCATGGGATATAAATAGACAACAATTGTTGCAAGAAGCTGGGGGGAAACCCCATTGGCCCCCTCGTCAAAACTGGTTCCAGGTCGCTAATTTTCTGGTCACTGAATTACTAAGATTACAATACATTGATCACGCTTCGGTCTTCTATATTAGTTAACACTGAGTGCAAGTCAGGGGATATATGCAAGCTTTTATTGTTGATCTCTTCAGACCATGCCACACAATGTTTATGTTTTGTTTTCCATTGGCTAACCAGCGTGTAAACTTTTCCCCCTAACGCAGAGTTTGTGTAAGCTGAAATTGTTCATATGTTCACATTGATTTTCTTGACGGTGTTTCTTGACGCCGTGTTTTAGTGACTTTTTGTGAAGCCAACAGTTAGAAGAACATCGATGTGTAAAATGGCTTTTTCTGTTGGCGTCTCTTTAGATACTACTTGGGTTTTTTTTAAGAAAAATGCCTATTAAGATCACTTATCTACAAAATGAATAATTTGTCAGGTGATTTCGCTGCTGATATATTTATAATTGTTATTATATATAACCATTTTCAAATATAGAATAAAAAAATTCGCATCCCTCCCCACCCCCCGAAAAAATAGAATGTGTAATTGCCCTGTTGATGCATGTAAAAAGTCGCACTTTCTTTGCCCTCTCAGCGATTCATTGCCGTCTCCCTTGAATTTTTCAACAAATAAACTTCAATTGATCAGTGCAAGAATATTGCCTGCACTCATCGGCTCTTCGTTGCTATATTCTCACTTAAGTAAACATTTCTCTCTCTAAAAAAAAACCCCAAAAACAAGTCTGATTTAAAAAACAAAAAGCCCCAGCATGCTTTTTGGCCTCTATACTTCATCCCATCAAACTCTTAACACATTAACGTAGTTCCATGTGTGATTACGCTACTTCCCAATACACACCCAAAAAAATCACATTTAAACTATTCCACTCCCCCGCCCATGTTTAGTGTGCACAAAAGTTTGACGAAAGGGTATGCTGTAGGCCTACATTTTTATCGTGCGACTGGCATAGAATATTTAAGTGGATTTATGAGTTGAATGGTATGGTAACGACGCCGGTGTGGGCATAATGCACCGCCGAGCGCGTATTTGGTAAGTTCTTTCTCTTCTGTCAAAATACGTATTTAGAAAGTCACGTTCGATGATTGTCTCAAAAACGAATGACCCCAAAGGAATGACCCTGCTGATGCATATATGAAGTCCCATTTTCCTTTCCCTCTTAGTGATCATTCACGGCTGCAATCTTGTTTTAATTTTCCAACAAATTAAAGTTATCTAATACTCCCCGAATCTTGCCTGCACATTTTCGGTCCTTCGTTGCTATAAAAATAACAACACACGTCTAATTAGAAAACATCCATGATTTAAGGCCCCTATACTCCATCCAATCAAACTCTTAACACATAACATAGGGTGCATGTATATGATTACGCCCCTTATAAACAAAACAAAGTCAAATTTAATAAGAAAGTGGAATTTCTGAATTCCTGAACTTGTATTTTGAGACTGGGCAGTCAATATACATTGTATCAACCTGATAAAGACGAAATAATTCTTCTTAATACCATCGATTCGTGATGTTGTGACTAGTTTCACATTAGTAGTCATTGTATATTTGATGGATTTCAAAGTAGCACTGAGACCGCATGCCTTAGTGCTGTCTTTTCGTGAGGATTAAAACGATAATATCTTCAAGGTCAAACAATGACTTAGCACCGAGAGCCTCCGTTTCAATTCCAATTTTGACTTTGCCTATATAGCCTTGGCCTTGAATGTTAAAGCCTTGGCCTTGACCTGGCGTTGACAGTGAAAGCCTTGGCCTTTGCCTTGGCCTTGAGGGCCAAAGCCCTTGGTATTGGCCTGGGATGACAATGCCTTTGCGCAAAATCTGTCAAACTAACGTTCAAGGCGTTATACAATCAATCAAAATTAACTAAAAATCTTAAAAACCTTTAAAGAAATACAATGTAGGGTAATTGTTTTGGTTTTTTTGGTCACTAAAACAAGACCAACTCATTTCCTCCACTGTGTGAAAAAAATATACATCATTGGCCGTCCCCAAAATAACTAATAAAATACAGATGTACAGTTTAATCAATGGACCTTTTTTAATAATAAATTCATAATTATGCACGCATAGGCATATTGGACATGGCAGCAAGAAGCAAAAGCGGTACATTGAAAATATATAAGGGTCCAAATATTTGGGTCATTTTCTCTCAATTTGACCAAGATTTGTCCCTTTTTTCCATGGAAAAAAAAACTTAAATCGTCATAGGCATTACTTTCTGGCCTTAGTGGATTTTTGGTGCACAGAATATAAAGTTTAAAAACTGATTTCTGCACCGTTGCCAAAAAAAAAAATAACCAGCAACAACAACAACAACAAAAACAAATAACCGTGTGCTTCTGGGTACTCGTTCCCCAAATTTCGGGCCGGATCGCGGTCTGGCTTCACTGCAGCTGATCACAGGCTGATTCTACCACGGTAAAGCCTGGCCGCGATTCAGCACCGCGATCGGGCCCAAAATTTGGTTGCGGGTACCCCGAATTACATGGTTATTTTGTTTCCACTGGTGCACAAAGGAGCCCAGTTGATTTTCTTCGCCCTCGTGCGCAAGGGACGGAATCCAATTTTTACAGTTTTTATTCTGTGCCCCCCCCAAAAAAAACACACTTAGGCCAGAAAGGGGTTTTCCATAGAAAAAAGCAACAAATCATGGACAAATTATGAGAAAATGACCCGAATGTTTAGACCACGGTACAATTTCAATGGGCCGATTTCGCTTCTTGCTGCCAGGCCCATTTATGCGCCTGCGTACATAATTATGAGTTTATTAGGAAAGAGGTCCGTAGACTTGTTCCCCCTTCAGTGAATGTATTACTACGCATGCGCACCTGTTGTAATACTTGTTGAGCTGCCATGTTGAATTGAATAGGTTTACTTTGCTTTCTCCTTTCGCCAGGGAATTTCCCCTCTCCAGGGGGGAATATATTCCGTGGGAAATAACTCTGTGCATACAAATCCCTTAACGATGAATAAAGAGCCTTACAAATCACACATCTAGGGTAGTCAATGATAGCTTTTAAAAATGTACATTTCTGCTTAGGAACGTAATTTTGAATAAAAGTACAAGCCTAGATGTGTCGGTCATGGCACGCAGTTGACTGTGTTCTTGAACCTACATATAATTCACTCATTGCCAATTAATATCTCCCTTTTTCTAGTCCGGGGGGGGGGGCGACGTTTCACCCTTTGCATTCTGATTCGCTCAATAAACATTAATCAACTTGTACTGATCGAGCCCCTCATTTCATATAGAGCATTATGAAATAGAAGCCTGACTTTATGGCAAACTTGTAATGAAACCGAAGTACTTTTTTTTTCTTTATGCAAATCAAACAAATTACGATTTAAATAGGATCTTCGTCTGAGGCAAATGACAGTGGCACAAGAAACAGAAACAAACATGTGGGACACACAAGCATGCAGGGTTGGGAGGAAAAACACAAAGAAGGATTTTTTTTTTTGCTACAGCTATAGTATAGACATAAACAGTTCATCACAAGCGTGCACAATTATAGCGGGATACCAACGAAACTAAAGACAAGTTCTTGTTTTGAAGTAGATGCGAAAATGTGATTGTTTTTTTTAGCGGCGCTATGATTTAAGATGTTTTGTATGCTCCAACTTTTGTTCGAACAAAATAAAAACTGGAAGAAAAATTCCAAAATGCGGATTCGGTTACCACGTCCCCCATAGACTTGTTTGAATTCATCTGATTTGTTTATCTCTCGAAACTGGTTGTCAAGCAGATTTCGAACATGCGCAGTTCGCATTGCAAAAAGGCTTATTGCCATTGACGTCAAATAGCAAACTTTATAAATGTAAGGTCCTTTGTGCAAATACTCTATTGTCTTCATACTTTTTACCCGACAGATCCAGGATGTTTTGGCGCTATTTATCAAGTCGCTAATAGCTACCATGGGATATAAATAGACAACAATTGTTGCGAGAAGCTGGGGGGAAACCCCATTGGCCCCCTCGTCAAAACTGGTTCCAGGTCGCTAATTTTCTGGTCACTGAATTACTAAGATTACAATAAAATACAGCGTGCACAGAAAATTTTTCAAGAGATATTAATTCTCCCTCTCTCGATGTGATTAAACGGTAACCAAAAAATGTACCGGACAGAAAAGCCTGTCAGGTTGTTTTCTGTTTGTATAATTACAGGCATATTAAGTTTTTGAAGTGTTGTGATTTCTTCCTGCATGCTGGAGGAGCGATTGATCACGCTTCGGTCTTCTATATTAGTTAACACTGAGTGCAAGTCAGGGGATATATGCAAGCTTTTATTGTTGATCTCTTTAGACCATGCCACACAATGTTTATGTGTTTTTTTTTCCATTGGTTAACCAGCGTGTAAACTTTTTCCCCCCTAACGCAGAGTTTGTGTAAGCTGAAATTGTTCATATGTTCACATTGATTTTCTTGACGGTGTTTCTTGACGCCGTGGTTTAGTGACTTTTTGTGAACCCAACAGAAGAACATAGATATGTAAAATGGCTTTTTCTTTTGGCGTCTCTTTAGATTCTACTTCATTTTTTTAAAAGAAAAATGCCTATTAAGATAACTTATCTACAAAATGAATAATTTGTCTGGTGATTTCGCTGCTGATATATTTATAATTGTTATTATATATAACCATTTTCAAATATAGAATAAAAAAATTCGCATCCCTCCCCACCCCCCGAAAAAATAGAATGTGTAATTGCCCTGTTGATGCATGTAAAAAGTCGCACTTTCTTTGCCCTCTCAGCGATTCTTTGCCGTCTCCCTTGAATTTTTCAACAAATAAACTTCAATTGATCAGTGCAAGGATATTGCCTGCACTCATCGGCTCTTCGTTGCTATATTCTCACTTAAGTAAACATTTCTCTCTCTAAAAAAAACCAAAAAAACAAGTCTGATTAAAAGAAAATAGCCCAGCATGTTTTTGGGCCTCTATACTTCATCCCATCAAACTCTTAATACATTAACGTAGTTGCATGTGTGATTACGCCCCTTCCCAATACACACACACACACAAAATCACATTTAAATAAGGAAGGGGAATTTCCGGAGACCTGAACTTATTTTTTGATACTAGGAAGTCACCGTACATTTTGTAGGAATGTTGATCAAGAGTTTTTCCTCTTAAAACCAGCAATTCGTGATGATGTGACTAGTTTTATATTAGTAGTCATTCTGAAATGATGTATTTCAATTTGACACTGAAACAAAATACTTTAGTGCTGTTTTTTTGAGAAAATCAAAAAGAAAATGGCTTCAATTTTGCTCAATTACGCTCATCGGTGCAATTGTTGTTCAATACCTTCAATAATCATAATTATAATATAATAACAATCTCATATCGCTAAGTCCGTCAATTAACTGACGCTCAGGACGCTTTACAATCAATACAAATTAACAATCGTAACCCCTATACAAAATTATTACAATGTCAGGTGTGATTTTTTCCCCACAAAAACAATAATCACCACCTCAGTTTGCTCCACTGTGTGAAAAAAATCTATATCATTGGTCACCCTAAAATAACGAATAAAATGAATAATAAAATTACTTTTAATGTTTCCTTTATTTATCATGGTATTTCCCCTCTCCAGGGGGGAAAATAGTCCGTGGAAACTCCTTAAACGATGAATAAAGAACCTTACAAATTACACATCAGGGGCAATCAATAATAGCTTAGAAATTCAATCTGGAATAGAAAAGTACATTGCCTTCATGCTATATTAGACATTTTAACGAACAGCCCCAGAAGTTTTTACGTTACCTGGTAACTATTGTTCAAGTTACTAGCTCCTACCCTGGCAATAACAATAGAGTTTCATTGCTGCGGGAGCTGAGGGAAACCCCTCTAAGCCCCCACGGTACAACCTTTTCCAGGTCACGTATTTTGTGGTAACTGTTTTTGGTTGTTGTTTTTTTGCGTATTACAATACCTCGTTCACGAAATACGTTTTTTAGGAAAAAATATATATGATTTTACCTTTTGTGCAAATAAAGTTCAACCAAACATTTTCTAGAGAGCAAAGCCTGGTTTCTTTTCTGCTGGTATACACTTGTAGTGTTCAAAGTGCTGCCTCTTCCTGCTTGAGGAGCGGTTGATCACGCTTTTTGCTCCTATAGGCCAACGAGTTAACAATGAGTGCAAGTCACGCACAAGCCTCTCTGCAGGGGGATATGCCGATTCGGAGGGGGTTCGTTTTGGTTGCTCTTTTCAAACCTTGCCACACAATTTTGCTTTTATTTTGCATTAACTAACCCGAGTGGAAACTTTTTCCCAATGTAAAGTGTGTGCACGCTGAAATTGTTAATCTGGGTTTTGTTTCTGAGGGGGGGGGGGACTTTTTGTGATTAAAAGGTGGAAGCGCACAAATATGTCACATGGGTTTTCTTTTTCTTTTGGCGTCTATTCAGATATCAGTTTTTCACATGTGTATGCCTTGTAATGGTTAATGTCCTACATACAAAGCCAAGCTATGAAAATGCATGCCTTTAACTGGTAACTGAATGTAAATTAATATCCTGACTTCATTAATCATGTTTTGTCGGTTTATTCGCCTAAACTCTGCTCGATTAATTCATTCAGAGATGCCAAATGTTTTAGGAATTCCAGTATTTCAGTAAAATTATTTATTATTATTCCAGTAAAATTATGAATACATGTATAAGTACGGTTAAAAGTTATTATTTAACATTGTTATTCTTGATATCAGTTGATCCTCGTCGTCTGACGTCCGACCTCAAAAACAAAGATGCAGCAAGACAGACTTGGTCGGCGGAGTAGAGCTAGGATCATAGCCGAGGAGTACAACCACTCACTCAGCAAACTCGTCGGCACGAAGAGGAGGGTTAAGCCAAGTCGTAAGGCGGCATTCATGGCCGCCTTTCCAGTCAAAGCCTCGCCAAGAATCCATTCTGATAAAGACGGAGCATCCGTCCTGCCACTGAAAGAGGCTTCAGTAACCTATCCTGAGCACGGCGAAACTGATGTGACAGAAGAAACAAATAACAAAACTGAAGTGGAAAGGTATAAGGGGGCAAACTTTCTGAAAATCTCGATCAACTAATATTTCACTAAATCCCCATAATAAATGTAGAATTATAGGCTTGTAGGATGGTATTTTTTTGTCATTTCGTGACGAACCAGGTGCAGTAGTTATTCAGCTTGATAGCATTAACTAAAAATACATTGCAATGTGTAACCCCATTTCACAATCGGTGGACTTGTTTCAAGCATCTTGCAACATGTTTCTAAAATAATTGCGCAGCACGAAATCACTGTTTCATATTATTATTTTTTCTATTCAAAATAAAATCCACATCTGCTACTTCTGTAATTGGAGCTTAATATCTGACGTCTGAACATCTGACATTTAGCTGAATCAAAAATAGTAATTGTCTGAGTTTTGTTGTCCAAGGCTCATGCAGGAGATTTTCTTGTATTTCCAACTTGCAGTCCCGTTGACGTGAGACAGAAATTGCAGGTTTTTGTCCGAGGTCTCCTCTTACCAAAGACACTTTGCCTGCAACTGGATCCGGAGACATCCGTATCTGAATTGAAGGCATTGGTTGAAAGTGAGAGTGGCATCCAGCCTCAGGATCAACGCCTATACATCGGGAGAAATTTTCAGGTGCTGCTTCTATTATTACAATGAAAAGGAAACTCACGGCCATCTTACGGCAAAAGGGAAAATCGCGTGACGAAAAATAACACATTTCGAGAAAATCCGTTTAAAGTTCAAGGCCTTTTATTGTTTATTTTTGACTATCGATTAAACCAATTGATTTATACTACAGGTTGTAAATATTGTTGTAAAAAGCAGTAGAAATATCAGTTTCTTGTCCTTTTTCGTTTTTGGTAAAGAGGCACTCTAAACTAGTTGCAACATTGTACCTTGTTTTACAAACATATAAAACGCATAACGACTGTATAATAAGGCAAAAAATTTTGCCTTATTATACAGTCGTTATGCTTATTGTCAAACTGCATAATAGTGCATTGGATATGCTCTCTCAAGATCCATCATTTTACCAAAACAACTTTATAGCCTTGGCCTTGGCCTTGGCCTTGGCCTTGAGGGTTCAGGGCCTTGCAATTTTGAGTCAAGGCTCTTCAAGGCCCATAGATTTTTGCATTTTCCAGATAAATCTGTTCGAAATTTTGCTGTTACCATTTTAATTGTATTTACCATGGAGGAGGGAAGCACCCTGTAGATTTGTGTGTTGGGCACACTTCCACTTTTGTAGCATCACATTTTGTTACCATTGTAGTAGATTTGCTGCAAAAATATTCCGTACACTTGTGGGGCTAATGAGATGATCACTTTAATTGCATATAACTATGGAATAGATCTGATTGGTTGTATATGTCTCCCTGATAAGTGCTAAAAATTTGCATGTAGGCCCTATCTGTTTTAGATCATGCTGATATTTCTGACCATGTTGGGCCAGCAAATAAAAAATACCCAAATCAGTTTCTTGGATCCCCCTTTTGATACACTTGGAAGAATTGTGTGTCAATATAGAAGTAAATCATTATTTTGTTTAGTTAAACCATATTGAAGACCTGAACTCATACTTTAATAGATACAGTGCAGTCATAAAACGGTCCAGGGGGGGGGGCCAAAAGGGGCCATGCCCCCCCCCCCTAAAAAAAACGAAACCCTTTTTTTTATGTGACGTCGTAATAAAGGCAGGCAATGAGTACACCACCATCTTTTCCTAAAAAAACATCGGTTAAAATGGTCAGAAATTGCCTCAAATCGCACCACAGAGCATCTCGAATCAAATTTTTTTCGGGGCCCTTAAGCGGGCCCCGAAGCCCAAGCCGTCATTTTTTGACCCACTTTTTTTGGGGGGACCAAAATTTCTCCCCCCCCCCCAATCGTGTTCTGGATCCGCCCTTGCGTGATTATGTGTCACACATGTGACTATAATTAGTTCTATATCAGTGGTCATTTCATAAAACAGGGCCTTGGCCTTGAGGGTTAAGCCTTGGCCTTGGCCTCGAGGCTTGAGGGGTCAAAGCCTTGGCCTTGGCCTTGGCCTTGAGGGTCAAAGCCTTGGCCTTTGCCTTGAGGGTCAAAGCCTTTGCTCCAACACTGTATTACACTCACTTTTCCAACAGCAGCTTATTAACGTGTCTGACATGTACGTCCGAATTTACGTAATTGCACCAGGAATTGTTAAAAACACTGATTTGTAAATTTCTGCCCCCCGAACAAAAACATTACAAATCCAATCACTTTAAACTGACATTGGTTTGCAGCTCTGTGACCTACTTTCCATTCGCGATCATGGAATACAGCAAGACCAGAACATCGAGCTTCGCGCTGGCGGCTTATTAGGCGGTGGACCATTAGGTAACTATACCAAGGCATGGGGTTGAAAAAAAAACCCACACAAACAGTTAAATTGGGTGATTAACGAATTCGTCGTTTTTGCAAATGTTACTATAATTCAATATCTTCTTTTTTCAATGAAGAAACGACGACCTCAAAAATTACAAAGAGTGGTCTATTTTCCACTTGATAATTACTATGTGCATGTTTGAGAGTGCCCGACTATACATTCACACGGGTATTATATTAGCTGAAAGCGTCAAAAAACTAATGTTTGATTTAGTCCATACCGTATAAGTTTCTGATCTTGTTTAACCTCACACTTGAGTTAAAAGCGGGAGCTCCATTCATTTGGTGCCCCTAACGCCGTGCCGAGATGAGTGATGTGAACTGTTTATATGTTTTTGCATTCCAGAAGAATACTTTTTCAAGTTAAAACGCAAACTCGGAAAAGACTGGAAGCCGCTAGCCAGAGAACTGGATTTCGAGGAGGGAGAAATCTACTCCTTCCAAGAAAACGACAAGGGAAACTTACAGGAACAAATCTACCAGATGTTAGATGCCTGGTTGAAGAAACAGAACAACCCCGCAGACGCTCCAGAGAAGTTGAGAGACGCTCTGAAAGCTGTGAACCGTGCTGATCTGGCATCGCAACTACCAGGTATGGCCGTTAACCGAAAATGTTAATCATGTTAGTAAGCTAAGCTTACTACCCCGGCCTTCCCTTGTTACATCAATGTATTATTGTTCAAATTATATAGTTTTGTCCTTCACCGACGTTTTTAAACACTGTATACTCAGTGTGTTACCTCCCAAGTGAAAGTTGAAAAAATCACTGGGGTGGGACTCGAACCCACGACCTCCTGCTTTCTAGTGCAGATGTCTTACCACTCGACCACCGAGCTAACGGGATCGGTTGGCCGGTTCGAATCTGATGTACATGGCAGCGGGTACCGCTTTCACTTTGGGAGGTAACACACTGAGTATATAGTGTTTAAAAACGTCGGTGAAGGTCAAAATTATATAATTTGATTTATATCACCCCGACGCAAAATTCCATCTTATAATGTATTATTGTTGACATCAATTAAACAAGAAATGCAGTAATAGTTTTGATGTAGTTGGACGGCATAAGGAGACCCTGCCCTCTTGTGAAAAAGGACGAACTGCATCCTTTGAATAGGGGGCCCTGTTCAAATTCCACAATTATTAACACTAGATCACAGCGGGTGGGGGGGGGGGGGGGTTCGAAATATTTTTTTTGAATTTGTATGAGAAATTTTTTTTTTTTAACGGGGCTGGGGTTGACCCCCCCCCCCCCTGGATCCGCGCCTGGCATCGGGGTATTTACGGAGGAGCAGAGGGGGAAAAACCGCTGCACGTGCTGGCTAATGATGGTTCTTGATTCGCTTAAATTTACTCTTAGGCTGCCAATCAACAAAAGTTTACAAGTACCGTAGAAATTACATACGAGCTCAACCTCTGTCGTATAAAAAAAATGGAACATAACACAAATAAACACACAACAGCTCGGTAAGGAGATGCGCTGTGACTTGCGACTGGACGCAATACAACAATACATGTTAAAAGTTAATGATGTTAAAAGTTATGTTAAATAATGTTAAAAGTTAAACATGCATCACATACACGTGAAACACTTCTACATTTCATACAAACTTCATTTTCTGTAAAAAGTATACTCACTGCTTGCGGGGGTCCCTTTCCGACGGTGAACGCGGCAGTCATGGCAATGCACAAACTAGTGAAAATTATGACAGAAATATATTGGTGTACCTAGTCGAAGAAAGTCTTCCAGAAAAAAACCGAGAAGGGTCCATTTCCAGGTGCTGCCGAGTATAGCTCGTCTGAATATTTGTAAGCTGGGGCAAACACCTCTGTCAATGTTTTTTTCCAGAAAATGAACCTTCAAGTTATACAAGCTGGCTTTTTCACGTAAATTATGATGGCTAAGTATAAAATTTTAGAACAATAATCCCGAATTAATTGCAATGGATAGACATAATCACTAAATTCTCATGTTGACGAAGACAAGTGTTACTCGTCCTCGCGCGAGAAGCACAAAGGTCATCAACAAAGTGATGTTTTCCATATAAGGAATATGTAGACTCATATCACACACTCACAATGCCAATCGACATGACACTTCTGTAAAATACGTGAATACAAGTTGAGAAAGGGCAAATGAGGTGGCCCTTGCTCAGGCCCGGCTCTCTACATGAATATTTGAAAAAAGGGTTTTATATTTTGAAATTATATCACTTTGTGATTGCAATTTCACCAAAACTGAACTCTTTTGCTAATGACTGTTATGCATAACTTCTGTTTATAAAGCTGCAACAGCTGACAGTCGAAACAAATGAATATTCAAAACAACAACGAAATTAAGTCAAAGTATAAAGCATACGGTGTGTTAAAAGCTTAAAAAAAGTAATTTGCTCCCAATCTCCGAACTAGGTTACATTTTCAGCGCCATGAATTCGGGCCCGTGTTTTATTGTAACGGGCGTCTTTAAATAAACGTTGATAATGATGGATGTTCCCCAATATCACTTTGCTGCATTACAGGCATTACAGGACTTCGTTTTGATGTTGAACAGTGTGCAAGAGAATTGGCAGCGCATTACCGAGGGACGATGAAAGTGACGCAACATCCTACAGATAAACACACGTCTAGAGAGATGGATGACATCTATGTTAACCCACAGCTACTGCAAGAAACGAACATACCAACCCCTGTCAACTCATCGGAGGCAAAGATGCAGGCAGAAACAGGAAGACAATCGGAACATTTGAAAGCTTGGAAAAGAGGTACTCCTGATGCCCCAAAATCACAACCTGATAAGGACAAAGGGCATCATGTTCAGAAAATTGCGCTTGGCTCCTATAAAGACATGCTTGTGCTCAAAACAAATCGATTATTAATCAGAGCTGAGGCAGGTTACGGAAAATCCACACTCCTCAAAAGGATTGCTTACGATTGGGCTGATCTAAAAACAAAGGGGGATCAAACTGAAAACCAACAACAACCTGAGTCTGCATCAGTTCTGGGAAGGTACGAGCTTGTCTTTGTGGTCGATGTCAGCCGAATGGGTAAGACATTCAACATTGTCGACGCCATATTTTGTCAGATTCTCACAGAAAGCAAACTGAGGAGGAAAGACTTAGAAAAGTACATCCAGGAAAACCAAGAGCGCGTATTAGTTCTCCTGGACAGTGCTGATGAGATTTCCTTGCAAAAAGTAAAAGATGCACAGTGCAACAATGGAGTTGACTTGAACGGTGTACTATCGTTCAAATCACTCAAGTCGTGTAAGGTTATAGTTACGAGCCGACAGAAGACGGCAAATGAACTGCTCAATATGCATGCACACTACACAAAAATTAACATGGTCGGCTTTGGCGAGAAAGACATGGAAACATATGTGAGGAAATACTTGGCACATTTTGACCAAGATAATCAAAACAGTTTCCTTGAAAAGGTAAATGGATCCGAAACGCTTCGTAGTTTAGCCGAGATACCGTTATTTATGTGGCTGATGTGCCACACATGGGCAAATGAAGGGAAACTGCCTGATCAAATAACAAGCCTTTTTCGGGATAATATTCACCTGCTTTTCCTGCATAAGGCAAGTAAAGAAACAGACGAGCAAGTTTCTGACACCAAGACACATATATCAAAGCTTGGTGGGATAGCTCTTAAAGGTTTGTTAGATCGAAATGGGGAGAGATTTCATTTCATGGAATATGAGATCGATTCGAAGGACTTGGAGATTTTCGAGAGGGGATCTGATGTTGGCTTGTTGTCAAAAGGAAACACTTTTCAAGGTCTCAAGACAGTTTCTCACTTTTCGTTCATGCACAACACTTTCCAAAAATACTGCGCAGCAGCATATCTGGTAGATTTGTTAACTACTGACAGAGAAGCCTTTGACGAATACCTGTCTCGTATTTTGCATGATAATGTGGAAAGCTTGGAATACGTTCTGCGGTTCTGTTGTGGCCTAGATTCAAATGCTGCCAAGATGATTTTAAGGCGAATTGGAGATCTCTTGAAGAAAAATGAACTCAGCATGTCCATGCATAGAATTGTAATGTTACTGCTATTTGAAGCCCAGTCAGAATCCCTCGTGAAATTCTTTGTTGAGGATTGGAAGGTAGAGTTGCCATATGAACTCCAAGGTGAAGCACTTGTGGCTGCGCATTATTTCTTTCAAATCGGCTCCAAACATACAACTCTGCACAAGACAGACAAACAAGAAATTAATGCTACATGTCGAGGTTTAACCGACTTCAGACTTTTAGAGGATATAATGGCACACATACAATGTAAGCCATCGCTGCACCTTGTAATTACTGGGATCAGCTGGGATAGCTTTGAGGATAACTCCATAGGGATGTTGAAATCCACGGGGATAATGACATGTCTGAAGACTTTACATGTAGCTAACTGTGATTGGAACCTTGGAAAGCTTTTTCAAGTGTTGTCAAATAGCTCCGGGGAAATTGACACCTTAATAATAAGTGGTAGAGTTACGCTACATACACTGTCTAACCAAACCATTGAACCAGTTACATGCCTGGAACAGTTGTATCTTTTAAACTGCAGTCTGACCAACAGTGATATCCAGCCACTGTTCTCTCTCTTATCGGCATTGGGCAGCATAAAGAAAGTTATTCTAGGAATCAATAATTTACACGGTTTGCAGCCTGTAACCATTCCTGCTGTTCCATCACTGTCTGAACTATATCTCTTGGAGTGTGGTTTGACAGACAGTGACATAGAGCCACTTTTTTCTCTCTTGTCTGCAGCAGGCAGCATTGAGAATCTTGTTCTGATCAGGAACAATTTACACGATTTGCAGGATGTTAAAGTCACTGCTGTTCCTTCCCTATCAACACTTTATCTAGATGAGTGTGGTCTGACAAGCGGTGACATTAGGCCACTTTTTTCGGTCGTATCAGCAGCAGGCAGCATAGAGACACTTGCTCTGAAAAAAAACAATTTACAAGGTTTGCAGCCCGACGAATTAACTGCCGTTGACTCCCTATCTGAACTGCATTTCTGTGAGTGTGGTCTGACAAACAGTGACATTGGGCCACTTTTCTCTCTCCTTTCATCAGCAGGCAGCATAAACACACTTGTTATTAAAGGAAACAATTTACACGGCTTGCATCCTGAAAATATTACTACTGTTCCTTGCCTGCTTGAACTACGTCTCTATGAGTGTGGTCTGACAAACAGTGACATTAATTCACTTTTCTCTATCCTTTCTTTAGCAGGCAGCATAAAGACACTCACCCTTGAGGGAAACAAATTACACGGTTTGCAGGCAGCCAAGATCACTACTTGTCCCTCCCTTTCTGAACTAAATTTGTGTGAGTGTGGTCTGACAAGCAGTGACATTAAGCCACTTTTCCGACTCCTGTCGGCTGCCGGCAGCATAAAGAAGCTTGTTCTAAAGGGAGACAACTTACACGGTAGGAACCCGGCACAGATCACTGCTGTCTCGTCTCTGTCTGAGCTACATCTCGACGAGTGTTGTCTGACAAATAGTGACATTCAGCCACTTTTCTCTCTACTTGCAGCAGCAGGTAGCGTAAAGACACTTGTTTTGCAAGGAATCAATTTACGAGGTTTGCAGCCTGTAACGATCCGTGCTGTTCCCTGCCTGTCTGAACTATATCTCGATGAGTGTGAGCTGACAAGCAGTGACATTAGGCCACTTTTTTCTCTGCTTTCATCAGCAGGAAGCATAGAGACACTTATCCTTAAAGGGCTTAATTTACATGGTTTGAAGCCTGAAGAGATCAGTGCTGTTCCTTCCCTGTCAAGACTACATCTCCATGGGTGTGGTCTAAAATACCTTGATATTGAGCCACTTTTCTCTCTCCTGTCAGTAGCAGGCAGCGTGAAGACGCTTGTTTTGCAAGGAAACAATTTCCACGGGTTGCAGCCTCTAACGATCTCTGCTGTTCCCTCCCTTTCTCAACTACATTTCTGTCAAAATGGTCTGACAAACAGTGACATTCCGTCATTGTTCCAACTCGTGTCAGCATCAGGAAGCGTGAGGACACTTATCCTGAAAGAAAACAATTTAAACAGTTTGCAGCCTGTAACAATCTCTGCTGTTCCCTCCCTTTCTGAACTACAATTTCATGAGTGTGGTCTGACAAACAGTGACATTCCGTCACTTTTCCAACTCCTGTCAGCATCAGGCAGCGTAAAGACACTTATCCTGAAAGAAAACAATTTACACAGTATGCAACCTGTAACGATTTCTGCTGTTCCCTCCCTTTCTCAACTACAATTTCATGAGTGTAGTCTGACAAACAGTGACATCCTGCCCCTTTTCCAACTCCTGTCAGCAGCAGGCAGCGTAAAGACACTTTTCCTGAAAGGAAACAATCTACAAGGTTTGCAGCCAGAAGAAATCACCGCCGTTCCTTCCCTGTCTGAACTACATCTCTATGAGTGTGGTCTGACAAAAATCGACATTAATCCACTTTTCTCTCTCCTGTCAGCAGCAGGCAGCGTAAAGACACTTGTTTTTGAAGGAAACCATTTACAGGGTTTGCAGCCCGAAGAAATCACTGCTGTTTCCTCCCTGACCGAACTATGTCTCAATGGGTGTGGTCTTACATACACTGACATTGAGTCACTGTTCTCCCTCATATCAGCTGCAGGTAGCATACAGACACTTGCGCTGAAAGAAAACAATTTAAACAGTTTGCAGCCTGTAACAATCTCTGCTGTTCCCTCCCTTTCTGAACTACAATTTCATGAGTGTGGTCTGACAAACAGTGACATTCCGTCACTTTTCCAACTCCTGTCAGCATCAGGCAGCGTAAAGACACTTATCCTGAAAGAAAACAATTTACACAGTATGCAACCTGTAACGATTTCTGCTGTTCCCTCCCTTTCTCAACTACAATTTCATGAGTGTAGTCTGACAAACAGTGACATCCTGCCCCTTTTCCAACTCCTGTCAGCAGCAGGCAGCGTAAAGACACTTTTCCTGAAAGGAAACAATCTACAAGGTTTGCAGCCAGAAGAAATCACCGCCGTTCCTTCCCTGTCTGAACTACATCTCTATGAGTGTGGTCTGACAAAAATCGACATTAATCCACTTTTCTCTCTCCTGTCAGCAGCAGGCAGCGTAAAGATACTTGTTTTTGAAGGAAAAAATTTACACGGTTTGCAGCCCGAAGGAATCAATGCTGTGTCCTCCCTGACTGAAGTACGTTTTAAAGAGTGTGGTCTTACAAACACTGACATGAACTCACTTTTTTCTATCCTTTCATCAGCAGGTAGCATAAAAAAACTTACCCTTAAGGGAAACAAATTACACGGTTTGCAGCCACCCAAGATCTCTAATTGTCCCTCCCTATCTGAACTAATTTTGTGTGAGTGTGGTCTGACAAGCAGTGACATTAAGCCACTTTTCCGACTCCTGTCAGCTGCAGGCAGCGTAAAGACACTTGTTCTTAAAGGAAACAATTTACACGGCAGGAAGGCGGCACAAATCACTGATGTTCCGTCTCTGTCTGAGCTACATCTCGATGAGTGTGGTCTGACAAATATTGACATGGACCCACTTTTCTCTCTCGTGTCAGCAGCAGGCAGCGTAAAGACACTTGCCCTGAAAGGAAACAAATTACAGGGTTTGCATCCAAAAGGAATTACTGCTGTTTCCTCCTTGACTGAACTACATCTCGATGAGTGTGGTCTGACTAAAAGTGACATTAAGCCACTTTTCTCTCTACTTGCAGCAGCAGGCAGCATAAAGACACTTGCTCTGAAAGGAAACAACCTACACGGTTTACAGCCAGAAGAGATCACTGTTGTTCCTACCCTGTCAAAACTACATCTCCATGGGTGTGGTCTGGAAAACATTGATATTGGACCACTTTTCTCTATCATGTCAGCAGCAGGCAGCGTGGAGACGCTTGTTTTGCAAGGAAACAATTTGCACGGTATGCAGTCTGGAACGATCTCTGCTGTTCCCTGCTTGTCTGAACTAAGTCTCTATGAGTGCAATCTGACAAGCACTGACTTTATGTCACTTTTCCGTCTCCTGTCAGAAGCGGGCAGCGTAAAGACACTTGCCCTGAAAGGAAACAAATTACAGGGTTTGCATCCAAAAGGAATTACTGCTGTTTCCTCCTTGACTGAACTACATCTCGATGAGTGTGGTCTGACTAAAAGTGACATTAAGCCACTTTTCTCTCTACTTGCAGCAGCAGGCAGCATAAAGACACTTGCTCTGAAAGGAAACAACCTACACGGTTTACAGCCAGAAGAGATCACCGTTGTTCCTTCCCTGTCAAAACTACATCTCGATGGGTGTGGTCTGGAAAACATCGATATTGGACCACTTTTCTATATCGTGTCTGCAACTGGCAGCGTGGAGACGCTCGTTTTGCAAGGAATGAATTTACACAGTTTGCAGTCTGGAAAGATCTCTGCTGTTCCCCGCCTTTCTCAACTTCATCTCTATGAGTGTGATCTGACAAACAGTGACATCCTGCCACTTTTTCAACTCTTGTCAGCAGCAGGCAGCGTGCAGAAACTCATCCTGAGCAGAAACAATCTACAAGGCTTGCAGCCGGAAGAGATCACTTCTGTTCCTTCCCTGGTTGAACTACATCTCTATGACTGTGGTCTGACGAAAATCGACATTCAGCCAGTTTTCTCTCTCCTGTCAGCAGCAGGCAGCGTAAAGACACTTGTTTTTGAAGGAAACCATTTACAGGGTTTGCAGCCCGAAGAAATCACTGCTGTTTCCTCCCTGACCGAACTAATTCTCATTGGGTGTGGTTTAAACAACAATGACATAGACTCACTTTTCACTATCCTTTCATCAGCAGGCAGCATAAAAACACTCACCCTTCAGGGAAACAAATTACACGGTTTGCAGCCAGCCACGATCACTACTTGTCCCTCCCTTTCTGAACTAAATTTGTGTGAGTGTGGTCTGACAAGCAGTGACATTAAGCCCCTTTTCCGACTCCTGTCGGCTGCAGGCAGCGTAAAGACACTTGTTCTTAAAGGAGACAATTTACACGGTAGGAAACCGTCACAAATCACTGATGTTCCGTCTCTGTCTGAGCTACATCTCCGTGAATGTGGTCTGACAAATATTGACATGGACCCACTTTTCTCTCTCCTGTCAGCAGCAGGTAGCGTAAAGACACTTGGTTTGAGAGGACACAATTTACACGGTTTGCAGCCTGTAACGATCTCTCCTGTTCCCTGCCTGACTAAACTACATCTCCATGAGTGTGGTCTGAAAAGCAGTGACATTAGGCCACTTTTCTCTCTCCTGTCAGCAGCAGGCAGCATACGGACACTTGTTCTTGAAGGAGACAATTTACACGGTCGACATCCGGCACAGATCGCTGATGTTTCCTCCCTGTCTGAACTTCATCTCTATGAGTGTGGTCTGAAAAGCAGTGACATTAAGCCACTTTTCTCTCTCCTGTCAGCAGCGGGCAAGGTGAAGATGCTTGTTTTGCAAGGAAACAATTTACACGGTTTGCAGCCTGTAACGATCTCTGCTGTTCGCTGCCTGACTGAACTACATCTCCATGAGTGTGGTCTGCAAAACGTCGATTTAATGGCAGTCTTTCAGTTATTGTCATCTCTTGGTCATGTGCAGCTAGTCCATTTAAGCGGCAACAATTTCCATGGTAAAGTGACCCAGCCAATGGTTCCCGTTCCTTCGTTGGAATATTTAGTGCTGAGTACTGAGGTGGGACCGATATCCGACATTGGACGCATAGCGGACATAGATTTTGGTGAAAAGGCGACGTTTCGTGTAGTATAATCCGTAGCACGGAGATGTTGCACCGTTCAATTTCAATATTTCATTTTCCCTTTACAAACTTGGCCGGACAAAGGTGTAATAATTTACAAGATTCATTTGACTGTAAGCAAAAACAAATGAAAATTATGAAATAAACAGGCAAGAAATTTCAACCACTTTAAATCTCTGGTAGTTTCTTCAAACATCTGATACCGCTGGCTATTTCAACTCTCACGTTGGTGAAAATATTTCATTTTCTTTTAACAAACTCGGCCGACCAACGTTGAATAATTTACAAGATGCATTTGAATGCAAAAAAAAAGGAATAAACTTGCAACAAATTTCAACCACTTTAAACCTCCGGCAGTTGTGTCAAACATTTGATACCGCTGGCTATTTCATTTCTCCGTTCGGTGAAACTAAAAAAAACACTAATTATTCACTCTACTCTACGCACACGAGCTTGCGTACGATGACCGTTCTTAGCAAAGATCTCCATGATGAAAAGAATTAATAATGTGTTGGTCTCTGTCTTGCAGTTCTCGAAGAGTATACAATGCAAAGCAATCAGTGCCAAAACCAATAAGTAGGCTTACTTCTCGGGCATTAAGAGAATGGTCTGTAGGGTGACACCAGTCACGCTTAACCACACCCCTCCCCACTCAAACACACTAGTTATATTATGCATACTACCGAGTACCATTGTCGTTCCATTCTCTTTTTGTTATTATTTACAACTGTAAATAACCATTTTGCCCACGCACATTCAATTTGTCACCCACCACCAATAGTAATGACACCAAACTGCAATTGCACAAAATAAAATATCATTAGAGTCTCTACAACAGACACCTTGCATTATACACCCCAAGACAAGGACAGGTTGTGGCATTAAAATTAATTTACTTGTACAGCACAACGTGTCTGCTATATGTTTGTTACAAACTTTTTTTGAAAACAAAGTTATCACATCATCTGCAAGGGTGTATTATCACCTTGTGTATTGTTTGATAACAACACCAACACATCTACTATCTGGGCGCAGGACTTTTCAGATAAATTTTACTTAAGTTGACTGATAATGGTGAAGTGCTTTAAGCACTTTGTTAGAGTGGGACTCAAACCCACATCCTCCTGCTCACTTTGGCAGATGGGTGGCATTTATCAAACGTTAGTTACAGAACGCATTTCCTTTGTTTTTGTTACATTTGAGTATTGATTCATTATGTTTAAATGTGACTAATAAGTAATAAGATATCTCACACATGTGACTCGACTCAACAACCGCTGATTCCTTGAATTTTTATATTTCTTTGTTAAAGTTTATTTGAGCCAAGGGAAGGTTGGAAACCAAATCACGAATAACTCATTTTTCCAAAGTATTATCAATGAACGTTGTATTAGGGACGAGAGTTAATGACCTAGGGAGATGTAAAGTAAAGTCCACATTGATTCCACGATAAGGAAATGTGTTCTTTCTTCAGTGGCCATACACTTGGTTCTCTGTCTGAGGCTTTGGCAAAGTGGTTTCCCTTGGAGAACAATAACCTTAGTCCTGTTTCTCAGAAGGTTTATGTGTACAATCTTTTGGAACATGTCGAGAACAAGTCCAAACAGTAAATTCAAGGCCAAAGATATATGGCAAGAATTGTTTGTATAATAATTATAGACAATTACTGAAAGCATACAAACTTAACTAACCATGGAATTAAAGCTTTACAACAAGTGGCGATTTTAAGAAGACTGCCCTCCGCGCATGCTTAAGATTTGTATAAACAACTTATTTTGTATAAAGTTATAACAAAATAACAGAAATAAGAATTATCAGTTGCTGAATTCATTACACAAAAATGCAGTAGTGCTGGTAAAAAAGGCATTTTCATGTTTAACATGATTATGAAGTTGCCAACATTCTACTGCCAAATAATTTCTCAAATGTTTGTTGTTTGTTTTTCTTTCTATCATTATTAATATAAATATATTTATGAAACAGATGCTACAATCTAAAGCAGAAATTGATTGCTTTGTGTCCATTGGATTTCAAACGTTGTCACCTGCATGTTTAGAGCTTAGTTTAGAAGCAACAACAGTGTTCAAAATCTAATGAAGGATACTGAACAACTTACTTGATGAAGTTTCAGCTCAGCTTCAGCTTCATATTCTGAGAAAAACAGCATTCTAGGATCTCAATTTCAAATCAAAAGTTGCTGAATCATGTTTCGAATTGTTTTGAATTGCAGCTTTACGCGATGTCGCGCACTGATCCGACGAATTATAGCAACCGCGCGCGCCTGTGCGTCGTTCCAATGCTTGTGCGCGCTGCGCCGAATAACAAAACGAACAACTAATTTAAATTTTCCTACGGTGCTTCTATGCCTTCTTTCGTTGATTTCTTCAAAATGAGAGCTTGCCAGAAAGGATAATTTCACAGGGAGTTTAGTCCCCTTACTATCTTTCAACCAGTATGTTTTTCAACAATAATTACGCCACTTACTTTTTTGGATAGCTGCAAACTTAATGATGGACACGGGCTTTAGAAAAGGAAAAGACCTGTCGGATTCTGGATTTACACACAAAGACAATGAATAATGCTAATTTGCTAATTTTGCAATGCTAATTTGCAAATCAAAATAAATGTGTTGTTAATATCAATGAGTGTCATTATGTTTGGCCATTATTAAAACACCACACTTAAGTGAAAATCGTGGGTGTTCATCAACTTTATATGCCATATTTTTTAGCTAATGTGATCACTCTTACGACACCATTTTGACGCCGAAAAACAATGGTATTATTTTAGTGAACTGCAGCGAAAGTGTTGTGTCCGACATGCACTTGCTTCAAACCAAACATGCCTGATTGTAATAATGTAATTTTGGAATTGTTTATAGTATATCAGTATATCTCTTTGTACAAGAATAGATTAATTACATACAACATTCCATTCCATTCCATTCCTTGAAATATGGCTAACTTCAATTTTGTATCAGTCTGTTATTCAGTTTGACTTTAATACAGAGTATTAACAGCCAATAGGAAACAGGTTTGTAGTGTAACGACAGACAAACAAAATTGAGGTGATATTGCATAAGGGTATATCGTCGTGCTTTAATGTACTTTAAATTATAAGTTTTGTTCCTTCCCCACTTCATATCGTAGTGTGATATCCTATTTGTGTGGGTTTTTTTGTGGTTTTTTTAATTTCTGAAGACAAAATATGTAAATGGTTTGTCGAATAATCAATCTATCAGCTTTCGATTATGTAAATTTTCACCAGACAGCGGAAGTAGAAATAGTAGGTTATTCTGGTTGCATATTTTCAACATTTGTATCAAAAACAAATGTGTAGTTTGAATTTCGATCAAAAAGGGAAGAGTTTTCCATTTTTGATGTTGCAAAATAAACATTATATAACTGACGCCCAGTTTATGGCTATTGTTGACCAAGGTACTTACATTTTGAATCTACCGAACTAGAAGGTTTATGTCAATATTTTGTGACTGTGATAAAATGCAATAAATAAACTAAAAGTATAACTTCAGTTGCATTGACACATTTCTAAACAAAACGATTTTGTGCAGAGGAACTTGTTATTTAATAATGATGTGTGCTCCGAAACTTCATTATTTAATTCAGCGTGTGCAAAGCTACCCAGAATGCTTTATTTCCATATACATTCCCTCCCCGTCCGCATCACTGCACCTCCAAAATTCTTTGAAAGACATTACATCATTTTGATGCAATGACCCTGTTTCGTGTTTGATACTCAAACTTCAGAGTTGGGCGAAATTTCCCCACTTATTCTACTCATTGCTCCGCATGCAGCAGTGCGGGTCCAAGGTTTGCCAAAGGGGATGGCTGGGAGTTTCATGTCAACGAATTTTAAAGGGGGGGGGAGTGAGCCGTTGCAGTCAGGGCAATAAGAAGAGAGAAGAGGGAAAGTGAGGCAATGACCACATTTTGCAGTATTGGGTGACAGATTTTATCCAGATAATTAATGATATAGTTGGGATTTTTATTCAATAATATTAAAGTATTGATCATGGGTCGCTAGGGGTTAACCATTGCCAGCCCCCGCCCTCCCCTATACTGTCCTTCCTTGCATAGTGCGTAAGTTACTGCCTATGAATAGGCTTTAAAAATAGCGCCCTCTTGAAGAATCCCACTCCTGCCAAAAATTATACTAACCGCCCTCTATCCACATGGAACCACGCTGACGCAATATATATTTGTTTATTAATAAGCGAACATTATTACTTGTTGTGTGAACATTTATACCTCTTCCCGTCCAATTTTGCCGTCAGCCAGTGTAAATTCCGGTGGCGCATCAAGGTATGCTAATGTTTGTAGGCGCGGATCCGGGGGCAACACCCCCCCCCCCCCTCCCCCAGCTCTGTCTTTTTTTCCAAAGATATTTATAAAAAAAAACCATAAAAGCTAACACCCCCCCTGCTGTTACACCGAAAACAATTATACTGGTATAAAAAATCATGTACAAATCCTCGGATTTGGACAGCGCCCCCATTGAAGAATGGTACGAGCCCCCCCACCCCCCACCACCATTGATTTTGAAGTGTCCGGACTGAAAAAAAAAAACCTGTCTTCATTTCAGCATTGATTTGCCGATGAACCCACCCCCCCCCCGCAAGAAAATCTTAAATCCGCCCCTGATGGTTATCCATAAACTATTTTCTGATTAATGAATGTGTTTACGGACCCCGCCTCAAATCAAGAAAACGCCCTCTTGTGGTATGGTCTCGTGGCGCTTGTCAAATTCGAACTTCTAAAGTGAACGCCCTGGTATTTTTATTTTCAAATGTCTGGCGATGAAACGACAGGCAAAATCGCAACATGATCTTAACATCCACAATACAATGATGGTTCTAAATTATTATGACAAATTAAACCTATTGGCCACAATGTTGAAGATCAAACTTCATGGTCTTGTTCCAAGACTGGATATGGATTTTCTTCCAATGCCGGTCACTGGCAAGCACGGTCAAAACGCCGTATTGGGAACGAGTATTGGTAATCATATTATTGACATCTGACCCAGGAAATTACTGGGTCTGCCTCATGTTGTTGATAACACCCTCTTCCGATGCGGATCGAGGCTGGATCAAACTTGCCAAAGCTTGGCTTGGGAATTTTGGCAGCGCACCCGGCCAGACAATTCCTATAATAGTGTTCCCAGATTGGATGACTTTTTTTTTTATTATTGGTACAGTGCTTTTAAAGTTGCTGGAAAACCTATTGTAATGGGCTGTTTCATTGGACGTGGCTCATTCTTCAACTTTAATTTACTAATCTTGTTCGGTGTCTATACATGTATTTGATTTTCACTGTTGTGGTGATTGTTCGTTCTTAAATTTGCACACCGACATAATGTTTCAGCTTGTTTTATATATTTGAATTGCTGATAATATTTTGTGTTTTGTCCAATTTTACAAGTTTGTATGTAACACAGCATCTTTAAAAACAACCTTGGTTGAATGGGTATGAATGAATTTTTTTTGTAATCAATCTTATTTCCATGTAAATTCAAATTAACTCAGCGCCCCAAACGTCTGATGTCGGGCACTAAGCTCATTCGTTATTTTCCGAAGACTGATGAAGTAACATCACTTCATGTATATTTTGTCTTCACATATACGAGTATTAATTATAACTATTCATTTATTTTCGTTCTTAATATTAAAGATTAAGAACGAAAATAAATAGAAGATTAAATCTTTACATCAATAACCTTAGATGACATCACAATTCCTAGACTACCCATTTCTGTTTGTATTTTCCTGTTCCCTTATTATTAATGGTATTTTTAACTAAGTTTTATTCCTGAAATGTTGAAATGCAATATGGCCGACCCCGCGGGTTTCGGCCGGAACACCTAACTATTTTTTATTATTATTTGAATAAATCATTATTATTTCATGAACTGAAAGTAATTCGAATTGATCTTGCTTTAATGTTACTGATTAATCATAGTCAGATCATTTTGTAAATATATTTGATCATTCGTTATTTTCCGAAGACTGATGATTTAACAGCACTTCATGTACATTTTGTCTTCACATATAGGCCTACAGAATAAATTCGCTGCAGGTATACCACAACTGAAGAGCTTCCGATCCCTAATTTCAAGCGTGTCACATAACTAAGTGAATGAATAAGTTGACCTCCTGTAATGATTTCGATGATGCTTAGTCAAGTGGTCTAAAAAAAAAATGACTGTAAATACTTGAAATTAATGGTAGTTTGCATGGGAATGGGGTGTTGCTATATCTGAATGGGTTAATATAAATGTGTTACTTTTTCTTCAAATTCCAAATACTGTTTCGAAAAACCTAATTATGTTATTAATACAGTTTTGAGTGCCCCCCCCCCAAAGAAAATGAAATTAAAACAATATTTACCTATGCAAGAGTTTGATCCATGATGGAAGGGCCTGTTATATTAAGATATCTATAGTGATAAATTATTGACATGTTCATGGCGGGCTTTAAGTGGGGAAGGGATAGTTAAAATGTATTAAAAGAAGAAAAAGTCACTTTTACTAAAATAACATATGCATTTGAATACTGAAATCGGATAGGTGTGTTTGAAGCACTTGTTTAATCCATCTCAATAGTGTCAAGACATTGACTTTTTTCAACTAACCCTTAACAACTGCTTATTTCTTTGTTGGAATAAAGCCTCCATAAAAGGGATCATTTCACAATCACATCTCCCATTATCTAAAAATTGCAATTATAAAGATATAGTCCATCATTTGTAATTTGTGCATTTTGTTCGTTTGAAGCAACAGAAGTGTTCAAAATCTAATGAAGGATACTGAAAAACTAGCCTGATGAAGTTTCAGTTAAGCTTCAGCGGTATATTTCGAGAAAAAACAGCATTCTAGGATCTCAATTTCAAAGACAGTGATCATCATCGCTAATGCGTGTGCGCATCGCGTAAATACTCGGTGCGCATTTTTAGCTTCGCGCTATGCTTCGCGCGCGTTGAACTAGGTCACGTGCTGGAGGAAAGATACATTTAGCTCCATTACTTTACGTTAATTTGTTGCGCGTCCACGAGAGACAACAAAAATGGCGGGGATTTATCGCACAGTGAATGGGCGCGCGTAGACGCGCTGCCGATTTAGTCTTTTTATTCTATATCTATGGTCGTGCCAATTAAATGCTTGCGCGTGCTTCGCCGAATAACAAAACGAAAGACTAATTTAAATTTTCCTTCGGTGCGTCTTAAGACGCACCGTTGGAAAGGCCTTCTTTCGTTGATTACTTCAAAATGACAGCTTCCCAGAAAGGATAATTTCACAGGGAGTTTTACTATCTTTCAACCAAGTTTGTTTTTCAACAATAATTACGCCAGTTACTTATCGGATGGCTGTAAATGATGGACTATAGCTTTAACGGGGACAAAGTTGACCAAGTTGGGGGTTTCTGGACTGTCGATACATTTGTGCGCGTACTGTACAGTACGCGCGCGCATACGGCACTGAAGTGGCACATGTGTCAATGTCGCAGCTCACTGCTGCGTTTCTGGCTGAAAAGAGTGGTGAAATTCAGTGTTGGTTGTGGTGGCAGCAGAACGTTGTCATGGATATCGACTTATAAATTAAGTACAACTTCAGTCATGTATGAACCCCAAAACAGCTGTAGGCCTACTTATAACGGCGTATCTGCAACCCTTTCACGTGATCTTTGTATTTTTTTGAAACTGTGACCGAACCCATCGATGAGTGCCCCCTCCAGAAAATGAGACCCCTCCCTAGTGCCCCCTGCAAAGTGTACGCCGGTTACGCCACTTCCTCAATGTACATGTATTACATTGAATTACATTGTATTTATTCACCAATAATTCAATCAAAACATTGAGTGCTCGGGACTGCTTCAATCACTACAGTGGGTAATGGGAAGTATACACGATTCGGCCATATTCAATTGAATTTGAAAGTGAGGTGAAATCTAAATTTTTGGAACTTGCGAAGAGAAATGAAAGCAAGTTAATTACTAATTAATTCCAGTGTGCCTCAATTAATATTTTAAATTTGGTAATTAAACATTCCTTAATCTATAAAACCAGATTTTGAAAAATGACAGTAAAATGAGGCTGCATTATGCCTGCATAAATAGTCTGGCGCCATGCATCCCATTCAACAGTTAACAATTAATGAAATATATTCAGGGAACTCGACACTAATGGCAAACTCGTGCATAAGGCCCATAAGCGGGACGGTGTCTAGAGCTACACTGACTAAATGGTTAAGTCGATCCCATTTAGTGTCCGGGAGAACAATGTGTGCAAATCCAAAAGAGAGAGTCTGAAATAAAAATAACTATTTTAAAGAAAACATGAGCTGTTTCAGCTGAGTTGCCGAAACAGGTAAAAAAAACACGCTGCTTCATTCATGCCAGTCAGAAGTTTAGAACTGTTTTAAAAGCTATCCCGACTCCTCAACGTCAACTAACAATTTTTGGTGCCTTCAAGCTAGCCCCAGCAAAGCCGACGTGACCGCTATTTCGTTCAGCATCCTGTGAAACGTTGACTATACGTAAATCTGGACTCGTTTGATATATTGCGCATGCCCAATTAGAACAGGGATAAGACACGTGTCAGAGTAAGAGTCCATCAAGGGTAAATGAGACCAGATTTATAGCAGTCCAAATTTCACATGACACCGGCTTTCGATAGGCATAAACCAGCGTAGCCTTGACAAAGGCGGGTCAAAGTTTACGGGCTTTGATTGGATATCGTGTAATGTGCATCAGAAATTCTCAGCCGAATTCGGTCGAAAATATAAAGAAACATAAAAGGAATTCGGCACGGTTGCGTCTTCCTTCTCGACTTACTGTACGGCTGTTTGCGGAAGTGTGTGTGGGGCGTACGTACATGCACACATAGCACACGCAAGGGTCGTTGAGGCTAACGGTATAGTGTGTTGCGGCGCGCGCGGTGTGCGGTAGCGGGAACAAGCTCGTATGGGAACATGCAGATCGCCTTGGTCAAGGCTAAAAACAGCATCAAGAGGTGTCTCGGTACGTGTCAGTGTTTGTGCAGGAAACGGAGATCATCCCAAGTTGCAAGCCACGATGCATTAATGCCTAACCGTACCGTGTTGTTTCCTGTATTAAATTTATTTAGTGAAATGGTACACTTTGAGTGAATCCAGTTTAAACACAGTCATGTTCCAAAGGTCGGTCTCCGTGCATATATACGTTCCATTACGGTTAAAGTGGAAGTGGACCTTTTATTGAGGTACAGACGTGATTGTTTAGTGTAAAAAAAGGGGAAAGATTGATTTCATTCGACACAGGCCTTATTTAAACGTTTCACAAATTATTGAAACCCACTTTTCATGTGCTCGAATGAGTGAAACTATAGGTACGGGCGATTTAGTGAAATCACTTAAATTAACGTTTGAAATACTTTGAAAAGGTCTTCAGTCAATACCCCAGTTTGAGGAGTACTCATACAGTGTTCACATCCCTATTTCCAGTCGGATCGAGTGAATTTTCACCAGTGATTTTAGGGAAGGTTTTATGTTGTACTTTACTGGAAGAAAAGTTTGCAGAGTAGTCACGGGCATGGGCGTTGGCAGGAATTTTTGTAGGGGGGGGGAAGCAAATTTCCCCCTCCCCCACAAAATCCTAATCCCCACAAAATCCTTATATTTTCCTTTTTCACTATTTTTCAAGGGTGAGCAGGGGCATTCCCCCCCCCCCCCACACACACACACTCATTAAATTAACTACAATATGATTTCGCGACTCTTTTTTTCCCCCCTTTTTTCTCTCTTTGTTTGCTTGTCCTGCAACGCCATGGTCACGGGTAGAGAGAGCGGCAATTGTGGTAAAGTGTCTTGCCAAGAACACAATCTTCTGGAAAATGATATCACTACTTCATGTTATTCTTTGCACCACGGTATCGCGTTGTACATTATGATAGGATATTTAACGTTAGTTTACGTTAATTTAGGCCATGATTAGTTTTAAAATGATTTTTGGTTTTAGTATTTTTTATAAAATAGATATGAATAAAGAGTAAATTAAATTCATAATTAACTAAGACACACTCGCCCAATTTTACAAAGGTAGATTCCTAGACATTATAGTAGCAGCAACCTTAGCCCCAAAAGCAAATATGCACATAATCATTGCATTCCAAAATTCCATGACGTTTTAGGCGCCATCCTGGTAAACAATTTTGTTATCAAGAAATCAGCAAATCCCCCCCCCAAAAAAAAACAGATGATTTTATTTTCTACAAAAGTCTATCGGGCGTCAAGGTTCAAGATGGAACTCGCTACATGAATATGTTGTACATGTTAACTCGGTAATTTTTGATAGTCATCTTATCTAATGATCAGTAAATCTTCAGTGGGACTGCATACATTTGCTTCGTTCCTGAAGGTCTCGGCTGCTGAAACAGGGTCCTTGTACAGTAGATAGATCTACGGAAGCGTATATGACCATCAGAGTTACTGCGTTACTGAGATAAAATATCTTGGAAACAAAGAGTTCCATCATAAAATATCGTCACTACTCGGAATGCAGCGATAGCCCATTATGAAACCGCCGAATTCCATGAAAGCCTCAATGGAAACCCGTGGTAGGTTATCGTGGCATTCCTTAATAGGCTATCATGAATAAGTGGAGTTTCATGATATGCTATCGTGGAAACGCGGAATACTGTGATAGCCTATCACGAAAACGTGGAATACCGCGATAGGGTATCTCAGCAACATGAAATTCCGTGATGTTTTTTCCTGGCAAAGCGAAATGCAATGATATCGTTAGCCTATCAGAAAATTCCACGTTTCCACGATAGTTCATCACGGAATTACACGCTTTCACGATAGCCTATCACCCAATTCTATGTTTATGTGATAGGCTATATCGATATTCCACGTTACCGTGATAAGCTATCACAGTATTCCACATTTCCACGCTAGCATTTCAGGGAATTACATGTTTCCAAGATATTTTATATCAGTAACGCAGTAACGCGGATGGTCATAATACGCTTCCGTAGAAATCAACACTTCCAGTGAGCCACTCGTATGAAAACGAAAATCAGGATGACTTGTAAATTACATGTGTTTACTTGATCTTATGTTGAACGTACTAACCACTATTTTTTCACCTGTGTTGGAACACTAATTATCTCCGCAGGGAGTTTCGATAACCAAAGGAAAGACGAAAAAGGCACCTCCTCCGGTCCTAAAAAATCATTCCCTAGTAACGAAAATGACAAACCAAATAAGATGTCATCAGATTTGTGGCAATAAAATAATCGTTGACGTGACAAGGCCGAGATTAGAAGATAACATTTTTTGTATGCTACATTATTTCCGCTTCACTGTAAAAAAAAAAATGTTGGGCAAAATAGGTTGATAATTCGACATATGCCGACAACACCCTTGGGCAAATTTTTCCCAATAGTTCGAATTTTTTTTACCCAATTCAACCCAATATGAGGTAATTTCATAACCAATGCTGTGTACATTACATTGCCCAACAGTCTTTTATCCAACCTTTTTACAGTGTTGGAATAAAGGTAATGGGATTTGCCCGTTATTGGTGTATCAGTCCTTGAAAATCACGATTATTCATATCACATTGTAACCTTTGATTCACAAATCTCCCAGTTCCTTTAGAAAATGATTTCCCCCGAGTTGGAAGTTAAAATGAAGTATAATATTTTCTAACCAACTGTCCTTGATTTCGGCAAGCGTTTTATATATTAAAAGTTAAAAAACAGTAGTAAGCTGTTCCTAATGCACTATACAGTTTAATGATTTCTACCATAAATTGAAACAAATACATTGGTGATTTAATCAGCAAAAGCAACAGAAAATATTGACAGCTATTTGGGTTTTTTTCTGCTGAAATAAGTTCTTGGTAGTAGGACCTGAAAAGACATTTAGGTTTAAATACTGCATCAATCTAGTTGATACAAATTATAAAATGTGCGGGTAACACCCATTAGGAAATATATCTCTTCTTGGAAGGAGTGTGGTTCTGGAAAGAACCGGTTGGTTGAGTGTAGAACTCGACGTTTCGGACAGAGCACACTGATAGTCATCTTATCTAATGATCAGTAAATCTTCAGTGGGACTGCATACATTTGCTTCGTTGCTGGAGGTCTCAGCTGCTGAAACAGGGTCCTTGTACAGTAAAGAAATCAACACTTCCAGTGAGGCACTCGTATGAAAACGAAAATCAGGATGACTTGTCAATTACATTTGTTTACTTCATCTGATGTTGAACGTACCGACCACGTTCCCGCCTATTATCTCGCCTGTGTTGGAACACTAATTATCTCCGTAGGGAATTCCGATAATCATTAGAATGACGGCACAAAAGCATCTTCGTCTAAAACAAATCATTCCTGTAGCAGAAATGACAAATCAAATACGCTGTCATCAGATTTGTGGAAATAAAATAATCTTTGACACGACAAGGCCGAGATTAGAGGACAGGACTGTTCGTATGCGACTTTATTTCCACTTCACTGTAAAAAAAAAAGTTGGGCAAAATGGTTGATAATTCGACCAATGCTGGTTGAAACCGTCGAATTATCAACTGCCAACACTCTTTGGCAAATTCTTCCCAATAGTGTGACAGGTTTTAACCAATTCAACCCAATATGAGGTAATTTCATACCAATGCTGGGTACATTACATTGCCCAACAGTCTTTCATCCAACCTTTTTACAGTGTTGGAATAAAAGGCAATGGGATTTGCCGGTTATTGCTGTTTCAGTCCTTGAAAATCACGATTACTAAGAACACAATGTAACCTTAGATTCACGAATCTCTCAGTCCCTTTAGAAAACGATTTCCCCCGAGTTGGAAGTTCATATGAAATATTTTCTAACCAACTGTTCTCGATGAACGGCAAGCGTTTTCTTTATTAAAAATTAAAAATGTGCCGCAAGCTATTCCTAATGCACTATACAGTTTAATGATTTCTACCGTAAATTGAAACAAATAAATCAGCAAAAGCAACACACAAAATATCGACAGCTATTTGTTTTTCTGCTGAAATAAGTTCCTTTGTAGTAGGACCTGAAAAGACATTTAGGTTTAAATACTGCATCAATCTGGTTGGTACAAATTATACAATTTGCGGGTAACACCCATTAGGAAAGATATCTCTTTTTGGAAGGAGTGTGGTTCTGGAAAGAACCGGTTGGTTGAGTGTAGAACTCGACGTTTCGGACAGAGCACACTGTCCGAAACGTCGAGTTCTACACTTTCCGGTTCTTTTCAGAACCACACTTCCTCCAAGAAGAGAGATCTTTCCACATGTTGTTACCCGCTAATTTTATAATTTATTTCATCCGCCATGCAAAGCTTCCAGTCATATATACTCGTTGGTACAATTGAAAGGCCCTTTGAAAAATTTCATACACAATTTTAGTTGCATACTTACTAATTGCAGTATTATATAAAGGCACACTGAAGTTGCCATACGAAAGCGTATATCATTAATTGTAAAACAATTGAAGCTTCATGTTTGTCTGAATATTATATGTTGTCATCAAATTAACCAGCACACATGGTCATCACAGGATGCGCGTTGCTTAGGAACACAAATCCTTCTGAATTTATATTTAAACAAAACCAGCTTGGTGTGGAGACCTCTAACATTTTTATCTTAGAGCTCTAAAATTGTTATCTTAAGTTGTTATCTTAATTGCTCATTTTACTATTTTACCATTTTAATTGTTTGTTATTTTTTCCCTCACTATTTTGTAGTGTTTTTATTTCTGATCACAGGACCATAATGTAAAACAGCCTTTGAGCTGATATTGTATAAAGATTTTGAAATAAATAAATAAATAGAAATGGTTTTGAGCCAAATTCTAAAATTATTGCTGTAAATTTTTAACCGAGGACACCGGGGGCAATGCTGCGATCCAGCCCCGTAGTCAATTTAAAAAAAAAAAAATAAGTAAACTAGAGACGAGTGAAGACTGTTTATACATCGATGTTGCAATCGAAAGACACAATCTCTCAATAGCAATCATTATGCACACATGTAATCGGCTTATGGTTGCCGGGGATTTTGCACATTATTTACAGAATAAGTCAAGCGTCATATTGCGACAAGTGAAAACCTTATCAAGTTTAACCAAGGTGTCCCGTCATGTTGTACAAAATGAGTAAGTTGAATCGCAATCTCTGGTCGATAACAGCTGAGCTGATCAGAAATTATTGTGTTTCTCGGATAAATGGTCATGCTTAGTTTGAAATCCTGTCAGCTTTTCCAGCATTTCATAGTTCTGACTTTCATTTCCAGTCGGCGCTGTGTCTGTGTCAGGTGTCGCGCTAGAATCACCCTGTAATCTTTCCCCTTCAGCGTGTATACCAGCGTAGCGAAGGCAGACTGGTTGACAGCGACCATGCCGCTGATTCCAATAACGGTCGGTGAGATGGCAATGGAAGAGAAAGCGTGCAAGTTGACCAGGATGACGGCAGGAGTCCAAGCCAGCGTGAAGGTGCAAGCGTAGACGATGAAGGACAGCCTCCGGGACCGGGACCTCGGGCGCGGACGGCACAAGCCTCCACCCGGCACGGCTGCGTTTGCCTCGGTACTTGTACCTGACACCAACTCGGTCGGTAACTGAATGCTGAACACCAAGTCAAGCTTCCTATCCACTTGGCTTTCCGCTTCCGTCACCACCACAGCGGGCCGCGAGGAGATCCTGTGGAGCTGCTTGTAAGCCAGGCGAATCACAGCAATATTTGACAGGGTTATAAAAGCTACACTGAGGGCCACCACTCCGTCAAATATCAGGAGGAGTACCCACCAGTTTTGTAAAATGAATACTGGAAAGCTGACGGCTACTCTTGTGTAAGGTTCGATGGTGACAAGTCGGACAAACACCAACAAAGCGACTAGAAGCGCAGTACCCCATGAAATCAGCAAAGAAATCGAAAAGTAGCGTAAGGTAGCCAAACGCGGGTACAGAAACGGTTTGAACAGCTTTAAGTTTTTGTCGGCCACCCAGAGTGATGCACTCAGGAAGAACCCAGATAGTACAAAGACACAGATGAAGACGATACCGGCATTCGACTCGGCAGCTCTAGCGTCACTGTTACCGAGTAGCACCACCGCGAACGCCAGGGGTACCAGGACCGTGCTAAACAGCAGCTCCCCGACGCACAGATTCACCAGGAAGAAGTTGGACACGGCGCGGAGCTGGACGTGCCTGACCGTGGTGATAATGATCCAGGAGTACCCCAGCGAGTTCAGACCGACTATAACCACCAGCAAGACCCGAGCAACGGCTTCAATGACTGGAGGGAAAGCCAGCACGTCTCCGCCTGCGCCTGTATAGTTCGCATGACTGTTTTCATCAGGCTCCATCGATCCTATCCGTGCACTCCCGCACTTTTTGATTTCCCATCTGTTATAATGCACTCATAACGTTCATGCTGATGACTTCTCTCGTTCGTTCGAAGCTGTTTCTACGACGTGTATGTGTTATGATATACTCTGCTTCAGTAAGGCACTCTCATGATGACATCAGTCTTATATTTAATGGTATAAATCAGCATAGAGTTTCACATAGTCCTAGGGTGCGCAGTAACTGACGCAAGTTATCATCACAATAGCCGACCTTTGTTCTCTTCCTTTTTATACTTAATTATTTTTCAGGGCGAGAGATTTTAACAAAAACAAATCAGTATTTTGTAGAAAAAAAATATTAGAAAAATTATCGATAACTACCATGCAACCGCTGTATTTTTACTACTGAGTAAAGTCGCGTTTTACTGGGGAAAAAACCTTGAAAAACAACACGTCATTGACAGCGTCATGGCAACGTCGTTTGTAATCTTTGCGATTTCCGTTGTCGGTGAAAAAAAAATCAACGTTTGTACGGACAGTAACAAGTTGATTCAATCATTTATAGTGGCTGCGTGCCTAATTTAGAGTTTTTTCAGCCTTTGCGATGATACCCTCCCATATAATCTTTACACTGAATTGAAAATGCATTGAATAGTCCTCTCTGTCATTATGTCATCGTTATCGGAGGAGGAAAAAACAACATATTAAAGTAGCTTGTATATTCAGGGTCGAATTTCATAGAGTTGCCATAAACAGAAAATCTTCCTGAGCAAATTGCCCTGCTGCGCACGAAATCACCCCAGAACCAGCCACCAACAATGGGCAGTTAGTGACAAATTTCCATCTTATGAATAGTGACATATTGGCATGAAGTAATTAATTATTGTCGACGAATTTGAAGATGCAAGGAGGTAGTTAGCCAAAGAAAAAGCCTAGAGTGAAGATAAGTTACCAGCAGAATTCCTCCAATTCCTTTGTGAGAAGGACTTGAAAGCTCCACACAGCTTGTGAACTGCATCAACAGAAATGGCGAGATAGAGCCTACCAGGTGATTTTTGGGGTCAGTACTTTCATACCCACAACGAGGGTCAGCAAAGCCACCAAATGTAGTCCTCATCGCACCATAAGCTTAATTTCACAGGCTCCAAAATTGCTACTGCATAGAATTTATGATAGAAATAATCCAATAATGGACAGACATCTAGAGGAGACACACAAAAAATAGGAATTAGAAAAGGTGAGGGTACGACAGATGTCATATTTCAGCTAGGAATGATTTCACAAAGAATAATAGAGAAAAACCAGAAGACTTCAAGGTGCTTTATTGATTACACCAAAAGTTTTCAACCAGATACAACTTGAGAAGTTAATCGAGGTTGCAAGCAGCTTGGTTCCCAACCCTAAAAATCAGACTAATTGCAGAATTGTACTGAAAGCAAATGACTATAAGCCAAAGCTCCTGCACTCCTTATGGTTCTCATTAATTTGTTTTGGATGTTAATCCTGGAGTTTGACAAAGGAAATCACACAACGCATCCATGCATTTGATACGTGGTGCTACAGATGCACACTAAAAAATCAGCTGCACAAATAGAGTCACATGAAGATGTATTGCTTAGAATGGGAACAAAAAGTAACCTGTTAATCAACATTAATGAGAATTAAGTATGCATACTGGCAAGTGTATTGATTGAAGGAGCCGTAGACGGTGCCAGTGTCATATGAACTGTTTCCAAGGACGTAATACAATCTTCATTATAACTGATTTTAATTTTGATTTGTTGGGTTTTTCCGAAGTTGATAAACAATTAATCGTCAGTATTTAAACAATCAAGTTGACTGTTCACATTCATTAATTATTGTGAACAAAATTAACTGATCGGAATTACGGAGCATGAAAATTGAATAGCAGAAGTTTCACTTTTTAACTTTATTTTCGAATTTCTATTTTAAAAATCCCAACACACAATCACCAGTTAGGATTAATATAAATTTAACGGCACGAAATTATTACAAATCAAAGATATGAGGGGGAAAAGAGCACCCAAAAAAATACTGTAACTAATCACAGAACAAAAATTACAAAGAACAGTCATTACAGGTTTTCAGCACAACTTAAATAAAATCATCGAATGAAATAATGTCAGACAATCATATTCTGGCACCAAGGTATACGAATTTTGTAGCACGTACCGTTTCAAAGATTTGCTTCTCAAATGTAATAGAAAGGCTCTGAATGCTTCTTTCGTGAAGGTAATTCTTGAAATTCATTCGCCAATTGTTTGGCAACCGACACATTGCGTGCTCGTCTCCATTAGGCAATGCTCGTTGAGTGATGTTTGCCTTTAAATCAGAAATGGTAAATGAACTCTGCCGTATTTATTACAACCGTAAACAACGTGAGTGCTTTGTACAAAGGCTTTTGCACCAGTTTTTTTTGTGTGTCTTTTTTGTTTGGGGGGGGGGGGGGTTCAGACCATTTATTCCCGCAAACGGGGCGTCAATCTTTCTATTTAATTCTTGTCCTTCGACGGACCGACGGATAATCAGGCTATTTGTGATCGCAGCGTGATGGCGATTCAATAACGAATAGACGGGAACATAGTTGTCATGGAAAAACTGTCGCAACGTCTTGAAAAGCTCTTACGTGACCACTTTAGTACGGCAGATGGTCTGGCACATAGTCAGAGAACATCTTAAGAAAGATATTTTCCAATAGGGCCATCGCTGATTGGTCCTTCGAAAACATATAGGTAGAATAACAAGCAATGGCAGCCATTTAGAAAAAAAAACATTAAAATTGCTTGTTATTCTACCTATATTTTATTCAAAGGACAAATCTGCGATGGCCCGATAGCCAAAACCATTCTAAAGACATATTCTGACTATGTGCCAAAGTCCATGCTTGTAACATGAAATGTACAAATTCCCCAAATATTTCCTTTTTTTGTCCCACTACTCGACATTAAACTGAAATTGTAATATTGAAGAGCTCGTCGCATGTGCTACCCTAACCTATCATACCCTACACCCTTCAAACAACCCCCCACAAAAAACCAGAACCCCAAACAAACAAAAACTCGCTAACGACACTAATTTAAAATAGGCCTATTTGCTTTAACGAATGGAAACCTTTTTTGTGCTCAAATTGGTTTGGTACAAAAAATGTTTTCATCCAAGTTTTTGTAATTAGAAACAAGCATTACAGGTCACTGAGATGTGAATACAGTTTTATTTACAATATGGAGGCATTGGGGTGCTTTTTTAAGTTTTGTTACAGCTGCCGAGGATTTCCAATGAACGGTGACTGCTCTATGGTCCTACACGTTCCGACAGCCCGTATACATATTAAAGATTGTGTTACTCCCGGTTAGGGTTACTGTTAAGAATAGGAACATGTGCAGTCGGAACATAGGGGTGTCGAAACATAGGGGTGTCGAAACATAGGGGTGTCATTTTGATAGGCGCATAATGGTAGTGTTGTTGACCACAAAAAGCTACTGGTTCCCTTAGGATTCAAAGACCAATGACGAATTGACCCTGCTGATGTTACTGCAAGCTAGGGGAATTTTAAATTTATTTATTTATTTATTTCAAAATCTTTATACAGGATAAAGAATATCAGCTCAAAGGCTGTTTTGCATTATGGTCCTGTAATAAGAAATAAAAACATTTAAAAACAGTGAGAGAAAAAAACAGCAATTAAAACGGTAAGAACATAAAATTAACAATTAACAATGAAGATAATAAGAATAAAAAAGAATAAACTAGGCGCTGCAGCTGAAGCTATTGTCTTTTGTTGGGAGGATTGAAGAAAAAGAAACGATCCTCAATTCATGCAATGGCTTAGCACTCAGCAGTCATGTGGTTGCGAAGGGCGATTTCTAAAGGTTACGTAACACTTCATTTGGAATGAAACTACATGTACATGCACATTTTCACGTTGGCGGGCGAAATTTCTCCCGTTTGGAAGACCGTATCTTCATGCAACTTTTAGGGTTTACTTCCTTCATAATCATCCAAGCATGTGCTTAAAATCGTTGTGATGTGTTCATTACTTTTCGTTGAAATTGGAAAAAAGCCAGGCTACGTGCACTTTTGAAAAGTGGTAGACTAGCGTGTGCAATATCTGTAAATCTTTTCAAGACTGACAAATATTTATAAGGTTCCTGTTCATTATGATATGCTGTATACATTTGGAGAAAAGCCTCCTTAACGAGTTATTAATGGATAAATATCACCTTTTTTGCCGGCTTCCATTCGTCGATACCGAGACCCACGCCAAAACATGCCGAGCGACACTAATGAATATGCTAATCTACCATCGCTTGGCCGGAATCGGTCCACCGTAGCGCCTACGGCGCTTTGCTGAACAATGCACGTCGGTTGTGTATGCGGAAAATCGTTGTCGAATTTTCCATGGAGAGGGTTCTACTTGGCTAACGTTTGCAACAACAGATTAAGCTGAATTTCGGAATATTCTTAGATGATATAAGTGTTGAACTACACGTGAAATAACAACTTGGAGAGATTCCCAGAAATTGAGGTTAATACATGCATTTGGGGAAGTTTTTGAACGATTTCTTCCAGACTTGAAGGTCAGCTTTACCAGTAACCAGTATTGACGTTTCGGCATCGATGACCGAGATTTGTTCACTGACATGAAGTTTAGAATGTCGTCTTCCGTTATAATTTAACATTTCAATCGTATTGAGCATATTTTCTGAGAAACACAACGTTCAAAAAGCCATTTTTTGGGGGGTGCATGGATTTCGCTACTCTGTTATAGCGTCTAAGTACGTAATTGGATTAGCTTTGCCTAACAACGCCAGAAGCTTTGCCCTAGCAACCACATGACTGTCAGAGTCTCTGTTCCAGTGTTAAATTGGTAGTCGTCTATTTGTTGTTGCTTGGTTTTTTTCACAAATGCAACGCATAAAGCAGAAAACCCGAGAAGTAAGAATATTTAAACGAACTACTAAAAATGCCTCTATTGGCACTGGCAAATTTCAGCCACACTCTGTCCCCTGCAGCCAAAACAAGGATTGCAGAACTACTGGACTGGTGGTAGTAGTTGTCATGAGAATCGTATATCGTAAAGATGACTTCGCCATTCTTGATCAGCTGTACCACAGGGCGTATTGCTGTGTTCAAACTCAAGAAACTGGTGGTGAAAAAATAGGCACCTGGTATTGAGCATGTAAAGACACCAGACTGCGAATGGTACCCATCTCCCAGATTCGTTTGGATGTTATCAAAGATGATGGTGTCGCTACCAGTACTCGATACACTTGACGTGCGATAAGCGCTGAATGCGATGGCAGAGGGCGCTGTTGATGTAACCTGGGTAGCTTCTCCTGACTGGCCTTTTTGCCCCCTTTCACCAGGCAGACCCTGGACCCCTGGTTCCCCCTGGTTACCTTTCTGTCCCTCACCGATGTCTCCCTTGCGACCAACAGGTCCCTGCTTCCCCGGAGGTCCCCGCGTCCCTGGCTCGCCTTGATCTCCCTGCCGTCCCTGGTCACCAGTTTCTCCCTTGGGTCCAGCGAGGCCAAACCCAGGGTCACCTTTGGGGCCAATAGGTCCTTGAACCCCGAATCCACCTGGATTTCCTGGGATTCCAGGAACGCCTGGTGTTCCGGCCGGACCTTGGAAGCAAGCTCCGCAGCAACTTGATCCCTTTGGTTCCTCCTGAACGACACCAAGACCGTTGGAGAACCACATCAGCAGAATCAGAAGAAACAGTACGGTAGGTCGTCTTTTCAGCTGCAAAGCATAAAAATGAGAAGAATAAAACATTAGCAAAAATTGCAAAACGGCCTTACTCGAAAATGTGAGGAATTTTTTTGTGAAGACTCCTTCTGGGCGCTCTGAGAGTTTTACAGTTATGTAATTTATATGTATGGCTTTGAAGATAGCATGAGCTATCCCACACAGTTTTTTGGAATGTTACCTGCTTTTTGATGGCATACATAACAATCTATTTTATCATGCACGTGCCTTTTGGGTTTATGGCAAATCAGTTTATCTCTCAGTAAAATAAAATTTTGTCCCAAAATATCAATTGAGGAAGACAAGTTAATTTCGATGACCGCCTAGATTTACGCTCATAACAATGAATCAAACGTCATTAACATGGACTGCTTCACAAAGTATTATAGATATACTTGTTATATTTCGTGGCAAGGAACACTAATTCACAAAAGAAATGGTTATACCTGTATCCGAACACCTTCGGATTAATGAACCTTCGGACCATTGCATCAATACAAAATTTGAAGAAAATAATACAAAACAAAACATTCCTGATGTTTGCAAACCCAGTCGTATATCACATAATGGAATATGATCAAATATTCAGCGGATTTTCAGCGGACATTCTTTTTCAAAGTTACTCTAATAAGTGATAAATTCACATTTATGTTGGAACGGAACAGGAATGGCTCAGGAAAACTGACGGACTGCGTTGTTACCCTCAACGCCCCCAACTGTGAATACAGTCATGAGGCATTTATACCATTGCATACTATCAGAGTGGCCCACAAATAACGGAACTACGTACTTCGGATACCATGAGGCTCAAACAATCTATACCAATGCATGGTGAATTGTGTTAAAAGAAAAATGATACCAAGATCGCCCGATTCGGTACTGGCTGCCTTGGCCGAGGATCCGCCGGGATTTATTGCAGACCACAGCATCAGAACCTATTTCTCATTGTTATGAATAGGCAGGCCACAAACTGCCAAAACAATTGTGTAATACTATAAAATTCTCCCAAAAATGTACTAAAACTATTTCTCATTGTCATGGAAAGGCAGCCGGTACCGAACCGGGCGATCTTGGTGTCATTTTTCTTTTAACATAATTCACCATGCACTGGTATACTGTAGTTTTTGTTCCAGGGCCTATTTTGTGAAACAAAGTCGGTAATCATTCTGTTCTCTGTTGAGTTTACTAAACCGTGCCCGCGAATTTGAAATAATTCGATGCAGGGATTATTTACGTATTAATACCCACCAGAAAGATGTGTGCTTCACAAAATAGGCTCTGCAGCAAAAACTACTGGACCGAATGGGTAGATCTTGATACCATATTTCTTCTGAAAAGTTTTTCCGTCCATTGGTTCAGGTGGTTTGAGTTTCAACATTGTGGAGAGTATGCTGTTACTTTTTTATTTTTTTTATGTTACTTTATTTTAGCCACCCTGTATAGTATTAAATAAACCGGCAGATTCTCGATAAAAGCAGAAATGCATTGAAAAAAAAACCTTGAAAAGACCTACTTGTGTAATAAACCAGAAGAAAGTGAATATGGAAAACCTGATGCAAATCATGTTCAGCTTGATAGCCAATACAAAGTAAGTATTCTCCGTGAGTATAAGGCATCCCTGAGAAGATTCATAAGTTTAGCGAAAGCGAGGCTGGACACAAACGTTTTTAGGCTCACCTATGCAAAAAACTCGGTTCTATGTTGTTTGGATCGTGAAAAAAATTGTTTAATTTTCAATTTTTATTTTGTGTATGTTTTATTTTGTGCAGCATCTCTTTGTTCATCTTTGTTTTTCAAGTAATACGTGTATATCATTTAATTTGTCAACAATTCAATAACTAAGGGGTATTGTATTTATATACATGTAGTTGTTAAATAAGTTTGTGTGTGATCTTTAATATTGAAAGAACGAGATGCATATGTAATATGTTGATAATAAGAGGGGCCGTATAGCCTAATGGCATGGGAAAAAATAATGTTTTAAGTTGATGCTAATCACCCCCTTTCCATATCAATAGAAAAAAAATAACATGGGAAACGATCGCCCCAAGTGTAAAATGGGTTCCCCTCTCCCCGCTTTTCGCATTTGTGACGGCTAGCCGGCCACTTGGCCAACCAAAAGTTTAGATCTGGTTCCGCCGGTGGTATGACGGCCCACTGAAGGACCGACACTCCCCCCGCCGACCCCTTTGGAAAAAATGTATATTTCCGTCATGTTTGTATAGATTTGAAGATAGCATAATCTACCTTACACATTTGAAATTTTAACTGAGACCTTGACGGCAAAAGAACCCGATCTTCGACGTAGGTCATGCACGCGCACGCGACTTTTTTTTATGGCAAACCAGTTTAGGCCTAGTGAAATTTAAAAATCACAGAGGAAGACAAACTATTTTGAATAACACTCCCCCTTGCAAAAAATTATTAATGCTTCCACTTACTCAACTTAGTGAATGGGGCTATTTTCAGGCGCAGTTCACCGTGTTCACCAGATTGTAAGTTTTGTAAATAAAATACTAATAAATTGGCAATTTTGTCAAGTTACTTTTGATTAAAGTCAACACAACGTGTCGCATTCACTAGGTGTAACAGTAAACACTTTATACACGACTTGGTTTTAACACCGATTTTTAAATAAGTCATTGTGATATTGTCCCGCAAACGATAAACAATGGCAAGAGGACATTAAGATCCTGTACAAACAAAGACAAGCTTACCAGTGACGAAACCATGGCTGCGTGTTTAGAGAGTGTAGATCAGAGAAAGCGAAATCAGCGTCATGAAATCCAGGTTAAAGGGTTTTGGCAGAGGTGTTGAACTCCACTCTGTCTCTAGAAGAAACTTTGAACTTTTGAAGGAAATATTAATTCAGCAAAATACTGGGATTGACGTAACGCAATAATGTGTCAAGAGAAACCTTCCGAATCAGCGCCGTGAATTCACTGCAATTGACTGAGGTTTTAGCCCGTTGAATTATCAGACCGCGTATTTATAAAGCATATCCAACCAACATCTTCAGTGGATGAATTCTTGGCGCATATTTTGACCAAATAAAGTGTACCAGGCGAAACCTCTAGGGACTAACTCAAAAACTTTCATGCCCAGCATATCGGCATTCATGTATCATATATGCAGGTAGGTGTAATTATGAATCTATGACCGGTATAGTTCCAACCAGAGATCTTAAGATACACGAACATGTGGATGATTTAGGTTATTCAGGGCGGATCTAGCTTTCAGAAAACGGGGTTGATTTGGAGGGGGTCCAAAGGCTTGACTCCCGGAAAAGTTTGAAATCTACGATGGTTTTTCCTACATTTTAGGGTAATTTGAGTGTAAATTTAGAAACTTTAGCATTCATTATTTTCTGGCCCCATTTTGCAATAAAGTATCGTAGCATAGTCAGCACCTGAAGGGAGAGGGATGGGCGTTGCAACGGCGCCCCCACCCCCGATGCGCCACTGATTGGACAGCAGGATCCAGGTAATTTACGCTGACAATAGAAATGAAAAGGGTACACAGTAGATAGAGACTGAGTTGAAGAGTTCAATCTCCAAGCACCCTTAGTGTCTGTTTGTATGTTATCGTTTCCAGTAGTTATTTTCCATTGCATGCCTCACTATCTAACGTTATTACCATGTCATGCATCATACAATGACTGTTTGATAAAACATTCAACGTACGCCATGCATCATTATTTCTTCAGTGTATTTTTAGTTTTTCCACATAGATACAGAAAAGATTATCTCAAAGGGGTATATTTCAAAGTCTTATATCTAGAAAACTACAAGTCTGATTGGGTTGTACCTTGGTTTGAAAATAGACAGGGACGTGATATTGGTAATATTTGAAATAACGTAATGATGACGTCATCACTGGTCACGTCACCTTAAAGGTGCATATTTTAAAGTCCTGTTTCTAGAGTACTACGAGACCCATTGGGTTGTTACTTGGTATGATTATTGACCATAAAATGTGACACAACCCGTTTGAAAATTGACGGGAACCGAGGAAGAATAAATTCAATATGATTTAAAGAAAATAGGCCTAAGCGTTTAATTTAATCACGAAAACTTCATTCCGAATTTAAGTCTCTTTTGACACCCTTTGTTGAGACGATAACTCTAGAACAACATATCGCATGGGATTGAGATAGCGTCCGATTATTGACCATTAAATGTAACACAACCCGTTTGAAAATTGACGGGAACCGAGGAAGAATACATTTAATATGATTTAAAGAAAATAGGCCTAAGCGTTTAATTTAATCACGAAAACTTCATTTCCGAATTTTAGTCTCTTTTGACACCCTTTGTTGAGACGATAACTCAAGAACAACATATCGCATGGGATTGAAATTGCGTCCGATTATTGACCATAAAATGTGACACAACCCGTTTGAAAATTGTCGTGAACCGTGGAAGAATACATTCAATATGATTTAAAGAAAATAGGCCTAAGCGTTTTTATCACGAAAAGTTCATTCCTAATTTTAGTCTCTTTTGACGCTCTTTGTGGAGACGATAACTCAAGAACAACATATTGCATTGGTTTGAAATTGCGTCCGATTATTGACCATAAAATGTGACACAACCCGTTTGAAAATTGACGGAAACCAAGAAAGAATACATTTAATATGATTTAAAGAAAAGAGGCCTAAGCGTAATTTAATCACGAAAACTTCATTCCGAATTTTAGTCTCTTTTGACACTCTTTGTTGAGACGATAACTCAAGAACAACATATTGCATTGGTTTGAAATTGCGCACGATTATTTACCATGACATTTGTCACAACCCGTTTGAAAATTGGCGTGAACCGTGGAAAATACATTTAATATGATTTAATGAAAATAGGCCTAAGCGTTTTAATCACGAAAAGTTCATGCCGAATTTTGGTTTCTTTTGACACTCTTTGTGGAGACGATATAAATGACCTATTAAATACAAATCTCACAAATTGACAAGGAATGGTGAAAGAATGAATCTAGTATCATTTAAGGAAATTGCAGTTTAAGGACACTCCGTACTTCTTTCCATTCGCGATGTCAACAAAGTTATTGTATCGACAAAAACTCGAGATGAACACATTGCATTGAAAAGAAATTTCGCCCAGTATTTTGCCATGATATTTGTCACAAGAATTTCGATAATTGACAGGAATCGTGAAAGAATGAATTTAATATCATTTAAGGAAATTGCAGTTTAAGGACACTCCCTATTTTATCGTCATCAGTTTCTTCCAAAGAAGGGCGCGCTACATAAACTCTGCTCACCCTGCGCCGACTTATGTCCGTTTGCGATGTAAACAAAGGTATTGTAACAAAACCCAAGGTAAACACATTGCATTGAATTGAAATTTCGCCCAATATTTTGCCACGATTTTTGACTCAAGAATCTTGAAAATTTACAGGAACCTTTAAAGAATGATTTTAATATCAAGTATAAAGGAAAATCAAGATAAACACATTGCATTGAATTGAAATTTCGTCCAATATTTTGCCATGATATTTGACACAATAATCTCGAAAACTGACAGGAACCGTGAAAGAATGAATTGAACCAAATTTAAGGAAATTGCAGTGTAAGGACACTCCGTACTTCTGTCCATTCGCAATGTAAACAAAGTTATTGTAACGACGACATTGCATTGAATTGAAATTTTGTCCAATATTTTGCCATGATATTTGACACAAGAATCTCGAAAATTGACAGCAACAGTGAAAGACTAAAATTAATATCATGTACGGAAATTGAAGTGTAAGGACACTCCGTATATTATAGTCATTAGGGCCTTCCAATAGAGGGTGATGTCAACAAAGTTATTGTAACGACGAAAACTCAAGATAAACACATTGCATTGAAATGAAATTGAGCCTAGTATTTTGCCATGATATTCGACACAAGAATCTCGAAAATGACAGGAATCGTGAAAGAATGAATTTGATATCATTTAAGGAAATTGCAGTGTAAGGACACTCCCTATTTTATCGTCATCCTTTTCTTCCAAAAGAGGGCGCGCTACATAAACACTGCTCACCGCGCGCCGACTTTATGTCCATTTGCGATGTAAGCAAAGTTATTGTTACGTCGAATAGTCACGATAAACATATTGCAATTTTTTTAATTAACACATCCAAAATTAAACAAAAGTTCACTGAGTTCACCGTTAAATTGTATGTTGTATTTTTCTGATTGCAAATATATTGTTGGCATGCAAACTGAAATGTACATTAATACAATCACTGACATGTAATACAATGCATAAGCAAAAACGACCATTAAGCATTTCATAAAGAATTCGTATTGTTTTAACAGTTTATATGTTTCCTTTACTATACAATCAACATAGTTGATCTTTTTAAATTTATATCATTTCAGGAATTACAATTTAAAAAGTGATCAAATAAGGTATGTTTTAGAAGAACATCAAATTAAAAGTAAACCTTTATAAAACTCAGAATTTCCAATGTAAGGAATCCAAAACCATTCAGTTATAATAATTTCAGAATTTCCAATGTAAGGAATCCAAAACCATTCAGTTATAATAAATATGTAAGGCCCTAATAAGTTTTTATGTCCCCAAACAACGAATGGAAATAAACACAGACTTCTTACAAAGCATTGCACATGCTTACGCGTCCATTTTAAAACGTTATAACCTTAGAAGGATGGATGTTACACCACCCCCCCCCTTCCCCTGCTAGCGTTATTAAAGGTTGATCAAAATTCAGGCAGACAATAGAAAAGAAATGGGTCAGCCCTCATAGGCTGTTGTCCGCTTGCAACATAAATATGCCTACGCGTAAAAATACTCCCATGAAGCATACAGCCGTATATGTGCCCTTATAGGGAGTCTATATATGAACCCGAAGGGAGATATTTCATAGGTATTAATCGTATTTTCAGGAGACGGTGACATTAGGGAGACATCTCGAAGTCTCCTTAAGGTCGCAAGTACCCTTCATTAGTTTGGGATTGCGATCTTTTACTAATTGGTGATTTATTACACATTATCTATCTCAAAAAGTTACCATACACAGAGTTAATTAGTTTTGTCAAAACGTTAATTAACATTAAATAACGTTTGCAACTTTTTGGGTCAAAACCGGAAAATCCGTTTTCGCGAAGTGTACTATTCCATTCTTTCGTATGTAAACTGCCTGCGCATTACGCGTAAAAACGGGTTTTGCGTTTTTACGAAGTAACACAATGTCAAGTGATATGCGCGACTCTCTTCACGGGAAGCGTCTCTTCGTGAAAACTCGAACACAGCGTTACCTGATTTTTGAGTTTTCATGAAGTGTACTTATGATATTTTAGTTTGATAACTCATTAATAGTTATTTTGTTCAATAAAAAAATATACATTAACGTGTCATTCAAGATCCCAGCTTTCAGACAATGCAACAAACTATGAATTTTGAGGCTAAAACGATATTCAGATCACCGTTTCCAAACATCGTCAACTTAATTTGCTTGTATCTTGAAATACACATTTTCCACTTTGCAGGGGTTAAGGTGACTTCGTGGTGACGGTGCTGACTATCTACCTTCCTAACGTCATATCATGCCATGCATCATACAACAACTGTAACTTACTGTAATAAAACATTCAACATACAACATGCAACATGATTTCTTCAGTGCCTTTTGATATTTTACATTTATAACACTGCGCTGAACAAAGCGCAAAATACACAAAAGTTTCATACTTTTCATAAAAACATTGATTACAATAAAATAACTAAAAACAATCACATTATTATTTTTTTTTACTTGGCGTTGTTTTGTTTTAGTCTTGGGGCTTTGTTTTGTTTATAGATTTTGTTTTATCATTACTATTGTATCAGAAATACGTTTTTTTGAAATGCAGAACTGCCCCCAACATTACTGCCAACTTAACAGAACATAATGTTTTGAAAAGTATTTTTGACATGCTTTGTGAGTTGCTTTAGTCCATAATGTAGACGAGAACCAGGCTTTTGTCTACAAACTTATACTTATATTTAAAATGATTTTACGTTGCATGTAATTCTTTTTTGCTACATTGTGTAAAGTTTTAGTTCGTTTTTTTTATTAAGGCCTAAGTATTGGAGTAAATGTTGCATTGAATATACAATTGATCCACATCTCGGCAAAATGACAAATTCGGCCAGACAAAGGTTAAACATTTTGTACAGTCGCCTTTTTACACTTGTGTTAGGTTGCATGGATTAGAAAACCCGAGAAGAAAGAATATTTGTTCCCGGATTCACTACGAATGCCTCTGTCATTGGAAGCGAACTCAAGCCAGACTCTATCTCCCGAAGCTAAGGAAATGATCGCTGAATTGCTGGACTGACGGTAGTAACTGCTATGATCATCATAGATCGCAAAGATGATCTCCCCGTTCTTTCTCAGTCGTACATGAAGATGCGTCGATGATGACATGCGTTGTAGACTAGTCGTGAAGAAATAGGCACCGGGTGTCGAGCATGTGAATATGCCCGATCCCGAATCGTACCCATCGGCAAGATTCGTCATGATGTTGTCAAAGATGATGATATCGCCACTACTGCCTGTAACGCTAGACGCACGGTAAGCACTGAATGCGACGGCAGAGAGCGCAGTTGGTGTAACAAGGGTAGCCTCTCCTGGCGGGCCCTTTTGCCCTTTTTCACCAGGCAGTCCTTGTGGGCCTTGGATCCCTAGCTCCCCCTGGTCACCTTTCTGACCCTTACCGATGTCTCCCTTGCGACCCGCAGGTCCCTGCTTCCCCGGAGGTCCCTGCATCCCTGGCTCGCCTTGATCTCCCTTCGGTCCGTGGTCACCGGTTTCTCCCTTGGGTCCAGTGAGGCCAAACCCAGGGTCACCTTTGGGGCCAAGAGGTCCTTGAACCCCGAATCCACCTGGATTTCCTGGGATTCCAGGGACACCAGGTGTTCCGGCCGGGCCTTGGAAACAAGCATCGCAGCAACCTGACGAGCCTTTGGGTTCTTCCTGAACAATACAATGACAACTTGACAGCCACAACAGCAAAATCACCGAAAGCAATCTTGTGGGTTTCCTTTGCTTCTGAAAAGGAAGGAGAACACGTTGGAGATAAGTGTTTGAGACTTTGAGTAACGTTCTGATGGAAGAACCGGAAAGTAAGTCCCGTGAGATGGGGAAAGTGTATTGCCGCCACAGCATTTCCCAACTATTTGAGCCGGCGTTGATTGTGCCACATGGTTAATTGTTTTTAATTAATACCCCCATATCTTAATCAGCGCCACCGATGGCATACCTTCCTTTCTGTTTGCATTGCTTGGACAATTATTCTGGATTCTCTCATCACTAACCCCTCCCCGCAGTCGTCGTCTCAAATATCTACATCTACACTTACTTGACTGACTCACTCATTAATGTAGTTATCAATTGCCCCCCCCCCCCTTTCCCCTCCTCCTTCATGCCCCAGGTCCTATGTCAGGGTTTGCTGACTTGTATCAAGCCCCAATGAGGGGAATTGTGGTCCCACACGAATAGTTTTACCATTTGCGCACTAGATGGAAACTAGGCAACCATGCAGTTAGGCTACTCCGCCCATGTACGTTGAAGATTATCACTTAACCCTAAAGGGCCGGGTTATTTTGACCATAGTTCAAAGGGTTTTGGAATTATGGCTATTTCATTATTCATATGCACAAATGGTAATTCTGCTCTGTGTACACTACGTATATGTAGCCATTCAGTTTTGACGGTGCATAGCGCCGGAAAATTTTTCGCTGCGCGACAACCCGTGGTCCAATTTTTGTGTTTTTAGTATCAAAAGATGCGCAAAGGCTCGAGACTAAAAATTCGAGGCCGGGAAAAAAAAACAAATTCTAGGGCTATCGCGGAAAAAGTTGAAGGGGGGGCCTGATTCCGCCCCGGCCCCTTTTAGGGTTAAAGTTTACCCTAGGGTTGGGGATTTGGTCAACCTGCGGAGGGATGAGGGAAACACTTGAAAGGCGTATAACTGTCCCTTGTGAACTAGACTTGGCCCAGAAGTTTGGAATAGGATTACCACCGTAAAGGACAATGATAGACTAATCTGGCCTATTGTGTTTGCCACAGGGCAACATGCAAGAAGAGACACTTCCAGAGATGAGCCATTTTAAATCAATTGAAAAGACAATGATGTGCTCTGAGACCAGGCTTTACTGTGCTCTCTTGACTTGTGAACGTAGGCCTATGTATAACGAAAATAATTAGTGAGAAAACCTTACCTGTATTGCCATCTTCGTTGTTGCTGCAAATGCTTTGTCAGCGAACAGCAAAAGCAAGCCCCCTCTTACGATATTCGGCACAGTAATGTACAAAGCAGTGGCTAATAATTCTTGCAAGAAAGACACTGATCAAAACGTAACTTGCAATCCTGTGGAGCTGATGGTTCTGCGTCAAGCCTGATAATAACCTTAGTGCACCACTCTTTGAACCTTTTAAGTTTTTCCCACAACACAGAGTTGACAAATGAAACCCTAGACCAGAGTATTTATACATCAGTGTTGCCTCGGTGAAAAAAAAAAAACATCCTTTTTTAAGGAAGTTCCAAATTGTATTTATAGTGTAAGATAATTGTAGGGAGCGACATCTTGGTGCCGTGTAATTAATCGTAACACGCATGTGTTTAGTATTCAAAATGTTACGTCGCCCTTGACATTTTGGCGTTGGCACTGCCGCTAGAAAGGAATCTAAAGATAGATTGTATGAATTAGGTTGCATTTGTTTTTAATAATGGCAGGGACTCCATCAATTCAGGCATACAAGAACACATAAACAGGATATTTCCAATTTCAACACAGGAAAGCCAAAAACGTTTACGCGCTCAGTAGACCCCTTTTAAGTCGGAAGTTGAGTTTTTGTAATTATTGTCAATTTTTAATGCTAATGTAGGTAAAAGGATAAGCAGTCTTACATGAGTTCAATGTCATCTTAATATCCCTACAATTTTCATATATTTTTTGTGTATTTCGTACTGGTCGGACATTTTGGCCAATGAGAATTCACGGAAGGGGATTACTTTACCTAAGGAATGTTGCTTTGGTAAAGCATGGAGGAAAACATGCGTTTCGGAGGAAATTCGAAAGTGTTTTTTAAATTATGTCTGTAGGCAGGGCCTCCATCAAAACAAGTACCCAAGACCTATCTTTTTAAACACGAGAAAAACAGGACATTTCCAATTATGACACTGACAAAACGTTGAAGAGTCACGCGTTCGGTAGACTCGGTTTAAGTATAATTTAGGCGGTTTTTTTTAAATATCGGGTGTTTATTGCTAGTTGCTTATCATATTAAAGCAAAGGCGTCTTGTCTGAGTAAAGGCTGTAATAGTAATAATAATGTATGTATTTACAAGTGCACGTATACACCCGTATTGCAAACTCGTCCCCAGTGCTTACTTTATTCATGTATCCTGATTCGATACCGCAATTTGCTAGTTATGGATTTATATTGTGTAGTAAGTAATGTTAGTTCCAACGTGCATTATGTGCTTTCACGATCATTGTAATTTTGACGTCCACGCCTTCTCAAAAATACTCCTCTCCTTTCCAGTTTGCTCATATCAATATGAAATGTGATACTGCATATTGGCGGGCCAGATTGTAACATTTTAACTTCCAAAAATATCGTGTTTTCATATAACTCACGGCCCGACGAATTGCAGCTGTTTTTACCCGAAACACCGCATACAAAAACAAATGCTAATGTAACGCAAATGCAGGTACCAGACTATTCCTCATTTGCATACGCGTTCAAAAATCTTAAACATGCAAATGACCCAATACCAGGGTGAGAGAGCAGGTACTGCTCGAAACCCTGGGGACGAGATTGCCCGTACTGGTACTCAAGGTGTTACATCAAAGCAGTGTAGTTTTTCCTCAACCAAATGTTGAATGTTTCAAACAATCATTTAGGTATGCAGGTGCTACAATTTGGAACAATATTCCGTCACCAAACCAGAATGCTCCCTCTGATGATAATTTTAAATGTTTGTATAATTTATGATAATAAACAGCCATTAAAACCACAGACTTACCCTGTCAATGCCATTTGACAGTTCTATTTTGGTCACAGGGGTGATCGAGGCAATCCCTATGTGAACAGTGCATTTGTACACAAGCCTATGTAAATGTGCACAAGCACACAGGGTTTTCCCGCCAATTTTCAACCCCTCCAGTAGGATCACAAGACTGACACCCCCTCTGGTGGATGTACCTTGGTCCATACTAGGATCTAGTGATAGATGACCTGGGGCATGGCTACCACGTGGCTGGGACAATATAAAACAAAAAAATGTGGAAGCGATTAATACGCTCCGGCTAAAGCAATATTTTTAATAAATGATTGTGTTTTCCTCAGTCCTCATTGTTTGATTCTTCCTTCAATTGTATTCATTTGTGTTTTGGGTTTTTTTAACAGGACATTGATGTTAAACAGCCTTTGCTGATCTTTCTATTATGTATAAATATATTGTAATAAATAATAAATAAAATAAATAACATCAGTATTAACCTCATTTGGGCTACTGAAACATTCCAAATACTATTTCAGCTCCCTGGGGAGTGTACAACTCGATGCCGCCATTCCGGCACAAAGCAGCTAAAATCAGCCACAATAACCATCTCTGCCCTCACAGGTACCCATTTACTCCTGGTTGGGAGAAGCAGTGAGTGTCAAGGGCCTTGCCCAAGTGCATCCCCACCATAACCTTAGGCTGGACTCGAACCCACAACCTGTAGAATTAATTACCCACAGACCACGAATGCTCTGCTCCAGACGAGGAGGCCACGGCACTCCACATGTATAATGATCCCTGCAATGCTCAAGTCTGTCTGTATAAGACCAAAAACACCAAAAACAATTGGAGGTCTTAAATCCAAGAGCTACTGGAAATTGAGGCCCGCAATAAGTCAGAAAGCATAAGTGCAAAAGATTCCAATGGAATGAATGTGAGAGATATAGGCAACATAACCGGATCGATAAACAACGACATTTCATTTAAAAACAAAATCTTTCAGAATTGATGTATTTTTCCTTGCCCCCTCAAAGCAACGTTCCTTTTAAAATTGAACTTGGTTTTTGATGGCACTTGGCCATTTGGCTATATTATTGGCAATTTAAAAACGAAACCTATGTTTGAACCACCGATACTAATTTTGGGATCATAAAAGGAGCTAGCTCAACAATGCGCCCCTCGCCTACGGAAAAGGTCGATCGATGTCAGTTGTTAGCCCACACACGCCCAGTATATTAAAACTCACCACCACCAACGTAAATAACCCCTCGTCGTATTCGAAAGCAATAACCGGAACAAGATTGTGAAGTGAACCATTTCGGTTTTTGTCTCTGCCGAATTTGCAGGGACAATATTCGTATTAGTTCAGAGATGACCGACTTTTGAAACCAACGTGTATTCGCAAAATGTCAAAGAGTAGCCCTCTGCCTCTCGCACAAAGGTTGCTCTGTATCTCCGAGCAATGGCCTAGTCGCATAATTATGTAGGAAAAGGACTGTAAATTAAAGTTCATGGTACATGCAAAGGAGGTATTTAAAAACAATAAACTATTGAAGAGTATACTGTATAGTTTTACTTTAAAATAAAATTAATAACGACGATTTTCTTTGTCTGTTAATGTTTTGTTTTTGTTTTATTTCTTTTTTGGGAGAATTAAACCCTATAGAAAAAGACGTAAGTACACTCTGAAAACCCCTTGGTCAAATGAATTGACCCAAAATCTGAATCTATATTTGCTCATTGCTTTTCCGGGTCATTTTCCGGGTCAAAAGGACACTTTTCCGGATCAAAAATGACATATTTCTTAGATCAATCATTGACAAAGAAAAGTGTCATTTTTGACCAGGAAAAGGACTGGGTAAATATAGATTCAGATTCGGTGTCAATCTTGTCAATCTGACCCAGGCGTTTTTAGAGTGTAGGATCGTCCTATAGTGCCCAAATCACCAGTGCTATAAAAAGGGGGGGGGGGGTGAAACCAATGTTTATTTCGCGAACTGGTTAATTGTCAGGTCACAAATGATTCCTGATTCATACTATTTCCATCTCATAGCCAATTTTTGATCGGTCTATGTTATTCAAAAACGATTAATGTTTGTAGATATCATTTAGTAAAGAAATGACAAAAGCACAACTTCGTGTGTGTCCATACTTCCGAAGAGTTGAGATTTACTCAGTTCGAGGAAACTTAACTCAATCTTCCTGAAACTTTGGATTTCGAAAAACCAGGAGCACGACGGATTCACAATAACGTTTGTCACAGAGATATTGTCATTAATATTTCTATACAAAAGTGATCATCGTGTCTTTAGGGATTGGCTTAAGCAAGTGGCTGTACGCATGCGCCGTGACAACGAGCGTGCGATTTCTGAACAATAGTAGTGACAGGTTCTCTCAACGAAAACCTCTCAGTCTTAATAATTGACTGAAAGAGTCAAGACAGGCTAAGTGTTGGCAGTGAGTGGAGTGTTGAAAAATTGGAACGTGACGTTTATCGTGAGGAGTTACAGAGAGTATCGAAGGTAACATTGTGCTGTTTTATGTTTGCCTCGTTTATGGGCGTCATGAGAATTTCAGGAAAAAACCTTCACGTTGATATTTTAAGGATCACATCTGTATTTTTAGGAGCATAATTATTTTCTTATATTAAAGGCATCTTGCACTTAATAAAATATGCCACAAGCCCTTATTGTATTTGTAGTCTTTGGCAAATTATCAGTCTTTCTCGTAATTACAATTCCAGAAGTTATGAGCTTCATGACAGCTCTATAACATTAATTATTTTTCAACTAAGCTGAAAAAACCCTGATTGAAACAATAACGCACAAAAAGTATTCTGCGTTCATTTTCACAATAGATCAGCTATCAGCGATGAGTTTCATCACATTTTATCTCGACTTGTTGGCACTTTTCACCGGCGTTTCTTCCGCGAAATCGGAAATAAAGTCCTGCTTCCCTGGTCCGCGAGAGCATCGACTACTGAGCGGGGAAACCCACGCGTTTTACCGCGGACCGCTGCCGGACCACACGCTAGTTGGCCGGGCCTACCGTAATCACACGGCGCGCTCCTACGCGTCGTGCGCCGTGGAGTGCCTGCGCGAAGACGCCTGCAAATCCTTCAACTTCTGCCAAGATGGTGGTCTCTGCCAGCTCAACTCGGCCGTGTACTCGCCTGACATGAGTGACCTGTATCCGTCGAGAGGCTGTCTTTACTTCGACGAGCAACCACACGGGGGTAAGAAAACCCTTGTAAGTTTTATTATGCTCAACGAAAATAAACTGGCCCCAGTATCAGTATGAACATCATCAATGTCACTTAACCATTTCATTTGAAAGATTTTTTGCCTTGCCACAAACAATATTTTAATCAAATCTATGTCCCCATGGATGAACAATTGACAAACCATGCTGCTGAGTCTGGTGCCCAGACTACGAAAGGATATTAATGTTGTATTTTCTTTCGACGGCGGAAGAACCATGCCCAGCAGATATTCAGTATCGTCTTTATGTACCGTATAAAGGAATTTATACTCTGTGCTGTCTAGCATTTAATAAAGAAAAGGTCCTCAATTCCTACAGTAGCTTAGCACTGTCAGCCTCGGTTCCAGTGCTAATTTGGAGTTCGTCTATAGACCATTATCATGCATGTTGCGGTCATCTTGATGGTCTCCTATTCAAATCAACGTAACCAAAACGAGGCTGGAAGGGAAAGTAGTCTGGTTCCTTTTTGCACATAATACAGTGTCATTCAGCACTGTTATTGGATACAGCTAGGTAACATGACTGAAATGGTGGCAGCACGATAAAGGTCTATTCATGAAGTCAAAGCTGCTAGCACTGAATTACTATAACCCTGAGAACAATTAACGTTCGAGCAACGTTACGCCTGAACTGCAGGCAAGCCCATTAAAACAACCAAGAGCGCGCGAAATTCCATTGATTTGATTCATAACAGCTATTCATTGGACATCATTTAATGCATGTGATCTTTTGCCAGATTATCCCATTCATTGGCTCTACGTGGTAATCCTATATACGATAGCGCTGCCAAGATTACAAGTGACAATCAGTCAGTGAGTCAGTCAGCGAGTCAGTCAGCGCAAAGAGGGCAATCACGCCCTCTGGGGCCAGCAAAAACGCGCCATTTTTTTAAAAAGAAGTTGATCATTACCGAAAGACACCTTGTTAGCACTGGCATGAGCTTCTAGATTTCACTTGGTAGTCGGTCGGTCGGTTTGGTCGGTAGGTCGGATGGTATGTCGGTCTGCCTGTCTGTCCTCGAAAAATTGACCAGAAGTACGGTGTATCATAGTTCCATCGGCGTCGCATTTTTCGGCGTCGCATTTTTCAGCTCTGGCAGGGATCATTCTGATCGATATTATGCAAGACTTGCACTCGCACTTGTTTCCTATTCTGTCAATTTGTTTATAGCGTGTCTTGCTTTTGAGGCTGCGGGTGAATATCAATACAATTACTTTGTATTGCCACCTCCGAAGGCGGGACAGCCCTATCGACTGGATTTCGCCGTGAAAGGGAAACAAGACGCCATATTGGCCCTCTCTGAGAGTACCGAAGGAGGTGCTTATTTTGACATCGGTAAGGAGACCCTATTTGCTTACATACAGTGTAAAACCACCATTGGGGTCTACCTGCAATAAGCCACTGTAATGATGATGTCACACTTTGTTTAAGTGTGTGCTTTCTTATGGTGCTCAGTGGACCGCAGGCCCCCACTGGCTCCATAGGAAAGTGCACATGTAAACAAAGTGTGACGTCATCTGTACTGAGGCTATTTGCGTGCGCCGCGACGAAAAAATTAGTATCAAGCCAAAAAGTCATGCTCAGATTTAAAAAACAATACCAACATCTTACGAATAAATTCGTGAGATTTGTGTTTATCTCGGAACAAGCGACATCTCGAAGTAGGAAAATCCCACCCTTGCTCGTGACACCCCAACGACGCGACCACATTTCTGCAGCATGGACGGCACGTGAATGGCGGCGCACAAGTTCAAGACGGAATGTGTTTCAACTGCGTAATTTAACCCAGATTGTTTCTATTTATAGAAGCGTATAATGTGATGCTTCTGCTTTCGACCATAGCATACTGGAAAGTCACTAACAAAAATGAATAGCGTATTAGTACCTCCGCGGGCCCCGCATTCGTCAAAAATTCGGTGTCCAGCCGATAGTCCGAAGATTCGATAGTCAGAAGGTTTATCGATCTGAAGGTTCGATAGTCCGAACGCACAAATTTACCATATCCGGGGGCTCATTAATTCGAAAATGAAATAAGGTTCGTTAATCCCAACATTTGATGCGATGGTCCGAAAATTCGTTAGTTCGAAGGTTCGATAATTCAAAGGTTTATTATTCCGGAATCACACAAGACTCGATAGTTGCAATGGATAATGTTTAATGCTGTTAATTCGGACTATCGAAACCTTTCATCGATTCGGACTATCGAACCTTATAGTCTATTTGGACTATCGAGCCTTCGGATTACTTAACCTTATTCTATTTTCGGACTAATGGGCCCTTCGGACTATCGAACCTTCAGACTTTCGAACTTTCGGACTGACGAACTTTCGGACTGACGAGCCTTCGGACTGACGAACCTTCTGACTAAGGACCCTTCGGACTGACGAACCTAAGTGAACTGAGGAACCTTCAGACAATTGGGCTTGTGTTTGTCCATAAACACGTTTCTAGTTTATTTTTGCTTTCATGAACTCGTCCGCGGATATATCAAATGGCAATACACTAATATTTTGCTGTAGTATTCCGTCATACTTTTTTCAACGAAATTGGGCGCTGTGATGACACCATTTGCCGAAAGGGTAAAGCAGGTTGATGATTGTTCATTTGATGGTAAAGCATGGAATGTGGCATACCCAAAGTGTGTCATGAGAAAGATATTTGGCGATAGGGCCATCGCAGATTGTTCCTTTGCGAAATAAAATGGTAGATTAACAAGCAATGCCATGCATATGAATTGAAGCTTTGCATTATGCATTGCGGATGAGATCAATTATAAAGTTTGCCGGTAACACCCATGTGGAAAAAAAATCTCCTCTTGGAAGAAGTGTGGTTTCATTTTCTTTTCATTTTTTGGCGGGTTGACCATTGCCTTTTTTAATAAATTTTCGCCCAAAGAGGACCACCTTTAAACCAAATGATGTTTCCCAAACTGGAAAAAATGCCCCCCCCCCACAACGTGGATATTAATAACGCCACTTTGGACCCAATTGCATCCAAAATGCAAGTCAGAGGTGCAGTGCTTTATGCCTTCAATTCCTCAAATTATTCCATGGCTCTTACAACTCCCTAATTATAGAATAATTTGAGAGTATAACTTTTATTTATGAGCTCAGCGGACGGATTTTAGGCCTATTTACTGGGGTGTACCCTTATACACCCACAATATAGCGCCATTAAAGCACCCTCATTCAGTAAATAATTGCCAATTTCACATCAATTTTGAATTAATTAGATATCGGCGGCTGGCGGAACGCCAGGTCAGTCATCCGGCAGGCCAAACACAGCAACCATTTTTACGCAGATGTTCAGACACCTGGTATCATGAACCCCCACGAATACCGTCGGTTCTGGCTAACCTACGACAACGGGACCATCCAGGTTGGTCGTGGCCTCGAGGTGGCGCCCTTCATGGCGTACCACGATGCCGAAGGTAGAGTTGATGTCAGGCACGTCGGAGTAGCGTCGTACCTTTATCCAAACGGCGATTCATTTGTGAGCTGGATCTTTTACACTAACTGTCAGGCTTAAAGGGAATATACAAACATTAAAAACAAAACAACCAAATTATTATGAAATACCAAAAGCATCCTGTAAAATCATAGAACGTGCTGACATTTTCAAGAAATGTGGTATTTTTGTATCAATTTCTAACGCTGGTCAGCCGACCAGCGTTGGAAAAAGACTGATTTTTTTTCTACTGCCCCCCAATTTACCAATTAGTTTGAATTTTGTTTGCACTCGATTACACATCTATGAACGGGTACAAGCCTTCTAGACTGGTTACCTGACTTACAATTCTCCGACGTCTATAAATTGCTGCATTTCAATTTAAGTGGGGTCAGGGAACCAGACTACAAGAACATGATTGTTTTTGTTTTTTTCGTTTTTCCAGCATCTACGAACACAAAACGTCAAAAAAGTAAGTGTATATATAACAATGTTTGCTATGAAATACTAATCTCTGAAATCCATCCATTTCTGAAAATTACAGCTCTTTTCGCAAATGTTGTATATTCCCTTTAAACAGTTTTTATGTAGTTTGACTGTTTAATTATGGGCAATATTCATTTTACATTATTGTAACTCTTATAGTGAAGTATAGTTGTAGTAATCCTCAGTAAAGTAAAAAAAAAATTAAGGTGACGCCGAAAAATTCACGATACTATGTACCTGCTTACAATAACCAAGCCTCTCCATTAACCATAGCATGTTGCGCTTGCGCAGACTCTAAATTTATGCCTTTTTTTAATTGACACATCCGACAGACATCAGACAGAAAGACAGACAGATAGCGTAGGATCTATTAAAATAGGATGCCTTTCTAGCCCGGCACTGTTCATTATGCATAATTTAGGTAATCGTAATTTTACACACTGCTGCCGTATAGCAAAATCTACAAACATACACTATTATAATAATAATAATGATATATTGATAATAATAAATGATTATAGCATTGTAATAATAAACAGTTCTTATAAAGCACAATATACACAAGAAATGCAATGTTCATTTTACATAATTGTAACTCTTGGCGAAATACAGGGTGAGTAAATAAAAAAAAAACGAAACCCAAATGTCGGGACCATTGTTTGAGTGAATCAAAGATATCAAAGCCCAACTCCTAAGCTTTTTTTTTAATACAAGAATCATTCAAACCACTTCTGTAGTTTTTAAGTTACGGAATTTTAAACGCACCCACCTTTTTCAAGTTCTGTTCACGGATCGCGATAAAGGTGTGCGTTCTTTCAGCAAAACGAAAATAATTCACACACATGCCCATGTGCCATGTTTCCATTTTGCTGAAAGAACACTTACCTTTTTCCGTAACTTGAAAATTACATGACTGATTTGAATGATTCTTGTACTAAAAGAAAGATTATGAATTGGGCTTTCATATTCTAGATTTTAAAAGCGTTACATGAAGAAACGCACTAAAACAATGGTCCCGACATTTGGGTTTCGTTTATTTTTTACTCACTCTGTATAGTCGTACTTATCCTCATCATAACGTCACCCACTGGAAGGATAATGTTTTTGGAGGAACAAGTACACGCAGGAAAATTTACCATTCATTCTGTTTAGTAGGGTTTTGAATATGTTAATAATGTTTGACAATTACTGGACCCATCAGAATGTGCTCGAGTAGTGCATTAGCGGAAATAGGAAAAAATACACTGTAAACGTACTCCTGCCAGGATTTTGTCGATAAATGTGCTTACCTCCAAAAACTCATATTCGTACTCAAAAATGAGTCCACGAGATGTTGCATCGATTCTGCTCAAATTGATACGTTTGTTATCGACGATCATGTATGTTTGTCAATCATGTTTGACGGCTGATTTTGAACCAACTCATTATGTCTGACACATTTTTTTTCAATCAGACGGCTGATTGTGTCCGACCTATTAGATCAGAAGGCAGATTCTATCCGACCCACGGCCGATCCGGCAGTCAAATACGGACCCATTTTGTCCGACGGACGATTACAGTTGTATGTCCGATCCGTTATGTCCGACGGTCGATTATGCCCGACCTATTATGTCCGACAAGATTACTGTCAGACTCGTGTTTTTAAGGGACGTTGGAAAATTTATACATATTTTGCGTTTACCTTTGTAGGCCTACACCTTTCATTGTTTGCCTACAGTCTACACACTGCGACCGTATAGCCCATTTGAGAAACAGACACTTTTATAAGCCATGGGAAATTTATATTCTATATATACGAAATCTGGTCTATTTTACCGTATATGGACTCTATTTACCGTCACACGTGACCTGTGGCTGTCCTAATTATCTTCACTTATGCATGCACGATACAACCGATGTGTTTATATTTCATACAGTCCAAATTTAACAATCGTTTTACGGAACCGAGTCAACATTTCACTTTACACAGCAGTCAAAGGTGCACCGTGTACTTTCTTATGGGAGCATGCTTAATCGCCGCTCTTGAGCGGAGACTATAATTAAGATATAATGTTTATGCAATTGTTAGGTTTTTTTGTAAGCAGAATTGTTAAGAGGATGAAACTTGTAATTATTTTTCATCAGCATAACTTTATGTAATAATCCTCTGCAAAAAAATACCACTCAATAAGTCCATGTTAAGTCTGGAAATGTTCGTTGCATGATGTATTCTATTAAGACGTGATAATCAATAAAATCTGAAAGAAACCTTCGAAATAGAATCTCCACTTATTAAGAAAAAAGCGATTTTTTTTTTTTAAATTAATCAGCAAAGCCGAGACTCCCAATGTTAAATAAGCCACTGCATGGAACTCTTTCACCAGGAACAATCTTTTATTATTTTTTTTTCTCATAGATACGGCTTGCTTTGCGTTAATAATAAAATATGATCAACTTTGATCGACTCCCTGATGGCACCATCTCGTCTCAACGGTAGAACCTCAATCCAAGCGTGACAAAAATTAGGCCAGAGACAGTTTGTTACCCCTCTTGTTTAGCATTCACTTATTAGAAGCCTGTTCGCTGACCTGGTCTAGGAAAGGAATGAAAGCAATCAGGGACCTAGAAATTTCCGCCTGGTGTTTGAGTGAGACTGAGTTACTGAAGTGTCAATCAAGCCATACATACAAGCTCAGACATACGCTAGCCAGACGAAAGCAAGCCAGGAAGACTCGACCTAGACAAAGAACACAGGTGCGGATCCAGAGGGTGAGGTCCAAAAAAAACCAGCTCTGTCCAAAAAAAAAAAATTCTCATACAAATTCCTAAAAAATAAGTCGACCCCCCACCCCCCTCCCGCTGTGACACCCCCAAAAAATTATACTGGTCTAATGTCCGCCTGTTCAAAATACGGTACACCATTCTGTAATGAGTGTTAATAATCGTCGAATTTGAATAGCTCCCCCATTAAATTTGGTACCAGATTGGTACCGTTCCTGGTTTTTTCCTGAATATTGTGTCTACCTGTTCAGTCTCTCCTAGGATATTCTGTTTCAGTGCTGTTGATTATAATTTATTTAATTATCTTGAAAAATTTAAAAATATGGGCATTTAGCACTAGTGTCTATGGGAATTTTAATACACTGTTGCATCCGTAAGGACACGCCGTATTTTCTCGTCATGTCAACACAGTTATTGTGAAATTGGGAACCTAAGATAAACACATTGTATTGCAATGAAATTTCCTGTAATATTTCGTCATGGTGTTTGACAAGAAATTCTAGAAACTTGACAGGAACCGCCGAAGAATGAATGTAATATAATTTAAGGAAATTGCAGAATGAATAACACTCCGTATTTTCTCGTCATGCAACATTATTTCGTACAAAGAGGGCGCGCTACACAAACACTGCTCACCGCGAAGATCCGACGAACGTCTGGCCGTTCGAGATGTCAACACAGTTATTGTGAAATTGGAAACTCAAGATAAACACATTGTTTTGCAATGAAATTTCCAGTAATATTTTGTCATGGTATTTGACACGAAATTCTAGAAACTTGACAGGAACCGCCAAAGAATGAATGTAATATGATTCATGGAATTTGCAGTATAAAGGACACTAATCATTTTCTCGTCATGTCAACACAGTTATTGTGCAATTGGGAACTCAAGATAAACACAATGTATTGCAATGAAATTTCCTGTAATATTTTGTCTTGGTATTTGACACGAAATTCTAGAAACTTGATTGGAACCGCCGAAGAATTAATGTAATATAATTCAAGGAAATTGCAGTATGAAGGACACTCCGTATTTTCTCGTCACGTCAACACAGTTATTGTGAAATTGGGAACTCAAGATAAACACATTGTATTGCTATGAAATTTCCTGTAATATTTTGTCATGGTATTTGACACAAAATTCTAGAAAATTGACAGGAACCGTCGAAGAATGAATGTAACACTGGTCACCGCGCTGATCCGACGTACGTCTGGCCGTTCGAGATGTAAACACAGTTATTTATAATTGACAGGAACCGCCAAAGAATAAATGTAATATATTGCAGGAATTTGACATGTAAGGGTGCACACCTGTGAATTGGCCTAAACCCATCCGCCGAGCTCATGAATAAAAGTTATACCCTCAAAATATTCTATATAAGAGAGTTCTGAGAGCCATACAATTGGGGAATTGGAAAAAAAATATGGCAATGAGCCTCTTGCTTAGACTTGGAACTTCAAATTCTGAGCATTTTGGATGCGATGGAGCTCGAAAGTGGGCCTATTTTTTTTCATGTTGTGGAGGGATCGTTTTTCAAAATGGCTACTTTTCCGCTTTGGGAAAAATAGGGGTCGTCTTCTTTCGGTGAGAATTTCTCGAAAAGTCAATGGTCAACCCACCAAAAATTGAAATAAAAATAAAAGATGACATATTGATCGCCATTTCTCTGTGCAGCTTAAATACATGTGAGAGTTCTGAGAATTTTTTTTAAAAGTTGACTGGTGTTTCAACACAAAAACAGTATGTACGTTTACACGTATTATACGAAAAACAACTGGAACACGGTAGCTTTATAATCTGCATGTTTATGTGAAATATTTAAAAGACCAGCTTCGGGTTTAGAAAAAAATAGATATGATTTGTGTTTCATGTAATGCTTGTTATAGTCTGTTAGTTTAAAATGTGTTATTTTTTGGTCATTTACTATGATGAACAAAATGTTCTTTTCCATGTGTCTGGTTGCCATAAACTGGAGACTGTAAATGCACATACAGCGGCAAAACCTCAGAGGGGGAACTCTCGCTCCAGTTTTCCGGAGGAGATGAAATCTAGTGTGGACGCGTGCAAGTTCACAAAGCGTCCACGCTTCCTGCATCCTGTGGACCTCTTTTGTTCACAGGTCCACAAAGAGTTTGCAAGGTTAGAACACATCAGTGTTTATAAACACCTTCAATGGTGGACGGTGACACGCCTTTGTTCCGCCACACCCATGTTCTAACTGCTCAGCTTATGTTCCGAAACCCCCGTGTTCCGACATCCATATGTTTCGACACACCCATGTTCCGACACCCCTGTGTTCCGAGTGTTCAACCTATATGTTCCGACATCCCTATGTTGCGACACCCTTATGTTTCGACACCCATACAAACGTATAGTAAACATAGGCTGGTCGCTGGCCCCAACGCACCAGTCTTAACGGGCTAACACAATCTTAAGTGCCGGTTGTTGGAACATAGGGTAGTCGGAAGACAGGTTGAGCAGTTGAAACATAGGGTGTCGGAACATAGGGGTGTCGGAACATGGGTATGTCGGAACATAGGTTTGTCGCAACATAGGTACAGATTGGGCAGCAAACACATCGGTACCAGTAGTATTTGGTGCGAAGAAAACTATAAACAATGTCTTATGCGTATAAACTTGCTCAACTCAAGCATTTAGGCCTACTGCACTCACGTACGAGGAAAGCTCACAACCACCACTTCCGCTGAGACTTCCTTTGGGTAACGTTTTTCTCCGCGATAACCAAAAACGTGTTTTTGATGAATACAACATTGGTTTGCCTTAATACTCTATAGGCATATTTAACCTGTATTTAACAATAATTAAGAGAAATTTCAAAGCAGTACGACCGGTATTTTTTATTGGTTATTGTTCAAGCAAGGCATGGGTTGTTCTGCGTGTTTAATAGTCACTAATATTTTCGGTACACTGAGACTTCCTTTGGGTAAGGTTTTCCTCCGCCATGACAAAACAGTTTTTTGATGACTACAAAATTGGTTTGTCTTAATACTCTATAGGCATATTTTACCTATGTTCAACAATTATTTAGGGAAATTTGAAACTAGTACGACAGGTATTTCATGAGTTTTTATTCAAGCGATTCGTTGAAGATTTTCTGTCTACTGAGACTTCCTTTGGTTAAGGTTTTTCTCCGTGATGACAAAGCAAAGTGTCTTTTGTGACTACAAAATCGGTTTGTCCTAATACTTAATTGATAGGCTTATTTTACAACAGGTGCAATAGGTACTTACTGAGCTATTGTTCAAGCAATGAACGGGTTGTTTCTGCGTGTTCATTTGTCAAAAATGTTTTCTTTACGCTGAGACTTCCTTTGGGTAAGGCTTTTCTCCGTGATGACAAAACAAGTTTCTGATGACTTCAACATTTGTTTGTCTTAATACTCTATAGGCATATTTAACCTTCATTTAACAATAATTAAGAGAAATTTCACAGCAGTACGACCGGTAATTAATGGGTTATTGTCTTAACAATTTATACGCTAATTGTACTTTCAAATTTCTAACCAATACGACGGATAATTAATGAGTTATTGTTCAAGCAAGGCTGTTTCTGCGTGGGTTGTTTCTGCGTGTTCAATAGTCACTAATATTTTTGGTAAGCTGAGACTTCCTTTGGGTAAGGTTTTTCTCCGCGATGACAAAACAGATTTTTGATGACCACACAATCGGTTTGTCTTAATACTTTATATGCTTATTTTACCTATGTTCAACAATTATTAAGTGAAATTTGAAACTAGTACGACAGGTATTTCATGAGTTTTTGTTCAAGCGATGCGTTGTCTGTTTCTGCGTGTTCATGTTATGCTCAGGAAGATTTTCTGTCCACTGAGACTTTCTTGGGTAATGTTTTTCTCCGTAATGACAAAAAATGTTTTTTATTGCTGACTACACAATCGGTTTGTCTTAATACTTTATATGCTTATTTTACTTTTGTTCAATGATAATTAAGGGGATTTCAAACCACTACAGCAGTCACCTAATGAGTTAATGTTCAAGCAAGGCATGGGCTGTTTCTGCTTGTTAAAAAATCACTAATATTTTATTTACGCTGAAACTTCCTTTGGGTAAGGTTTTTCTCCGTGATGACAAAAAAAGTTTTTTGGTGACTACAACATGTGTTTGTCTTTATACTCTATTGGCTTATATTACTTGTTTTGAACAATAATTAAAAGAAATTTAAAACCAGTCCGACAGGTATTTAATGAGTTATTGTTCAAGCAAGTCATGGGTTGTTTCTGCTTGTTCATATTATACTCAGGAAGATTTTCTTCTTCCTTTGGTTAAGGTTTTTTCCGTTATGACAAAACAAAGTGCCTTTTATGACTACAAAATCGGTCCGTCTTAATACGATATAGGCCTATTTGACTTGTGTTAAACAATAATTAAGGCAAATTTCAAACCAGTACCACAGGTATTCAATGAGTTATTGTTCAAGCAAGTTATGGGTTGTATCTGCGTGTTCAATTGTCACTAATATTTTCTGTACGCCGAGACTTCCTTCGGGTAAGACTTATCTCCTGATTAAAAAAAAGGTTTTCTTTGAGGACTTCAACATTCGTTTGTCTTAACACCTTATAGGCTTATTTTACCTGTGTCCAACAATAATCAAGGGAAAATTCAAACCAGTACGACAGTAATTTAATATGTTATTGTTCAAGCAAGGCATGGGTTGTTTCTGCGTGTTCAATGGTTACTATTATTTTCTGTACGCTGAGACTTCCATTGGGTAAGGTTTGTCTCCGTGATGACAAAAAAAGGGGTTTTTTTTTTGTTTTGGTGACGACAATATTGGTTTGGCCTAATACTTTATAGGCTTATTTTACTCGTATTCAACAATAATTAAGGGAAATGTCAAACCACTACTACATGTACATAGTGAGTTATTGTTCAAGCAAGGCATGTGTTGTTTTTGCATGTTCATTAGTTACTAATATTTTCTTCACGCTGAGACTTACTTTGGCTAAGGTTTTTCTCCGTGTTGACAAAAAAAAGCTTAATGGTGCTTACGACATTTCGTTTGTCTTGATACTTTATTGGCTTATTTTAACTTGTTTTCAACAATAATTAATGGAAATTTCATACCACTTCAAGAGGTATTCAATGAGTTATTGTTCAAGCAAGGCATGGGTTGTTTCTGCGTGTTCAATAGTCACTAATATTTCCGGTACGCCGAGACTTCCTTCGGGTAATTAAGGCTTTTCTCCGTGATCACAATAAAAGATTTCCTTTGAGGACGTTACCATTGGTTTGTTTTAACACCGTATAGGCTTATTTTACCTGTGTCCAACAATAATCAAGGGAAAATTCAAACCAGTACGACAGTAATTTAATATGCTATTGTTCAAGCAAGGCATGTGTTGTTTCTGCGTGTTCAATGGTCACTATTATTTTCTGTACGCTGAGACTTTCTTTGGGTAAGGATGGTCTCCGTGATGACAAAAACAGGGTTTTTTGGTTGACGACAATATCGGTTTGTCCTAATACTTTGTAGGCTTATTTTACTCGTATTCAACAATAATTAAGGGAAATTTCAAACCACTACAACATGTACATAGTGAGTTATTGTTCAAGCAAGGCGTGGGTTGTTTTTGCATATTCAATAGTTACTAATATTTTCTTCACGCTGAGACTTACTTTGGCTAAGGTTTTTCTCGGGTTTTGACTCAAAAAAAGCCTATTGGTGACTACGACGTTCGTTTGTCTTGATATATATTGGCTTATTTTACTAACAATAATTAATAGAAATTTCAAACCACTTCAACAAGTATTTAATGAGTTATTGTTCAAGCAAGGCATGGGTTGTTTCTGCGTGTTCAATAGTCACTATTTTTTTCTGTACACTGAGACTTTCTTTGGCTAAGTTTTCTCTCCGTGTTGACATGAAAGATTTTAATGACTACAACATTGGTTTGTCTTAATACCTTATAGTCTTATTTTACGGGAGAGCAGATAGCATACAAAGGCTTTAAAGGCACCGTTTTGATGTAAGGTTTACAGCGGTAAGCGTGTTTGCCTTACATGTGCATTTGTATGGTGAGCAGCGCACCATAACGATAAAATAAAAAGTGTAAAACATTTTATTTGAAATAAAGACGGTTTGTACTTGTCACTGTAATTTTGTTATCAATCGATGTCTCATCCAAAAAACGAATAGTTTTTTATAAAAACGGGGTATTTCAAAATAGTTTTTTCAGGTGAAAGCTAAAAAAAAAATAGCATGGGCAGTTAGGAACTTGGATTCTTAAAGAATCTTTCAATTTCTTTTCATTTTTTGGTTGGTTGACCATTGACTTTTCGAGAAATTCTCGCCCAAAGAAGACGACCCCTATCTTCCCCAAAGCGGAACGGTAGCCATCTTGAAAAACGATCCCTCCACAACATGGCAAAATAGCGCCACCTGCGAGCCCAATTGTATCCAAAATGCTCAGAATTGGAAGCCCCGAGTCCGGGCCAGAGGTTCATTGCCATATCTCTTCAATTCCCAAATGTTATGGCTCTCAGAACTCTCTAATATAGAACATTTTGAGGGTATAACTTTTATTCATGAGCTCGGCGGATGGGTTTAGCCTGTTGACATGTGTGCACCCTTATAGGGTGCGTTTGAGTAGCTCACCCTCATGGACTAGGGTTAAGGCACACGGGTTAGCCACGGCAGCCGGGCAAATCGAACACTCAAACGCAGGTCATCACGATCCTCACGCGACGCCAGTAGCCGTGGCCGTAGCCATTGACAAAACGTTAGTTCGCGCTTCACTGCTTTTCAGTCAGTTGCAAAACTCAAAAAAAGGTGGGCAGGAACTATAGCCTCAAAAGTCGAAATGAACTCAATAAATGATTACCTTTAGACCATTTGAGATTTCCGCCGTCCGGCCGCCATATTTATCTAACATCAATCCCAAAAAGAAAACCCGCTCGAAAACCATTACAAATGGGTATATAATTTGCAGTGTGCATAATAATGGTCAGTTTTAAGGGGCGCCCCCATTTGGAACACCCCCCCCCCCCTGCTTTTGGATTTTACGGAGGCCGAGTGTCCGGAGAAAAAAAACATGTCAACATTTCGGCGCGGTTGTGTGGTTGCCCGCGCTTCACTGCTTTTCAGTCAGTTGCAAAACTCAAAAAAAGGTGGGCAGGAACTATAGCCTCAAAAGTCGAAATGAACTCAATAAATGATTACCTTTAGACCATTTGAGATTTCCGCCGTCCGGCCGCCATATTTATCTAACATCAATCCCAAAAAGAAAACCCGCTCGAAAACCATTACAAATGGGTATATAATTTGCAGTGTGCATAATAATGGTCAGTTTTAAGGGGCGCCCCCATTTGGAACACCCCCCCCCCCCTGCTTTTGGATTTTACGGAGGCCGAGTGTCCGGAGAAAAAAAACATGTCAACATTTCGGCGCGGTTGTGTGGTTGCCCCTCCTGACATCCAAAGCTGGATACGCTACTGCTCTGCTCCACGAGAAGGGTCTGTGCATGTGGTGGCTGACCCAGGTGAGCTAATCGAACACACCATTATGTTTAATTAAAAACAAGACGGTTGAGCGAGTCACTGCTATGGTCTAATGGGTACTAAATTGGACTGCATGATCCGTAGGTCACGGTTCCAATCCCCCTGGGTTTTATTTATTTTTATTTTTTTTTACTTCTTGTTTTCTCTTTTAAAAAGTGATTTTTTTTTTCATTTTGAACTGGTTTTTGTTTTGCTCATGTGTGGTTTGGAGGTTTGTTTTGTCAAGGGAAAATAAAGTCTGAGAACCTAACTTGCAACTCAACGTGCTTCTATTATGTGCCCATGTGGTGAATATTATGTGGTATGGATAAAAAAATAGATATCGCAGACTGGGTACTGCTGCCGAAACTGCGTACTTTATCAATTTTTGGAAGACATTAGAAAGGCGATAAAACCATACGGCAAAAGAAAGATTATACCAGCCACAATGCATGCTTATTATACAATGACATGCTTGGCGAATCATCGCATAATTGCTATCGGTAGTGACCAAGGCCAACATCTCATTTCAGCTTTTCAGAGTTGTAATTAGGGTACGTGTATTAATCTTTTTTAGAAGGTGATTTACTGACGTCACTAGAAAGAATAAAGTGCATCAAGGGTTACTTCCACAATTTAACTGCCTAATGGCAACAATTCCTGTCGAAAGACTTAAGGGGTGGAATTTGTTATCTTAAATGAATATTCTCTGAAGCCTTCGAGCGCACCATCAAGGTCTACATTGCCGATGCATCACTGACAGTGATATTGAGGAAATCATTGATGAAATAACCAGATTTTGAAAGGTTTTGTCGCAATTATAAAACGACGGGTTACGGAAGACCCGATGGAAGGCGCCCGCTGAATGGTCAGAATCTCCAGGTCACGCAGTCTTGTTTTGCATAATTAATCGCCGGATCTGCGCAGATATCATACACACTGGTATGCAAGCGGATATTCCATAGGTTATGGTTATGCAGGGTTTCATGAGAAGTCGTTTCCAACTAGGCTAAACAAAACTGATTCTAACAATATCGAACCAATATTCTGCATCTATTTTCCCATTTCGGACAGATCAACGATGAGTTTCTTCATATTTTATCTCGACTTGTTGGCGGCTGTCATCGTCGTTTCTGCCGCGGAAACGGGGCTACGTTCCTGCCTCCCAGGTCCGCACGAGCATCAATTGCTGGGCGGGGGAATTCACCAGTTTTACCGCGGACCACTGCGGGACCACGCGCTAGTTGGCCGGGCCTACCGTAATCACACGGCGCGCTCCTACGCGTCGTGCGCCGTGGAGTGCCTACACGAAGACGCCTGCAAATCCTTCAACTTCTGCCAAGATGGTGGTCTCTGCCAGCTCAACTCGGCCGTGTACTCAATGAACATGAGTGACTTGTATCCGTCAAATGGCTGTCTTTACTTCGACGAGCAACCACACAGGGGTAAGAAACCTTTTGTTCTTATTTTTTTTAATATCATAATGTTCAACGAAAACAAACTGGCCCCCGAGAAAACAGCCTTTGCATTCAGCGGCCATATTTGAGAACACAGTAGAGTACCAGTGTCAAACACTGTTTGACTGATTTCCTGTCTTGCCAAGAACAACATTGAATCAAATGTATGTCCCCATGGAATTAATGAGGTACGATATTCACTCTATCAAATACGCGTTCATAGGAAACAACCTCAAATCTGATAGAAAAAGCGCCACCTGCAAGGCGGCATGGTTTTTTTACTGGAAATTAAAGATAACGACCTCTATGTTAATTTCCTTTTCAATTTTACCACATATTTTATTATAGATTATTACCAAGTTTATAATTATCGAAAAGTTTTTTTTTCATTTCCTGCCAATTTGTTGATAGAGTGTCCTGCTTTTGAGGCTGAGGGTAATTATGAATACAATTACAATGGAGTACCACCTATGAAGGCGGGACAGCCCTATCGACTGGACTTCGCCGTGAAAGGCGCCCGAGACGCATTATTTGCTCTATCTGAAAGCACCGATGGGGGCGATTATTTCGACATCGGTAAGGAGACCCTTTAGTATACATGTTGTGTAATGAATTTGTATAATTTGGCTGAAATGTTCTCTTATTTCGAACTATCGAAAACGTACTCTATTCCAGTACAGTTTACTCGATCTGACTAGGGGCAAGACGATTTAAAATGAAATATCTTCCCTGAAATAGCTTCCAGTGTAGTGATTCCTGTCTTTTAAAGTACTTCATCTAAAATGTTAGGTATAGCCCTGGAGGTGCTATCACAGATGCTGAGATTCCGACACAGTTTATGACTGAATAACGTACCTGAATGAATGACTTATTTTTGTCTCATCACTCCACTAAACAACATTCGTAATTATTACAAGATGATGGCATGTTCTTTTTTCGAGTGTCGTCGTCCCGGGTTGAATTATCTTAGGATGACGTCATCCTACTCTATAGGATGCAGTCATCCATTGATACAATTATCTCTGAATCGACATCCTACTTTCAGGATATCGTCATCCTGTGATAAATTACATGATGATGAAGGCATTCTACTTGTAAGATGTCGTCATCTGGTGATAAATTATCGCAGGAAGTCGACATCTTAACGTAAGATGTTGAGTACCCTCCGGTTCTTTTCAGAGCTACATATACTCACAAAAGAGATTTTGCCACATATAGGTGCTGCCGCAACAACTTGCCTTATCACTGTACTAGGCAAGCCGCTTAATTCGAACAACCCCCATTTTTTGGGGTGGTTTATGCCCACCAAATTAGACACTGTCGTGCTTGTTTACGTAATGCATCCGGCATATTGTAATATATTACCGGCACGCTTATAGCGTGGCATTTGCACGTAAAAAGCCTGGATTATTAACGACGGTGGATAGTCGGATCGGGTGCCCAAATATTGAACACAAAATAAAAGTTGATTAAATAACCTTTAATATGATAATGTGTATCAAGCACCTTGGAGAATATGTTTTGCCTGAGTTTTAGAAGTGGGGTGTTTATCACTAGGGTCTATGGCAGTTTTTTTTTTACTGGTCTGCAACTTTATACCCCACAATAACGTCATTATAGCGCCCTCATGCGCTCAAAAATAATGGCCCATTTGATTTCGATTTAAATTAATCAGATATCGGCGGCTGGGAGAACAGCAAGTCAGTCATCCGGCAGGCCAAACACAGCAACCATTTTTACGCTGAAGTTCAGACACCGGGTATCATGAACCCCCACGAATACCGCCGGTTCTGGCTAACCTACGACAGCGGGACCATCCAGGTGGGTCGTGGCCTCGAGGTGGCGCCCTTCATGGCGTACCACGATGCCGAAGGTAGAGTTGATGTCAGGCACGTCGGTGTAGCGTCGTACATTGCTGAGAACGGAGATCCTGTTGTCAGCTGGATCTTTTACACTAACTGCCACGAATAAACAGGTTGCATGTAGTTTAACTGGTAAATTATGGGCAACGTTCATTTCATACTATTGTAACTCTTGGCGAAGTAGTCGTACTAATCCATATGTTAATGTTCGCCATCTTTAATTTAATTCTTTAGACTAGGCAGGCCTACATGTACACGCAGGAAAGAAAATCAACTATACTGTTTGGTAAGTTTTTTTCATAATGTTTAATGTCTGACAGTAAAAAGTCTTAGAAAACATCGCAATGTGTTCGACGGTACTCTCGGAAGAGTCCCATTTATGTACTCGTACCAGTGGAAATGAGGAAAGTACCTTGGGCCTACTAGTACTCGTGACCATTTTTCTTCGGTAGGCCCTATACTGTACTTATGAAAAACAAAAATTAGTACTCAAGAATGAGAACACGACCACATGACCGCCGATTGTGTCCGATCCATTATGTCGGACGGCCGATTTTACTATACCTCATACATATTCATGGTCGAGAGCCGAACACTCACTGGTCAATTCGCCATCACATGCCAGATGTTATTTGAGCTGTTTACCAAACGCGCGCGCGAAGATTCACTCACAGGGTAAATACGCATGCGTAGTAGACTGTCGCACGGGTTACCCGAGCGACAGTCTACTACGCATGCGCTTTACAAAGCAATCTTGGAACTGTCGCACGGGTGTAGTACGCATGCGCGAACATCGCCCAAACGAGTTACACACGATGAGATGGTTGCACGGCGCGTTATTTTCCCGAGCGAGCTCAATGATGCCGAACTAGAAAATATTTATGGAAAATAAAGATATCTCCTGTACAAAGAATGTTGCACACAAACTATTTACAGCTGCACTGCATTGAAACGAACTGAACTAGTGAAGTTGAGCAATACGATTCTGATAAAGTTTTTAAAAAAATGAGGTGTATACTGCAACGAAATAAAACCCCAAATCGGCGCTAAATATGTATGAGGTATAGTAAAACAAATATAACATGGTTTAATTCGGGTGGACAGCCGATATTCGCTCCCCTCGGTATTGGAAGTTGACAAACTAGTTCCCTCGGCTTCGCCTCGGGAACAAGTTTGTCAACTTCCAATACCTCGGGGAGCGAATATCGACTGTCCACCCTCAAACCATGTTATATTTGTATAATATCCAACCCTTTCTGTCCGACGGCCGATTATGTCCGACCCATTCTGTCCGACGGCCGATTTCATCCGACCCATTATGTCTGACGGCCGATTAAAACCGACTATTGTGTCAGACCCATTAGGCTATGTCTTGCTTATTTCTCCGACCCATGCTTTTGGGGCCATTGAACAATATATTTCTTTAAAGATATGCGTTTGCAGCCCTACACTGTTTATAATGCATAATGTAGGTCATCTTAATTTTAAAGACTGCTGCCGTATTGCACAATCTAGAAACATACACTGTCAGGCCACAGGAAATTTGCGCTCTACGAAATATGGTTTATTGTACCTTATTATGGACTCTATTAACCGTCACACGTGACATGTCACTGTCCTACTTATCTTCACTTTAGGCATGCGCAATACCACCGATGGGTCTATTTTTCATACAGTCCAAATTACAGACTTTACCGGATCCGGGTCGCAATTATATTTTACAGAAGTCAAGGGTGAACCGTGTACTTTCCTTTGGTAGCGTGCTTTATCGCCGCTCTTGCGCTGAGACTATGTTTAAGATAATCCATGTAATGTTTATGCAATTGTAGGAGAAAAGGTTAAGTTTTCTTTTTAAGCAGAATTGTTAAGAAGATGGCAATTGTAATTATGATTCATCAGCATAGGCCTATTATTCCTCCGCAAAATAACCCTGAATATCCGAAGTCTAAAATGTTCGTGACCTGTATCATTTGATTATGAATTGATAATCAATATAAAATCTGAAAGAATCCCTCAATATACAATTTCCATTAATTTAGATGAAAGTCGAATTTTTAAGCTATCGGCAAAAGCGAGACCCGCACTCCCAATGCAAATTATGCCACTGTATTAAACTCGTTCGCCAGGAAAAAAAAAAGAAAAATTGAGGTTTGTTGGTATTAGGATTTCAGACACTTTAAATAAAGCTATTCGTTAATTAAATATGGGTAATTGTGCATCAAGACTCACTTATTTATTATGTAAGCAATAGTTTCTGAATAGCAGCAGCATGAAATTAAGCCCAGGTGATTTTATTAGAAAATACCGAAATATTACTTGATATAAAGATCGACTAAACACCAATTTTCTGGAGAACTGTTTTATATGCAAGAATTGTATGTTTCAGTAGCGTATTCAGCTTTTGATGTCAGGGGAGCACCCCGAAATGGAGGCATTTTTTTCTCAAAAAAATCCACCTCCCTGCCTCCTCCCTCCCCCCCCCCCCCGGATACGCCACTGGTATCTTTACGTTTTAAGGAAAGAATGGGCTTCTAAAATAATTCTGAAAATGAATAGAAATTGCGTACTGTATCGATTTTTGGAAGACAAGAGCAGGGCGAGCAATCATATGCAAAAGAGGCTATATATATATAGCATTCACACGAGATGCGTGCGTGTTTATGAATGACACGCGTGGCGAATCGCATTTTTGTTTTATTTATAGCTACCAAGGCCAACATCTCGTTTCAGCTTTTCCAAATTGTAATCAGCGTACATGTATTAATCTTTTTAGAGGGTGATTTACTGGTGATTTATTTATGGCTGTTTTGTATTTAAGTCTAGGGGAAATAATGCATTTCTTATAATTATAAATTGAGAAGTTTAGACCTTCATGATACAAAAACCGTGCGAGAGAATAATTAGTTCGTTGTTATTAAAGGCATAATAACGTTCATTTGTATTTATCACGAAGGTTACCTCCCAAATTATTATCATAAACTTACTTACATTAACGATCACACTAGTATCAATTCACCCCGTAACATAATTTCGCTTGGCTTGCTGTCTTTTAGACGAACTCAAGAAATGTATGGAATTTTCTGAGATCAGTCAAATGGAGTGTTTATTTTGAAAATACAAAGTGCTATGGACGAATTCGTGTCTCGTAATCAAAAGGTTGTGCATGGTTTTTCTGTTTTCTCGAAAAAGTGTAATACACTACTGAGCTGAAAATTCAATGAGTTAGGTTTTAACATTTCTCTTTGGATTTCGAGTTTTGTTAGTATTGAAAACAAAAAGAATGTATGAAATCTAATGATCCTCTATGCCTTGATTATGTCTGAGTATCATCCGTTTTCTAACGGAGCCCCCTCTGCAACTAATGTCTTATGTGAGCAATGCAAATTTTATGCGACCCCGCGCGCCAGCCAATCGGTGTCGACTTTGGATATAGTCATTTCCGATCAGAAATGTTGACTAATTCGATTGGTCAATTTGGCTACCATGTTTTTGTAATACAACAACGGGTTTACGGAAGACCAGATAGAAGACGCCCGCTGATTGGTCCGAATCTCCAGGTCAACTTAGACGCAGTCTTCTTTGCATAATTTCCTTACTGCTCAGATATCATACACGCAGTATGCAAGCACCAAGTGGATATTTGATAGACTATCGTTTACATGAGAAGTCGTTTTCAACTAGACTGAACAAACCTGACTCTAACAATATTGCATCAAAATATTCTGTATCAATATTCCCATATCAGACAGCTTAGCAATGAGTTTCGTCATATTTTATCTCGATTTGTTGGCTGTTGTCACCGTCGTTTCTGCCACGGAAACGGGGCTACGTTCCTGCCTCCCAGGTCCGCGAGAGCATGGATTACCGAGCGGGGAAACCCACGCGTTTTACCGCGGACCACTGCGGGACCACGCGCTAGTTGGCCGGGCCTACCGTAATCACACGGCGCGCTCCTCCGCGTCGTGCGCCGTAGAGTGCCTGCGCGAAGACGCCTGCAAATCCTTCAACTTCTGCCAAGATGGTGGTCTTTGCCAGCTCAACTCGGCCGTGTACTCAACCAACATGAGTGACTTGTATCCGTCGAATGGCTGTCTTTACTACGACGAGCAACCACACGGGGGTAAGAACCTTTTGTCTTTATTTTTTAATCTCATAATGTTCAACGAAAACAAACTGAGCGGCGAAAAGACAGTCTTTGCATTCAGCAGCGATCTTTGAGAACACAGTATAGTACCAGTGCTGAAATCATTAATTAGTTGCCCAGTCTATTTGACAGATTTCCTGTCTTGCCAAAAACAACATTGAATCAATTGTATGTCCCAGTGGAAGTAATGAGCTACAATTGACAGAAACATGAAAAAAGCGCCGCCTGCAGGGCGGCATGGTGTTTTTTTACTGGAAATTAAAGATTACGACCTCTACAGTAATTTCCTTTTCAATTTTACCAGATATAGCCGTGTCCTGTTTTTTTATATCCCCACCCCCCCCCCCCCCAAAAAAAAAAAACACCTTAACGGTTTCCAGTCTCTGGGCCCAGGTATAAATGAAGCTCCCGCCGAAAGTTGGGTTTTTTGTGAAGGCAATCCCCCAGTTGAAAGCCACAAGTCACAAATCCTTGATCTTCAGAAATATTTCCACAATATGTCCCAAGTGAAGGCCGCAAGGAGCTCTTATACTCAAATTACATGTAAGATCACAAAATATTAGACCTAACCAGCTCGCGCGCACGAAATTACAGATTTTTTTAGTGGTCTGCACCCTGACAAACCTCGTAGAGTCTGGTGCCCAGACGAAGAAAACTGTATTAATGTCATATTTTCTTTCGACAGCGAAAGTACTGCTCAGCAAATAAAATAGTTCAGCCTTGCTTTTATGTACCGCATTACATGCAGTAAAAGCTGCGGCACTGAATTGCTAACCTTGAGAATAATTATTGTTCAAGAAACGTTACGTCTAAACAAGAGGCAAGCTTCATAAATTGGTCATAAAAGTAATAGAGCGCACCGAACTATATTACATTGATTCATTATAGCTATTCGCTGGACGTTATTTCATTCAGTGAGTCCGTCACATAGGGGATATACTCGTGGCCCTCTGTGATAATGCCAAGCAAAACCGGGCGTATTTGTTTTATTATCAAGGTGATAAATATCGATTTGTTTTTCCATTTTCTGCCAATTTGTTGATAGAGTGTCTTGCTTTTGAGGCTGCGGGTGACTATACATACAATTACAACGGAGTACCACCTATGAAGGCGGGACAGCCCTATCGACTTGACTTCGCTGTAAAAGGATCAGGCAACGCCTTAATGACCCTCACTGGGAGTACCGATGGGGGCGATTATTTCGATATCGGTAAGAAGACCCTTAGCCTATACATAATGTTTAATAGCTATGTCAGATTAGACTGAAATGTTCTCTTATTTCCAATCATTGAAAACGTACTTTGTTCCGATAAAGTTCACTCGATCCGACTGGGGACAAGACAATTAAAAATGAAATCTCTTCAATCAAATAGACCGAGTTTTTACTCGAGTTTCATCTGGAGTGATTCTAGTCTTTCGTAGTACTTCAATCTCAAATGTTACGTAGCCTTGGAGGTGCCATGCAAGATGTTGAGACGCCGACACAGTACATAACAGAATAGCGACATCTTTCACATTAAGATGTCAAAATAATGAAACAATTTCTCCCGGGGTGACAGCAGCCTGAAGTAGGACTTATTTCTCATTACTCCACTTCAAAGCATTCGAAGTTTTCTCAAGATGTTGGCATCTTCCTCTTTTCAGATGTCGTCGTCCCGGTACGAATTATCTGAGGATGCCGAATTTCTCCTTTTCAGGGTGTGGCCATCCACTGATAAAATTATTTCAGCATGTCGACATCCTACTTTCAGGATGTCGTCATGAGGATGACAGCATTCTATTTTAAGATGTCGTCATAAATATGGTGATAAATTGTCTCCGGAAGTCAACTTCATACCGTGAGATGTTATCCCGTGATAAGTTATCGGGGACGTCTCTATAGTCTGACGTCCCATTGGCCCGACGTCCATTGGTCCGACGTCCCATTGGTCTATACCTCCTTTGGGGTATACCTCCCATTGGTCCGACGTCCCATCAGTCCGACGACGTCCGACGTCCCATTGGTTCGACGTCCCATTGGTCCAACGGCTCATTGGTCATACAGCTCATTCAGGGTTAGGGTTAGAGTTCGGGGTAAGGGTTAGTGTCAGTCAACCTGAACCAGTAGTGGAACTACGCAGAACGTTTCATCGGACCAATGGGACGCAGGATCAATTGGACGTTGGACCAATTTGACGTCTGGAGTGATTCTAGTCTTTCATAGTACTTAAAAGAATTTTATTTAGACAAATAGGCTACAGGCTATAGGCTTTTCTTTGTACCAATCTTAACTGCTTTTCCTGTCCATAATAAGCAAGGCAGTATTTGTTATCCGTTACTTTGTATTTATCAAACCCAGAATGAACATCATCTCAATTTAAGTTATGCAACCGAAATAGATTGTATAATTACATGCATATATTTTTGTAATTTGACAGCAGTCTATTAATGTTACCTGATTTTTGGAAGCGCAGTCTATATCATTTGGGTCTGTACAGTCTGTTTAAGGGTGCAGACCAGCAAATCGGTCCAAAATTGCCAACGCCGGCCTAATTAAGATTTGCATGCCGTCAAATTTGTCGATATAATAGCATTTTGTGGGCCATGATTGAACTTGAGGGTTTGTATAAAAGAAGAGTCGAAGCCTTGCCAAGCTTTTTTTTTTGGGGGGGGGGCAACCCAAAATGTAGACATGTTTTTGTTTTTTTCTGGACACTTGGCCTCCTTAAAATCAAAAAGCAGGGGGGGGGGGGGCTGGTACACATCTTCCAAATGGGGGCGCTCTTCAAAACTGACCATTATATGCGTACCTGAAAAATAGGCCGATTAGTTTCACGGCACATTGAACTTGTTTTTGAGCTGGTTTTCTTTTTGGGGGTTGATGTCAGAACTCTCTAACCGTTTGTGGAAATGCTTACTGAAAAAAAGTATCTCCAAAAAAATTATTACTGTTGATTATAGTTTATTTAAGGTTGATCAGTGTTTGAACACGGACAAAAAAAATATGTACATGTACCCGTATTATACGAGAAACAACAGAAACACAGTTGCATTATAATCTGCATGTTACGTGGATATTTAAAGGACTAGCTTCATGCTTAGAAAACAAATATGATTCGTGTTTATTTTAATGTCTGTCTAAATACGTATTAATTTCTTGTCATTAACTATGTTTAACAAAATTTCTTTTACATAGCTGGTTGGCATGAACTGGAGATCTTAAATTATATTGTAAAGGTCGATAATGGGGCGAAACCATGGGAGGAATCCCCAACTTTAGCTCAGCCCCACCCCGTAGAAAAGTAGGCCCAGTAAATGCCCCTTGTCACCTCGCCCCCACCCCTCCAAAAAAAGTTAGGCACCGTTAAACGCCTTTTGTCAACTCCCTAGAATACTAGGCCCTGTTAAATGCCCCTTGTAAGTTAGGCCCCAGTTACGCAACTGCAAATACATTGCATACGGTAGTTTGTCTATTTGTAAAAGGGAAAACGACTGCACTTTCAAGCAGATTTAGATTTGATGTTTTATTAATATTATCAACGGCCATTTTGTTAAAGCTTTCCAAAAAGAGGCCATAAATTGTATGCACTCTTTTTAGTCTGTTTATTTGTATGCACAATTACTGCATTTCTAAGCACATTTAAATTTAATTATTATAATGAATATTGTAGCGAAATGGTCGCCTGGTGGCGCTATACACTGACACTGGCAGCTGCATCCGGTCGGCTGATCTATGCGCAGCGCGTGATTACTGCGTGATCAGCTCATGTGCTTAAAATGTGTAGCCGGCGTAATTTTTATTCCCATGACGGTTGGAGCTAATTCATGAATAAGGCAGTAGTTTTTGATCGGGCCAGTATTATGTTTATTCATGAGAACAGAACACTAATATATCAAGAGCATTGTTGATATCAACTAGCTACATTAAAACATTTTAAAGAACCATTGTCGTCGAGCTACCACACAGTAGCCTTGAGTACAGGGGCGTAAATCCCGAGGGGGGGGGTATATATCGACCCACTTGTAGACCAGGGGGATGGGCTATTGAATCATCCCCCTCACTTTTTCGTGATGAGAAAAACAAAATGCGGATTTTGAGGTTTTTTGCTAACATCCAAACAACCCAAACGTATTCAATAGCAATGAAAAGACTTGAAACAAAGTACAAAAGATTCAAAAATGTTTTAAGGTGCGATGTTGATATACATATATATCCTGAAGAGCGCCCCCTAGTGTAAAGTGTTTTCCAGCCCCCCCCCCCCCCCCGCCCGCTTTTCGAGCAATTTTAGGATTTTGGTCATCCCCCCACTCGCCGGAACAGATTTACGCAACTGCTAGTGGTTAGCGAGATGAGCTATGGATACAAAGGGTTATAGGGTTTTCGTTGAGATAATTTTAATTTATGGGAAAAAAACAGAACCAAAGTGTCTTGCAATGATTCAAAGACTGAATTATGAAAACTGAATTATGCATGACTTGGACCCATCCCTCCTAGGGAAAAAACAATACGCGTGTATCTGGCTTGACGGGGATCGTAAGAGCAGTTCACGTTTGGTGGGTTTCGAGAGTTGTTCTAAATTAAATTGTAAGCAGTGCTTGAGAACTAAGGTAACTTAGCTGTTAGGATCAGCTCAGTACAAACCAATAATTTGTGATTAAATACAAGTGAGAATCAAAGAAACTAAAGAATAAACAATCATTTGAAATCAAGAAGAATCGTTTATCGTCCAGTTTATTAACGTGTTGAATAAAGTAACAGAAACAGGCGTTCTCCCGAGAAGGCCGGACTACTGACCGCTCGAGTACAACGTTACATTGGTGGCAGCATTGGGATGAAGAACATTGGATTATCCAGCCAAAGTGGGATTGCCTTTACATTGTCATGCATTTATTAAGTGATGTTGTCGTAAGGACAAAAATAATTTAAAAGAGACAACTTTAGAAGAGAGACCTGAAATCCAGTGCATTTTTATGTCTTAAAGAGAAGTTTAAAAGTTATGTGGGGTTTTTTTTTAAGCATAGAGCGATGCTTTGAAACGTATAAACTTAAAGGTTTTGTCAAAGTTTTGAATTCTTTTTTTTTATATATTTACCTAAGTTTAACATTAAAATTACCTAAACGCGGTTAAATGATGTAAGGGCCCATCACCTTCGTAAAGGTGGGGGTTATGTGGCGAAATGGTCGCCTGGTGGTGCTATACACTGACACTGACATAGTTCCTGGCAGTTGCGGCCGGTCGCCTGATCAATGCGCAGCTCTAGATCACTTAACACGTGGCTTGCTTGACGGGGATAGACCGTATGGGCAGTTCACGTCTGCCTGGCTTCGGGAGAGGATCTGAAAGACATTATTAGCAGTGCTTGAGAACGAACGTTTAGCTGTCACGATCAGGTCAGTACCAACCAATAATTTGTGATTAAATACAAGTGAGAATCAAAGATGGTAGGGAATAAACAATCATTTGAAATCAAGAAGAATAGTTCATCGTCCAGTTTATTAACGTGTTAAATAAAGTAACAAAAAAACAGGCGTTCCCCAGGAAGGCCTAACTACCGCTCGAGTACAACGTTACAATATTATTAAAAAGCATTGTATTAAAGTTTTCCAAGAAGAGGGTGTTATTGATAATACTAACTTGCAAAACACAGAGCGGCTCATTGTGCTAGTCAGAAAATAAATTGTACTGTAGAAAATAACAAGGCAACTGAGGAAACAAAGTTATGTTTGTGGGTATTACCGGTTGGCTTTCCGATTGTGTGTACGTTCAATGTAGACATTGCTTCATTAATAAGGATAATTGTGCATCTCGTGATAACACATAAGCATAAACAGGAAAACGCAAAAAACGTAAAGAATACGTAGTTTGTATAGAAACCTAACTCTGGGAAATGAATCAGTATTGTGTGCTTATTTTGTTAAGCAAACAAAATTAAGACCAAATTTTGTCGACCAAGCGTACAAACCATAGTAAATAAACGCTAAGCAAAATGGGTCTTGGGACGAGTACAGATTGTTATTGGTTTCAGCTTATACATTATATTGATTTGAATTTGTTAAGTGGGCAACAGTTTTTGAATAGCAGCAGCTGCATGAAATTGGGCCTAGGATATTTTTGTTTTTGGAAAATACCGAAAAAAATACTTGATATAACAAATGACTAAACCCATATTTTCTTGAGAACTGTTTCATACACAAGAATGTTATGTTTACGTTTTAAGAAAAGAATGGATTTTCTTTATAACAATTCTAAAAGGATTCTGATAGGCCTAATGGATAGCAGATCACCACCGCAAGGAGTGGTAACTTTGCATAGAGCATGTGAAAACATCCTTAAATCAGGAAAACGTAAACACCATTTTTTTACCGTCTTGAAAATTGCAACCCCTTTTACAGTATTTTAAAAATATTCCTTTTAGTTAATTTTAGTTTAAGTCATGGACGTAAATGCCGGGGCGATGGGGAGGATGTATCCCCCCACCAAAAAATAAAACCCGCACACACACATTTTATCTATCCTCCCTACCCCAGAGTTTTGTGGTGAGAAACCAAAAAAAAATGATTTTATCTCTGGAACATAAAATGCTTTATACTTGGTGCACATTAAAGCTATAGTCCATCATTTGTAATTTGTGCATTTTTTTCGTTTGAAGCAACAAAAGAGTTCAAAATGTAATAAAGGATACTAAGCAACTAACCTGATAAAGTTTCAGCTTAGCTTCAGCTGTACATTCCGAGAAAAACCGGCATTCTAAGATCTCAACTTCAAATCAAAAGTTACTGAATCATGTTTTGAATTGCAGCTGTACGCGACGTCGCGCACTGATCCGACGAATTATAACAACCGCGCGCGCGTGGGCGTCGTTCCAATACTTGCGCGCGCTGCAAACCGAAGGAAGAAAATTCCTTACCAAATATGGTCTTATTTGGTTGACATGCAGATTGTGAGGATTATATTGACCAATGAAAATTCATAATATCCTACCCTGACCAATCAGATGAAAGACCACGAGGCTTGGTCAAGACCACAAGGCTTGGCGGCCGTCATTGCGTTGCAGCGTTTCAGCAAGAAACCTGGCCAAAACTCTGAGCTTACTTTGTAACTTTCCAACAGACAAAATATATAAATAACGGAAAACAAACAGTACAAAATCTGTAAATGCACCGTTGTGATGTAAAGTTGGGGGAGATAATTCAGCGCGCAGGTTTGCATTAGACGTACATAATTATAAACTTATCGTACTGTATAATTGTCATTTTCATGGATCGATGTTTCATTCAAAAAGGAATAACTTTTATATCACTAGGAAAGACGGCTTTTAAAAAACTACATCAATTTTTTCGAGGTGAAAGTAAACAAAAACAAAAACGGGCAGAACATCTTGGCGATCTACTGTCGTCATCACTTTTATAGACAGAAACAAGCGCTTCGAGGGTAACCTCTAAAATTTAACTTTACAAAATGGCAACAATCCCTGTCGAAAGACTGAAGAGGGAAGTTATTTTTTTGTGGATATTCTCTGAAGCTTTCGCCATAAACCAAGTAATTAGAGACACACTGATTATATGATCAAAAAAGGCAATGCACACTCGTTGTTGTAAATCCGACATGTTGTTAAAATAATTCCACAATATATTATTTTGGAAGCCAGCAAGTCAAACGTTTTGTGTCTTGTCCACATGTACAAGTTCAAAGTTTAGTCTTGCGTCCATCTAGATTATGTTTGTTGGTATCTAAAAAGGGATTCCCTAAAACTTTGTTCATTCTGATAAGCTGGAAAAAAAGATTTTTTAAATAATTACAAGTCAAATTACCAATCCAGAAATGCTTAAAAAGATTATTTTGAAATTCTTACTATAGGCCTATAATTAGAAGAAATCAAATGAACGTTGTAACTGGCTCACAGCCCCATGTGTCTGCACAAATCACCGGGTTTGTTTGTCATCTATAGTCACGATGCATTGTGAATCTTGGGGGGGGGGGGTATTCTCCTGAAAGATCTGAAGCTATACATGTGATCGTAGTTATGTTCAATATGTAATGTTCACTATATAATGCCTAACACACACCCCTCCCCGCCATAATGCGCCCCCTCCCCCACTCCGCCGTGCTGCCTCAGGTCCGATGTCAGGATTTGGTCACATTTTCATGCCCCAGGATAGGGATTTTGGTCACTCAAATTACATTGTTACCATTGGCGTACTACATGGAAAGGCAATCACTAGTGCGTCCCACGCATGTATGTCGGGGAATGGTCGTGGATTGTCACTCAATTTTGCCCGAGGGGTGGGGATTTTGTCACTTCAAAATTGACAATCCCCACGTCTTGGGTTGGGCAGCCCGGGGGAGGGGGGAACAATTGATAGGCGCATTAATCTGGCGACGCCGGTGTCCCCTACTTATCTTGACTATAAAAGTCACCGTCGTGGGTGCGTACCAGACGGGTTACAACAAGGATTACGCATACTCTGTGCTAAAATACAGCGCAGGGAGAATTAGCCTCTATGGATTCTTTTGTGTGTTGGCTTCCCGCATCAGTGAAACCATACAATTATTATAATGGTCAATGAAGTTCATTAATCTTTTTGCATCGATGCTTCATGTGACATTTCGGAGATAAGAAAAGGCAGAAAGCGGGCAGAATGGTTGTGCCCCCTTTTGTGTATTTCCCCGGAGCTGCTGCATTATAAATGAGAGCAGCTCGCAATATGATTTTATTTATTATAAAAAGGCCTCGCCAATTAAGAGAATCAATAATGGCCCATTGCCAAACGTTAAGATATTTATTTGGAACAAAACTAACGCTTGCCTTTCCATTAGACAGTTGTTTTATTGTTTAATGGGAATTTTGGTATCTTCGAAATAAAACGTTAAAGATACATTGTATACACACATTGTATGGGAACATTGTATAGGAATGATTGCATATGGGTCACGGCAATACTGCGATTCGTGATGCGATTAGTTATATATTATTAGTCATTTTAAATAACAGGGCCATGGCCAAGGCTTTGACCTTGGGCTTGGCCTTCGGGTGAAGCCTTGGCCTTAGCCTTAAGGCTTTAGGATCAAAGCCTCGGCCTTGGCATTAGCCTTGAGGGTCAAAGTCTTGTTCTTGTTGTTGGCCTAGGCCTTGGATGACAAAGTCTGTGCTCCAACACTGTAGGGAGCAAACACTTATTGCGTGCGAAAAGGTTTCTGAATATGTCAATAGAGGACGCTGTTTCTTACTTTTTTGCTCATGAAGAATTTTTCGGCGTTTTTATCCCAGATTTTCTCATTCCCGGCCAAACTGTGGATCGGGGAACAAAGTTTTTCCGATAGGGTACACCGTAATCTACATGTCTGAAAAGTTTTGTAAAATTCGGCGAACCGGATCACCTATGTCCCACTGATTATATGCTTTAAATGCGAAATCTTGGTACCAGACTGTACAACAGAGTATTACGTACACTTTGTGGTGAAAGGAAAAACAAGACGGCAGTTGCTTTAAGTAATTCTTTATTTTGGCCTGGAATTGGCTAGCTATTCCTAGTGATTCTGTAACGCTGGTCCAATGAGCATTTCACCTACTCGTACTGTAAAAAACTTGGGCTTTATATTTGACTCGTCATTTTCTATGTCCAACCATGTCTCTTCCATCTGTAGATCAGTTAATTTTCACTCACGTAACCTCTGGCGAATTCGTAAGTTCATCGATGAAAACACATGTCATCATGTTGTTCCTACATTTACAATATCCCGGCTTGATTACTGCAATTCTCTTCTATTTGGTATAACTCAAGGTGAAAAACATAGACTACACAAAATCCAAAACCGTGCTGCTCGGCTCATCTTCTCTGTCAAATGCACTGTGGATGCTACTTCTCTCATCACCAATCTTCACTGGTTACCCATCCAGCAGCGTATATCATTCAAAGTTCTTTTGATGGTTTACTACTTGGTACTTGGTACTTGGTACTTGGTTGGTGGTCCTCCGAAATATTCCATCTAGGGAATTTAAACTGGAGGTGTGGTGTAGTGAGAGTGGTCAGGATTAGATTTCGTCACTAAGCGCATTCTTGAAGGAGCCTGGTTTGTTAAGCGCCACCGTTGAGTCCGGGAGGTCATTCCAATTTTTAAGTGTTCTTTAAAAAAAATGAGGATGCATATGTGTCGGTCCTGGCCTGGTTGAGTTGAAACTGTCTGCTGTGTCCTCTTCGTGATCTTCCAGTTTTTGGGGTGATGTATTTGGTATAGTCGATGTCCATTAGCCCATTCAGGATTTTAAAGGAACAAAAGATGCGGTGCTGTTTTTCTTCTTTCTTCCAAAGTTGTCCAATCCAGATTTTTCATGATAGCAGAGATGCTAGTGTCATGTCCATAGGTGTTTGAAACGAACCTTGCAGCTTTCTTCTGGACTTTTTCTAGTTCTTTGATGTTCTTGGAAGTGTGAGGGTCCCATGCTGCCGTAGCGTAGTCAAGATGCGGTCGAACAAGCGTAAGATACAACATCTCTTTGATGGAGGATGAGGCATGATGAAAATTTCTTCTGATGAAATTCAGGATTTTTGTGGCCCTGACAGATGCATGCTGGACTTGCTTGTTCCATCGGAGGTCTTTTTGGAGGAATATACCCAAATACTGACACTGGTGTTGTAGTCGAGACCGGATAGTCCGAGACCGAGACCAAGACCGAGACCTGAAGTTGCGAGACCGAGACCGAGACCGAGACCAGCCCCTTCAAGGCGGACCGAGACCGAGACCGAAATGGTCCGAGACCAAGACCGAGACCGAGACCACGGATGCGGCGCGGTTATAGAACCAATTTTTTTTGGGGGGGGGGGCTAGCACGATGGATCAACAATTTTTTTGAGGGAGGCGTGCTAAAATGTTGACCGGTTATTTTTTCCAGACACTTAAACCTCCCAAAATCAATAGGTGGTGGTGGTGGGGGGCTCATGTCATATTTTCAATGGGGAGCGCCAATATAATCTTAAAATCATTCACACTTATATTAACTAATGCACCATTGTCACGGCTATTTCTTCTTTAGGGGAGACCGTTCGCATGTACATCACAATCCTTCTTTTTGCTAATGCAATTTTTTTTTACGGAATTTATTTGTGGGGGGGCTAGACAACATTTTGGGGGGCTACAGCCCCCCCTAGAACCGCGCCTGCCGCGGATAATAAATAACAATAATCTAAATAAACAACAAGACACTAAATACAGCTGAACAATCTGTCCTTGAGATGTTGATGTTCATGGGGGTGTGAAGGAAGTGATTGAAAGTTAGGAATCACTTGTATATTGTAATAGTATATTGTAATCACTACTATAAAGTGTAAATCTGATGAAGAAACTCTAACTTAGGAGTACGACAATTTGTACTAGTTTTTACAAAACTTGAACATGTTGAAACTTGACAAAAGTAAAAAGTTAAAGGTGGGTGTTTCATCCGTTATAGGAACTCGGACCCTAAACTCCACAGCCACCCCTTAGTTTCAGCAATGACCACTAACGGATATTTCAATGCAACTTTAATTTTACATTGGACCTCCTTGCAAACCTGATTCGAAAAAAATTTGGAGCAAGAAAATATTGATTTATTTTTTAAAATTTCAGTCATGGAATATAGATTTGTACATGTAGACCAAAAAATTGAGAGATGGTAGCCAGATATGGATTGGTCTGCCCCCCCCCCCCATTCCTCTTTGTGATTCTCCTTCCAACCCTGCATGTTTGTGTGTCCCCTACATATTTGTTTCTTGTTCCTCTGTCATTTACCGCTGAAGAAGGCCTGGCTAAGGCTGAAATGTAATGCCACTTTATTTTTTGTTTAATGTCAATAACGTTATATACATATACTATAGAAGATTGATGAACCATATTTGCCTGATCTATCTTCTGCCCGCCGTCATCATCGTCATTAGGCTATTTGAGAATATGGCCGACACAATAGAAGGGCGCTGTCACAAACCGAATGTGGTGGGTGAGATGTACTTTTAGGATTCATGGCTCAGTGCCCACGCCTCTCTGTGTTTTGTACCGTTGTCACATGAAAATCCGTCTCCTATGAAAATCGGACCCCTTTTCCCTATTATTGATTAATCCCTCTCACGTGACCGGTCACTTTCCTAATTACCATACTTACGCATGCGTGGTATTACCAATGAGTCCGAATTTCATAGAAACGTAAATTCACGCTACACCGTGCCATCGTATCGCCCGCATCAGCTACTTCGCTGGGCAATTTACTTGAATATTTTAGTGATTAACAAGTACGACATGTTGCCAATTTATTAATAGATTATTGTGATGGCCGTAAACAGCATATATCGATTAATGGAACACAATTCTTCTCGACTCATGCAAATGCAATTGACATTTAGGAAGGAGACGAGGCAGGCAATTAGACTCTATTTTTGTGTGTGACCTTGGCAATAGCTCAATTTGTGTTTATCACAGATGAAAAGATGAATACATGGCGAGTCAAAAAGAAAGTGACCGTATGATAAAAAAATGGCACGCTCCATTTTGTAAAAAATAGAATTGGGATAAAGAACATGTTATTGAGTAGTAACTGTGAACATTTCACGTAATTTGTGTACTCTATTCCCAAGTCGTGTCTATTTTAATAAAGAGATCACAAAATTCAGCTGTCCACCACTAAAACCAATTTAACGGTCTACGAATTGATGAATATCAATTAATAAATATAATGAAAAAAAAACGTTTTCCCGCCTCCACGAATAAAGAAAAAAATTGAAAAGGAAAATAGAAAAAATCACCAATATTTCTAGGGAAAAAGAGTTGAATTGTTCCCCATATTCAAAATAAAAAATCTGACGGTTAAAAATAATGCTTTACTCTTGATTCATAAGATTTAAATCTCAGTTGTATTTGGAATCAATGAGGATGGCTATAAAGTGCTTGTTTCAACAGATCATCCCACAATAAAAACGAGAAATATAAGAAGAGGAGCAATGGTTATTGGACTATGCCTCACTCACTAGAAAGTGAAGAGAGACATGTCCATTAGCATCACAGTGCAGTCACATTTGCCGTAAACTGATTCTTTACTTAACCCTAAAAGGGAATCCACCCCCTCACTTTTTGGCTGGTCTCGACTCGAGACCAGCCAAAATATTGAGACCAAATGGGACCGAGACTGAGACCAAGACCGAGATCACAGCTCCCGAGACCGAGACTGAGACCGAGACCGGCAAAAAGTGGTCTCGAGACCGAGACCGAGACCGAGACCGGTCTCGAGACCTACAACACTGCTTACTAGTGCCTCCATGGTATTTCTCCTCCTTACTTGTGTGACTTACTCACTTTGTATCAACCAGGCAGACCGGGATTGAGATCTTCCAACGATAAACTGCTTCTCTCTATTCCAACAGGTTCAAAATCCCTTGGGGACACATCTTTTTCAATGGCAGGCCCCAAATTATGGAACACGATTCCCATCAACATCAGGGACGCCCCATCTCTCACCATTTTCAAGAAACGTCTTAAAAGTTTCTTATTCATAACATCATAACATCATAGTCCTCAAAGCGCTTTATAAATACTCTATTATTAATTGAGTGCTGCAGCAAAATGTGTTGTTTTCCATTTAAAATCATTAATATTTTGGCACGAGGAGACGAGACAGACGGTTGCCAGTGGATGATGTGTGTTCTTTTGTGTACATTTCTCGTTGGTACTGAATTATAAACTTATAACGATTCATTTTAGATTTTGAAAAGGAAAAAAAAAAAACTTGGATCAAAACAGAAAAGCGTCACCGATGAAGCCGTAATATTCCATGAACTTTCATTACCGGTACGGTTTAAACAGTGCCAAATAAATTGCATTCCTGGGTTTTGAAAGTAATAACTCAAACTTAAGTGAAGCATAGTTTATTCACCTTGAAGTTAACATTATTTGTCAACGTTATGGTAAGGGAGGTATGCAATCGAATTTTAGGCTCCAGTTTTTCTAAACCTAGAAAACTTTGTTCAATGAACTGTTTTGACATTCGCATTACATCATGGGTATGGATGACCCCCCCCCCCCCTAAAAAACTATGCAGTTTGTGCACAAACCTATTTAAGGGGGCAGTGAAACAGTCAAACTTTTTTCTTTAGTATTTGTCCAAAACATATGTGCAATGAGTATAAAAATATATACTTTGTAAATACAAGTCAGTTTTTAGACTTAAGAAATACTAAAATTTCTGTCCATGTACCAGGCGCGGTTCTACGGGGGGGCTAGGGGGGTTGTAGCCCCCCCCCCCAAAAAAAAAAAATTTGTCTAGCCCCCCCAAAAAAAAATCCGTAAAAAAAAAATTGCATTAGCAAAAAGAAGGATTGTGATGTACATGCGAACGGTCTCCCCCAAAGAAGAAATAGCCGTGACAAGGGTGCATTAGTTAATATAGTGTGAATGATTTTAGGATTTTATTGGTGCTCCCCATTGAAAATATGGCATGAGCCCCACCCCCCCCCCACCCCCTTATTGATTTTCGGAGGCCTAAGTGTCTGGAAAAAAATAACCGGCCTACATTTCAGCACTCCTCCCTGAAAAAATTCTGGATCCACCGTGCTAGCCCCCCCCCCCCAAAAAAAAATATTGGTTCTAGAACCGCGCCTGCCATGTACCAGTCCTCACAGGCGTGGATCCCCCCCCCCCCCGCAAACATTCCTGGATCCGCCCCTGCCTCAGGTTCAGAGGAACGATTGTAATTGGTCAGTGTTGGGGGTGTGAGCTTGTAATCTCGAGTCTGATTGGCAAATGGTAAGGGTCATAATGTTCATTTTTGTGAGTATTAAAATGGTATGTAAAAATTGATTCCTTACCATTTTCTTCATTCTGATAAGCTTAAAAAAAAAACCGATTTTTGAAATAATTATACGCCGAATTACCCATGCCAAAATGTGTGAAAAGATTATCACTATATTCTTAAGGCCAAAAAAAAAAGTCTCCGGTTTCTGGTATGGAGCTCGCCCAAAAAGTGGTGCGGCGACGCGGCTTTTTTTTTTTTACCTGATTTTTTTTTGGCTTCAAATGTCGGCTGATGAATGCAAAAAGTGCCCGACTAAACTTAGTGCAAATATATGGGAGTCAAGAGAGGCCACAAAAAGCTTATTCTCGATCAAAACCCCATCTAAAAACACGTTAAAATCGTGCTGCAGCAGGATTACAGTCAAACCAGTGAGTTTGGCGGTTTTGAGACATCATGTTTTATTGAAAAAAAAAATCATTTTGCCGACGCGCATGGCTACGGCGACGCGCGCGCATACTAGAAACCGGAGACTTTTTTGGGGGGGGGGCCTATAATATACAATGAGAAGAAATCAAATAAACGTTGAAACTGGTTCACAGCCTCTTTCATTTATGGATGAATGAAATTGGATGTATGCACAAATCGCCAGGTTTCTGTCATCCATACTCACGATGCATTTTGAATCTCAACAAAAAGTTTATTCTCCTGAAAACGCGCTGAAGGCGGGGGTATATAGGTAAAGGTAACATGCTGAACATGTTATCGTAGTTAGATCTTGATACCTAAATGGAGTTTGTAATTAGCCTTGACAAAACAATTTGGAAATGTTCAATATATAATGCCTAACACCCCCCCCCCCCCATCATATTAATCTGGACACATCGGTGTTACACGTACGTTTCAGCCGCACTTTCCACTGCGCATTATGTGACTATCAGGGTTATTTGCATACGTATTGAGGGCTGCCGATTTTACACCGATGATGCGACTCATAAAGATATCTTTGTATTTTATCGTTTTATAGACCAAATAATTTGGAAGCTGTTGTTATGCGTGATTATTTAGTTCATTAGCTGTATATTTGTCGAAGAAAAAAATAAAAAATATTTTCTGAGAACTTAGAAACAGTGATGATTTCATGAAACAACCGTCTTTCTTAAGATGTCGTTTGTTTACATTTAGGACCGTTTCGTTTTCGATAATAACATAGTTTCAGAAGTTTCCCAAACATTCATACTTGTACATAACGGTAGAGGGGATTATCAAATAATCGGATTTGTGAACAACATATTTTCTCTAGATTTTTTTTATCTCTTGATTGACTGCGTTTGGATATTGTCCAAAAACTGCTCTCAAAATATGTTGAGTACGTAACTACGATCTCAGTTTGTTTACATTTAGGACCGTTTCGTTTTCGATAATAACATAGTTTCAGAAGTTTCCCAAACATTCATACTTGTACATAACGGTAGAGGGGATTATCAAATAATCGGATTTGTGAACAACATATTTTCTCTAGATTTTTTTTATCTCTTGATTGACTGCGTTTGAATATTGTCCAAAAACTGCTCTCAAAATATGTTGAGTACGTAACTACGATCTCAGAAAAATTAGGTTTGTTGAGATCTGGTACCACGTATCGCGAGCAATCAACAAGCATTAAAACAATACTGTTTAGTCGGCTTTTAAAAATGCTCCTTTTTTATCAAAACGGAAAAATACAGCGAAAAGAAATCTATTGTGTGTAAAAGATCGCCTCGTGGGGTTTTATGTTCAGTATTTTATTTTCCATTTAAACATCAAATGTCTAGAAATCTTTGGCCAAAAAGTGACACATGAACGACCGAAACTCAGAAGCTGTTGGCATCTTAGCAACCAATTTACAAGGGGAAAAAACACCACATGGATTGTTTCCCCAGAGATGAATTTCTAGCCATAGCATTTTTAGGGCTCGCTTGATACGAAAAAAAATAAAGTAAATATTTCTTTAAATTACGCGCGCAAAAACAGTTAAACGTGGCATCTAACAAGAGGATGTGCCTGGTTGCCAGGGCGGATTTCGTATGGTTTCCGATCGCAGTCAAGTTTCCGCCGCACCTATAGATAACCTGTAAATATCGCACGTTCTATGGGAGTAAAATGTACATGGTCCCCTACTTATCTTGACTATAGAAGTCGCCATCGTTGATGCGTACCAGATGGGTTACAACAAGGATTGCGCATACTCTGTGCTGAAAAACAGCGCAGGGAGAATTAGCCTCTATGGATTCTTTTGTGTGTTGGCTTCCCGCATCAGTGAAACCATACAATTATTATAATGGTCAATGAAGTTCATTAATCTTTTTGCATCGATGCTTCATGTGACATTTCGGAGATAAGAAAAGGCAGAAAGCAGGCAGAATGGTTGTGCCCCCTTTTGTGTATTTCCCCGGAGCTGCTGCATTATAAATGAGAGCAGCTCGCATTATGATTTTATTTATAACAGAACAAAATATATTTGAGCCTTGAATGGAGTGCTGATGCAACAGCTTCGGAATGTGTTGCTTCCCATTTAAAATCAATTAAGGTTTTGCCAAGAGAAGACGAGACAAATGGTTGGCAGTGAATGGATGTGTTCTTTTCTGTCAATTCTCGCTGTTACTGAATTATAAATGATAAAAATTCGTTTTAGGTTAAAAAAAAAAGACTTCGATTAAAGCAGACAAGCGTCACCGATGAAGCGTTTTGTTCTTTTTTTATTCATAATGGGATGTTTATTTTTTTATATCAAAAAATATTGATTAGTTAGTGTTGGCAGTGAGTGTTGAAAAAAATAAACGTGCAGTTTATCCTGAAGCTTTTTGGTGATTATTTAATGTAAATTTGTGCTCTTTTATTTTGCCTTATTTGTCGGCGTAATTCAAGTTAAAACAAAGGCGATTACATGTAGGATCAAAGTTGTCGTAAAATGCATTGTGCATGTAAAATGTGCCACAAGTCTTGTACTATTTGTGATTTTAGTGTATAAATTATGCATTTGTCATGACCACAAATTTAGAAGTTTAGACCTTCATAGTACGAACAGCTCGAGAGGGAATAATTATTTCGGTTTAATTAAAGACTATAGGTTCATATCCAAAAACAAATTTGGAGATCGTATACTGTTATCAAGTACCCCGTGAAATTATTCTACACTTTGCTGTAATTTAGAAGAAATCGAGAAATATAGGCTCTTGTGATTTCCAAAGAGCAGTCAATTGAGTGATTTTTGTTTTGGAAATATAAAGTGCAATAGACGAATATATGTATATTATAATTCGTGTCTTTATTAACAAAACAAGACGTGTAACAAAACCTAGGACATAATGGTCACAATCACAGGATTCAATGAATAGCAATGTAAGAAGACAATAAGGCAAGGCAATAGAACTGAATAACCGTTATTTTAGAGGAAAAAAACAGTAGTCGATTAATTTAAGGTAAACAATACTTTTAACGAAAACAAATTAATGAAGGGAACTGGAACTGTTCATGAAAGAAATTCAGAAGAATGACGAGAAGGATCAGTCATCCACTATGTCGATCCAAACTGATGTATACATGTATTTGGAGTAGAATATTACAAAAGATAGTAATAATCGATTAAAGATAACCCGTAAGACGTTTAGAATAAAGACGAGAGAGATCATTCATCCAATCTGTCGATCCAGTCTGATGCATACATGTATTTGGAGTAGAATATTACAGACCGTAATAATCGATTAAAGATAACCCGTAAGACGTTTAGAATAAAGACGAGAGGGATCATTCATCCAATCTGTCGATCCAGACTGATGCATACATGTATTTGGAGTAGAATATTACAAAAGATAGTAATAATCGATTAAAGATAACCCGTCAGACGTTTAGAATAAAGACGAGAGGGATCATTCATCCAATCTGTCGATCCAGACTGTTGTATATTTGGAATAAAATATTACGAAAGATGATACCAGAGCTATTTTGGAGAGGCGAGTGGTCAAAAGGTGTTCCTACATGTTTTTTTTCTGTTTTCTTGAAAAATAATATCAACTTCGCTAAAAATTCAAAAGGTTATGTTCCGAACATTCCTCTTGAATTTTGAGGGTTTTTTTCTATTTTTGGAGACTTACAAAAATTCATGGAAAATAAATGATCCTATGCCTTTAACACACATGAACTTTACAGCAGGCCTAACACACGTAACAAGCATGAGTAGGCACAAACATATTCTGTATCCATTTTCCCATTTCAGACAGATCAGCAATGGGTTTCGTCACGTTTTATCTCGACTTGTTGGCGGCTATCACCGTCGTTTCTTCTGCGGAAACGAGAATAAAGTCCTGCCTCCCGGGTCCGCGAGAGCATCGACTACTGAGCGGTGAAATCCACGCGTTTTACCGCGGAACACTGCGGGACCACGCGCTACTTGGCCAGGCCTACCGTAACCACACGGCGCGCTCCTACGCGTCGTGCGCCGTGGAGTGCCTGCACGAAGACGCCTGCAAATCCTTCAACTTCTGCCAAAATGGTAGTCTCTGCCAGCTCAACTCGGCCGTGTACTCGCCAGACATGAGTGACCTGTATCCGTCAAATGGCTGTCTTTACTACGACGAGCAACCACACAGGGGTAAGAAACCTTTTGTTCTTATTTTTTTAAATCTCATAATGTTCAACGAAAACAAACTGGCCCCCGAGAAAACAGCCTTTGCATTCAGCGGCCATATTTGAGAACACAGTAGAGTACCAATGTGGAAATCACTTATTATTTGCCCAGTCTATTTGACTGATTTCTTGTCTTGCCAAAACCAACATTTAATCAAATTTATGTCCCCACATTGAATCAAATTTATGTCCCCATGGAATTAATGATGTACGATATTCACTCTATCAAATACGCATTCATAGGAAACAACACCAAATCGGATAGAAAAAGCGCCACCTGCAAGGCGGCATGTTTTTTTTACTGGAAATTAAAGATAACGACCTCTATGTTAATTTCATTTTCGATTTTACCAGATATTTTATTATAGATTATTACCGAGTTTATAATTATCGAAAGGCTTTTTTTCATTTCCTGCCAATTTGTTGATAGAGTGTCCTGCTTTTGAGGCTGAGGGGAATTATGAATACAATTACAATGGAGTACCACCTATAAAGGCGGGACAGCCCTATCGACTGGACTTCGCCGTGAAAGGCGCCCAAGACGCATTATTTGCTCTATCTGAAAGTACCGATGGGGGCGATCATTTCGACATCGGTAAGGAGACCCTTATACATGTTGTGTAATGAATTTGTTCTCTTATTTCTCACTATCGAAAACGTACTCTATTCCAGTACAGTTCACTCGGTCTGACTCGGGGCAAGACGATTTAAAATGAAATATCTTCCCTGAAATAGCTTCCGGTGTAGTGATTCATGTCGTTTTAAAGTACTTCATCTAAAATGTTGCCTATAGCTAGCCCTGGATGTGTTTTCACAGATGTTGAGATTCCGACACAGTTTATCACAGAATAACGTACATGTCAAAATCATAAAATAATTTATCGGGGGATGACAGCATCCTGATTCCTGAAAGAATGACTTTTTCTCAATACTCCACTAAACAACATTCGTAATTATCTCAAGATGATGGTATTTTCTTTTTTTCGGGCGTCGTCATTGCGGGTTGAATTATATTAGGATGACGTCATTCTAGTCGAAAGTCGACATCCTACTTTCAGGATATCGTCATCCTTTGATCAATTACATGGCATTCTACTTGTAAGATGTCGTCATCTGGTGATAAAATATCTCCGGAAGTCGACATCCTAACGTAAGATGTCATCCCGTGAGATATTATGTCAGGATGTCGACATCCTACGTGTAATATGTTGTCATCAAGTGATAAATTATGCCAGGATTCTAACATCTTGGATGCTACCTCTAAAGCTCCGTAGAACGCCAAATCATCTGTCTCTGTAGTTTTACTTTGCTTGAAGCAAGATTTGAAAGGGTGGTTGGAAGAAGGGTGGAAGCCGTGAACAGGACAGCGAGCTTGTATTTCTGTGAAATTTGGGTGATATTTGGCCCTAAAATTGCTATATTTTGCAATGGAGTGTGGGCATCATTTTTTTTCAAAATGGCAATGGACTTTAGGACTACTTTTCGCGTGATCATCTTCGGATAGAAATATCTCAAAAAAGTCGTGGATAACCTCCCAAGTCACCGATCCGTATACCCACCGTCGTTACTTGTAAATGCCACGCTATAAGCGTTCCGGTAATATATTATGGTAGCACGTGTTGTATTTGTCACGCTAATAAGCGAGGCCAGTAGACGTCAACAGAACGCAAAAAAAATAAGCGATCCTTTTTTCCCTTGCAATATAACAACTTAACGGTATGAATTCTTACAGGATATTAAAACGAAGTCTTTGGACAATCCTTCCCACTAACCACTATCCCACTAACCACTATACAGTCTCCTGACGACGGGCAGAGCATACTGTCCGAAACGTTGAGTACCCTCCGGTTCTTTTCAGAGCTACACATACTCACAAAAGAGATTTTGCCACATATAGGTGCTGCCGCAACAACTTACCTTATCACTACACTAGGCAAGCCGCTTCGAACAACCTCCATATTTTTTGGGTGGTTTATGCCAGCCACTGTAGACACTGTCGTGCTTGTTTACGTAATGCATTCGGCATATTGTAATATATTACCGGCACGCTTATAGCGTGGCATATAGTCGGATCGGGTACCCAAATATTGAACAGAAAATAAAAGTTGATTAAATAACCTTTAATGTGATAATGTGTATCAAGCACCTTGGAAAATATATATTGTTTTTCCTGAGTTTTAGAAGTGGGGTGTTTATCACTGGGGTCTATGGCATTTTTTTTTTACTGGTCTGCAACTCTAATCCCCACAATAGCGTAACTATAGCGCCCTCATGCGCTCAAAAATAATGGCCAATTTGATTTCGATTTATAATCAGTTATCGGCGGCTGGGCGAACGTCAGGTCAGTAATCCGGGACCGCAAACACAGCAACCATTTTTACGCAGAAGTTCAGACACCGGGTATCATGAGCCCCCACGAATACCGCCGGTTCTGGCTAACCTACGACAGCGGGACCATCCAGGTGGGTCGTGGCCACGAGGTGGCGCCCTTCATGGCGTACCACGATGCCGAAGGTAGAGTTGATGTCAGGCACGTCGGTGTAGCGTCGTACATTGCTGAGAACGGAGATCCTGTTGTCAGCTGGATCTTTTACACTAACTGCCACGAATAAACTAGCTGCATGTAGTCTGACTGATGATTTATGGTCAATGTTCATTTCACATAATTGTAACTCTTGGTGAAGTAGTCGTACTCATTCATATATTCATGTTCGCGATCTAAAAAATAAATATACGTTAGTTTTTGTGTCTTAGACAACATCAAAATGTGTTCGACGGTACTCTCGAAAGAGTACTCGTAGTCGTCTCATTTTTATGTACTCGTACCAGTGGAAATGAGAAAAGTACCTGAAGCCTATACTCGTACTCGTGACAATTTCTCTTCGGTACTGCACTTATGAAAATCACAAACTCGTACTCGCACTTGTACTCGAGAATGGATACACGACCACATGACGGCCGATTGTGTCCGATCAACGGGGCGTAATCGAAACCCCGTTCTCGTGTTGAATTAACATGAGAACGGGGTTCCGAATGACGGGAACTAACACGTGAACGGTGTTCGCGAGCAAGGTTATCACTCGCCACTTATAGGGGAGTAGATGAAGAACGTCAAGAACGAAGATGGCGGACTTGGGCCTTTGTTAACAACTGGTGAAGTTTGAAGACAATTGTGACGACGATTCTTTAAATCGCATTTTTTGGACGAAAACGGTTCCAGGGTCATTGTGTTTGAATGGTGATATTCTTTAAACGGATTGAGCAATTTCAGTATTGTTTTCATCTAAAAGTAGCCTAGCTTATGAAATTGGCTTTCCAATCATGATCATATTTGGTGCTACATATTTTTTTAAATATGAAATATAAGTTTGGGGGTTTGGGGGTTTGGGTTCCACTTTTTTTTTAACTCACCCTGTATGTAAAGTGATGTTGGAATGGTCTGGGGCACACCTAATAAATAATGGTTGATCCCATGCTAAAAACCAAGTGGTTTTTTTTTTTGAGTGCCCGCGAAAGAGGGCAGCCATTTTGAGAGACGTGTCAAGTTGGAGTTGTCAAGTTTTCCTTATAAACATTGTACTTTCCTTCTCCAATTTGAAGGCTCAAAGTGCGAAAATGAATGCCCATATGGAGTACCGAAGCGTGACGTCATTTAGAACCAGAAAGTGAAGTGCAAACATAGATATAGAATTTAAAATAACATTTAAGTTTTACGTTTAACTTTCCAAATATGGATCAGTCAAAATATATTAAAAACGAAGGACAAACAGTACAAAGCTTGAAATGAACCGTTTTGATGTTTAGGGAGGTTAGCGCGCACGTTTGCATTAGACGTACATTTGTATGGTTAGCAGTGCCCCCGTGTGATGGTAAATAAAATGTGTATTTAAAAAGAAAAACAGTTTTTGCTTCTCAATGTCATTTTTATCGATCGATGTCTCATCAAAAAGAAATAACTTTTGTATCAGAAGGGAAAAAACGACTATTTTTTTTAAATTAAAACCTACATCTATTTTAATTGTTTCGGGGAGGAAGTGAAAAAAATAGCAGGACCGGGTGCTGCTGAAAAAATTGTATCGATATTTTAAAGATAGAGAAGGGCAAGCAATTAGGGGGAAAAAATAACATTCACACGAGCCGCCATGCGTGCTTGTTAATAATGAGTCGCTTTGAGAATCGCACTTGCAGCAACCAAGGCCAACATGTTGTTTAGATGCCATGCATTAACTGTTGTCATCACAATTATGCACAAAAAAAGTGCACCGAGGCTTATATAAACGTCCAAAATTTAACTTGACAAAATTGCTTCAATCCCTCTCGAAAAACAAAATGGGTGTTATTTTTTCTCCTCAATGAATATTCTCTTCAACTCCAGAGCTTCATCATGGTCTAAAATGCCAATGCATCACTGACAGTGATATTGATGAAATCATAAGTGAGATATTAACCAGATTTTGTTAAGTAGTTGGTTTTGTTTCACGATCTCCGGGTCCGTCTCTAGCATTGGTTTGTGAAAGTAGCAGAGAAAGTGTATATATTTCAGATAAAATACCCCTAGATTGCTCCAAGACAACTGGAGAGCCGTTGAAGACTATTTTTCAGAAGTGATCGATTTTTCCATTTGAAAACAACTACGGAGACGTATTTCGAGTCCGTGTGTGTTTTTCACACTTGCCGTGTTTATTTGATTTCTGGCAGATGACGCAGAACTGATTGATTTCAAGGTTTGGATTGTCTCCAAATTCACACGTAAACAAACTAACTGAAGACTGTCTTATTGCAAAGTGGTACATAAAAAAATACTCGATTGAGATGATTTTGTGCTTCTCAATCAATCGCAGAAGGAGGTCGGGACATTTGGCTGACGATATACTTCAGTCAGTGCTCGGTAAACAGTCATATCGTGTGGCTAGCAATGGACCGATCCAGCAAGCACCGCTCCGTGATGTAGGTCCTTGTACAAAAGTCCGACATGCGTGCACACGCGTATGATGCGCGCGGCAGGAAAATGCAGCGTGGCATTGGAGAGGAGCACGTGTTAATTTGCCCAGTGCGCTGTGGGCGGGGCTTACTGGATCGGTACATTCCGAACGTGGACTTCGAGCGAACGGAAAACATGTCGAGCTCGTAGATAACATTTCTCACGCATCACCTTTTTGCAAATCACTTTGGGTGTCGACGATTTGACAAGTGAGACATATAAAAGCATCCACTACTCTAGTCAGTAGCAAATAAATCGTCTAAGTTGACTGTCCTAGGCTCCATGGAATGTCTTTTAAGTGCTTGCCTACTTCCTAAGTGTTCAAATGAAGTTGATGAAATTCTAAAGATTAAGTTAATCAACTACAGGTCCTGAATGGTGAGAGAAAAACTAAACTAAGTCCTTGTGGTCAGTAACAAACATTACTGAAATGCTGAACATGAGCCGACTCTTCGTGTCAGTGTGAGCGTATGCATTTATTTTCATCCAGGCTCGTGTTGATCTCAGTTCCGTATTTGGTCGTCAAAACGTCACCAGTATAGGGTCTTAAACAGTAATAACCTAGCCCACACGCGTACCATAATCGTTAACAGAACCGAGTTTTCTTCTGTAGTTGATAATCTGTTATACTGATGGAGGAAATGATTGTCGGCGGATTTAGGAGCCACGGTGGGCTCTTGCCTGACTATGTCCCTCTATATAGCCCCTCTTATAGCCCCTCTATAGCCCCTCTCCATGGCATATCTGCGAATTGGTTCCAGAAACCTGAGTTTGCAGATGATTATGAACTGCCGCGGCTGCTTCATTAGAGGTGATTGTCTTGATACCTATACGTTTATAAAGCCGGTTCGACCGTCATCATCTAGAGGTCCGTTTCAGGTATAGGTACGTGAATAGCATGCAGAGAAAGAACATGTTTATTGTTTCAGATGAATAGCAATTGATTGCTCTTGTAGAGCACTCGGAACCGGAACTCAGCTGTTGCCAGGACAACCGGGAGTCGTTGAAGACAACCTTTTAGGAACCACGAGAAATAATTGATTTTCCATTTGCTATGCCGATATGAACTCTTTGAAAACAACTATGGAGACGTGGCAGATGCAAGGCTGTGTTTTTTTTTTACACTTGCCATGTTTATCTGCTATAGGGCAGACAACGCAGAACTGATTTATTTAGTGGTTTGGATGGTCTCAAAATTGACACAATCACCGAATCACCGGAATGACCGCTCACAGATGTTAGATCTTCAGCAGTTTTAATACAAAAATATCTACTTCTCGATTTTGATGATTGGTTTTTGGAGATCAGGACATTTTGACTGACGATACACTTCGGTCAGCGCGGTTAACTTTTCCCCTCGTGCGGCTAGCAATTCCAACTTGGACTGCGAGCGAACGGAAAACACTCGAGCTCATGTAGAACTACAACATTTTTGACGCATCACCTTTTAACTACTTCGGTGTCGACGATTGGGCAAGTGAGCCACATGTAAAGGCATCGGCTAATCTGGTTGGTCAAACTACTTCAAACCGTCTATAAAAGTGGACTGTCCAAGGCTTCAATGGAATGATTCTGAAGAACTTGCCTTACTTCTTCAAGTAGGTCTACGAAGCCGTTTCACTTCTGAAGAATAATCAACTACACAAATCGCGACTGAAGAGGAAATCTGCACTTACGACACGGTAAGAAAACTGCACTTAAAACTACACTAAGGACTTGTTGTCAGTACTAAACATTGTTAACAGTGAAAACGTGCTCATTAGGCATGAATTCATATCTCTTCATTTCAGAGGGAGTGTGTGCGTGTGTTTACAATCCTTTAGCTCTGGTTTGATCTCTCAGTCTCGTATATTGTCTCATTACTTCACCTGTAGGAACCTTATATGTGGTGAAGGCCTGGACCATAGGACTGTGACATCATAAAGAACACAAAAACATTCAGTTGGTATTATCCTGCAATAATGTCCCTTCGTCAAGCGTGTTCCGTGTTGGTCGGCATTACCGTCATCGTGTTGACATCACCCTTAACCCCACTGGCCAGCTCTGAAGTTTGCCTGGCGTCACTTGTAAGCTGTCAACCCGGCTGGCAGCCCTGGGGACGAGGGTGTTACAACGTCACCACGGCCAAGCTCCAGTATTCGGAGGCCGTAGCACACTGCGTGAACCGTGGCGCCCGCATGGCAGCATCTCGATCCCACGAGGAGCAGGAGTTCATTCAAGCCCTGCTTGTTCGGAAGGTCCCGGTTGTCAAGGCATCATGGGTAAACTGCCGGTCGACTCCTCGTGAAGGTGGTGCTCACCGATTTGAATGCGATGGGGATGAGGTAAGTGGGCGGGGCGAGTACTACCGTAACTGGGCAGATGGGGAACCGAACGGAGAGGCAGGTGAGAATTGCGTGATCATGTACCTGTCGCACGGTATGTGGTTAAATGCATTGTGTTCAACGAAAAGGGTATCCGTGTGTAGACGTCAGTCTACAAATCTTAATAAGCTTCACATCTAAAATTAATGACCGACAACCTGCCGCGGCCTCCTTGTGCAAAACGCTCTTAAGTCTTAAATAAAAAAGGCTGGATTTTGTTCCCGTTATAATGCATGCAGCCATTGGTCTATTGCAAGCGTGGTGAAGCCGCGTCGCTAGGGAGAACCATTAACAAGATATTAATCATAGTCTTGAGAATGTTGGTATTCGGACACTTGAATATAGCCGATCTCGCGCTCGGTCCGCGCCGGGTGCCAGAACTTCTCAAAGACCGAATGGTTCCCTCCAGCGTTAGGAGAGCTTAACCGCGCTTTCGCTCGTATCCACCGCCCAAACAGGGCGCTATGGGGGAGGGTTATAATTAATCTCCTTCGCAACATTTTGTGAAGGAAGCACATCGGGTCGGTTTGACAAGACCCGAAACATAAACCGAATCCGAACCAAAACCGATCTTAACTCCCTCAAACCGACCCGACCCGACCCGACAAAAAAATAAGGTAAAACCGACCAAAACCCGGAAAAAAACCGAATATCTGGCTTGGACAAAGTGATCACTTTTTTGTGTCTGCCCTTACCCACGTGGAATGAATTATTTTGCAAAACCGTCGTCTTTCTCTCTCTCTGTCATACTCGGTGGGTTGATCGAAAGTAACGCCGCTTATTGAACAAACGCATGGTATCACCACGCGGTTTCATGAAAACTGTTACAATCGATCTATTTCACTGTCGGTCCCGATCTGACTGGAGAAATACCGTGGGAACTTGATAGTGCGCACGTTGACCACACCACAATGGGCTCCGGTCACAGTGACTGTCAATAACATTGCATCACCTGAATTTCCTAACTGTTTCGGTTTCTGTTGTTTTTTTTCAAAAGATGGGCAAACCAACCCGACCCGACCCGAAGTCGGTTTCGGGTCAGGTCGGTTTCGGTTTCGGGTCGGGTTTGCACATCATTAGCGGGGAGCTCACGGCCTCAACCAATGCAAGTATATTCTGTGCACACGGATAATCAGAAGAGACCGTGTTTTTGTTCAAACAAATTGTATGTAATGAAGTCTCGAAAAAAATTACGCCATGCGTCCAGAAGAAATAAACCCTTCATGGCGCCGTTTAAGGGCGGTGGGTACAAGCGAAGACCGCACTTGCCATGGACTGACTGCAACTCAATTAAAACTCAGAGGGGAAAAATAATCCTGCCTTGAATCAAGACTACTAAGGCGTCACCGTGTAAAAGGATGGTGACATACGATAGTCCAAAGGTTCGATAGTCCGAAGATTCGTTAGTCCGAAGGTTCAATAGTCCGAATATACAGTAGGGTACGATAGTCTGAATAGATGATAAGGTTCGTCGGTCTGACACTTCGGACTATCGGACCTTGATTCGGACTATCGGACCTTGATTCGAACTACCGGACCTTCTTGTCGATTCGGACTATCGGACCTTATTGTCGATTCGGAATAATTAACCTTCGGACTACTGAACCTTATTATCGTTTCGGACGATTGAACCTTCGGACTAATTAAACTCCTTCTAAATTCGGACTACCGAACCTTCGGATAAATGAACCTTCGGATTATCGAACCTTCGATCAAATGAACCTTCGGACTATTGCATCAAATGTTCTCTTTTTTTGTAACAAATAACAGTTAAATCTGGCACAACAATAAATCCGGTATGGCCTGTATTTAACCTACTAACTTGTGGGAACCAAATATCATGAGGACCGGTTCGGGTGGCCCATCCTTCCTATTCAATGTTCCACGGACACTCTGTTCAGGGGACGAAAACTACGGCCCATACCTTAAATTTGGAGCAAAAATCAACCTTTTCGTTTTTCGCAATGCATCTTACTTATTGCCAATTATAGTTATTTAAAGGTTCATCAAAGACGAAAAACTGTGTGGGCCTACGCGTATTACGAAAAACAACATGAATTCATAGCGTAGAATTATAACGTTGATGTCTTATGTAAAATAATTATGAAAAGACAAGCTTTGTGCATGCTTAGAAAACATTTAGTTTTGTGCTCAATTTCATGCTTTTGAAGCGCACAGTGCATAAACATGAGTCGATCTTGTATTAACTATGTTTAACAAAATTACTGGTTGGCATAGAATGGACATCTGAGACTGTATTGTCAAGGTGAAATATACAGTGGCGAAACTGGGGCCGGGTGGTACCCTCACCTCCATCGAGGCCTGTCCCTCCCGAGCCCAGTCCTTTGACCCCACCCCTAGAAAAGTAGAACCCCAAAGTGCCCCTTGTAAGTTGGCCCAGTTATGGCACTGTGTACATATAAATTACGTTGTGTATTTATATTAAAAACAGTATGCACTTTTAGATTTAAATTTGATGTATATGTATTTTTATTAACGGCCATTTTATTAAAGCTTTCCCAGAAAAGGGCACAAAAAAGGTAACAGTAGATTTCAAAATTCAGAACGGCACATTGTTCACTAGAAAGAAAATTGAGAAATAAGTTACGTTTGTATGTACTAGGATTTCAGATTCAGTTACATACCAACCTCGTCCCCAGTGCTTACTTTATTTCCAACCGCGTTTCCAATAGTAAACCCTGGATAGGAAACTTTCTTCCTGTATCCTGATTGGATACCGCAATTGGCTAGTAATGGATTTTTATCGTGTACTTGGTGCTATATATTCACAACGTGCAGTACGTGTTTTCGCGATCATTCGTCCACGCCTTCTCGAAAATACTAATTTCCTTTCCAATTTGCTCATATTAATATGAAATATGATACTGCATGTTGTCTCGATAAGATCGTAACAGTTTGATTTCAAAAATCGTGATTTCGTAACTCACGCCGTGCTCGCGCTGCTACGAATTGACTCTGTTTTTACCCCAGACACCCCATACAAAAACAAACGCTAATGTGTAACGCATATCCAGGCACCAGACTGTTCCTCATTTGCATACGTCTGCAAAAATCTTGCACATGCAAATGATCCAATACCAGGGTGAGAGAGCAGGTAGTGGTGGGCGCGTACTGCTCGACACCCTGGGGACGAGGTTGGTTACATACACATTTGTATATTAAATATAAGCGTAATAGTGCATTGTGAACACATACAACAAAACGTCTTCACAAAAACGTAATAAAATAGTATTTGCACAGAAGCTTAAATCAGTAAACTGAAACACATGTAGTATACAAATAATGCATGTTTACGAGTGCAATTGTGAGAATATTTTCATGAGTTGAAAGATTGAATGTTCTATTTAACGAGGCGGCGAAGCCGAGGTGAATGGAACATTCCATCCTTTCAACGAATGAAAATATTCTCACCATTGCACGAATGCAAAACATTCATTATTGGTTTTATATAACATCCAAGTAGATCTTTGTCATTCGAGTGGATGATAAAACTTTAAGAACAAACAAAACTCACAAAATTGTATCATATCCACTTTTTTTCAGCTTGTTCAAGGCTAAGAAAGGTTTAAAAGGTTTTTAACATTGTAGTTCTTAAAATAATGCCTTCAAAGGCAGGTTTTGTACTGCTGTAACGCATGATATGGTCTAAATAGCGCAAAGATCGTATAGGGCCGGGCCACTGCGCGTCTTAGCGTGCGCACGGCGTTCAATATTAGAACAAAGGGATGGGACGAATATGCAGGGTGAATGGAACCAAAAATGCAAGGTAATGACGTAGGCCGTGCAATGGTTTGATTAATGAATGCCGCATGACCTACAATCCTTCAATCAAATGACAAGGATTCACTTGGGCGTTATATAAAATTGTATGAGATTTTTTTTTTCAATAGGCAGACAAAAATGGTGCCTATTTCATGGAGCTCCTACGGCCGATCCAATTAGCCCCGCCCACGGTGCACTCGGGCAACAACACGTGCGTCCCATCATGCCACACTGCATGTTCCAGCCAGCCGCGCCGCGCGCATCATACGCGCTTGATTGCGCGCATCATACGCGCGTGCACGCATGTCGGACTTGTGTGCACGCATCTTAGACATTAATCAAGGCTGTGATTGGTCAAAGCATCGCGGGACGCGGCTTAGTGGATCAGTCTACTTTATATAACCGACATACAGATCCTTGTCATTTGATTGGTGGAACTCACATCACGTGGCATTCGTTATTGCTCCCATTCATGCCGCGGCTCAAAAAGAACTATCCGCCCATGGGGAATGGGAAATACTATTCAACAGTTGGGATCATGACGCGGTATTTGTGTGCAAATGCATGCTGGTGTGCGCGTTCAGCGTTGCGCGTAGCGCGTATTGTTCCAAAGAGCCAGCACTACAGCGTTGGGTTCAAACATTTTCGTGAAGGGGTGGTTTGGAAGAGAGAAGTACATTTTCCTCCAGTTTTGTACTGGAAAAAAGTTCTAATATATCAAATGACAAGGATCTATATGTCAGTTATATAAAACAAATATTGAGTGGCTTTAAGTTGTGCAATGGGAAGAATATTATCGCTCGGTAAAATCTGGACTTTTCCAGTTCACTCAGCTTCGCCTCGTGAAATGGAAAAGTCCAGATTTTACCTCGCGATAATATTCCTCCCATTCCACGCTGAGCCACTCAATATTTGTATACCATAGAGCTATTTTACATTGCTGAATAGCGAAACAAAGTCATTCGATGTTTATAACTTGAAGCTGATGGGAAGAGTTCCATACCTGCACATCACACCCTGTGCACAAACCCCATACATGTATATGAGACTGGTCTGAAAACATTCCGTGTTTTCTCAGTAAATGCTTCAATATTTTTCCTGCTAAGTTTGAGTTTTTATGACATATTATCGCTTTCTGATGACTGATAAGGTCACAGCAGGGAAAAATTAGTGACGTCCATTTAAGGAATTCTTCCTGTAGCTTGTTCCCAACTGATTTTTGCTAACGAAACAAATTTACTTAGCAACATAAACATTTTCTGATCAGCAGCTGCATGAAACATACCTTATTCATGAGGAAGCCACTTCTGTGAATGTATAAATTGGCCTGGTGTTGGATTTTGAAGGATTCAGGAATTTTCTGACTGTAAAATTACTGGTGATGTTAGGGTGCACAGATTTTTAAAATAATGCAGTAGTCATTAAAACAGACTTGAAACACAAGAGTCATTTCATTTACTGCACCTTTGTGAATATACATGTATATTTTTATGATGCTGCTAAATAAAAAAAACTTCACAATATACCAGCTTAGTCTAGTAGTGTTTCAATTTGATTGAATAAGGCATTTTTTTTGTAACCCTAACCCTGCTAAATCCAACAGGATTCCGACTACGAGCAGTTAACCCCTTGTGTACATTCCTCAGGCAAAATGTTGGATTCGGCAGGCAACTGAACCGCATTATAAGAGGCATTGCTTTAAAATCACAGAATTGAAGATCCTACAAGATGGGAACTTGAAGCGTATTATCAGTATAGACCAGTATTCCTTCCTTTTGTTAATTTTTTGTCCCAAAACAATATACTTTTTGCTCTTCTACATTTGCTGCACGCTCCCTTTAGACAGTCTATGCCTCCAATGAGGTCATGGCTGGGTCTGTTTCGACTGCGGTGACTACATTCTCCATGCTTACTCCCTCTGAAGTCTCTTGTACATTTACAGCAACAATGGCATCCTGCAATTGCTGTCTCTGTATCAAACAAAAGAAATGGGTTAGTCAATCGGGTCGACAAGCAATACATTGATCAATATTAGGGCGTCTCTTTTTATTTCTATGGGTCTCATATTTGTTTGTCTCCGAAGTAGGGTCGGTCCGTCGGGGGGAAAATATCTGAAGAGAAACAAACTGCACTTGCATCCGTTAAGATGGCTAAATTAAATGATGCCAAGTGCGTATTGTATCTAGTTTTGTTTATTGCAATGAGTTTATCGTGAGTTCACATCACTGAATAAAATAATAAAACCGTATTTGGCAAGAAGTGGGTGACTTACACCATATCGACACCTTCAGGCACTTAATACAGTGGAACGCCGCTATACCGAACATTCGGCTATACCGAACATCATCCTTGGCTTCTGGTTTTAAAGTACAAAACGTACCGAACATTGTTGTTGAAAAAAAGTCAACAGATTCACAACAAATCTACCGACCGTATTAAACGTTATTTGGGCCACTTTTAATTTCCCCAAGGAATAGAAGGAAAAACCACCCGTTGCTAAATTTTGTGACGACGACTCCTACCGCCTCGGAATGTGGGAAATGTCAGTTCACTATTGCTCAAAAGGGGGCCGGCGGTACAAAATCGCTTAACCATACGATCACTTTAATATTACCAACACTTCCTGTGGATCCCACGATGTTCGTTATGGCGGCGTTCCACTGTATAATGAGAGCTAACATCCTCTCCTCTGCAATTCTACTGGTTGCTATATTCCGTACTTCGCATAAACACTTGTTCATTTTTAAAAGCCTTTCATATAACACACAGCCTGATTGCCTGGATTTCATTATTTTTGCTCTATTTGTTATTTTTTGGGGTTAATAGGGTTCCAGACAGGCTCGGCAGTAATACAAAAAAAGGTTTAGGGAGCCCAAAATGAGAACCAAAGAAATAAAAAGAGATGCCCTTATCAAGAAAAAAACAAATTATGAAATGGGCCAAGGAAATAACTACCCCTCCAAGAGTAAAACTGAGGAAATTATATATCAGCAAGACCACTTGAGTGCCATTTTTCTCCCACTGGAATTATTACTGAAAGTTACAGTAGATCATTTGCAGCTATCAAAAAAAGAAACTGACAAAATTGTTGTTGAAAAGCTCACTTGGTTTAAAGACAGTAATGCCAATAAACTCACCGTGAAATTATTTTTTTCTAGCATGCTGTCATTTAAAGAAATCAACAAAAGACGGCCATTTCCAAAGATATGTCAAGTGATGCATTTTCGGAAATTCACATTAGCAGTTGGTTTGTGATTGGGCAAATCTGTGTATCGGTGCGCGCAAGCATTGACACGACGTACTTTGAACAATTCTGGCCACGTACCTGGTCTTCGGTCAATACCTGACCGTCGCCCGTCACCACGTGCAATGCCGTCTCCTCTGCCGCGGCTTTGATGGCTGCCATGGCAACCTCGGGATCAACGCTGGTTACCATGGTAACTTGGCTCGACGAACCAACGATATTACTCATCTGTGACTGGATGACGTTTGCTGCTGCTGCCTGGGAATGGCAAAAGGTACAACAATCAAACAATTTTTTTTTTATTTCAATTTGAATTTTATGCTTAACCTATCTTGGTATTATATAGTTTGGTATTTGTACTGTCCTGTATCCATCACAATACAGCAAAAATAGAGTTGGAGTTTGATTTATTTTGAAGGAGTTTGACTGATTTTAAAGGATTTTAATTGATTTTGAAGGATTTTGATGATTCTTAGGAATTTGATTGATTTTGATGGATTATTTTTAATGAGTTCAGGATGGTACCAAGCTGACCTGTTGGAGTATGCCTGCCCCTGAGGCATGTATGACAATGTTTTCCGTGCCCAGGGTAGCGGCCTCGCTTGTCACGGTTGGGATACCATACTGGACCGGTTGTCGCTTTGTAATAGCCATCGGCACGGCACTGCTGGCAATGCCTGGATTTGCTCCTGCAACTAGATAATGAAGTCAGTTTGAGCTATAAATTTCCAACAAAGGAGTGTGCAAAGAATTTAATTCTTTCGCTACGGAATTAAATTTACCTTTTTCGTCCCAACTGGACGTAATTAAAAGCTGAAAATTCCGCCGAGCGTCGAGGTGGGCGCCGCCATCTTTGAATGTATTTCCGTAAACAAACTGCTCACAATAACAAAAAGCGCACCCCGGCCAGACGGAGAGCCGCTGGCAGCGGCTCGAACTAGGGTCAGAGGTTATACGATATAAATTATGTAGATATGGCCCACGTCATGGGGACATCATGTTTATTCATAGCGACGCAACCGAGCCGCTGCCAGCGGCTCTCCGTACGACCTGTACAATTTGTATGGGCCGCTGTCAGCGGCTCGCCGTAGCGAAAGAGTTATTAAGGTGGGGTGACATCAAATACTTGATTATTTTGAGATTCTCCCTAACATCAGTTTTTACACAAATACAGCATGGTTTGAGCATGAGGGGAGGAAGTTATGCGCAATTAGTGGTCCTGAAGCTAATGACGTGAGGGCAAAAAAAAATTAAATAACAAATTCAAAGTCAGCCAACATCGAGGGGCCAGTAATTTCGCACTTTCTTTCACACGGTAACAAGCTTCCCAGCATTTATGAGAACAAAAATTCCTGAGTTTTCCCAGATGTTTCCCTGAGAAACTTCCAAAATTCCATGAGGAATTTGTTCAGTTTGACGAGGTTGCTGGCAGTCAAGAGGTGGTTGGAAGTTAAGAGGTGATTGCAGCAAAGCAACTAAGATCCTGAAAATACACAGGCAATTTTTTGACTAGCTAATCAGGGGAGAAGCAAGGCCATCGCTAGTCAGGGGAGAAGCAAGGCCATGTGCTAGCAGATGGTGCGGTACGTACGCTGGTACCATTGCATATCATCTTTGTACATAGATGAACCCACGTGCGACACAGCGATTTTTCCATGTCACCTGTCAATGTTTAACCTTTTGTCCAGCCGGAAAAGGCTCCAATCAGTGTTATGGCCTGTGTTTCTACCGTTGAAACACTCCAATAATGACTGGTGTTCAAGAGATTAAAACCACGTTCGCGTTGATTATAACGTGCCATTTCCATCGACTTTTCTTCGAAATTATGATTGAAATAAAATTACATTTTGTGAAAAAAATGGTTATAAAATCAAATTTTGTGGGACACATTGTAAGAAAATTGGAAATTTCGTTGGAAAATTCAAAAAGTCGGATTTCCGATTAAAATCAGAAAAGTTTCATCTCTGAGCAATCCTTTCCTCACCATTTGCAACAGATACGCACATGTATACGCCAAACTAGTGAAAGTCTTTCCCTTCTATCAGGCATATCAGTGTGAATTTCCCTGAGTTTTCCCTGATCTTTGGTGTTATTCCCAAATTCCCAGAGTTTTCCCCGACTGAAAAAATGAAAACTCTTTTTCAAGATTTGTCCTTATTTCGAAAGTGGCTGGGAACCTTAACGCCTTAACCAATGTTGTATTGCTATTCTTGTTTCAGTCTTTCTATCAAAAGTTCTGTGAAAATCACTCTGATGTATATCGTATAAATCCATTTGTCATTCATGAAGATTTTGGTATTGTCCCATGAACATCTGATCCCTTAAATTTTCATTAAAAGTCCATTTCTCCGTGAAAAGAATCTTTAAGAGATGTTTCACGGACATTTACATGGGGCGTATATAGGACTATAATCCTGTAAGGGTATTTTCACGTTTTTTTAATGACCCTGGCCACTGAGGATTATCATTGGTTATTTATAACGGTACACTGGGTCTATCTCCATGGGTAAACAAAGGACTTTCTTAAGGGTGTTTTCACGGACTCCTAATCTGGCTTAATATGTTGAAAAATCCGTGAAAATTAAGTTAACTGTAATTTCAAGGGAAAATGGCTCTTTAATGAATTTTTAAGGGATGAAGATGTTCATAGCGCGTACCACCAGCAACCTCACTAGCAATAAGTCATTTGCGAATAACCTATATTACCCTTTGCGAGTTAAATTGAATAACATCTGGTACACTCATGCCTTGCTCATAATGCTTGGCACATTTGAACTTTGAATTCTCCAGACCAAAGACACTGTTGCTGTATCACATGATTCGGGGCAAGCTTTTGCATAGTTACGTAAGAGACGCTCAGCAACAATACATTGTTCCCAATGGGTGAGAATGTCACAAACACACCAGACCATTCCGGAACTGGGGGTTGCTACTGTAAGGCTTGTCCCGAATCACATGATATAGCAACGGTCTCTTTGGTCTGGAGAATTCAAAGTTAAAATGTGCCAAGCATTCGAGCAAGTCAGGGCACCAGATGTTACTCAAATTTAATTCGCAAATGGCTTATTGTATCACATGCAAAGTTGGAATTTTAGGAGCTAAACCCTGGGTTCTAATTCCTTGGTGCTATTGGCCCATCGGGTAATGGTACTTGCGTTTTGCGAGCAGGATAGCTATTTTTAATTATATAACTGACATACAGATCCTAGTCATTTGATTGGTGGAACTCACATCACATGACATTCGTTATTGCTCCCATTCACGCCGCGGCTCAAAAAGTACTATCCGCCCATGGGGAATGGGAAATACTATTCAACAGTTAGGATCATGACGCGGTATTTGTGTGCAAATGCATGCTGGTGTGCGCGTTCAGCGTTGCGCGTTCAGCGTTGCGCGTAGCGCGTATTGTTCCAAAGAGCCAGCGCTACAACGTTGGGTTCAAACATTTTCGTGAAGGGGTGGTTTGGACTAGAGAAATAGATTTTCCTCCAGTTTCGTATTGAAAAAGAGTTCAAATGTATCAAATGACAAGGGTCTTTATGTCAGTTATATAAAACAAATATTGAGTGGCTTTAAATTGTGAAATGGGAGGAATATTATCGCTCGGTAAAATCTGGACTTTTCCAGTTCACTCGGCTTCGCCTTGTGAAATGGAAAAGTCCAGATTTTACCTTGCGATAATATTCCTCCCATTCCACGCTGAGCCACTCAATGTTTGTATATTCCCTGATGGATTGGAACAATGACCAATCAAAGAACAATGTTTGGTTAACAAAATAGTATGAGGTATAATGATCTCAGATACATGTACTTACCCGTGTGTGTGGTGAAGAACTGCGTCTGAGCTTCCATTTCTTCGCTTTCCTCGACGTCGCCGTGCGCCGTGCGCTTGTGCATCGCCAGCGTGGAGGTTTGACGGTAATTCTTGCCGCAGTGACTGCAGATGTAAGGTTTGGAATGTGTGTGGACAACGTGATGCTTGTACAGACTGGAGTACTCGGTGAAACGCTTGCCGCAACCAGCTACCGTGCATACATAGGGCTTCTCACCTGAAGAGCAATAGAAGGCGGCGTCTCAATCTCTTGTATAGGGCTGTTGTCTAGATTTTTGACAATCGGGTGATTCAGAATGCAATGCACCACCAAGAGTTTGCCACGGAGAGTTCAGTTTTCCCAGTGCATTGTGGGAGATGGTCCACAAATGCGTGGGACATTTGAAATTGTTTTTTGCCGGCAGCAGTTTCATACTTTTGCCCTTTTCTTGTCTTTTTATCAACATAGTATTTTTGTAAGGCGGCAAAATGCTATGCCCAATCTATAATAAATTAGCTCACCGTCAACTGACACTCATTCAAATGGGCTGTGCTTTGGCCACTGTAAATTTGAAAAATGGACTCACCATGGCAAACTCTTGGTGATGCACTGCATTGTTAATCGCCCGAATTGCAACTACCAGGCCTGCCAGTGAGTTCTTGCTCCACGGCTGAAAAAAAATTGCCACGATCGCAAAACACCACACATACCACACACTGTTACGTATGTCCACAACGAACGTACAATTCATCGATTTGTCTAAAGCGCAAGCATGGTGGTCGTGATGGAGCAGCACATGAACAATGATCCCAGACTGGTACACCGGTACACTTGGCTTTAATGTGACGGCAGTGAATCCATGCAGAAAAACTTATGCTTGATGGAGCGCATGTATTACGAGTTTAGCACACAAACAACACATAGCACGTAACCATTTTCTTTTTGGCCATTGAGTGACTGTCAAACTACGCACTACGAATCTTCCTATTTGCTGAACGACAACATGTTGCCAGGTTTTTTGGGGTTTTTTTTCTGTGCACCAACACAAAGAATTCAGGCCTGCGAGGGATGGGGTGCCAGGCTTTGTTTCCAAAATATATAAAAAGCTGGAATTCCGGCTATAGTTAAAAAACTGTCATCCCTAAAACTACATGGGAACAAGATGATAACAGTGATAGCCGTAGCTCTCGACCCTTGTTTTGGACAAAACCTTCAAGCATGCACTGACAAATCAGCTGATTCTTAGAAAATCAAATAATTCTCAAGGCCGGTTCATACTTTATGCGAATGTCAGTGCGAAGCAAAATAGTTAACCCTAAACTCTGCCAGACGCCATAAAGTGCATCAGGTGAAAAAGTCTGGTGCACTTTGATGAACTTACATGTAGCTATCAACACCAGTGCATAAACTACCAGTTCTAAAACAATGAGAGCTAATCCCATTGAACAATGCTACAATTGTATCCTGCTGCAGTTGGTGACAACAGACTCTGAGGCAGTTTGGCATTCAGACTTTTGACCTTATGGATCTTGCTACACCAGGAAGGCTTGTCATTTAGACAAGTGTTGCACATGGGCATTACCAAGATTTTTTCCCCGAAATCCTTGTACTTTCTCTAGCATATTCTCAATTCATCATATTTTTTTTTAGGGTTGGCGGGATTTTTACCGACGCCACCCCCACGGACACCCCTGCAAATGCCCATTTTGTCAATGTGTATTACATTTATAGCAAATATGACTTCACACCTCTTTTTCTTTCTTTTTTTTTCATTTCTTTCTCCCTGTTTTTTTTTTGCTTGTCCACTTGCCCCCTGCCCCATCCTGGCGACACCGATGGTGTTGCATATTGTTGAGTTTGGCAGGGTTTCTTGCCAAAATACCCTGGAGGGTTAGGGTTAAGATAACGGAGAATGTCACTATGACACTTACATCGTTGACATCATGAAATTCACTTTGCTTTTGCTGTCCTGTGAACCATAAACCAGCCTTTAGCTGATTGTTTTTGGGTTAGTACAAATTAGACTTCAATGTTTCAAACTGAGCCTTTAAACTAAGGCCACATCCGACTTCTTGGCTACGGCCAGCAGCAACACACGTGTCTATGGAAAGTAGCTTCAGCCGATTCAGCTGCTTCAACAGACAAATATGTATTTGCAAGCCAAAGCCAATTAATTGAACAAAGCCGTTTTATTCTCAAGAAAGGGACAGCTTACCGAATACTTTTTACTAGTGGAAATGTGAATATGTGGGGGCAAAGTCTGACATGTGTTTGCAAGAAATAAGTATTTGCAAAAGGGCTCACTCTCAGTTTTAGACTTGAGTCAACATACCTGAACATTGTCCGCATATTTTCTTAAAAACTAAATACTCCTATTCTTGTTAACAAATAAAAACCCAAGTCCTCAGGGACTGTCTAGTTTCTTGTTCAATAATTCCTGCAAGAATGAATGGACTCTGTGCACAGGCAACCCCTTCTTCAGTTACAAAGACAGAGTTGAAACCCTGGAACAAATTACCACTGCCTGGGTCTAACACAAACTTGCTATTGGCTTGAGAAAATTCAGATGAAAGTTATTCGTGTGTCTACTGTACGCAGGTTGTGAAAGTTTGCTGGAAACAGTGCGTGCATGCAGTGTGTCTTGCAAATGTAGTTTTTGAGAGTGGCCTCAAAGCGCCAAACAACTTTAACTACAGCACTTAAAGATTCCTTCGAGACAGCTTCCTCCTACCTGTATGAATCCTCATGTGGTTCTTGTAGTTGGTGGCGCTGGCGAAGGCTCGCCCGCATTGAGGCTCATCACAGATGTAAGGCCGCTCTCCCGTGTGCGTGCGAATGTGAACCTTCCGGATGTTAGACGTTGTGAAGCATTTGTCGCAACCTTCAAAAGGGCACTTAAACGGTCTCTCTCCTAGCACATAAACACACACAACAAATACAATTAAAGTAGATCACAGATCTACTTTAAGTAGATCACAGATCAAGTCACAAGTAACGTCAAATGCACTATCAATTCCATTGCAAAGACCCCTTCATTGACTAGAGCATTGTGCTAGATATTGTAGAGAATAAATGTTGATATAAGAGAGAGCTGAAATCCACGGCCCAATTTCATAGAGCTGCTTAAGCAGAAAATTTGCTTAAGCAAGAAAAAACATTGCTTAGTAAAATTAGGTTACCGGCCAAAACTCCATGTGATGTACATTGCTTGTGACTGGTATTTAGCTGTTGTTTACTTAGCATAACAATCGCATGGAGTTTTGGCCGGTAACCTGATTTTATTAAGCAAGACGTTTTTGTGCTTAAGCAAATTTTGTGCTTAAGCAGCTCTATGAAATTGGCCCCAGCTGGCAGGGGCTCGGGCAAAAACCTGAATATAAGCTCTATATTGTCTTTTTTTATTTTAAAAGAGGGTTTCACGGCATGAGTCTACACTTACCTGTATGCGTCCGCACATGTTTCTGTAGATCGCCTGATGTCTTGAAAGCCCTAAAACACATATCCTGGGGGCAGCGATACGGCTTTTCACCAGTGTGGACCCGCGTGTGGCTCTTCAACCCGTAGCCTGAAGCGAACGCCTTGCCGCAGCCTTGCACTTCGCACTTGTAAGGTTTTTCACCGGAGTGAGAGCGCTCATGGACCTGAAAAATATCAAATCCCAAAAGGAAAACGTGAAATTACTAAAGTCACTCTCAAACAAATTTTGTTGTTTTCCTCCAGACAAATTGTTAAAACTTAAAACAGAATATACTACAGTAGACTCTCATTAAAACAAACTCAGCCGGATCCTAGCCAAAATGTTTGTTATATCAGAATTGTGTGGTTAAGTAGAGTGCTGGTCCCATTCATTGTACACATAAAGCAAAGTTGGGACCAAGGCTTTGTTTGCTATAACCATAATTTGTACTAGCAGTGCTTGTATTAACGAGAGTCTACTGTATATAAAACAATTCTTTAAAGCAACTTTAAAACAGATATACAATTACCAACAATTTTAATACCAAATTTTTTTCAACAAATTTAGAACTTGAAGTGCATTATATCTTAGATTAGGACAGCTCAGATTGATTGGTCTTGTTTCATATAGTCAGCATTTTTGGGGTTTAATTTCTACCTTCAGTACAGAATACAGTAGCCTTGAAGAGGGGAGAGGATTTGTGGCATTGGGGATGGGGGAGAGATATGATCCAGTAGCCTGGAAAGAAAAATGAAACCAAGGTCGCACGATTCGGTCCAATAGTTCTAGAGCCTATTTTGTGAAGCAAGGTGAGGGCATTTTTGTCCCGATGAATAACTAAACCGTTCCCGGGAATTTGACTTACACTGTAATTGATAGAGGGATTGTTATGTAACAACACCCACATGAAAGAAGTGTGCTTCACAAAATAGGCTCTGCAGCAAAAACTACTGGACCGAATCGGGAGTTTTGGGATCATTATTCTTCTAAAAGGATTCTCTATCAATTGGTACAGGTGGTTCCAGTCTCAGGGTATAAAGTGGAAGTATGAGGTACCATGTTTTTCTGGACCATCTGTATAATAGCCTACCTTGAGATGGTGTGCCGTAGTGTACATTCTCCCACACCCGTTATACCGACACCTGTAACCCTTTGAGCAGGATCCATCCCCAATACCGGAATTGACGAGGCTGATAGTGGTCTTGATGCTAGACATGATTGCCGGCTTGCGCACTTTGGACACGTCATCCTGAGAACCGCACGCATCAGGTTCGATCTGCAAGGTGAAAGGTCGAAGGTCATTTAATACTATTTAAGCAAGATACAAGTAAGCACTTAAGGAATGCATTTCACATTAAGTTCAGCATTCCACAAGTGATCTATACAAATTGGCTCACGTATTAAGTTGCGGTTTGGGGCAGAGTTAATGAGATGCAAACTGGAAACAAATAATAATCACTGGAATTACCTGTTGATTTGCAAATTGATCCAGTACATTCATGGTAGCTGGGTCCACAGAATCATCCGTGTTGGAAAAACCTGAAAAACGTTAAGAAAAGTAGAGATAACTATAAGCCATTTACAGTTTTCCTACTGAGTGAATATTTAAATCTATTTGAAAATTGTATTCTTAATGAAACCAAGTTTGAAATTGGTCAATTGTTACAAAAACAATCAAATGTAAGACAGTTCTTTCAATCCAACCTTTAACTACATTACATTTGCAACAACAACAAAATAAAAACAAAAATGGGTGGGTGGGTGGAGTGTTAGACAACAAAATGTTATGCGTCTGTTGGTTGTCTCGCAAAATTTGTTGCAACTTTTTCTTGCAACTGGTATACATGTAGTAAGACGAAGAGGATGTGATTTGGTCGGTAATAATGAAACAATCCTTCTGATTGGTCAGTTGTTTCAATATAAACATCATGATTGGTCAAGTTTTACAAACAAATGTTGTGATTGGTCCCTTGGTCACAACCCCTTCCATTATCGGTTGTTACAAAACAAGCATGGTGATAGAACACTTGTTTTAAAACAATCCTTTTTATTGGTCAGTTGTTATTATACAAACCTTGCGATTGGTCAGTGTATCCCTCAGAGGGCAACTGTGTTTGAATGAAGGCTGTGGTTCCATCTTCCAGTTGAACAGCTTGCAAGTTTTCACCTGTGCAGGAATATCAAAGATTTGTAAAGTAGAATTCATTATTACTTTGCTCTTCTACGAATATTCTTCAACTAGCAAGCGTCACTTTCATGAACATGTTAACCTGAAAAATGTGTTAACCAACTAGATGGTGAGTCAAAAAAAGCGGAACCCAAACCCAAAAATTATATTTCATATTTTTAAAAAATGTGTAGCACCAAAAATCATACTGACTGGAAAGCCAATTTCATAATCTACTTTTAGATGAAAAAAATTACTGAAATTGCTCAATCCATTCAAAGAATATCACCATTTTAACGCAATGACCCTAAAACCTGTCTCGTCCAAAAATGCAATTTCAAGAATCGTCGTCATAATTGTCTTCAAACATCACCAGCGATAAAACCTCATTTTAAAAGTAAAAAAATGTCAAAGTCCTTTTGAAGGCTCACCTTAAACAAAAATTAAAAAAATTATAAATCATATTGTTTGCCTAACCAGGGTTGTTAACAAAGATATTGTGTACTACAAGTATTTTGTGTCATTTTCTTTGTTGTTCTAAACAGTCAGAGTTCACAATAAATTGCTTTTTTTTGGGGGGGGGGGCGAACAGGTTTTAGATTCATTGCATTTAAATGGTGATATTCTTTAAACGGATAGAGCAATTTCAGTAATTTTTTCATCTAAAAGTAGCTTATGAAATTGGCTTTCCAGTCATTATTATTTTTGGTGCTACATATTTTTTTAAATATGAAATATAATTTTGGGGGTTTGGGTTCCGCTTTTTTTTTTACTCACCCTGTAAAAGCACTTCAATACGTTTTAAGTTTTTATACCAAGCTGCTAAAAAATACGAAATGGCTTGTCCCTCCCAGACTGAAATGTGTTAAGCCAGTTCGGTGCCCGAAAGGTCGAAGCTTGGCGGATAACTGAGCATGTGACAGTAAAATGGTCGATTATCAACGAAATCTGTTGGGAAAATTAAGCACCCCGGATAATTTAGATTGTAACACCTCACCCACAGATTCTGTGTCTTGATTGGCCGAGAGCGAGTCACATGTTACTTTCTAATTTTGCTATCTTTCTGTGCACGGCCAAAAGTACTATGCGCATAGCAACCAAAGTACTATACCATTAGCAACCAAAGTACTATTTCAACGGCGCGGTATTTGTGTGCAAATGCATGCTGGTGTTCGCGTTGCGCGTAGCGCATATTATTCCAAAGAGAGCGCGCCGCAGACTTGGGTTCAAACATTTCGTGAAGGGGTAGTTTTTAAGAGAGAAATACATTTTCCACCAATTTTGTATTGAAATTGAAGTTTATTTCGACTGTGTTCAGATTTAAATAATTTAAAATATTAAAATCAAGCAGAATGTGGGTGAAGTGTTATTAAACAAATATTGAATGCTTTATCTCGTGGTGAAGTAAAACTAGCCTCCCTCAGTGATCCACGGACCATTCTATTTTCCCTCGGCTTCGCCTCGGGAAAATAGAATGGTCCATGGATCACCTCGGGAGGCTAGTTTTACTCCACCACTCGAAGCATTCAATATTTGTATAATGGATTACCTTTAGGTTGGGATCTTAGAATGTAGGCAGTAGAGCCATCTTCCAGCTGCACTGCTTGACCATCTTCAAAACTGGGTGCTGAAAATAGGACAACAAAGAAGTTACAGACTTATCCGGCAATCGCCTATATTGCAATGGCACCATGCTCACGTGCATGTCAGATACATTTGTAATTTAAAGAGGTTGTGGAATGCTCTAAGACATTTCTGTCATTTTTCGGGTATATGTAGCCTAAGGTGTGTAGCCTAAGGTGTGATGAAATAAAAACGACTATTGTTTCTGTCATGAAATGAGTACAAAAGGTACTTTTGAGAGCTGTTTTTCAAGTCCTGTCATGCCTGTTTCGACGCGAACGTGCAATTTGTGTAAAAGTCGTCGTTGCGGGCAGCAAACAAAACACAGTAAATCGTGACATAATAAACAGGACTCCCGATGCAGAGTAGCATAAACGAGTCCTGTTTATTACTTCACGATTTACTGTGTTTTGTTTGCTGTCCGCAACGACGACATTTACACAAATTGCACGTTTGGGTCGAAACAGGACCTGAAAAATAGCTCTCAAAAGTACCCTTTGTACTCATTTAATGACAGAAACAATAGTCGTTTTTATTTCATCACACCTTAGGCTACATATACCCAAAAAAATGACGGAAATGTCTTCGAGTATTCCACAACCTCTTTCAGAAGGCAATTAATATGAAAACTGAGTTTGTGTAGGAGCACTGAGTGCCTTGGCATAATGGCATAGAACATGGTTTCATTGCAGTAACGGCGTCCTAACAGGATTAATTAGAACAACGCTAGAGCTTTTGCACACAGAATGGTAAATGGAAACTGCATATCTCCCAGAAGACGCATTGTGTAAACTCTTTCTCGCACAGCTGGCCACTTAAATCTGCGGTCAGCGGTACTGGCCCATTTATATACAATTGTAACAATCGTGTTGGCTCACTCAAAAGCTTTTAATAGTATGTTGAACCATGGTTGAACAGGATTAAGAGACACAACTGAAGAGTGTTAATTGGTATATATATTTGGGAGAATGAAAACAGGTGTGTCATTGAAGTGCTAGTGGCAAGCCATTCCTTGTTGTTCGATAACTTAATCAGTACTCGCGAACAATCACTACTCATGATTCCCTGCTACTACTCGGGCTGGTACAAGTAATCAAATAGTTGAAAGCCACCAGAAGTTGAAAAACCACCAGTAGTGCAAAAACAGATCACAAGTACTCGAGTACTCGGGGTACTCACACCAAATGGTTATCTTAAGGGCAATTCCACGGTTACTCGTGTTACATTTTCGTAACGTGAGTAACAGATTTTGTGCATCTTGTTTATCATACATAACACATTTTTCTGGATGTCATCTTTTGGTGCTTAGGTAGGTCTAGGTCCACTCTATCTACCATGGGGATAACTGTTATAAAACCTTTTCAGTAAGGTAATTACAGCCCAAGGAAACTCAAAAGTACATCAAAAAATGTAACGTGAGTAACCGTGGAATTGCCCTCAAACACTTTGACCAATCATGGCAGTGATGTCTTAGAAACATGGACAAAAGTCTGACAAGCAAGGACAAAAGTCAAACATGCCCGCATGTACGTATGGCTAGAGATGCAGTGTGATATTGAAGAGGTGCACATGTTGACCAGATTGGCCACTACTTACTCTTCTCAGGCGTAGGTATTTGTTGGATGAAAGCGGTAGAGCCATCGGCAAGCTGAACTGTTTGACCGTCAACGAGATCTGTGAATTTTTTTGTATAGTAACCATCATTTATCTGAATGATTCATTTATCAAAACATATCCACCGACATTAACTGAATTGAATTATTTCTTTTCAAAATGTTTTGCGGCAAGGCAAATATTTGGCACTCATAAAGACCAGATTCATTTGTGCGTAGTATGGAAGCCCTTTTGCAGAAGGTTGCAGACCCCCACAATTGGAAAACATACTGTATACAAATTGTAAATTCATTAGGAGTAAAAAATAATTTGGTTTAAAAAGCAAACGGCAGCAAAAGCTGGCTGCAGTGCAAACAACCCACAATACCTTTCTGTTGAATAATGGCAGTGGATCCATCCGAGAACTGTACCGCCTGTACATGCAGATTTTGTCCATCGCCGAAGGTCAGACTGTTTGCATCTGCCACTGAGGAGGTAATGGTGCCAGTGGGTAAAACCTCAGCCCCAGCCTAAAGATGTTTTAAAAATTAGGCAAACCTTCAAGTTACAGATTGGATTTGAGAAAATCACTTGCAACGAACAGCACTTTAATTTGAAGAGGAAAATCAATAGGCCTATCCATTGAATGATTCAAATACAGGCAAAAACCAAGAAAACCTTTCTCTTAACTCTTGGCACACTATCTTCCAAGGTTTGTGTGTTCGTGCGTGTTTAGCTCTAGCGACAAAAGGCAGCTGTTGAGCAGGCGTGGTGAGTCAGTCCAACGCCCAACAAAAACACAATATTCCCCCTGCAGCGCGCGCTTGAAAAGTCTTGTCAGCGGTGATGGAGTGGATGTTGACTTTCTACTGCAGGAGGGTGAGTAGCTGACTACCAGACATCCGGTCTTTTGTCCTTGTTTACCAAGAGAGGCTGAATTTGGGTGAGGTAAGAGTTCAGTTGTCTGACAAGATGGGCTATTTGCTATAAGACAAAGTTTTTTTGCATCTGCAAATCTGTACGATGTCAGCATTGAACAGCTTTAGTTTGAAATCGTCATCCTTCCTATTGTGTCCTTCGCAAATCATCCTCCTCAGGAAGGAGACATACGTACAATCGAGTCTGTCCCTCTCGTTGAGTTAGATTCCACGTTTGGCACAAAAACGTTAGACAGCTTTGCACCACTGAGTTCAGAACAAGGATCCTGGTACCCAAGAAAATTGAGTACATGTGTAGTCTGTAAGCTGTGATTTAATTTTCCATCTGCAACAGCAATCCTTAGGTTGACTTCAGCGTCCCCGGTCGCTGTTTCATCATAACTTATGTCATCTCTTAAGTAACAGAAGACCTCAATGTTTTCAACAGACTTGTTGAGGTTGATGATGCTCATGGGATAGCCAGTTGTTGTGCTACCGGCGTCGACGTATTTGACATTCATCGTAACCATCAATTTTGTATTCACCACATTGATTTTCAAGTTATACCGACGCATTGTTTCATCCAAGAGCTTTAGAGCTTGTCTCATCTGTTGGTCGGCAAAAACAAGCTGTAAGTCATCTACATACTCTGGCCAGTCAGTGGTATGCTCACTGCACTATGCAATCCGCCTGTGTGCTACCCTCTTTTTTTATCATTATCTTGCAGAGGATTGACCCTACTTAACTTGCAAACCCCTGTAGACTTCAGGATTTTTTTATGCTGCTTTTTCAGTGCCTTTTGTAAGTGCTTCTACTCTGCAATGACCCCTGCAGGGTGGATTTTTCTTGGTTTCCTAGATGAGCACCATAAGATTCTTCAATACTGACACAAGCCCATCGGATTGTGAAGCATTCTGCATGGATAGCGGATGCTGATTTGCTATTTTCATTGCTCTGAGGACGCTTTTGAATTCTTCTACATCTGGAGGGCCTGTCTTCACTGATTTTTGAGTTGCGACGCTGAGATCTCCTGTAGCTGCTGGCGATAGTTTGGAATTTCCTGCAGCTCGACTGGGTCTTGGTCGGAGGGGGGATTCAGTTAACATGGTTAATGTGTTCTGCAAAATGCATTTTGAGCTTTTCAAGATCACACTTGGCTCGGTTCGTAGGCCAAAACATTGAACTGTCGTGCTTGATACACCTAAATAACTCCTCCACTTTTCGTTTTGTGGCATTCTTGTTGATCTCATTAGATTCCAGAGGGAGCTTCTTATTTTGCAGATAAGAAACTCGTTGCTTGAAAGATTTGATGAGACTCATGTAGCTAGGCCATTTGCACACCAGCTTAGAGCATTGGTCCAGTACCTGATTAAGGACTGTGTCAGTCTTTCACAATTCTGAGTACTTGTCAGATTTCGGACACTGCGGAATGGTTTCCGTAACAGTCATGTTCAAGATATTGACAAGGTCGCTGCCCTGACTGTAACGTTGTTGTTGAGGCCGTTTGAGACTGCCAAAACACATCTCTGCCGGACGACTGGGTCCTGTAGTGTCTTGAGGTTTAACCTTGGGTCCTGTAGTGTCTTGTGAGAACTAACCTTGGCTTGGAGAATCGCTTTTTCGCAGAACTTACACCTAGCATGCCCCGTTGTTGGCGTCATCAACGTAGCCTTCAGTTGCTGGAGAGCAGTGTTGAAGTGAAAGCCATGCTTGACACGGCAGTCTCTCATATACTGCTGGATTAACATTTCTGCCAGGACGTGCATGTAACCAAGGTCTTTTTGCGTTTTGCCAGTGTTGCTGTACTATGGCTAGCGATGAAGATGACGATGCTTAAAGAACGTCGCTGACATGGTCAGCTCGTGGCGTCTGCAAAAGTTTTGAGGTGATTACCATTCTCCCTACACACCTTATAATCTTCATCCCATCACGGTCTACTGGTGATGTCCTAGCTCTAATCACTGAGCATATAAAAAGGGCCTTGGATCATTGTGGTGAAGCCAGGCTTGTGGCCCTTGACATTTCAAAGGCTTTTGATAAAGTTTTGCACAGGGGTCTTATTCACAAATTGAAATCATCTTTGGTCAATTACTTACCACAATCTTTGATTTTCTCGCTGATCATTGTATCTCAGTGGTTCATGAAGGTCAATCCTCCCCCACTCATAGCATAAATGTGGGGGTTCCACAGGGTTCCATATTGGGCCCAACTTGATTTCTATTGTACAACAATGACTTACCTGACTGCACCCTATCGAAGTAAGCCATCTATGCTGATGATTCAACACTGTTTACTACAAACCCAGGTTCTTTGTCAACTCCTCACTCTCAAGCTGGTGCTACTCTCAACTAGGACCTTGTGATTATTGTTGGCTGGCATAATGCAGTCCTTCTGATTTGAAAATCACAAGCGTGTGGAAAAGGCACACCTGGATTTTTCTAGGCGTGTGGTTTTTCTAGGTGTGTGATTCTGTGGTTCAGGGAAATTCAGGGGTGCGATTATTCGCACTTCTCGGGAAGCTTTAAGGTGTGTGATGGCGTGGGGTGTGAGCGCACGCCTCAAATCAGAAGGACTGGCGTAATGATTGGCTGTTACCTTCAATCAAAAGAAGACTCATCTGCTGTCTTTATCCAGCTCAAGATCCCCATCCTTTCCCGACTTACTTCTGGATTCCTTAGCATTACAAGAATGTACTACTACTAGTATCCGCCTTGCTGCTTGGACTGGATATAACCTCCAACCTCAGCTGAGATAAATACATTTGCGACATAGCTAAAAGAGCATCTCAGTGTCTGGGCTATCTGTATTGTGCACGTCGGTAATCGGTATCTTCCTCCAACTGCCATGCTCCATCTGTGCAAGGCCACTATACGACCAGTCATGGAATACTGCAGTCACATCTGGGCTGTGTTCCGGTCTGCTACTTGTCCCTTCTTGATAGGATCAATCAAAGGGCTATTAATTTGGTAGGACTGGACCTAGTACCTGGCATAATCCCTAGAACCTCCTCCTAGAACATCATTCTGTTGCATTTCTCAGCCTGTTCTATACATGTACATGTAGATATTATCATTGTACGCACCTTCACTCGCAGCGACTATTTTGCAATCTTCTCTCGTCCCTTCACTGTATCTGTTCCAAAGACTGTGAGATATTCTTCTACAATGTAGCTTTTTTTCCCTCATACTGCTGCACTTTGGAACTCCTTACCTGTATCCTGCTTTCCATCAACGTATGAGCTATCTCTGTTCGAAAGAAAAGTGAACAATTCTTCTCTCTCTGTAACTTTTTTTTCTCTCTTAACTTTCCTTGTAGCTTACACTTGAGTGGCCCTCTAGGCCTTGTGATTGGCGATAAATTAAAAAATAAAACGAAATAAACAAAATTGTTATGAGATTTCCTAAATTAACACACATCATTTTTGTTAGGCTGTACTATTTCCAGGTCCCCTTCTTTAATTTGGTTCAGCCTGCTGGGCAAGCATCCTTCTAATGTCATCCTGGTCATTTCCACACACCACGAAATATTCATCCCCTGGGGGGCCCTCCCCGATAAAGTAGTGGTCATGAACATCCCTAACCAATTTAACACACACCTCAGATGTGTTTGGCTGTTCTATTTCCAGGTCCCCTTCTTCTTGTTCTGCCTGCTGGGCAAGCAGCATTCCAATGACCTCCTGGTCATTTCCGGATGCCACGCTGACCACTGGCACTGCAGCCACCTCCTCCGCCGTGATTAACTGGTCCTCAATCTCCATGGTAACAGGCTGATCACTGGCCGGCCTCGCTCAGGATGAGTCTTGTAGATAAAAATTTAAAATGGTATTTTTAGACTTCTTTGAATTCTGTCAAGTTGGACAGATATTGACAATTAATTATTGTTAATGAATCTGACAATACCACAGTATTTTTGTATTCACAACAATTGTGTAGTTTGGATTTTTTCAAAGTTGGAAATGTTGTATATTACCTTTGATTCTGATCAACAAACTAAAATTTAACCAAGCCAGGGCAAGAGATCTTTTAGTGATATGAATGTTAGTCCCACCTTACACCGAGTTACAGACGTTTCTCTTCTTATGTGGCACAGTTCTGAATGTTAAGTTGCAAAATTCCAGTAATTAAGACTCTACAAATTGCCACATCATGTCAAAATGTCAAAGCTGTGGCTGATGCAGTTTTCAAATGCTATCAATACGGAACATCTGGTTCCCTGACCGTGAGTCTTCAACGTCAGGATTTTTGGCTGCTGGAACCCGACTATCAACCAAATAGTTCTCGGACTATATTCCCTTAAAAAAAAAAAATCTTCCAAAGCCACTAATGACAAAGAAGCAAATGAAATCTACTTAAATAAAAAGAACGAAAAAAAAAACCACATAACACTTAAAAAAAAATATTAAAAGTTTAAAAGAACAGAAAAACATTTGCAGCGTGGGGGTCGATCCTGCCCGGAACCTTCTGCAGTATTAGCTACACCTTTATCCAATCGAGCTACAAAAAGCATTCTGGTTGGACAGGCAGTTGGCAATGTTCTTGTCACCACGCCATAACGATGGCAATTTAAATTTGTGTTACCGCTGTTGACTGTTGTATAACGATAGCCATATGGTTAGGCAAAGCAAAGGCAATTTTGTAATTGTGGAGTTTCTCAGTTCGTAAAGTAGCCCTAATTTAGGGGGGCCGTATCATAAGTCCGACGCCTCATAGGTCCGACGCATCATATGTCCGAAATTTCGGACTTATGAGGCGTCAGACTTATGAGGCATAAAATTGATTTATTCCGCCTCATAGGTCCGACGCCTCATAAGTAAGACTTATGAGGCGTCGGACTTATGAGGCATAAAATTACTAGCTACACCTTTATCCAATCGAGCTACATAAGTCCGGACAGTTTGCAATGGAAAAACGAGGCGTTTAATTTGTCGGACTTACGAGGCATCGGAGCTATGAGGCGTCGGATCTATGAGGCGTCGGACTTATGAGGCGTCAGACCTGAGGCGTCGGACTTATGAGCGGACCCCAATTTAGGCACTTTACGAACTGAGAAACTCCAAGATTGGGTAAGCATGGTAAGTAAGAATAAAAAACGTACATCACTCAGTCACTTTATCAGGATTTTGAGATGAAGACGGAATTAGGGGTAAAATTTTCAATCTAGTCATGCCTCATGCTTAGTCAGCTAGTTCTCAGGCTCAGCAAACAGAATTTTGGCAGTGTGATATTTTAGTCTAAGGCCTAAAGTAAAATTATTTTGACACGAAATATGTGACACCATGGTGACACTGACAGTTTCGAAGAATTCTTTTTTAATTTGTTTCCTCCTCATTTTTTTTTGGAATAATTTTGGTCTTGTCCCTTCACTTGGTCATTAATTTAGTGTGGAACGGCATGCAAGGCACCTGACTAGCTGTGGCCTGTGCTAAAAATGTCATGCATTTCGTGCATATTTTTGCTTGCTTTCTCCAAACCCACCCGTCTCAAACAAAGAGGTTTGATCATGATTAACAGATCGATTTGCCCACACAAATGGAACGATCGAGTTTTGAAAAAATGCCGCTCTATTATTCAAGAATACGCTTCGAATGTTCATTTCAGAATAGCAGCCGACGAAAGTGTTGTATTTTCAGCGGAATTATGGGACACGGGGGCTAGGATTTCTGGGTAGGCCCAAAATGCACTGCTGGAAAAAAAATTATAAGCACCGGGAGCGTGGATAACATAGGTCCTGTGTTGCTCTCCCAATACAGACTTACGTTTATCCATGGTACGGGGCCATCAACAAGGAGCGGCGCGGCACGGCATTGTGGGAGATATTACCTACAATTCCGTGCAATTTTCCCAACTTATTTGCATGTTTGGGTGTATTTCAACCAGGAAAATGTCAACAATTGTAAAAATCAAGGTATATTTATAACCATCCAAACAAAAAACAAGTAAATGAATTTCATGAAGTCGATCAAATTTGTCCATATTTCTCACCTGTTTCTTGTTGGCTGTTTTGGCGCATTTTATTTCTTGCGAACGATTGCGCAGCACAAATTACGCATGCACAACAGTGCGCGTGCCATGCCAATATCGACCGGGGGTGTCACTCACTCATTGATATAGGAAAAATCAATCATTTAAAAATTGAATAAAATATTTTTAATGATGCTATTTATCACACTTAATTTCTGAATAATATCTTTAGCTTCAAAACTCTCCTATAACTATGGGTCTTATTTTTTAAATAAATAATACGTCAAACAATAACACACGGTGGAAGCATAGGAGTTGTTCCCTGATAACGTATCATTTACAGTAAGCAAAATTGTATTTTTTTAAATCCCTAGAATCGAAATGGGATGCCCTTTAAACAAATAGATATCGACATCGTCCTATTGATATCAACGATAGGAATTATAATTGATTTATTTCGAATTTCTTTGCTTTAAAGTCATTATGTTTATTAAAATTTTAATCTAAGTATCAATCCTCGGTAGTATAGTGGTAAGTATCTCTGACTGTCACTCAGGAGACCGGGGTTCGATTCCCCGCCGGGGAGGATTGCATTTTTATTTTTTTATCTTCTCTATTTTTAAGTCCCAATTGCTCCTACTATTTTTTTTTCTCATAATTAGCCACCTCTTACGGCAAAGTTTAAATTTTTCTTCCTCAGTTTAAACAATTCATTTTCCTCTTCTTCAATAGTTTTTTTTTAACGAATTTCGATTTGTACTTTGTTCTGCAATGTTATACGGTTGGGCGTCTGCAACTTATGAATGGCTTTCGTTTTGCTCAAAAGTTTTCTGGTAGCGAATAATGCGAATTTTGAGAGATTATTCTAAACGTCAGTAGATTTTTTCGGTTATTCATTTTTGAAAAATCTGATGAGACAGTCTCATCAGATTTTTCAAAAATGAATAACCTTCGGCTAGGATCAAAACTATAGCAATTAAACAAATCTCGCACAAAAAAGGCAGATCTACGCATATATAGAGAGTACTCCCTTTTGCGAGAATTTCTTGTGAATTTTTTAAAATTTATTTTAGAAGGTTTTCTATTTTGCATATAGTGTACGGGATCGGGATATATGGGTCGACTGCAGGGGGGCGTAGCCAGAGCCTGGTGGAAGGGAAGGGTAGTTCGTTTTACCTTAAGTTGACCTTAATTGCCTCGACTGCGAGCATGGGGGGGGGGGGGATGGGGGATATATCCCCAACTTTTAGGGCGGGGGAAGGTGTATACAATCCCCCCCCCCCTCAGAATTTCCAACACCCTTAAGTAAATAGCGCCCTCAATCTGCAAATAGTCCTCCCCCCCCCCCTCAAATATTTTGCAGGCGCAAATTTTTTTCGGGGTCACTTAATTTATGCTAGGGCTAGGGGGATGTTAAGCAAAATAATTGTGATCATTCCCTCTCCGACTGCGAGTGATAACGCATTAAACTCAAATTTGTCAATTGCCAGGGGGAAAAATGGGAGGGGGGGGTCCATTACCAGCATTAATAATCGACGCAGTAGACTGTAGTCTGAAGACGAAATTAAAATGACGTGATTATTCAGTGATTGATACCTCCAGAATCGAATGGGAGGTTCAGTTCAAAATCAAAAAAGTCATCTGGTGATAATCTGCTAAATAGACAAAGTAATTTCAAATCAGCGTAAATCTCAAAATTAGCAATCGGCAATCATTATACTTGGGCTATATTAGCTTGAGTAACTCCAGCTCTAATGAGCTGGAGTTCAAGTTACTCAAGCTGTACCAGATTTATTTTGACGTGTTAAAAATCCGACAACATTTCACCAATTGAGGGCGCCCTTGCAATGTAAGCAATTGACAACACCATCACTGACGGTAGGCTAATGCTGCTGTATACTGTCGAGAAAAGGTGAATTTATGTGTTTTCTGCCTTCGAAATATAATTATAAACATTCCTTCTGTCTGTATTACCTCCATTTGGGAAAGAATCAGTACTGGGTCACCAATTACCATGCTTACCTGCCGCCAAACACATCAATTTTCACCTCACCTGGCTAGCCCAGGTGGACTCCCTTTCCTCCATTGTCCTCCCTACGTAACGGAGGGAGTCCAGGGTATGAAGTGCTCAAAACCGGGCGAAAAAATTTATGACCGATATTTTAAATATTTTTACCTTGTTGGAGAAGCCAATTCTTACGTCGTAGTGTTCTATGTGTCCTTATCTATTGGGTAGCTGGGTTCAAAAATTCAATATGCGATGCTGACCGACCTTAATCTGGAAAATAAACTCGAAAGCAACGTTAAACTTGAACGTGTTTGTAGACTCTTTTCATCAGTTTCTCCCGCCGAGTCTATTCTAGTCGTACATGATGTATCATGTACGTCTGTAGACCCGTGAACGTGGCTTGTAAACTACGCCACGTTCTTGTGTCATTTTGAACCTGGCGAAATTGTCCCTCTGACTCCCTCCGTTACACACACTGGATGTTATTTTGCCCATGTAATAAGTACTCACATATGAAGCTGTCTTGAAATCCGTTTGCACGTCAAAACTTGCATTTGACTAAATTTGAGGAAAATTCTGGCCCCGATTTTCCGGTTTATGAAGTCCTGCTAGCTGCCATTTTCTCCCAAGTGACGCATGCGCATTGCGTTTTATTGTACCGTCCGTCGTATAATTCTGCGGCTGTTTACTGTCGCAGCTAAAAGAGACATCGTTTTAGACAAGTTTCAAGTCCTTTCCTCTCTCACCGCACCGCACGCTGGTGCACGTGCGACCACGTGCGTGAGCGCACACGTACACGTCATGAGCCGAACAGCCAATCGGGTGCGGGGTTGTTTTTTTCGGGGTTGCGACATGAAACAGCCGTCAATCTGTCCAAGCGACTCGTCCGGGGTCATTTGTTAGGGTCACTTGTCGTGTAAAAATGAAATTTCTGTACACGTTCGTATGGGTCTTTACTGATGGGCAAATTTCGTCGAAATTACACAGCCTAAACAATCGGACGGGAAAATTTAGATTTCTAGGTGAGTACTCAACACCCACACGGAATTATGTAGCCGGATCGATTTTCGCTAGGTTCAAAATGACACAACAACGTGGCATTGTATACAACGCCACGTTCACGGGTCTAGTACGTCTGTACTGCAGCGTGTGGTCTGGTTCCCTAGACCGGACAATTATTCTCGACGCTCATATCACGTCTGGTCCGGGGGCCAGACTATGCAGCATGAATATGCAGTGCGCACGCGCGATTTGCTTAGTAACCACCTTTATACGCACGCGCACTTACTTGAAGGCGCGGTCGCTAATCCAATGACTGAGCGTGTTTTCGCGCCAGTTACCAGAAACACGTTTCGGCTTTGGTCATTGGTTGAGCGTTTTCGTGACATCGGTTGGCTGGAGTGACGTCACGGTTCCAACCAAAACTAAACAAATGAGGGCGCTAGCATGCGTGCGTGCGCGCTTTCGTACGCATGTACATTGTACATGACGTACAACTCTGGGAATAAACTGATGAAAAGAGACTACAAACACGTACAAGTTTCACGCTGCTTTAGAGTTTATTTTCCTGATTAATGTCGGTCAGCATCACATATGGAATTCCTGAACCCAGCGGCCCAATAGGTAAGGACACATAGAAAATGTAGGCGTGAAATAAGCTTCTGTAACGAGGTAAAACGTAACAAAAATCTGGTCCAAATTTTGGGTGGTCTTATGTAGAGAATTCTCGTCCTGGACGTTAGTCGTAATGCAATGAAGACTTCGTCCAACCTGGGCTACTCACCTGGCATGCCTGGTCACGCTGCGCGCTGGTCCTTCATCATGTTCATGTCCAGTTTGACTTTGAAGTTTGAGTTTGATAAGTTGTGATTTCACCCAAGAGGAATCCAGGAAGACTCGCAATATGCGAAATATTTTTAGGAAAAATGTGTTTTTAGAGCACCTGAGCACCTTTTGGATGCACACGTCGTGCAGAACTAATTTCCTCCTTGGTGGAGCGGAAGACAGCGGTACGTTAATCGTTATACTTACTATACGCATGACATCAACCATGACAACGCATGAGCCGGCCATTGATAGTGTAATACGTCATTATGAAATTGAATATTCATTTTCTCTTGAATATTTAGTTTATTTCAGTGGATACTTCAAATACCTCCAAAGATCTTTGCAATACAATTGTGTGCGTGGTGTAGTGGTAAAAGTCTTGTCTCTCAAGCAAGTGTCCGCAGTTGAATCTCGATGAAGTAACGTCATACATGTCATAAGTTGGTGAGGATAAGTGCTTTCAGGGAGTGCATTCAATCAGGAAACTGGGGGGGGGGGGGGAATTGAGTAGCGCTATACATGTAGTAGCAGTAAAGAGAATCCCTGGGGTGCTCTTAGTAAGTCTTAGAGAACCCCCGGCAGTGCTCTAGGAGAACCCCCTAGGTTGCTCTAAGAGAACCCCTGGGATGCTCTAAGAGAACTCCCTGGGGTGATATAAGAGAGCCCCCGGGTTGTTGTAAGAGAACCCCCTGGGATGCTCTAAGAGAACCCCCTGGGGTGCTCCAAGAGAATCCATGGGTGCTCTAAGAGAACCCCCTGGGGTTCTCTAATAGAACCCCTGAGGTGCTCTAAGAGAACCCCTAAGGTGCTCTAAGAGAACCCCCTGGGGTGCTCTAAGAGAAACCCCTGGGATGTTCTAAGAGACCCCACAGATGCTCTTAAGAAAACCAACGCAGTCAGCGCAGTGTGGGATGCTAAGAACCTATGGGATGCTATAGAAGAACCTCTGGGATGCTCTAAGAGAATCTGGGTGACTTGTAATAAATTATTTGCTTTGTTTGTATTAGGGCTATATTTTCCAGACGCACAGTCACAGAATAAACGCTGTGTGAGCTTATAATGACAATTTGCACAGTGCATCAGTGTGGAGACTGGAAGTACACAAAGACCGAGGATCGCTAAATCATCATCATGGAAATGCTGAACAGGCTGAAGACTACCGTTGGGGGTTTAATTGGTAATCCTGTGGTCAGTCAGTATGATATTACAGTGGGGCAGATCGCCAGTGGTGGACTTGACTGTCTGTGGAAGATCTATCACGGTGTGAAACGATCAACTAAGCAGGTACTGTATTAGTGGATGAAGCCTAGTCAAGCTGTACCCTTGGGGAGTCAGTCAGTCAGTCAGTCAGTCAGTCAGGGGAGTCTGTATCTGATCGTTATGCACCTGTCAGTTGTAAGACAAACCCGATGACCTCTGGCATGGTGAATAAAGAGTGCATCATGTTCTAGCCTAACCCTGCTGAATCCAACAGGATCCAACTATGTCATATACCCAATTGAGCCTGTTGGATTGAGCAGTAAACCCCTTGTGTACATTCCTGATGCAAAATTTTGGATACAGCAGGCAACTGATCCACATTATAATGCCATGTTGGACTCCGTTGGATTCAGCAGACAACTGAAAGTAAGGCACAGTGGATTGAGCAGGAAACTTCGGTTGGACTCTGTTGGATTTCGCAGGGTAGTCCTGAGGGGTCAGGGTTAAGGTTGTTGCACAGGAGTGCGTTAAGTCATCATTAATGTGGTGCGTCACTTTTCCTCAGTAGGTGCATCACAATCTGTGAAATGTGGGTCAAACATGTTGCCAAATAGCATCAAAGCTGTATTATTTGGTGCATCACTGCTCTGTTACAGGGGTGTGATTCCATAAAATGATGATCCACTATTGGACAATGATGCACTATTCCCGGGAGTCATGTGGTTCGTCATACAATTGATGGGTGCATTGATAGGTGTGGGAATACCTGGGTTTGAACCCTGACGAAGAAAATTTTGCTTGTGTTCTTGAGCTAGACACTTTACTGCAATTGCTTCTCTCCACCTAAGAGTATACATGGATACCTGTGAAAGGTAGAGTATATCATTTGCAGCTATCCAAAAAGTAAATGACAAAATTATATGCATACTTGGTTTAAAGGGAATATACATGTACAACATTTGCAAACATCGAAAAATAAAACTAACAAGTTTTTACGAAATACCTTACTAGGATGTTGGTAAATGACAGTCTAAAGCATCCTGTAAAATTATGGCACCTGGTGTGAAGTCATTTTCAAGAAAATGGCATTTTTGTATCTGTTTCCAGCGGTGGTCGGCCGACCACCGTTGGAAAAACCCAACTATTGTGCAACTACTGCTCAAAATTTACAATTTTTTATTCAGTTCAAATTTTGTTTGCTATTGGAGTATTGGTTATATATTCATGAACGGGTGCAGGCCAGCTATACTTGTTCCCTTACCTTACAATTTTCCGGCATCTGGAAATTGATCCATTTTATCTTTAGTGGCGTCAGGAACCAGACTACTTGAACGTTTTTTTGTTTTTCTTGGTTTTTCCAGCATTTTCGAAGAAAAAACTTCAAATATGTCAGTGTAACAAAATTTGATTTATTATACTAACTCCTCAAATTGTTCATTTCTGAAAATTACAGCAAAAGCCAATGATGTACATTCCCTTTAAAGATAGTAATGGCACTAAACTCCCTGTGAAATGATTCTTTCTGGCATGCTGTCATTTTGAAGAAAACAGTAAAAGAAGGTCATTTCCAAAGATGCGTCTAAAGACGCATTTTTGAAAATTTCAGTTAGTAGTTCGTTTTTAATTATGCAAAGCCGTGAATGCGAGTGTGCAAGTATTGACACGACGCACGCGTGCGCGGTTGCTATTATTTGTAGGTTCAGTGCGTGACATGGCGCAGCTGCAAATTCTGAATGAAAATGTGTCCCGGACGCTGATTTTGGGCGCAATTCAAAACATGACTGGGCAACTTTAAAATCGAAATTGAGATCCAAGATAATTGATTTCTTGGACTATACAACACTAACTGAGCTGAAACTTCATCAGGTTAGTTTTAAGCACCTGTCTTTAGATTTTGAGCAGTTTCGTTTCTTCAAACAAACAAAATACACAAATGACAAATGAAATTCTCTATGTCAAGTGACAACCCTTCAAATGACCTGTTTTCAAAGGCATTCCCTTGTCACTTATTTCTTCCTTTCATTTCAGGAGGCAGCGATTTTTGTCTTTGAGAAGAAACTCCTGGAGCGTTTCCACAAGAAAGACCGTGAGGGTGTCCTAGAGGTCTTGAGAAGGGGCCCCTCCCAGTTGACCAAACTGAGACACCCCTGTCTACTGACCATCCAAACCCCAATGGAAGAGTCCAGGTATGTAAATGTGATTAAAATTTGTGTTTGGACCAATGCAGATTTAAAAATTTAAAGGTTGTTTATTAACCATCTTCATGTTTCCTTCGAATACACACATGTTATCATGTATGAATGAAAGCAGATTCTACATGTTTACACCAATTGGCCACTAACATTTTTAGGGGGAGACAGGGATTAACCCTAACGGCGCTGAATTCTTCAAAATCCTCTTTGCCAAAGTAGAGGAATTTGGAGGATAGAGGTTACATGGCAAAAGTGCGTTACTGATTTCGTAGGATGCACTTTGGGCCGGACCTTGTGTTGTTTTTACTCAGCCATGCATAAATATAGGCCTGGATTATGCTTGAAATCCTCTGTACTGCTTCAGGATGTCACTGGCCAAGCCTCAACAAATTAACAGTCACTGCCGAAACATTTTGCAGGATTCAGGCAGTGGTCACCCCTCCATGGACCATATTCATGAAATAATGGAGGAATTTGCAGGATTGAGGCTATATGCTATTTTTCCATGAGGCCAATTAGAGGATTTTGCAGGATTGAGGCTACATCCTGGCAAAAAGGCATTGGTCTAAATTTGTTTGGTAAACTTTAATGTTTTTGTTTTTGTTTTTGTTTGATCCTTTTATTTGTAATGAACAGAGACAGCCTTGCTTTTGCCACCGAGCCAGTCTTCGCCAGTTTAGCCAATGTGCTCGGTCGACATGACAACTTGAGCCCAGTACCAGAGAACATCAAGGGTCACGAGTTGTACGAAGTCGAGATCAAATACGGACTTCTTCAGGTAAAGGGTTCAGTAATCGAAAAATAAGATTTGTGCTGCTTAACATGTGCGAAGAACAAAATTTCTTTTGGAGTTGGATGGCATCATCCCTGAAGACACTGTTGTTGGGGATGATCTCAAAAATTGAAATACTTTGTGTAACCCTTTTATAGAGACGTTAGCGCCTGGAAGCACCCAAATATTTTTAAATGTCTGTTTCTAAGCAATTCTTGGTTTTTAAGGGTTGACAAAAGTGTTGGAGTCAAGATCTGTCAAACCAGGTTCCAGTTTATTTTTGTTGTTTTCATGAACTGTGAGTAATTAAACGAAGTAACAAAATTTCCCCAATTAGGAAATGCTCTGGAAAAAGGACAAGGGAATATTGGGTTAGGGCACATTTAAGTTGGAAAACATTTTGTGCACAAGTCTATGGGAAAGTCTCCCTTATGACCCATTCCCCATTATTATCAATACCTTTTTTATGTAGAGTGTTTTGCACAGTAAATATTTTGAATGTATACATACAAAGGCCATGGCGTCTTCAGGTCAACATCAGGCGCTGTTGGGAGTGCGTTTGAATGTCACTTCTAGTGGTCTCCCCCAACTCTCCTTTTGCAAGCCGAAGCTCTGAAAGCCCGTTTCAGGCACGGCTTAACTGTTAAGGGGGACTTTGTGCACGGATCAGTGGATTCAATATTCCTGAGCTTGATCGTTTCAACATTCATTCTTTTCTAATATATAACATTTAATACCCCTCATATGTTTGTGTGCAACCCTTCAGCCTGATTGAATTTTGTATTCTCATAGGTCACAGAAGGGCTGAAGTTTCTACATAACGATGTTCACATGATTCATGGTAATGTTGTTCCAGAGAGTATCATTTTGAATGCCAATGGAGCATGGAAACTAGCAGGGTTTGACTTCTGCAGCCAGTCAATAACACCACAAGATCAAGCAGTGAGTCCTCTTAACCTATCAGCACCTGTAGTGTACTAAATTGTATAACATCGTATTTATTCCCTGATTTTTTGTTTGGCTGGACACCATCTGACTCGTGGGGGTGCTGTTCAAAGTGGTGCTGTTCAGTGTGGATGATATTTGATGCTACTGAACAATAGACGGCGCTATTTGTCGGGCAGTGGGTCATATCATTTTGTTTTCAGACAGGTGAAGTGTAAGTGTTAATTTTCCATTGCCTAGACTCTAAAGTCATTCCAAAAGACTGCAACGTACAATAGGTCTCTCTCAAATGACAGCACTGCCTACAGTTTGTCACGTGCATCGGCATTTTGTGCCACGCATCGCCTGTGCCGCGCCGTATTTCGAAGAAATTTATGAGCAACATGTGCGCGTTTAGAACATATTGCACACTGCGCGCACATGTACATGTACCTGTTGGCGTCGTATGAGAGGGGTCTATAAATCTATCAAAACACTCGGACTGTTTCAAACATCAATTTCAAATCTTCAAAATCATTGTGTTTAGAATCTCTCTGGAAAGCCAGTATGAAAGGGGCATATTAAAATGTCATTTGCTTCAGTGGGATCATGTGAATACTTATTCCCTAACAGTCGACTTTCCCAATGCGCGAGTGGAACACAGACTTCCCGGCTGCGGCTCAGCCCAGACTGGAGTACCTCGCTCCGGAGTATGCGCTAACGATGAGTTGCGAGACGGCTAGCGACATGTTCTCCCTCGGCATTCTGATGTACGCCGTCATGAACCGCGGCAAGACGCTGTTTGACTGCAACGAAAACCTGCAGACCTTCAAACGGAACTGCCAACAGGTGTGGTAGGCCAGATTTAAAGAGGTTGTGGAATGCTCGAAGACATTTCCGTCATTTTTCAGGTATATGTAGCCTAAGGTGTGATGAAATAAAAACGACTATTGTTTCTGTCATGAAATGAGTACAAAAGGTACTTTTGAGAGCTGTTTTTCAGGTCCAGTTTCGTGCAACTGTGTAAAGTCGTTGCGGGCAGCAAACAAAACACATTTACTGTGTTTTGTTTGCTGCGCGCAATGCCGACAATTACACAGTTGCACGTTCGGTCAAACTGACCTGAAACAGCTCTCAAAAGTACCTTTTGTACTCATTTCATGACAGAAACAATAGTCGTTTTTATTTCATCACACCTTAGGCTACATATACCCGAAAAATGACAGAAATGTCTTCGAGCATTCCACAACCTCTTTAATTGAGTAAAGTGTTCTCCACTAGGACATAAGGACATATGAACATTTTTTTCACCTGAGACATGTCAGTCTAAACTTAATTACACACTGTATAAGTCAACAAGAATCTGCAGACATTCAAAAGCAACTGCCAGCAGCTGAAATGCTTAACCCTAATGCTTCAAAATCCTCTTTGCCAAAGTGGAGGAATTTCGAGGATTAAGGTTACATGGCAAAAGTGCGTTTCTGATTTCGTAGGATGCACTTTGTCAAGGTCTTGGGCCGGACCTTGTGTTGTTTTTGCTCAGCCATGCATAAATATAGGCCTGGATTATGCTTGAAATCCTCTGCACTGCTCCAGGATGTCACTGGCCAAGCCTCAACGTATTGACAGCCGCAGAATTTTGCAGGATTCAGGCAGTGGTCACCCCTCCACGGACCATATTCAAGAAAAAAATGGAGGAATTTGCAGGATTGAGGCTATATGCTATTTTTCCATGAGGCCAATTGGAGGATTTTGCAGGATTGAGGCTACATCCCAGCAAAAAGGCCTAGGGAGTTAGGGTTAAAGAAATGATCAGTTCCAGGACAGGTTTTTTTTAACCAATATTACAGTAAAATGGCTTGCTCACAGACACGCATATTTCCTACTTAAAAATTCTTTACTCATGAAGTCAGCGAGAACCAGCAGGCAATCAAATGCAAACTACAAATTCAAAAAATAGCCAAAGAAATGTTCAGTTCATGACACAGACTTTATCAGTGTTACAGTAAAATGCATTGCTCAGGGACACACATTATCTCCTATCTCGTAGTCTCATCTAAGTCAACAAGAACCTGCACACTTTCAAACACAAACTATTAGAAGAAGTGACCTAAGAAATGTCCAGTTCGTGGCATATTATTTATTAGGCGATATTACAGTAATTTTTCTTGCTCAGTGACAACTTATGTCCTACCTCAGGGTCTTAACTCTCTTATGTGATACCATCAAGCTAGGCGATATTACAGTAAATTTTCTTGCTCAGTGACAACTTATGTCCTACCTCAGGGTCTTAACTCTCTTATGTGATACCATCAAGCTAAATGAGTGTCGTTTGTCGACCCCGGTCAAAAAAAAAATTATTACAGATTTGAAAAGAGCACAACCTCAGCAAAACTGCTGTAAAAGCTGCATGCTGATACCATCTGTTGGTCAAAAATTATGGAAGTTGGAACAGTAGCCTTATTTTGGCCTGTATCTCCAAATGAAAATTCCCGACAAACGACTCATGAAGCTTGATCGCATCACTTATATATAAAACAAAAGTCCCTGATCCTGCTAATGTTCAACTGCAACTACGTACCAGCAGATGCAGTGTCTAAGAGAACTATAACAATAATAAGGGAATAAATGTGTGCTTCGGAGGTTTTTATCACTCTGTTTAAGACCACTTAGAGTCTGGGTGCTGATAATTACCCGAGCCGGAGGCGAGGGTAATTATCAGCACCCAGACTCTAAGTGGTCTTAAACAGAGTGATAAATACCGACGGAGCACATATTTATTCCCATTCATAAATACCTTTTCGGTAAGAAAAAATCATATAATTCGTTCAAAACATCCCGATTTTGTTCAACAAATTCGCTTAATGCTTTTTGAAACATCCCTCTTGCAAAATAATGGAGTGTTCAGCTGGCGAGTAAGATGTAAACAACCCTTTTATGGAGATTGACACGCGCGTATCATGTTCTGCGTGATGTCGCGCAGAACGCACCTGGCACGTTGCGTTTTGAATTTAGAACTTTAAAATTCTGACTCCCTGGTAGTGTTGCGCATGCCTACGTGAGGATTGTGAACGTTCAACCAATGAAACGATAAGAGGCACTGGATTTTTAGGAGTCCACATTTTATTGTGACACTGGAAAAGTGTTTAAGAACAGCTAGCCATGTCTTTATCATCCGTTTAAGACCGGCCACGTGACGGGCTCTCGACCAATAGGAATGCGTAAACTGTCTTAGGTATTTATGAATGTGTATTTATAAAGCGCACATATCCATCAGTATTGGTGCTCATTGGCCTACATCATTAACACACTACATCAGCTCCACGACCTGGAAATTTAATGAGCCAGGTATCAATATTGTAGTAAAGTGTCCTGCTTAAGGACGCAATCGCCATTATCCCATAGATGTATCTCATACATAGGGATAACGTTAAATTAAAATATGAAAGTAAAAGTAACACGAGTTCTTGGTCTCGTCAAAATATGACTTTGCAGAGTTTCAAAATTAACAGTTCTTTAAAACTGTTGATTTGGTTTTTTGTTTTTCTACCCCTTTTACAGCTGAAATGTTTGAACATATCACTACTCGGAAGCCTCAGCGATGGTCTTAAAGAGTATGTAAAAATGTTGCTGAATGCTACCCCAGCTGTAAGACCAGATGCAGACCAAATTTCCAAGGTAATTTAATTCGATGAATGAAGACTGATGCATTTTATCGTAGTAGACTTCTTTTTAACACTGATAATTGTCCAATCTAGATGTAGCCCTAAGCCCGGCCCATCTTTGGTATGTGTACAATTCTCAAAGTGTCAGGCACTGAGTTTTACTGAGCTACTGTCACTATGGTCAAATGACCAAAAGTCGTAGCTATCTGTGAATTAAAAATGTGACAGATCTTCTCTTTTTTTATTTAATTTAATTTCAGATCCCGTTCTTTGAGGACGTGGGCTCCATCACATTGCAATATTTGGACTCGCTCTTCCAACGAGACAATCTAGCCAAGTCCCAGTTTTTCAAAGGACTCCCAAAAGTCTTATCAAGTCTTCCAAAGGTAGGCAGTTTTTTTTTTTGGTTTCTTATGGCAATATTTAAATTTAATTTTCAAACCTTTTTAAAGACAATCTCATCCCTGATACGCATTGCAAAACTTTCGTGAAACTTTCCGTGGTTTCATTACCAGAAATTTCTGGTAATGAAACCATGGATTCCTCAAAAGCGCCCCAGGCACTGTAGCTCGCAAGCCTGAAGAAACCTGTGGAGAGAAGACAATGAGAAGAAGTTACAGTTTTAGAGGCGGGAGGAAAAGCCCAGAAGACTATTCACTAAATTGTTTATCCCAAATTTAAATATTGCCATAAGAAACCAATGAATTGACCGAATGTGTGCAAAATCTTGTTTTGAAGGAAGCACAAAATTTCAAAAAGTTTTGCCAGCGAAGAGTTTTTCAGTGTTTTGTACATCCCAGCTTCGGTGCAAACGAAACTTTCCATCGTCTTTTTGTTGCATGAAAAATTGCAGAATACAGATTGGGTTACACGTCCCCACATAGACTCATGTGCATTTATCTGCCGTGTTTATCCCGAACTAGAAATTGCTGAATCTTGTTTAGGGCAATTCCACGGTTACTCACGTTACATTTTCGTAACGTGAGCACAATTTCCGTAGGTAGGTCTAGGTCTACTCTTTCTACCATGGGGATAACAGTTATTAAACCTTTTCAGTAAGGTAATTACAGCCCAAGGAAACTCAAAAGTACATCAAAGATGTAACGTGAGTAACCGTGGAATTGCCCTTATGCATATGTGCAGTTGGAATACTGATTTGGCTAATAGTCTTAAGTGAAGTTACTTGATTGCGTGAAGTTTCGTGAAATCGGCTGCATGAGATAATTACTGTTTTTCCCATTCGTACAGCGAGTGGTGCATCAGCGTGTCCTCCCCAGCCTCAGCAAGGAGCTGGTCAATCGTGACATGATCCCGTTTGTTCTGCCTAACCTTCTACACATCGCAGACAGCTGCACCGACCAAGAGTACGTCAGGCTGGTCCTACCCGAACTCAAACCTGTCTTCAAAATCCAGGAACCAGTCCAGGTACGAAAGGAAATGATAGCCTTGTGACTGACTTGCGATTTGACTTGTGACTGACCTAAGCTTGTAATCTGACTCATGACTGACTTGTGATTTGGTTTATAACTGACTCGTGATTTACCTTGTGAATGACTTGTGATTTGGCTTGTGATTGACTTATGATTTACCTTGTGATTTACCTTGCGATTTACCTTGTGAAAGGCTTGTGATTTGGCTTGTGATTGACTTGTGATTTACCTTGTGATTGACCTTGTGAATGACCTTGTCAATGACTTGTGATTTGGCTTGTCATTGACTTGTGATTTACCTTGTGATTTTACCTTGTGAAAGACTTGTGATTTGGCTTGTGATTACTTGTGATTTACCTTGTGAATGACTTGTGATTTGGCTTGTGATTGACTTGTGATTTACCTTGTGATTTACCTTGTAATGACTTGTGATTTGGCTTGTGATTTACCTTGTGATTTACCTTGTGATTTTACCTTGTGATTTTACCTTGTGAGGGACTTGTGATTTGGCTTGTGATTTGGCTTGTGATGGACCTTGTGAGTTAGCTTTTGATTTACCCAGTGATTTACCTTGTGAATGACTTGTGCTTTGGCTTGCGATTTACCTTGTGATATGAGGTGTGATATGATGTGTGACTGACTTGTGATTTGACTTGTAACTGACTTGTTAAGTTGTAACTGACTTGTCACTTGACTTGTTACTGACTTGTAATCTGATTGTGATTTTACTTGTGACTAACTTGTGACCTTCTTGTGATTTGCATTGTGACTGACTTGTGATTTCACTTGTGATTTCACTTGTGATGGGCTTTAGTCTGGAATATAGTTGGCGTAATGCTTTGGTTGTGTGGTCTGTGCAGGTAATGCTGATCTTCATGCAGAGGATGGATATGCTCCTGACCAAGACGCCTAAGGACGACATCAAAAACCACGTCCTGCCACTAGTCTACAGAGCACTGGAAGCACCCTCACCGCAGATACAGGTATGACCATTTTCAGACAAGACTCTGAGTCATACTGAACTACACTCAACCAAAAAAGAAAGTCCCCCCCCCCTTAATACTTTTTTGTCTAATTCAAAAACTACTGGGCACATCTTGCTCAAATTACGACTGATCAGTGCAGAAATTCCTTAGCAATCCAGCCATACTCTTTGTTTGGCCGAAAACAGTGATAATGTGTACAAAATGATGCAATTCATGACAAGTGGTACAGAAAAAAAAGTTGCACTTTTGTACACTTGCAAGGTGAGTGTGAACCCCAACATGCACGTATACAAAAGCGCAACTGTTTTCAGTATCACTTGTCATAAATTGCATAAATTTGTACACATTATTACCGTTTCGGGCGAAATAAAGAGTATAGCTGGATTGCTAAGGAATTTCTGCACTGACCGGTCGTAATTTGAGCAAGATGTGCCCAGTAGTTTTTGAGTTAGACAAAAAAGTATTGGAAGGGGGCCTTTCTTTTTTGGTTGAGTGTACATTATTATTTAAAAAGATTTGAATTAAAGATGCACTCCCCATTTTTCGCGTAAGTGTACAGTCCAGGTCTTGGATGTTTTCCATTAAAAACAACAATGCAGCTAACTGACAGACTGACTAACAGACCAATATGCCCTAGATATGACAGGCTTTCATGTTCATTTTGTTCAATTTTTATTCCTTTCATACATTGTCATATGTACAGGAGCTTTGCCTAACAATCCTTCCCACCTTTGCCGGCATGATAGACCAAGCTTCCATGAAACATTCCATCATCCCACGCATCAAGAAGCTGTGTCTGGAAACCGACCGCTTATCGGTAAATACAACTTCAATCCAAATAAAATCATCCATCTAAAATTATGTATATAAACTTGACTTCAGGAAAATCAGAGTCCAATATGTGTTCACAAAACAAAAGCTTGGGCCCCTCAACCTATAATCTGACAATCTTTAAAATTTTTGGCATATATGACTGTGGCTATGTCTGAAAATGGGCATTGTTGTTTATAGCTATGGCTGGCTATAACATGGCATTTTGCAAACACTAAAAGCCATAGCCTTATTCAGACATGGCCTGTGTTTTAATAGAAAAAAATTAAAACAGACAAGATAGTCAATATTTAGAAAACCAAAATTTAGTCAGGACAATAGGTGTGTAGGCCCTGCAACATTTTGCTGTTGAAAACAGTCCCATTGGCCAGTCAATATACCTTGTATATTTACCAGTTATTATATTGACCAGTCAATATATATTGTATGTTGACCAGTCAACATACCTTGTATATTGACCGGTCAATATACCTTGTATATTGAACTGTCACTATACACGTACCATGTATATTAACCAATCAGTGTACCTTATGTAGACTGGCACGTAAGTTACAAAAGAGATTTCAACCCTCCAAGTAAGTCAGTCTTCTCATTTCTGTTTAGCCCTGCATTTTTTACTGATAATCTGACCTTGCGCAGTGCAATATTCTTTTAAATTCTCACTAATCATGCCTGAGGCATAAATTTCATTATTTTAAACTGTTTTTCCTTTTTTTTAATTCAGTCCCGAGTTGGTTCCCTAGTTTGCACTGGCAAGCTGATGGACCACATGGACAAATGGTTCGTCTTGGACGAGGTGCTACCTATGGTCATGGCTATTCCCTCCAGGGAACCTGCCGTCCTAATGGGCGTATTGGGTAAGCATGCACTTTATTTACATAATATGAATATGAAATAACATGGCTATTTCCTCAAGGGAACGTACCACCCACATGGCCGTATTGGGTAATTTTGCACACATTTAAATATTATAACTATTTTAATAGTAGAATTCATGGCCATGGCTATTCCCTCCAGAGAACCTGCCTTTAGTAATATAATGATATAGCTTTTTTTTGAAATGGTGAAGACATGGACTGACAACCTTATTTGGTCATTTAATTATTCATTCATCCAAATATATGTATAGTTACATGTAACACTACCTGTACATTGTATTGTATGAATATTTAAGAGCATTCTGGCTTCTATCATTTTTCTTGGAGGGGGGGCTGGGCAGGCAGGGGGAAATACAGACAAGTTTATTCCCTATTTACTCTTAGTTTGCATTTGATCTTGAAAATGTTTTCAATTTCAAATTTTTTGTCGTTTGATCTCAGTTGAGGTTTTGGATTATTTTCATACAAGTTGTGTGTTTTTGCATATTTTTGCATATATTAGGAATCATCAAAATGGCGATCAGTCACAAGAAGCTCGGTGTCACTAAGGAGCTAGCTGCCACCAAACTGCTCCCATTCCTATTTCCGCTTTGCATCGACAACAATCTCAACTTGAATCAGGTGAGAAACCTTGCAGGCTTGAAACAAGGCTACGGTTGCACCTAGGACCAGTCTCAGACCAGCGTTCAAGTATCATGCCATATTTAGCGCAACCAAAGTCGCCCAGAATAGAGGTTTGTTTCAGACAGGCGAAATCTCCCAAAGTCCACTCAGAATAGTTGACCTCATTAAGGCAGCACGTCATAGAGATTTGTACCCGGAAACCTTGCTAAGTTGTATTTTAGGGAGCTTATTTTATCATTGTTATCTTTGGCTTTTCAGCAGTGTGCGGAAAAGCCTTTGTTTTTGTTCAGATTTTTTTGTTTTCTTTTCTTCTTTTTCCTCTTGTTTTACTGCTGTCCCAAATCCCATAGACTTTGTACACGGTTTTCCTACCATTTTTGACACTTTGAATACTCAGATCTTAATCAATCTTACATAAAGACCATATAACGAAGATGTGTGGGGAAGATAGCCATTGTGATGATGTCATCACATGTCATGTGACATCATCTTAGAGGTGCACATTTTAAAGTCCTATATCTAGAGAACTACCAGTCTGATTGGGATGAAACTTTGTATGTAAATAAACCAGGACGTGTCATAAATAAAAATTGATGTGACGTCATGATAAAGTCATCATGTGATTTTTATGCAATTTGGAATTTTTTATATAAATTTTCATCATATCTCATGAACAACACATGCTAAATTGAAAATTCTTTTTGTAACATGTTTGTTAGGTCATAAGTATATGCACAAAATTTGGAAAAAGATGTGTGACATCATCATGACCTAATAAAGATCGTGATTTTTTTTTACACATAGAAGGGTAGGCTTGATCATCATGAAACTTGGTGTGAAGAAGATAATGTTACTAGTACGCATGCAAAATCCGAAATGGCGTCGCGATGATGTCATCGGTTTATTTTTATATCATTTTTTGTCAATGTTTCAGATTTTTTTCTACTTACATTGTCTTCAAAAACTCCAAAACTTGGCACAGATAAAGACATCTTAGTAAATGTGTGCATTGGTAAGCGACATCAGGATGACTTTATCGCACTTCACTTGACGTCACACTAAGGTTTATTATTTAAAGGCCTAATATATAGAAATATAGGTGCAATTCTGTTATACGTAGGTGAAAATTGATGTGTTGTCATGACGATGTCATCACATGTCGTGTGACAACACATTAAAGGTGTATTATTTAAAAGCCTATATCTACAGAACTGTAGGTGCAATTCTGCTGAAACTTGGAATGTATACAGTCAGGGACGTGTTTGCAGTGAAGTTCATTCAAAAACATCAGCCAAAAAGTCTTGTGGTCTGGGCCCAATTTCATAGCGCTGCTTAACAGCCGACTTTGTGCTTACCAAGCCTCCATCTATTTCATAGGGACTGTTAAGCAGTAAGCACAGCAAAAGCACGCTTAACCCCTGAAGAAAACTTTGCTTAAATCAGTGGCGTAATAATAGCAATCTCCATGCGCGAACAACCGTTAGCATGAAATAGTGCTTAAGCAGCAGCGTGATTTTCTGCTATAGTAAGCACAGCTTTTCTGCTTACTGTTAAGCAGTGCTATGAAATTGGGCCCAGTCCTCAGACAGACACACAAACCTCTCATTTGTTTGGGTTTTTTGCAGTTTAATGCCTTCATGTCTGTCATCAAGGAGCTCATCCGCCATGTGGAGAATGAGCAACGAGGAAAGCTGGAACAACTCAACTCAATCCAACAAGAACAAAAGTTAGTCCGTTTGTCCACACATGTGTGTGCTATGGTCATCGTTGCTATTGTTTGCCATCTTCATTGTCATCTTTATTGTTGCCTTTAAAGGGAAAATACAACATTTTCAAGAAAAGTGGTATTTTTGTATCATTTTCCACGCTGATCGGCCGATCAGCGTTAAAAAAAACTTTTTTTTTTATACTGGCCCAGTGAGACCATCGCACTTGTTTGTTTGCGATTACACACCTATGAACGGGTAGGTACAAGCAGAGACTGGTTCCCTGACCTTACAATAATATATATATACTGCTCTGTTTCTTCAAATGTTTGTTTTTCTTGGTTTTTATAGCATTTTCGACCCAAAAACCAAAAAAAAAAGTAAAAACATTTTTTGCTATATATTTCCAACCCCCCAATTCCATCCATTTCTGAAAATTACAGCAAAAACAAATGATGTATATTCCCTTTAATGTCAGATTTGTCAGATTTGTTGTCATGGTCACCTTTGTCATTATTGCCATCTTTGTCATCGTTTTCGTTGGAATTTTTCATCTATTATACATTCTCTTTTAATCTTCACTGCCATCTTTATTGCAACCATTGTTATCTTCATTGCTAATTTTGTCATCATGGTTATTGTCATTGTCATCATTGTCACCGCTGCCGCTGTCGCTGTCATCTTTTTTCCCTCATCTTTTATCTGTTGTCATCTTTGTCCTCATCCGTATTGTGATCTTGGTCATCACCTTCATTCTCTTCATTTTCACTGTCCTTTCTGTTTCTGTTACTGGGGGAGTGTAGCCAAGTGGTTAGGGTTTGTGACTCATGATCAGAGGGTCGGGGGTGTGAATCCAGCTGCTGGTCATATATTGTGTCCTTGGGCAAGCTGCTTCACCCCCACTTGCCTCTCTCCACCCAGGAGTATAAATGGGTACTGGCATTAGATGGAGAGTAACCTGCCATGGACTAGCATCCCATCCAGGAGGAGTAGAAATATTCTCAGTCATTTCATGCTACTGAAACCGGAGATAAATGCCGGCCTGATGGGCCACATTGGCTCATGACAGACTTTATTCTTTGTTTTACTTTTTCTGTTATTTCAATGTTATACAAGTTACACTGTTACCGTTGTTTTAAGTAATGTCATTACTGGTCTGTTTCGGATGGTGGAGATTGTACCTTTAGAGACTGTGAAAGTGCACCTTCAATACTGATTGTTACTGTCTTTGATTGTTTCAGGACGTCAGTCGATTTCAACCAACGGCTTCAGAATCAGACCAAGACGGAGGAAAATCCCTTCGCAACAATGGGAATCAGTAACGGCACCACCCAGGCAGGATCCATGGTCAGTTTATAAAATTAGTTTTTTTGTTGTTGCCATTTTGTACATGTTAACCATTCAGCCCCAAACCCAAAAGTTTGAGTTATGTGTAAATTCTACAAAGTCAGTGCCTCATTGTTTTGGAATATGCACAAGACGTTTAATTTGGTGATTGACATATCAACTTAGACCATATACCATTTTATACTGAAATTTGCAAAATAAGAATTTGTTAATATCTCAATGTTTGATTCTTTGAACATCAGATGGATGACATGTTTAAGACATTCGGCTTGAGTGAGTACCTTGGGGATGCCACTAACAAAGTTGAAGCTATTAATCGGGGAACTAGTCCAGGTAGCTCCAAACCGGCACAAACCAGTTCACCATCATCGTCGGCATCCTCAACCGCCCCAAAATACAAACAGCCAACCCAGGTGTCCCTGAGTATGGAAGAGAAACAAAGAATTCAGAGTGAGCAGGAATTCCAAGAGAGGGTGAAGAAACAGAAACCTTTAACAGCTGGAGGAAAGACTAAGTCATCAGAGCCAAAACCACAGGCAAAGGATCTGTCTGGCATGCTGCTTGACTCATCACTGAACACCAAGCCCAGCTACAATCTAAGTGCAACGAACAGTGGAATTGGTGGTTTAGGCTCAAATCAAGCCGCCACTTCATTTGGCAGTATCGGAGGACAGACATGGAGTATGAATTCCTCCGTGGGATCTGGAGGGACTGCAATGAAGACTAGTCAGGCATCTCTCGGTGGTGGAATGGGGACAGGTTTTGGGGGATTGTCAAACAGCCAATCACCATCAACTCAAAAACCCAATATGGCAGCCTTCGATAATTTGCTAGGACCGTCACAGAAGCCAAAACAGACTCTGAGTCAAATGGCACCCAAGTCATCGACGGGAACACAAGGCATGATGGGAAACCAGGGAATGATGGGATCCCAAGGGATGATGGGAAATCAAGGGATGATGGGAAACCAGGGCATGATGGGAAACCAGAGCATGATGGGAAGCCAGGGCATGATGGGAAGCCAGGGCATGATGGGAGGCCAGGGCATGATGGGAAACCAGAACATGATGGGAAATCAAAGCATGATGGGAAATCAAGGTGCAATAGGAAATCAAAGCATGATGGGAAACCAAGGCATGATGGGTAACAGCCAGAGATTCATGGGTGCCAACCAGGGAATGATGGGTAGACAAGCGCAAGGCATGATGGGGAACTCCCAGAATTCCATGGCAGGACAGCAGCAAAGCATGATAGGAGGATTTGATCCACTGGCTGGCAGTCGGACAAAGTCACAGCAGCAGAAACCAGACAGCCTTATGGGATTCTTGGGTTGAAAGTTGATATTGCATATTCAATTAAAAAGAACCAGTCCAAGTGGTTCAAAGCAAAAAGTAATCCCCGTAACAGCATAAAACAAAATTGCCTTTTAAAAAGTGATGTCCAGTGTTTTCGATTGCTCCTTGTTCATGTTGTTTAAAGGGAATATACAACATTTGCTTTTGTTGTAATTTTCGGAAATGGATGGATTTCAGGGGTTAGTATTTTATAGCAAACATTATTACACTGACTTTTTTGATGTTTTGTGTTCGTAGATGCTGGAAAAACCAAGAAAAGAATCATGTTCCTGTAGTCTGGTTCCTTAACCCCACTTAAGATGAAATGGAACAATTGATAGACATCGTAGAATTGTAAGGTCAGGAAACCAGTCTAGCCGGCTCACACCCGTTCATAGACGTGTAACCAGTTGCAAACAAAATGTGGACTGAATTAATTTGGTAAATCGGGGCAGTAGTTGAAAAAAGTCAGATTTTTTCAACGCTGGTCGGCCTACCAGCTTTGGAAATTGATACAAAATACCACTTTTCTTGAAAATGACTGCGCAATAGGTGCCATGATTTTACAGAATGCTTTAGTCTGTCATTCACTAACAGTCCAGTTAGGCATTTAATAATACATGTAATTCGGTATTTTTTTTTATGTTTGCAAATGTTGTATATTCCCCTCTAATCTGCCTTCACTGAGCATTTTTACTGAACATTCAAATAGAAAGTATCAGATACAGCGGTATATTGTATTACTAATTTTCTCAATCTTTTTGTAAGTGCACCTTCAACACTCAATTCCAAACAGCTCCCATGAGTCTACTATTTCATATTTATTCAGTTATGTAATGTTTACACTCATTGAGGATATATAGATAGTCATGAAGGTTGTCTTCTAATAACAAATGCTGCAATTTTTAATCCATGAGGATGCTAATGTTATCACTGATTTCTGACAGCCAGCAAATATTGCAGCTTTACTGCACAGTTCACAATGGCAGCTTTTCCTTTATAGAGCTTTTTAATCTCATGTCTAATATTTGCATAGCCACCCAACTGCTGGTCTGTTCACATTCGCATCAGTCTTTAAACAAGGCTGAGTTTGCTGTTGCATACATTTGTATAAATGATATGGTCTGGCTACAAGTTGGAAAACCATGCACAGTAATAAGCACATAAAAACAATTTGCTTTGTAAAACTGCATTGCATTTAAAAAAATTAATTGTACCAGTAAAATGATAAGGTATGCAAAGGAGGCTACAATATTTTGAAAGGTTTAACCAATTTTGTGTCAGCAGATTTCAGGCTTGAACCAATTCTACACTCTGGCTGTTCAAAGGTTTCCAGCACAGCTCCGGATTAACATTTTCAGAAGTGCAATGTCCAGCAAAATTCTCAGCTCATACTTACAAAGTCCATCATAAGACTGGATCGTTCAAAATGATTCCAAAGCCAACTGAGTTAGTTTTCAGCGCTGCAATTCTTATAAGCGGTACATATTTAGATATATATATATATACAAAATGAATCCTAGTTTTTGGCACTACATTACACTTTTTAGTGTATAGTATTGTTCATGTATAGCTGTTGAACTTATTTTTTGTAGCCCGTAAAATATTTAAAAGTCGAGTTGTATAATGCCAAATTTCGTTGTCTGCGTGATAATTTTTTAAAAAGTCATTGCTTTTATGTACGCTCTGGTTTATTGTTAAGCCTTGCTCCCTGGGCACTTGTCAAGAAGCTTTAGCCTTTCAGGTGGAAAGTACTCACAAAATTGCAGAATGTAGATGAGCAAAAATATAAATGTAATGTTCAACAAAATAATGTTCAATAAAATGTACATTTGTCCCTTGGTAAAATCACTTTTGTTTCATGAAATTTGCATGCGTCCTTTGGCGGAAAGAAACAAACTTTTCATGTAAAGACTGATAAGTGATCCTGCATCTAAGTTCCATATATTTACTCTAAAACTTAAGTAAATATGTCAGCTGCATGCAGTTATTCTTGTGAATCGAGATGCATGTACATGTTAGTATATTTTACATGGAAAATAGGGCCTACATGTATATTGCAATATAAATGTGCCTATATGTACTCTAATGCGCAATGTGTAATACATTGTAATGCCATTCTATATAATTGGCGAATGTTTCTGGGAAAAATCTCTCTTATGTAATGATTTGGCGTTTTGTAATCATCAGTACTCTGTTTCTTTGGAATTATTTAGTTCTTAATTCTTGTATAAATTGGTGGTGAACAAAATATTGGCAATATTTATATTTTAATGCATGAATAACGACTTGAAAAAGTGAACGAATAAATATGGCATTCGATGTATAAATATATATTGTATGACATAATGTGAAGACGGTGAAATAATTTGTTTGAAAATCGAGTAATAAAGAAACATGCCTTTTCATATTCAATTATTATTATTATTATTATTTATTCGACCTCAACAGAACAGCAACAAGCAATCAAAACGGCACAAAATGTTAACAATTAAATGACAAAAAAACGAATAACCGAATACAACAAATAGCCAAAAGGGCAAAAACAGAACAAATGAGCGGAGGGCAGCCAGACGAGCATGGAGAACGGATTCAGTGAAAAAAAACGAGGTGGGTATAAGAGGGTTAGAGAGGGGGCATGCACATCAATAATGTGTAATCGGAAATCATAGCCACTGCAGTATGGGGTGACCAGAACGAGTACCGGTAGTGTTTTTAAAAGTGTGCCTCAATTAGGGTTTTGTGAAAGAAATTTCAAAAGGTGTGTCCCCTGTTGCGTTTTGTCGGTATTTTATCATTCTCAAATGTTATACTTAAACACCATTTTATAGTGGACCAGCCAAAGTGGAATATTACATCTTTGGACAGCATTTTTAGTTAATCAGTCAGTCAAAGGATGGAGAAGAAATTGTAGGCGGATGGCTTACCCTTACTTTTGACCCAAATACAGCCTGTCTAAAAACAAATGGTACAGTCAGAAAAAAAAATGGTTAAATATGAAATTTTTAAAATAAGTCATTCTTACTTGGCATAATATTAAAGAACGAAGACTGGGCTTTCCAATAGTGTTTGTTTGATCTTATTTGCTTTTGTCAATTCAGAGATATAATTAATTTAGTGTGATACACCAAAATCGATTTTGTGCCACTTTTATTCGTGGGCAGAGTTGTTTCGAGTACTGTGCCATGCTGTCTTGAAGCTCACAAAAGATTGCAACTTGGCAAAAGAAACAAACTCGATTTTTGTGTTTCGCAGTAAACTGGAGTTATCTCTGGATTGACAAAAGCAAGTGAGATGAAACAAAGTATTGGAAAGCCTGGTCTTTTTTTCTTTAATGTGATGCTCAAAACGACTTACTTATGTTGAGATTTAATATTGAAAAAAAAATCGTTTTCGATTGTACCATTTTTTTTAGACAGGCCGTATACCTAGTTTGCATAAGGCCTGCCGTGTAATATATTTTGTCCCATATTTGGGTATATTCTTTAACTTTTTGGAAAATTTCATTTTGGTGATTCTATGTATACTCGCACATCCTCAATAACATTTTCTAAAACATTCATGTGACTGAATAATTATGAGGACATAGTAATGATCCAAAAGGCCTGCTAGTTATACTCTAAAAGGTCAAAATAAATGATGGCATCCACCCACATCTTGTCTGTTACGCTTCAAGGAAATGATCTGGCATGGATGCCAGCTATTACCAAAAAATGCCGTGAATTTATTTTCTGGAGAAGTTTTCCACATTTAGCTGGCCTACTTTTAAACATTTTCACATGAGGCACTATCGGCTTATTTTCCCTCGTGCCTGGATGGCTGCAAGCCAATAAATTTCCAGGGTCCTATAATTGTTAAGCACGGCCTGTATATAAAAAATAATCGATTGCACAGTTATTTTCCAAGCAAACCCTTACATCATGTACATTGTACCACCACTGTACGCAAAAAAAGTGTTGACAGGTGCGAAGTACACGCGGAGGGCGATTAGACACGTCTATAAAGTTTTTGAGGGGTACTTTTATTACGAGCATTTAATGGTAAGCACGAAATGGCCCTAAACAATATAGTCGTAATGTTTGTGTAAAAGAGGCAGTACCTTATATATATTTTCAACAAGTAGTATAATTGTCAACTGCTTTTTGTTGTAAATGTAAACAAAGCAATTTATCCATTTCTTCCCTCTGTATAAATGGTATGTTCCTGTTTTATGTTTGGCCACGGTACGGTAAGGTTGTGTACGTGTATGGTTAGCATGAGGTAAATTACATTGTGTGTAATATTAATCATAGAGCTAGTATAGTAATGTTCCTTGCTCTAGTATTGTCAAACGTAACGTACGTGGTTGGTGCAAAAGAAACTTCGGAATTTCTGTTTTGGTCAACCTGGCCGCATGTAAATAGGCATTAATTGTTAAAACTACCATCAGCATGCAGTTCATTAGATGTTTGCCTCACTCAAGATGGACGTCGTTCTTGTCTCACCACCGGAGGAAACTTTTACCAGCCGTGGGAACTCGACCGGAAAACTGGACTGGAACAACTTTACCGCGGAGCCTCGGCACGGCAGCAGGATGCAGCGCCGGGCGCCAACGGGAACACACGGCCGACCTGAGTGACAGTTCACGGTGGACTTACGATGAGGTTTACCGGAGGTCGCTGCACGAACCAGAGGAGTTTTGGCAGGAACAGGCTGAGAAAATTACGTGGTTTAAAAAGTGGGACAAGGTACTGCAGGACAATGGGTCACCTTTCACCAAATGGTAAAACTAAAATAAATTAACCGTCTTGTTCAGGATCTTTTGAAAGCCCCCTCCCCCCAAAACCCCTACAACAACAACAACAACATACATGATGTGAAGCAGCCATCATGTAGCCTTTCCATTTTGTTATTTTGATGCCGTACCTCTTTGAGTTTGTGTACACCAATTTAAGAAGCCTATGATAATAGGCCTAGCCTATGTAGTTGAATATGTAGGCCTGCAAGTTTGTGTACATGAAATATAGAAAAAAAAGTTGTTTTAATTGAATATATTAATTAAAATACATTGCGTTTGTCATTACTGTAAACGGTTTAATAATATTGATCTTTTCTTTTTTTATTACTTTTATTAATTGAAATCACATCTCCATGCATGTTGTTGATGTACCCTCACGTGGCGCGGCCCCTAACGTGGCGCACTTTTATTTTTCGCCTGTAGCGCCTAGCTAGAGCAAAAGTTTTAACTGAAATTTCACAGAAAGTGAAATTTCATCAAGTTCTAAACACTCCCGTTCATAAATCGCTAGTTTATTTTTTATTTACCCGTCCAAAAAAAAAAGAAAAATTAATTTTTTTTGATTTTTCAATTTTTTTTTCAAGTGCAAGTTTGAAAAATGAAAAAAAAATAAAAAAATAAGAAAAATTTTTCTGAGATTTATTCAAGTGCGCCACGTTAGGAACACTCCGCGTAATTGCCCCCCAATTTCCGACGCGACGTTTTTGCATTTTTATTTAAATTTATGAAAACCGAATTGTTCACAGAGGTTAAATAGCAAGCATTAAAAAGGTAAAAGTACCAGTACCAGTTAGGTTTGAATTTTATTTTTTTCAACAAAGAGCTTTGTTTGGCAACACTACAGGGAAGTTGGGTGAGCCGAAGCAACAACACGACTATACATAAAGAATTGTAATGAACGCTACACAATTAAGGTTCGCATAACGCCACAGGATGAGATTATTGAATCAGAATTAATACTAAATTTATTTATGATTTATTTATTCGGAATTACAAAAAATGGAAATCACATTGTTGGTCAGCCATCTTTGATTACATCCCAGCATCCTTTGTCAAGTGTTGACATCATGAACGGCCTTTTATAGTCTTGTGTCATGTACGTCGTTCGTATGAGTCACTCACTATGTCATCTCTTCACATTGCTTGGTCATGTCGTGCCTGTACTGCCCCCCCCCCCCCTCCGCCACCACCACAAGAGGAGTCACCTACATGTAGTTGTCTGGTGTCTTCTGGGAGGTCGTTGACACTCGATGCCCACAGGTACCTGTTGGCAATTACAATATGTTTCCATTAAAGATAATCACAGTTAAAATGCAGAACGGCATTGTTTGTCGTCGTGATGCTTTTGCTTCTGGCAGGATTTCTGCATTCTGCAGAGGCCTCCTCTCTCACCGTCTCAGCATCTTATGTCTCTGAAATGCTGATGAGATTCCATTTGTTAACCCCGCAGCTGACAGTCAAACATTACAACACACGAGGGCCCACACAAGTTGTGCAGTGAGCGACAGAATTGAGCGCAAATGTAAATTCTGGAACATCAACATGGATGTCCCGCACAGGCAATGATCATCTGATCATCAATGAGGGAAGAGCGCATCATCTATCCCCTTGATATTACGACTGACCCCTACAACCCAGTTGGTTTGTGGGTGGTATAGGGATGCATGTATGAAGACCTGATCCACAACCCCATTTGTCACACACAGTTGCCATTGCTCTGGAGATGAACTGGGAGCCATTATTGGACAGAAGCTTCTTGGGGGCTAAAGTCCTTCTGTTTTAAGGCGTGCGATCACACCCCAACGCCATCACACGCCTAAATGTTCCTGAAGTAATTGTATGCCTATGCCTGAATCCTACAGTACACACACCTCGGCATACATTCTTACATTATAATACACTTCATAAATTTTGTGAAAATTAAAAGGTGAAGAGAGAAGAGAAAAGAATTGTAACCTAGAAAAATCACACGCCTAGAAAAATCACACGCCTAGAAAAATCCAGGTGTGCGTTTTTCAAAACACCTGTGATTTTCAAATCAGAAGGACTGGGGCTTTGTAACGTCAAACGAATTCACGGACCATGAGGGACACCACTGCCTTTCCTGACGCCTGCCATGTGTGGGAAATACCTCATTATCACTCCATTTTGAAAAATGGTCTACCATGACAAGCAGATACTTATGCTCTCTGTAGCTATTTGGAAAAGGTTCCATCAGGTCTATTCGCACCACCTTCAAGGGCTTCTGAGTGTGTGAATGGGAGATATCAGAACCGTTGGTTTCCTGAACACAGGCACATCTGTTTGCATGTTTTACAGGCTGTCACAAAGTTACGCACATCTTTTGTGTGAGCAAAGGTTGTCTCTAGAGGCGGTTCAGGGTCTTGGCATGCCCACTGTCGGTTTGAAGTGACAAGCATGGAGAACATCTGGCTCGCTGCAATGCCTTTGGCACACCAAGTTTCCTTTTCGTCCTATCGGTAGTTTAGTGGTAGTAGAGGACCTCATCCTTCACATGGAAAGCACCTGACTTGTCTGCCTTCAATTTCATCAGGGTCGGGTCACGTGCCTGGTCTGTCTTGAATGTTGCCAGCTGGAAAGGGCAGAGACTGGGTGTTCATCCAAACATCTCCAACTGTCTGCCACTGAAGTTCCATTCAGTTCTGCCAGCGTGTCTTCTTGCACTAGGTGCAGGTGTATACACAGGCAAAGTCTCATCTAGGCTATGGTTAATATTGACACACATCATGTGGTACCAGACAACCATGACATGCATGAGCTCTGGACAGGGTGTCTTGCAAAACATGGAGTGTACCCGGTCGGTCTCTACATGCATCATGTCAAAGCACAATTCTTGCAACCGCAACATCCAGCTGGCAAGTCAGCCATCTGGCAAGTGGGTCTTCCTGAATTACCATATATTAGGGCATGGTACGGTAGTTGGTGATGACTGTACAGTGTGGCCCTATCGATTTTTTGAGAGCCCTATAACATCTGCAAGACATTCACATTCTGTTGTACTGTACAAACTACATGTAATTCACTAATTGTGTTCCGGGCCATGAGTGAACAGCTGGCATACACATGTACACTGTAAGCTACACATGGTACACATGTCCCCATCTTTCTACATGTACCTGTACATGAAGATGTAGCAAGAGGGCGTCCAGTCGGGTGCAGCTGGCATTGGTGTGCACCATAAACAGTTGGGTTAAGTCAGGGTAGATAGGTACATGTGACTATGGGCTCAGGATTGTCTTCAGATTTGAGAAGGCAGATGCACACTGCTCTGTCCAGTCCCACTTGGTGTCGTAGGAGGTTCAGGGTTTCTGTGATGTCAGCCAGATGATAAACCAGGTCAGTCACTACATTGTATGTCCTGTCATCTCATTGTTCATGTTTATCCCTTTATAACTTTTCTTCTTTTGCTTATTTTCTGTCTCTTTTTTTTACTCATACTTGGCCAGGTTTATTGGTGGAGAGACGAACATTTGCTACAATGCAGTCGACAGACATGTGGATTCCGGTCACGGTGACCAAACGGCCATCATTCATGACAGCCCAGTCACAAATACAGTACAGAAGATAACCTACAAAGAGTTGCAGCAAGAGGTAAAGAAATCTGTATTTAAACTGAATTGTTCTCGCCTCCCAGCACCTCAAGCTTACTTTAGAAGCTTGCTCAGGTGGGCCTAAAACTCACGTTCGACCTCCTGGGTTTACGGTTTAGATACCACTCAGTTTTTGTTCTCTTTTCAGATGACCACTCATTAAAAACATTTTCATAACCTGCATTTACCAAACTGTTTAGCATGAACAAGCGTAAATAAAACAAACCTAAATCAGATTTAAATTGGAACCCCGACTACTGATGTACTGAGTAGACACTGTACAGGTACATCATTGTCATTAAATGTTGGTGGCAAAACCTGTGAGGGCACTCTGTGCAAGGGGTCTATGCATAACACCTGTTTTACCGTAGATGGGCGTTCCACTGGAATTCCAAAACAATATGGTTTTTGTGGCGAACCAAACTGTACACGTGTATACAGTTTCAATTGACTAGACTCGGCAGTCATTTAAAACAATTAACATGATTTGACTATATACTGCATCAACACTGTTCAATCCTTTTACAATGTACTCATAGTCACTCCTGTTTCAAACAAACTTAATTTAAATCTGAGGAGTACTGATGGCCCTAACTTGGGATCCGTGCAAGTCTGGAACACTGGTCTGAAACGGGTGTTAACGTCTTGTAAAATCAGGTTGCCAAGTTGGCGCAGGTCTTCATCAAGCAAGGCGTGAAGTACGGCGACCGTATCATCATCTACATGCCTATGATACCCCAGGCCGTTATCGCCATGCTGGCTTCGGCCCGCATCGGGGCAATCCACGGATTAGTGTTTGGAGGATTTGCATCCAAGGAACTCGCCGTGCGGATAAACCACGCCAAGGTACCCTTCTGAACTTTTCATTTTTTAAGATCTACATGCTCCTTTACAATCACAAGACAGTTTTTCACAAATTCAGACTTCAGACGCCTGAAAATGAAATAGCTTTTGCTTTTCTAAAATTATTCATAATTTTTAAGTTGAACAAAGAAATTGACTGGTGCAGGGGTTTTAACCTGTTACCTCTGGATGGCCATTCCAGTGCTCTACCAATAAATAAGCTATCCAGCCCTATATTGGCGGTTCCTCATTTTGTCACTGTCTTTGTTAGAGGGGTGCTAGTCAGAAGGCATTAATTAAGGCATTTAGCTGTAATATAGCCAGGGACCACTGCCAAATTCACAGTGCTAGCAACATTACCAACGCTGCAAATCTGGGAAATAGCAAATAAGATCATTCAGAGAGGACGAAGTTTTTTTTTTAGATAAATCATATTACCACATGGTAATACTTTTCCTGCCCATAAGGAGCAAGGCAATATTTATTATCAGTTAACATTGATATTGTTTGTATAAAACCCGTAAATTTATGAACATTTTATTTGAAGTTATGCAACCGAAATAGATTGTATATTTTTCATTGCTATTATTTACTTTTTCTGTAATTTGACAGCAGTCTTGGTGCTCCTCTACAGAAGGCTTTGTCCTTCTCTCGGATGTCACCCCCATTCATATTAGTATTCTACCCTTGATACAACATTTGTATTTACCTATTTTATCATTTTGTGTAGCAACTTTTTTGTATGAATGGAAATTAAAACAAACAAACAAACAAGGGGAAACTGACTAGGTGCATTATTTTACAATTATTCACAGGGGAAGTACACTGCACAGGCCCAAATCGCCCTGTCATTGTAGCACCTGAAAACCGCCCGAACACTGAATGGCTTTCATGGATTCATTTTGGTTTACTTTCAGCCCAAAGTGATAGTGTCTGCATCTTGTGGTGTCGAGCCGAACCGTGTCGTGGACTACAAGGAACTTCTGAACAAAGCAATCAGTATGAGCGACTTTACACCGGAGTGTTGCATCATCTACAACAGACCAGATGTAAGGAGTGTTTATAACTGACAACTATAAATCTGAACATTTGAAAGGACATTCAGATTTAAAGTTGTCAGTTTAATCACTACTTACTTTTACAATTAAAGTAGAGGACCAAGTCCATCAAAATTCATCACTCACTCTGCTTCACATACATGTAGGCCTACATGACATAATGAAATCCCCCACTGAATTGCTGGTGGACTTTGATGGACTTCAGACACATATGGCTTATATGACAACAGCATGACCGGATGGTTGGCAGAATTCATCAAATTCCCCAGCAGTACGGTACCGCAGGCCTCCCGGCTCAAGTCCATCATATTCAATCAAAATTTAGTGAAACAAGGCCAGCAGGACCATGTCCCCTAAAAGTCCATCGAAATGGGGGATGGGTTTTGATGAAGTTGGTTAGGTCATGGTAAAAACCAAGGATTTTATAGAAAGTACCTGTAGTTATAAAAATTACCCTGCACATCGCTGAAAGGAGTCACTGAATTTGTTACTTGGGATTTGTCATTCTAAGACGGTGACTCAAGTTCAGTCCAATCATTATGGTTATTAAGGTTGAGTCGAGTCGATACGAGTTGCGTTCTTGCTGGAGTCAATATCACTGACATTTAATCGGCATCGAGGTTAAAGGGAATATACAACATTTCCAAACATCAAAAAACAAAACTACCAAATGATTTTGACATGTGTACCTTACTGGATTGTTAGTGAATGACAGTCTGAAGCTAAATCATGGCACCTGGTGTGCTGACATTTTCAAGAAAAGTGTTATTTTTCTATCAATTTCTAACGCTGGTCGGCCGACCAGCTTTGGAAAAAAGTGGCTTTTTAAAATACTGCCCCCCATTTGCCATATTTAATTAGTTGGTCTGCAATCCATTCTGGGGTTGTGGTGTGTGTATCCCTTTGACAAGGCACTTTGTGTCACTCATTGCTTCTCCCCACCCAGGAACATCCATGGGTACTTGTGTGGGCAGAGATGGTTATTGTGATTGATTCTAGCTGGGTTGTGCCAAAATGGCTGCATCAAGCTGACATTGTATTGGGAATGTTTCATTGCCCAATGATCAGGGTTAATAATTATGAAAAGCGCTGTGGTATTAAAAGTGCTATATAAGAACCTAGATTATTATTATCATAATTACCTCATTCAGTTTCATCCTGTTGATTTGATCGCTGATCGCGACATTTGCTGGCACGAAGCCATGGCGCGAGCAAGAGGCCACGACTGCATTCCTGTACAGGCCGCTGACCCAGTTTACCTGTTGTACTCCTCTGGAACCACAGGCCAGCCTAAGGTCAGTATGGTTCTTTTTTCTTTCTTTTTACACCCCAAGTACCCCATCAACGGCCAGAAAAGGAGAGTTGGTGGTGACCTAGACTGGTTCCCGGTCCATCCACTGCGTGTTTCGAATGTATCCAAAGTTGTTGGAGGCAGGGATTAGTCTCGGAGACCATTGCAAGTTTAATTCTGAGTGTATTCGCGCACCAACGACGCCTGACGGTCACGCAAAGACGCGGTGGCTATAGCTTTTGCACATTCAGGAAGTCGTGCGTACTTCGCGCGCGAACCTGTACAGTAAGTACGCGGTGCACACTGTATGTTCTGTCCATGGAGCTCTCAAAACGCGCCCTCTTTTGTTGGCGCACGGAGCCTATAGGATCATTTGCATTTATCCCAAAAGCAAACTACCAAATTATTATTAAACAGCTTACTTAGTCTTAGATTAAAGATCATCTTACGAAGACGATCAGAGCATACTGATCGGAACGTCGAGTTAACAACCAACTGGTTCTTTTCAGAACCACACATCTTCTTAAAAGAGATTCTTCCAAATGGTGTAACCGCGAACCCTCAATGGTTTACACTTCTGTCACACATAGTTTTAAATCTTATTAACAATCAGTCAGTTGACTGATTTTAAAAAATAATGAAAGCTACATCATGTACATGGATTTCAGTAAAATTGTGTTTCTGGATGAAAAGGTCATGTGTGGTTGTTCAGTGTTTTTCTCGAAAAGTGTTATCTCCACCATTTCCACTGAGCTGAAACTTCAACAGGTTAGGTAATGAACATTCTTCTTTGGATTTTGGAGTGGTGTTTTTTATATTGGAAATAAACAAAATACATTAAAAGCAAAGATCTTTACGTCTTTAAAGGTGTGCATTTTGCCAGATTTTGCCAAATGCTCACAATGTTTTAAATTGTTAAATTACCTTACATACATGTACGTCAAAGGTTAGGGTCACAGAAAGTCCACATTATGTCTTGCACTTTCGGAGAAACCATTGGGGAAAAAAGTGTTTGTTTACATCTGTTGCTGCAGGCCTGCAGCCTTACCAATGGGCTACATACATTTTTGTAATAGTACATTGCTATCATAGAATAATACATTATAAGTAGGCAAAAAAATAATTTCTGCTTCCGGTTACCCTACCTACCCTATTTGGACAGCCCCTACCCGAATTTTTATTTTCAAAAATGAGAAAAAAAACCTAAAAACCATCAGTTACAGTACTACCTTTTACACTAGTTATTACACGTAGACACATCCATATGAATGTACACAAAATAAATTGCCCCCCCCCAAAAAAAAACAAATTCCCTGCCCTCTTTTCAAATGCCATTGGGAAGCAGAAGGTTATCTCTTTTTTACCTTATCACTGCACATAAATACACACAAACATGTGCAGCATATGGTACCACTGTTATGCACATATGTACATGTATACTAAACACGTACAGTGTAAACATTCAGTTGTTGATGCCATACATTGTATGGCACAATTGTTACATGTACTATTCCATTGACACTTCACTGGAACTGGGTTATGAACCTGTTGGGTGTCACAGCCTTGAACTCAATCTTGAAGAGAGATTTGTTGTCATGACTACCATGAAAAGGCCTATTGGGTGCTGAGGTGGCGGACGTGCCACAACTGACTTTTACAGTATAAAAATATAACATGGTTTGAGGGTGGATAGTGATATTAGCTCCCCGAGGTATAGAAATTGACAAGGAATTAGTTTTTCAACTTCCAATACTGATTATTTGCAGGGAGGTCTTTATTTGCAGGCAGGTTTTTGTTGCTTCATGAAAACTGAGACGTCCAAAGGGCCTTTTTGTTGGTCTGACCCTGGCTATTTTGGCACTTTGCCCATAATTTGTGCAAATATCTGGGTCATCCCCGAAAGTGGGATGATTTTGTTTACTTTATGTGAACTTTGAATATGTGTACAATGTACATAAATGTGTGAACAACAGTACGTTCTTACAAGGGGGATGGGGAGATTTTGCAATTTTCAGAGGAGCAAATTATGTGGGGAAAAATTCAGAAACAAAATAGTAACATGAATCTGTTAGGTAGTGCCAAGAACAATATTAAACAAAAAACTTAATATCCCACTGACAAAAAAAAAAATCTAGATTTTTCATGGTAGCGCCTACGCATTCAGCAAAAAACTGATAAATGTTGCATGACATGTTAACAAGTCAAATGAAAGATAATTCAAAATACCATACCTTCACTCGTCCGCACTATTCAGTTCATATTTCATGTGTAAATGAGTGCTTATATCAGGCCTGGGAGTGAATTTGTGAACATTGCAGCAAATTTTGCCAGAGTTGGAATGTGCTCAACTTTACCAAATTCACAGCATGAATCTCACTATTCTCAGTGCGCAGTGCAGTATGGACCGTGATAATATCACCATGGATCGACCCATCAGGATCGAGGAAACAAGTTTGCTTTAAAAAAGTTAACTCCAATTTTTGTTTTATTCTCCATAGGCAATTGTAAGGCCCAGTGGCAGCCATGCTGTTGTCCTAAACTGGTCCATGAAGACCATTTACGGGATCGACCCGGGCGAGGTAAGTCTTGGGGTTAAGTCACCTACCTCATGCATATTAATAAGCCATTCTGGTCATTTCATTGGTTGATATATATTTCCAAGAAACTTACTGTTTTGCTTAGAACTGTTTGGTCAGTTTGCTTGAGAAAGAAAAGTTGACCCGTATGTTTAATTTTTAAATTGTTTTCTTTTGTTTGGTTTATTTTTGGCATTGTTTATTATCATTATTTTTTTCACAGGCATGGTGGGCGGCCTCTGACCTGGGCTGGGTCGTAGGTCATTCCTATATTTGCTGGGCTCCATTGCTGACCAGATGCCAGACGATAGTTTACGAGGTAACTGTGTCCACATATCAATTACTTGGCTGTGGCTTTCATTACCAGGGTGAGTAAAAAAAAAAAACGCATCCCAAATGGCAGGACCAATTTTTGAATAAGTTTTGCATGTAGCACTTTCAAAATCTAGGATATGAAAGCCCAGTCATTAAACTTTCTTTTAAGACAATATAAGTTTGCGGTGACACCATGTGAATAAATCTCTTTTGTGAGTATCTTGTCTTAGCATCTTTCCACCATGCAAACCTTCAAATCTTGTCATTTGTTGTCAAGCTTTCTTTTAGTACAAGAATCATTCAGAGCACGCATGTACTTTTCAAGTTACGGCATTTTTAAAACGAAAACAATTCGCAAAGGGATGCATGTTAATTGTTTTTGTTTTGCTGAAAGAACATGTACCGGTACCTTTGTTGTTTGTGATCCGTGGAATGAACCTTAAAGCAGTGTTTGTGTTCAAAATGCCGTGACTTGAAAAATGCATCAGTGATTTGAATGAGTTGTGTACTAAAAGAAAGTTCATTGATGGGGCTTTCTTATCCTTGATTTTGATAGTGTTACAGGCAAAACTTCATTCAAAAATTGGTCATGCTATTTAGGAGGCGTTTTTTTTTACTCACTCTACGGAAGCGACTGGATCTACAAAATGTACCTCCTATACACATTTTGATACTGCCAACCATAGCCACGTACAGTGTACTGGTACTTCTGACACTGCCACTAAAGGCTAGTTCAGTAATGGGAATACGAAGAAATATGACTGACAACAGTAACTGCGAAATTCACCAGAGTTGAATATTATTGTATTCAACTTTTCCAAATTTGCATTGCAAATATTTGCTATGACGTCACAAATTTACGTTTGGGTTCTCATTTGCAGAGAGTATAAACCAGTCTTTATACAAAAAGTCAGCAAATGAGTGAGCATCTCCTTTCAATGAATCATAATATTATGACATTTTGGCTTTTAACCAATTTTAGTTATTAACCAGTTTACACCGAGATTATTTTTGACAAGAACGGAATGAAGCGCGGGATTTATTGTCATTCAACCTCAAGCCAGGTGGGTTGAAGCCCTTCGGGCAGCACACTCATATTTCCGGCCTCGCTCGCTGCGAGTGGGTCGCTGACGGATATTTCCGGCCTCGCTCCCTGCGTGTTTATCTGTCATCTGTTCTGCTTACCGCACAACGTTTGCGTGCCTACACGGCCTCCGGCGCGAACTGGATAAGCAAATTTGTGTGGTTACGCTTACTATACTTCTGTATTTTAACAGCTCAATGAAATTGACCAATTTTGAGAGATATATATAATTTAATTAATTAATTACCCGGTACATGCAAAAGCCTATGATGTTGAACTTAATATCATCAGCTTGTCATTTGCAAAGAGTTACCACAAATAGGCTTGTGCTGTGTTAGCTTTTGAGAGTCAACGGCATGCCATCACAACAATACCGCATCTCCGTATTCGGTACTTTTCTGGACAGACTTTCATGCCATCTGAATACAATTATGACATGCGGTAAATGGGAATCTGCAGACAGGCAGCATGCACAAAACTTTAAAAGCCATGCTGAATCATAACTAAGCACAATTGTCACCTTTTCTGGATACTGCGACATGACCACAAGAAATTCAAACAGTTATCCACGTGATGTTGATCTGGCCATTTTGTTTCTGTCAGTTTACCCTTTTAAGGGGCTTTTACTCACATCTTTTACTCACCTTTGAAGCCAGAGTCCATCATTTCCAAAAAATAACTGGCGTATTTATTGTTGAAAAACATACTTGGTTGAAAGAAAGTAAGGGGACTTAACTCCCTGTGAAATTATTCTTTCTGGCAAGCTGTCATTTCGAAGAAATCAACGAAAGAAGGCCCTTAGTAGTTCGTTTTTTTCAATAGGCGAAGTGCGCGCAAGCGTTGGCACGACGCACACGCGCGCGCGGTTGCTATAATTCGTCGGATCGGTGCGCGACATCGCGTAGCTGTTATCGGCTCAGTGAGAACGTGTCTCGGGCGCCGGAATTCAGGCCCAATTCAAAACATGATTCAGCAACTTTTGATTTGAAATCGAGATCCTAGAATGTTGTTTTTCTCGAAATGTACAGCTGAAGCTGAGCTGAAACTTCAGCAGGTTAGCTGTTCAGCACCCTTCTTTAGAATTTGAGCACCACTTGCATCAAATGAACCAAATGCACAAATTACAAATGATGGACTATACCTTTAAGAAGGGTTAGGTAGGTTAAGTTATCGGTACTGTAGAGTTGGCACCTAATTACCTCAGTACGGGGTGCACAGCGGTTGATAGGTTGAGTCTTGGGTGGGGTAGCTCAGCATGCAGTACAGGGCCTTGATAAGGAGACAGGTGTAGACCGGTTGAAGTTACTCACAAGACTGCCTCGTGGCTGGCTCACGAACAGGAGAGCCAGACCAGCACGACATGCTTGAATGGTTTATTATGTAATCACTACAGTATTTTGGTAATTTGATAACATCACTCGTGTTTGCCCACTAACACAAAAATATTGTCAGTATCTGGTATTTTTGAAATGAAGTCCAAGCCTTATCACAAAACTGTCTGGCTGTCAGGGTAAACCTGTGGGCACCCCAGACCCAGGTACTTTCTTCTGAGCCCTTCAGCAGCACGACGTCGCTGGTATGTTCAACGCCCCCACCGCGCACTGATTGCATCTGGGTTCTCTTAAAGTCCTAGCCTTATCACAAAACTGTCTGGCTTATAGGGTAAACCTGTGGGCACCCCAGACCCTGGTGCTTTCTTCAGAGTCCTTCAGCAGCACGACGTTGCTGGTATGTTCAATGCCCCCACCGCGCACTGATTGCATCTGGGTTCTCTTAAAGTCCAAGCCTAATCACAAAACTGTCTGACTTATAGGGTAAACCTGTGGGCACCCCAGACCCTGGTGCTTTCTTCAGAGTCCTTCAGCAGCACGACGTTGCTGGTATGTTCAGTGCCCCCACCGCGCACTGATTGCATCTGGGTTCTCTTAAAGTCCAAGCCGAATCACAAAACTGTCTCACTTATAGGGTAAACCTGTGGGCACCCCAGATCCTGGTGCTTTCTTCAGAGTCCTTCAGCAGCACGATGTTGCTGGTATGTTCACCGCGCCCACCGCCCTGAGAGCCATCATGAAAGAAGATGAAACTGGGGAATACGCAAAGAAATACCCACTAACAAAGTAAGTAGATCATTGCAGAAAGTGAAACGGCAATCACATTAGTCCTAACCCTCCAGTGTATTTTGTCCAGAAATCTTGAGAGCACCCCAGGGGTTACGGTATCTTAGAGCATCCAAGACTACACTGCACTGATTGCATAGGGGTTCTCTTAGAGCACCCCAGGGGTTATCTTAGAGCATCCAAGACAACACTGCACTGATTGCATAGGGGTTCTCTTAGAGCATCCCAGCAACATTTCACTGATTGCATAGGGGTTCTCTTAGAGCACCCCAGGGGTTATCTTAGAGCATCCAAGACAACACTGCACTGATTTGCATAGGGTTTCTCTTAGAGCACCCTGGGGGTTCTCTTAGAGCATCCAGGACACTAAGGCACTGATTGCATAGGGGTTCTCTTATAGCACCCCTCGGGTTCTCTTAGAGCATCCAGGACAACACTGCACTGGTTGCATAGGGGTTCTCTTATAGCACCCCTCGGGTTCTCTTAGAGCATCCAGGACAACACTGCACTGATTGCATAGGGTTCTCTTAGAGCACCCCAGGGGTGCTCTAAGAGAACACTGCACTGATTGCATAGGGATCAGCCTAGAGGTTCTCTTAGAGCATGTCAGACCACACCACACTGATTCCATGAGGTTTCTCTTATAGCAACCCAGTTGAGGCTGGAATGCTCTAAGAGAACCCCAGGGATGCTCTAAGAGAACCCTCTGGGGTGGTGTAAGAGAACCCTCTGGGATGCTCTAAGAGAATCCTCTGGGGTGTTGTAAGAGAACCCTCTGGGATGCTCTAAGAGAACCCTCTGGGGTGTTTGTTATAGGAGAACCCTCTGGGATGCTCTAAGAGAACCCCCTGGGGTGTTGTAAGAGAACCCTCTGGGATGCTCTTAGAGAACCCTCTGGGATGTTCTAAGAGAACCCTCTGGGATGCTCTAAGAGAACCCTCTGGGATGCTCTAAGAGAACCCTCTGGGATGCTCTAAGAGATCCCGAATACTGTATGGAGAAACAAGGCAGTTACAATTGTTTTTTTCTTGCGATCGTGGTTTCATGAAATTTCGATACTGGAAAGTTGATTTGTTTTGTTTTTGTTTGTTTGTTTGTTTGGGGTTTTTTTTTTTATATCCTTGCAACCATGTACCGGTACCAGGCTGTCCTACACACAATGCACACTGTGTGGGCCGGCTATCGTTAGCACACGTACGGCACCTACACACACCCGCGCCAAAGCCACGAAGTCTGACACAGTTTCACAAGGTGCAACGATCGGGGTCTCGCATCCGGTCACACAGGTTCTTTGAGAGACGTATTGAAAGAAGAAGAAATTGATCTGTGATCATGCCACATCATTAACCTAAGGATTTGACATTGTTTGACCAGATTCCGAACCCTGTTTGTCGCGGGCGAGCACTGCGATCAGGAAACTATGCACTGGGGCAAAGCAGTCTTCAACACCCCAGTGCTCGACAACTGGTGGCAAACAGGTATGGAAAAATTGCCAGTTTGTCAACTTTCAAATAAAAAGAAATTGGTGAAAAAAAAAATTGGTTCCCCTCTCAGGAATTATAAGTAGCCCCTGTTCCATTCCAAAAGGTCGAAATTTCATATTGTATTTAATGCAGGATTGTAAGTCCTCCTAGACCTTTATCATGCTGCTGCCATTTCAGTACTGTTCCCTGTATCCAATGACAGAACTGAATGATAATGTGTTTGTGCAAAAAGGAGCCAGACTATTTCTCCTCCCAGCCTCGCTTTGGTTGAGTTGATTTGAATGGGGAAAAAATCAAGATGGCCGCAACATGATACTAGTCTATTGTTGCCCATTTTCAGGTTTTTTTTTTCAACAAACACCACATCAAAAGTTGTAATCTGACAATTTGTTATTGTTCTTAAATGCAAAAAAAACTCCTGATTAACACTTTTTCCCTACGAGGCTATATGAAAAACCATAATAATACTTCAGGATTAACAACTGTTAGTGGTTATTTTCTCAAAATCTTGCCATGCACCATCTGAATGGGGTTTACAAATCACACCATCACAGTTCTGATATTTGTAATTCACAGAGACGGGCTGGCCCATTACTGCTTCCCCTGTTGGTCTAGGAACGGACCTACACCCACCGCATGGAGTCACAGGAAAACCGGTACCTGGATGGAATGGTATTTGATGGATTAATTAACCCTAACGCTCCTCAATCCTCCAAAATCCTCTCGGCAGTTTTCGAAGGATTTTTGATGATTGAGCCTGAATGGCAAAAAAAGTGTGGGTTGATTTTGGAGGATGCATTGTGTCAAATTCATAGGCTGTACCCAGCATTGTTTACGTTCAATCATGCATAATTGAGCCCTGCATTATGCTCGATGATATCCGCACGGCTTCTGAATGTCATCGGCATTGCCTCAGGGTACATTAACAGTGATTGTTGGAGGATTTTGCAGGATTGAGGCAGATTAAGGCTGATTCCAATTTTACATGGTGGCAATGGAGGATTGTGCAGGATTGAGGATGGTGCTAGCCAAAAGGGCCTGGGGGAAAATTTTCTCACCATTTCAGTCGTAATACTATGACTTTAATGGAGTTTAGGGTCAGGAGATGGAAATGTAAAAGCTTGCTCAGATGGACTTGGACCCACGACCTTCTACTCACAAAGTGCAGATGTTATATTCACTCTTCTATCCATCACAGGTTCTAATCTGGATTGAATATGTTGACCAGTTCTGTTTAAAAAAAAAATTATAACTGATGGAATTTTAATTCTGGGAGATAGCAATTTACAAGATTAATTTACAAGCTTGCTCTTTTTACTGTTTCATCTGTTCTGGGTTTGAGTCCCACCCAAGCCACTTTTTTTTCTGTTTTTTTTTCTTCTTCAGCTTTCAGACCGTTCTTATAATGTACAGTACATTGTGAAGGGCAAACTCGCCAATATTAAAATTATTGAACCATTTTGTTTTTGTTAACATGTACATGTGTACACTTTTTAATTTTTTAGTGAAAGTATTGAACGAAAACTGTGAGGAGGCTAAGCCAAATGAGCTGGGACGAATCGCAGTGAAGTAAGATTATTGTTATCTTCGATTTAAATTGTGCCAGATAAAAAAGAGTCTTGGGTTGCGTATTCCAAATTTTCAGCTAATTCTGTGTGCAGAATAATTCAATATACTTTGTCCCACCTGATACTGATTTGAAGTTGGTCAGTTTCCCATGTATAGTTTATGTGATGAGCAAAATAATGTATCAAATTTAGAATTTGTGTTTGACTTATTTGAAAGCGTTGGGAGACAAGGGAGAAGGGAACAAGAGAAACGTCCTAGAACAATTTGTCAAGGGGAACCCAAACAATAATGTTGGGAATACACAAGTCCGATCAATGGCCAGGTGAGAATCGAGCTGTAGTCTATCTCTGGAATGGTATACCAAAAGAAATCCCTGTGCAAAATAAGACTGCTGAAAGTAACCATGTCAAAGTCAAGTGTTTTGAAAAGACTTTCCTTTTTTACAAAGTATTACTTTATGATGTAATATTTCCATGAAGATTGCCACTTCCGCCCGGTGCTATCAACACACTTTGGGAGAACGACGAACGCTTCGAAAACCTCTACTTTCAGAAATACCCGGTAAGTCAGTGCAGCTTTTCATTGCCTCTGCTCATGAACCTTGAGCGGGGCTATGTAAACTGAAAGAGGGCAAATCATTGGACTTGAGACCTGACTGAAACCGTGGAAACACGACTGTAGATTTGCATATTTTGAGCTGGACCCAAAGTCTCGGTTTATAACGGACATTATTTCGCAGTGACATAGTCAGTCTATCACTCAGTCAGTCATCATGAATGCGGTTGAGATTTGTCAAATATTTTCCAGATGTCAGGATTTTTTGTCAGAATTAAAAAAAAAAAAAAAATTGAAATCTGCAATCCTCAAGGCTTTACTGTAAGGTTTAATCATAGAACTATATTAAATTGCTAAAGAGCTGACTCATGTACAAAGTGATGCCTGCTGGGAGCATCCATATTTGTGCACAAACCTATGGAAAACTCAAAATTGTGTACAGCTTTGTTACAGCTGTTTGCATATCTGCAATTGTATTCGATTATACAGGTGCGTTACTGAACTTGATACGCCCAAAACCGAAACGCATGATCAGCAAATGAGCGTTTCATTTTGCTCTGCGTAAACAGTGCAACATGTGCGTGTATCCGTTGCAGATGCTTTGTGCCTTGACGTTTTTTAACCGTCATGATGCGCTCAAGTTGTTTGCGTATGTTCTACTTGCGCGTTGCATTTAGAGTACACTTTTAAAATTCAATACATCTATGGTAATTTCATTGTGTTCTACAAAAACGCACATGACTGCAAAATGTCTGCGCACAAGACGGCTTCAAAGCGTCTCCGCCCTCAAGAATGAGGAGTTAGCGCTCTAGCAATTTAATACAGCTGTATGGTTTATATAGAACAAAAGAAATGGGTATTTTAAGGGGTGCCTAGTGACAAATACAAACATATACCATAGACTGCTCTGGGGGCCTTGATGAGCGACCCTTAAACCCTCTGCAAAAAACCTTGTTCCTAGGGTTACTATGACACGATGGATGCAGGATGCCGAACAGAAGAGGGTTACATCTCGGTCCAGTCAAGAGCTGATGACGTCATCAATGTTGCTGGCCACCGCATTGCAGCGTCTGCAATTGAAGAGGTGAGCTCCATTGCCCTTGCATATGACCGAATGATGGGGACGTTTGACATACCGTTGCGGTTACCCGCACACATGCGCGATTCTGTCTCAAAAAAATCAAACACGTTTGATATCATCCGGTCGCCCGGTGTACGGTCAGATCGGTCTGAATTTTCAGTGCACACCTCTGTACGATGGCCCGATGATCCAGTGACCTGGGAAAATCAGAAAGGTGTGCACCGGGCTTTCAAAGGTACAGTCCATCATTTGTAATTTGTGCATGTTGCTTGTTTGAACAAAAGTGCTCAAGATCTAAAGAAGGTGCTGAACAACTAACCTGATGAAGTTTCAGCTCAGCTTCAGCTGTATATTTCGAGAAAAACAACATTCTAGGATCTCGATTTCAAATCAAAAGTTGCTGAATCATGTTTTGAATTGGGCCTGAATTCAGCGTCCAAGACACGTTCACTGAGCCAATTGCAGCTACGCGATGTCGCGCACTGATCCGACGAATTATAGCAACCGCGCGCACGTGATGTGCGTCGTGCCAATGCTTGCGTGCTTCGTTGAATACCAAAATGAACTACTAATTTGAATTTCCTATGGTGCACCGTTGGAACAAGGGCGGATCCAGGGGGGGGGCCAAAGGGGGCCATGGCCCCCCCCCCCCCAAAAACGAGACCAATTTTTTTTTTTTTTTATGTGACATCGCAATAAAGGCAGGCAATGAGTACACCACAATCTTTTCCTCGAAAAAAACATTGGTTCAAGTGGTCAAAAATTGCCTCAGATCGCACCACAGAGCATCTAGAATCCAAAAAAATTTCGGGGCCCTTAAGCGGGCCCCGAACCCCACGCCGTAATTTTTTGGACCCACTTTTTGGGGGGTCCAAAAAAATTTTGGGCCCCCCAAAAAATTGTGTTCTGGATCCGCCCTTGCGTTGGAAAGGCCTTCTTTTGTTGATTTCTTTAAAATGACAGCTTGCCAGAAAGAATAATTTCACTGGGAGTTTAGTCCCCTTACTATCTTTCAACCAAGTATGTTTTTCAACAATAATTACGCCAGTTACTTTTTGGATAGCTGCAAATGATGGACTCTGGCTTTAAACAAATGCTTTCAAGTGACAGTAAACAATCATTGAACATTTTGCGTATATGTTTTCTCTATTTTCTCAAAATGTAAGGATAGCCACTGAGCTAAATCTTCAACCGTTTAGTTTTATAAGCCAATTTGAGATTTCACTTGTGCATGAGCCAACTCTCCTGAACAGTGCACTTACATGTATTTGAATAAGCAATACACATCTTAGGCCCATAGATGACAAGCTTAGAGTAACATGTGGATCTGAAATTTTGATTTGGCTTTTGGATTTGGCTTTTGGATGCATTGTTGAAAAGTTGCCTACCAGCCACTACTATGTTTGAATGAGGAGAGTGTTCAGTCCATTTACGCCAGTTGTCTGGTTGGCAATTTCAATACAAAAATTATGTTTGTGTGTGTGTGTTCGAGTATGTAAACACCGGCAATCATGGACCTACATGTAGGACAAAAGGGTTGGGGCACAAACAGTTGACCGAAAGTCCACGATTGAAATTCGTGTACAAAACCAATGAGAGCTGTTGCTAAAAAGCTGAGTGCAAACAAAGGAATGAGGATCAGGGACAATAGGGGGTCCACGATTGCTGGTGTTTACAAAGATAAATGTGTGTGTTTGGGCGAGCGGTCACCGCATTATGGGGAAGTGTTTTATTGTTAGGAAAATTAGGACCGAGTTATGGAGACTTTCTGCTGTCCCCGCGGCGTCTTCGGTCCCCATAATACCATGGACAGCATGTGTGTAGTCCCCACAGTTGCGGAACAAGAATGGGTGATCTTGTTATTCTTTACGACTGAAGACTTGGGACAATGGGGTGTGTGTGATAACAATAACCCCGAGGACCTGAGCCAAGTCCTTGGGAGGTTTTTGTGCAGCTTTATGGGACGTTTTGAGAAAAAGTTAATACAAACAATAGGAACAAAAAAAGGGAACAATAGGAGGTCCTAGTAAGTATAGGATAACACGACTGTGTGTATGCCTATGTAGGCCTATATGGTGTAAATCAAGGACACACATGCGAAGAGTGTAATTGAGGACAGGAGATCAGTCCTTGATTGAAAAAAAAGTGTACAAAACCAGTGGGAGCTGTTGCAAAAAAGAGGGGAAAAAGGGCAAAAAGTGTGAACAAAAGAGGAACAATAGAAAATCCTTGATTTACACTCTATAGAAATGTGTGTGTGTGGGGTGGGGGGGGGCAGGAGCAAGGGGGCACAGGCTTTAACTAGGGCATGCTCCTTCCGCTACTTTTGAGGGACACATTCCATAAAAATATAAAACAGTTTTTTCAAGTTCAACAAATATTTCCCAAAAAAATAGCACCCGTCTGTCGAGTCATTACCAAATACATACATGTAGTATTATTCGGAGCAACTTAAGTTTTTGTTTTAGCCGGGGGAACTGTACATGTGTGTACTAGCTTTCCTTAGTTATTCATTCCTTTTTGTTTTAAACATTAAACCTTAACATTATTTCCAGAATACATTAGCTTGGTGTGAGTGTTAGTTTCTGGATTTTTTTTTAGGCCATTATTGATCAGGGAGACGTGGTGGAATGTGCTGTGATCCCGCTGCAGGATGCTTTGAAAGGTTTGGTTCCTGTGGGACTGGTTGTCATCAAAAATGGTGAGTAACGGGCAGCTGAGTTTTCCGTTTCTAAAAATACGTACTATTTGGTAGTGTATACAAAGTGTATACAAAGTGAATACAAAGTGTATACAAAGTGTATACAAGTCTTTTTCTTGTGATACACTGTATGTTGGTTGATGCAGAATTTGTGACAGCAGCAAATTGTCAGTTTTGAGCAAGTTCGGGTGAGGACCATCAGTCAACTAGTGGTTGATTTGTGATGTAACTTACGCCTGCACACTAATAGCAACTTGTGAATGCCTGTAGTCAAACAACGGTCAAAACATCATTAGGAAACTTCCTGAACCTGGTTTCCCATTGTGCTTTATGATACACATGACTATAGAGTACCAAAGTGTGACGTCATTTAGAACCAGAAAGTGTAGTGCAAACAAATGGAGTATGCGCGCGTGTTGGTTCACGGGCTGAATCACCCGCTAATGTCTTTTACACACATTTTGTGCGCATGACGTATTCACTTTGGTACTCTATTGGTAACCAGCAATGGAACCGTGCCCTGTGGTCTGGTCCCAAATAGTTGACTAGAGTAGTCCAACTATCCTTTGTTCTAGCAAAGTTAGTCAAACTACGGTTAACTATACTTAGCAACTGAACTTGTTAATGCGGTACCCGCTGCTATGTACGTCAGATTCGAACCAGCCAACCGATCCCGTTAGCTCGGTGGTCGAGCGGTAAGACGTCTGCACTAGAAGGCAGGAGGTCGTGGGTTCGAGTCCCACCGAGTGATTTTTTTTCCAACTTTCACTCTGGAGGTAACACACTGAGTATACAGTGTTTATACGTCGGTGAAGGGCAAAACCTAATTTGATGAACTTGTTCTTGTCTTTATTGGGAACTTCACTTTCTGTCATCTCATTTGTGACCCAACCAAACAAAACGAATCACAAAATGCCAAAATTACTTTTGAATAAATACATGTAGGCCTTTTTTTGTCCACAAATTTTGTACATTTGTACAGTGAAAATCAATAGGAAAAGTCAATATTTTCACCTACATAATGTCTGCACAATGTCTGCACATTGTTAAAATGTCAAAATGAGTGATACGTTGATTTGTTATATCGTGTACTTGGATACTGTAATTTCATTAGTCTAGAACGGCCACGTGTCCATTCTGTAAAAATAGTTTTATTGGAGGATTGTGCAGGATTGAGGATGGTGCTAGCCAAAAGGGCCTGGGGGAAATTTTCTCACCATTTCAGTCGTAATACTATGACTTTGATGGAGTTTAGGGTCAGGAGATGGAAATGTAAAAGCTTGCTCAGATGGACTTGAACCCACGACCTTCTACCTACAAAGTGCAGAAGTTATATTCACTCTTCTATCCATCACAGGTTCTAATCTGGAATGAATATGTTGACCAGTTCAGTTTTAAAAAATTTTTTGTTATAACTGATGGAATTTTAATTCTGAGAGATAGAAATTTACAAGATTAATTTACAAGCTTGCTCTTTTTACTGTTTCATCTGTTGTGGGTTTGAGTCCCACCCAAGCCACTTTTTTTTTTCATTTATTTTCTTCTTCAGCTTTCAGACACTCTTGAGTATGCAGCGTTCTTATAATGTACATTGGTGAAGGGCAGACCATATATACTTCATATATACTTCATATACATGTACTTCATATGTATGCACTGCTTTACATTTAAACTATCTCGTATACAATCTGTTAAAAAAATAAACCACATACAGTGCGCTTCATATAATTGCGCGTGTTCCACACACGCGTGTGGGGCCTGCCCTGGCGCTCGCGAATGAGAACTGCATCCCCTCAGTCTCATGTCCAACAGGAAAGCCTGCAGTTATCAAAGGGTATACCGCATTGATTTAATTTATTTCTTGCATGGTAAATTACAACCATTTATCTTTTTGACATGGTATAACAAAATAGTTGTCTACTCGTGTGATGTCGGATATGTTGTTTTTAACCCTCTTGGGGCGCATAGCCCACTCAGCTTTGCCCCGGGTGCCATGTGCCCAATTGGGTGTTAAATACGGCATATTCCACATCACAGCAGTCAACAATTGTTAAATGAAGAGCAGAGTGTGCTGTGTATACTGCTTTTTTTTTAAACGAAAAGAGTAAAAGGGTAACATCTGGGGAACTTAATTATCTTCTCCTAGGCGTGGACAAACCCCATCAGCAGATCATCAAGGAGGTGATAGATGCAGTCCGCAGTGGCGTGGGTCCGGTAGCCGCCTTCAAGAAAGCCTTGATCATCGGCAAGCTGCCCAAGACGCGGTCCGGCAAAATCCCACGACAGAGTGTGGCTGACATGGCCAACGGAAAGCCTTTTAATGTAAGCGAAAGCTTGTTTCTAACTGGCATTCCAGAGTCGCATTTTTGAGCAAGTCATTACATTCAAATTTTGAGTCGTCTTTAGTCTTGTCCGACAACAGCAGTCTTTAACAGCAGCTCATAACCCTTTCTTTCAAATTTCAACCTTGCTCTTGATTTTAAATGTGAGTGCCTTGTGATTGATTTGTGATTGTCTTTAAAGAGGTTGTGGAATGCTCGAAGACATTTCCGTCATTTTTGGGGTATATGTAGCCTAAGGTGTGATGAAATAAAAACGACTATTGTTTCTGTCATGAAATGAGTACAAAGGTTACTTTTGAGAGCTATTTTTCAGGTCCTGTTTCGACCCGAACGTGCAAATTGTGTAAAAGTCGTCGTTGCGGGCAGCAAACAAAACACACTAAATCGTGAAGTAATAAACAGGACTCGTTTATGCTACTCTGCATCGGGAGTCCTGTTTATTACGTCACGATTTACTGTGTTTTGTTTGCTGCCCGCAATGACGACTTTTACACAAATTGCACGTTCGGGTCGAAACAGGCATGACAGGACTTGAAAAACAGCTCTCAAAAGTACCTTTTTTACTCATTTTATGACAGAAACAATAGTCGTTTTTATTTCATCACACCTTAGGCTACATATACCCAAAAAATGACAGAAATGTCTTCGAGCATTCCACAACCTCTTTAAGATTGACTTGTAATTGTCTTTAAGATTGTCTTGTGATTGTCTTTAAGATTGACTTGTGATTGTCTTGAAGATCAACTTGTGATGACTAATGATTGATTTGTGATTGTCTTTAAGATTGATTTGTGATTGTCTTGTGATTGATTTGTGATTGTCTCTAAGATTGACTTATGATGACTTGTGATTGATTTGTGATTGTCTTTAAGATTGACTTGTGATTGATTTATGATTGTCTTTAAGATTGACCTGTGTCTTTAAGAACGACTTTTGATGATTTGTGATTGATTTGTGCTTGTCCTTAAGATTGTCTTGTGATTGATTTGTGATTGTCTCTAAGATTGACTTATGATTACTTGTGATTGATTTGTGATTGTCTTTAAGATTGACTTGTGATTGATTTATGATTGTCTTTAAGATTGACCTGTGTCTTTAAGAACGACTTTTGATGATTTGTGATTGATTTGTGCTTGTCCTTAAGATTAACTTGTGATTGATTTGTGATTGTCTTTAAGATTGACTTGTGACACCTTGTGATTGATTTGTGATTGACTGATTGTCTTTTTAGATTGACTTGTAATGACATGTGATTGATGTGTAATGAACTGGGATTGACTTGAGTGACCGACTTAAGATTCACTACTCAAAATAATTTTCTCTTAAAAGAAGAAAATAAATGTTGTTTCAAGAAAATATTTCTTGTCCCACTCCTCAGACACTATTTCTAGGGAGTGAGACAAGAAAGGTTTTCGTGAAATAAGATGATGTTCTAATTTTAAGAAAACTATTGACTTGATTACAACATGATTGTTAATAACAAACCAAAATGTTTCTTTTTCAGATCCCACCAACTATTGAAGATGCATCAGCCTATGGTATGATCCGTGAAGAAATGGTGAAAAATGGCATCCTCAAGCAGCAGAAACCGGTTTGAACCAGCAATTGTAAGTTGATCCGATCCACTAATCTTTTCAGTCGTTCATTGAAATGGGGGAAATGCAATAAAAGAACCGGATAAGTTCTGTATCGACCAGCACAAACTGGTTTGGATGGGTTCCTATATAAGTCATCCTGATTTCTACAATATTTTTCTACAATACAACGTTATGGGGAAAACAATTGTAGAACTGGTCACATCCAGATTCAGCCAGCCAAAACCGGTTTGAACTACCGATACATGTAGCTGCTGAAAGTTGATCCACATATCCACTCATTTGACTTTATACAATGCCTAAATGAATTCCTGCCGTCTGATTAGTAGGTTGTTGATCACATGTCATTGAATTATTCGTCCCAACCCACGGCCCAGCTGCACCGCAAATATAGAAGTTCCATTCCCTGGTATATGGAAGTTCCATTCCCTGATAAATGGAAGTTCCATTGCACGGTCACACCTTTGGCGGCTCTGACCAATCAGATGACGAGGATTTTTTAAGTTGTTGTATAAAACAAAAAAATGAACGTTTCACTTTTGTGCTGTTGAAAGAGTAATTTCATTCAGTGACAGATGGAATGTTTTATTATGGAACATATCATCTGTCACCTCATGAATTTATTCCTACCATTGCACTCATAAACATTAATTATTTGTATAATATTGGCTGCATCAGTTTTGGAGGAATGAAAGTGTGGGGGAAAGGTAATCAAACCCTTTACATAATAGGAGTTCAAATAATAAAAGAAATTCATAATAATTCATTGTGGGAAATGGATTATGAGATAATATTTACGAGATTTACTTTTTATTCCATGAATTTTGCTGCAAAAATGAATAGTTTTAAATGTACTGTACAGAGCCTAAGGCACACGTTAAAATCATGTTGTTGGGATATAAAATGGAACCCATGATATCTTTTTAAAAATAATCATAATCTAGGGCTACTCTGTGAGATATGACTCCAACTAGCACCTAAGGAAATTTGCTGCAGATTGTTCAAAGCTTTGTACATGTAACTGTGCTTCCATTTTCTCTTAAATATCTACCAATTTTACAATCTACATGAACATTATTTTAATAAATGCCTATCTCACGTATATATATTTTTAAAATTCTGTCAATCGTGCCAAGTAATTGTGTGTTGATATGCAGAGAACATAACTGTAACAAATTTTCTCCACGAAAAAACTGTGGCTTTGCAGTAAGCAGTTAATTATATTTTCAGGCTTTCCCACGGTTGTTTATTTTCCTGTGTACCGTATTCATTACTTTTGCTTTTGTTTCGATTTTGTGTGTCTGATGTTTTTGCTTTCTTGATTAATTAAGCAAATTTTATACTGTAAATATATGTTAAATTGGTAGTCATTTCTATTGAATTTTTTCCAAATAATGTTTGATTAAAAACAATATTTTTTTATTGATTATTAAGATCAACAATGTAAAAAAAATTAGTTTTGCCAAAAGTCATAACAGAATAATAAATTTTATGAAAATACATGTACCCTTATATCCAACACTAAAATCATCTACCTTTTACCTAATAAATATTTCGGCATTGCTTCTGTAATGACATAAATACGTGTACAGGGTGAGTAAAAAAAAAAGGAAACCCAAATGGCAGGACCATTTTTTAATGAAGTTCTGCATGTAGGCCTGACACTTTCAAAATGTAGAATATGTAAGCCCAATTAATAAGCTTTCTTTTAGTACAAGAAACATTCAAATCACTCATGTACTTTACAAGTTACGGAATTTTAAACACATCAGAATGTATGTGAATTGTTTTTCGTTTTGCTGAAAGAACACTTACCTTTGTTGCGATCCGTGGACAGAACCTTAAAACGGTGTTTGTGTTTAAAATTCCGTAACTTGAAAAGTACATGAGTGATTTGAATGATTCTTGTACAAAAAGAAAGTTAATTAATTGGGCTTTCATACCCTAGATTTTGAAAGTACTACACATGCTACATGCATAACTTCATATATATATATACAGTCCTGCCATTTGGGTTTCCTTTTCTTCTTTTTTTGGACTCACCCTGTACATTTATACCGTATATGCAACCATATACTTTCTATGCTTGTACATCTGCCTGACATACAATGTAATTGCATTCAATTTCTAATGAATTTTAATGAAACAATAGAGGGAAAAACAAATATTATTAAAATATTTTATAATTTTACAAAGACAGTACAATTTTCAACTATTTAGTTTATAGATTTTACGATTATTATGGGCTTCTGGAACAGTACAGCCTATTTTAAACCTTCCTCGATTCTAAAACAGATTTGTAATAAAGGACATGTATGACTGGAAAAAACAAAGGTTTGCAGTTATATCAAAGTATGTAAGGTATTTTGCTATTGCATAAACTTGGATTTGGAAAATCATAAACAATTTCTGTACCAAACATGTTCAATACATATACAAATGCTTATCTTGAGTGTTTTAAGTCATCCACTCTCAAGTGACAAGCTACAAACTGTACATGTATTCAATTAGCTGTGACAAAAGCATTCCTTTTGTCATTGTCATCTCCTATCACTAATATAATAAAATAATAATAATAATGGAAATATCTGTAGCGGCAAATCCACTTAAAAAATGCTCCCTGGCGCTTTACCATCAAACTATTAAATAAAAGGAGTATAAATGAAATTTTAAAATGTGATCATTTAAAACTCAAAAATGGATAATATAACACTTTAGTAAATTAAAAAGCCTGAACCACATGTAGACACCCCTGGACCAATATATCACTAAGGACTTGCAGTGACAGAGATGCCACTTTTCAGGTTTTAACCTGAATTGAGGGGTTTTTTTTGTGTGTTTTTTTAGATATGACAAATTAAAAGTGCTCAATTTGGTCGTACGTAACGTGACATGAAGGAGATAACGTGAGCGCATATAAGGCGTGCTGCCTTCGAAATACGCGCTGTACACTTTGAATAGTCAATCAGCGTCGTGTTTGACATGGCCAGGGATGAAGGAATGTGCATGCAGCTCATGGAGTTGAAACTGAACTGGAGGTATAATTGGCTTGCAATTTGACCAGACTGAATTGTGATGGTTTTGACTACACCTTGCAGGATCAGTTTTGTGTAGTGGTAATTTCCTTGCCTTCCACTACTGTGACCAAGGTTCTAATCCCAACTGAGCCAACATGTGGATTATGTGTTTAGTTCCGACCTGATTCCATGGATTTCCCTGGAATGTCATTCCAAGGTTTTCCTCCCACCTCTAAAACTGGAATTTCCTTCCTCATCTTCTACCAAGGAACCTGGCTGAATGCTGAATAACACAGAAACAAAATGTCTTGGATTGGTTAAAAAAAAAAAAGAGCACCAGTTAGGGTCTCTGTACACCACCTTGTCCTATTGGCATGACTTCGTAGGTTTCTTCCGGCTTCGGAGGAACCGCTCTTGTTCTGGGAACAAATTTGCGGACTGTTTTCAACTCCCCACTCGTGGTCTTAACTTGGACCTTCTGTGATCCTGTTCGGGTTGGAACTGTCAGGCAGGATGTGTCCTCATAGACGTCCATATTGTGCATCACACTGCGGTTGTCGATTGAGGTGGGTAGTTGTGGAAGCGGTTTCTTGTAAGAAGCCCCTTAAAAAAAAAGAAACCAATATCTATTTAAAATTGTCAATCTCATTCGCATTGATTGAGACCATTCACATTATGCCGATTTATAAGTGTCTACCGACTCTTGAAAAATGTTAAGATGATTGAAACTTCTGTGAACCATTCTTGATGTCATTAGTGAGTCATCTTGCAGAGGCTGATGAAGTCAACAGGGGTCAAGGATTTAAAAGTTATAATAAGTCGTAACAAATCGCAACATAAACAGGTCAATCACAAGTCATCACAAGTTAAACAGAAGCCTATCGCAACATGTCACAATTCATTACAAGTCAATCACAAGTAGTCAGTCAAAAGGAAATCACAAGTCAGTCAAAAGTAAATCACAAGTCAGTCACAAGCTATCAAAGTCAATCATGAGTCAATCACAGATCAGGTCATGTAGCCTCTCAAAAGAGCTGTGATTATGGCATATACATGTACCTTTTCATAATTGGAACTTGTGACCAGTGTTATAATCCGAGCTATAGTTTTGATCAGATTGGTGATGGACATGGGATTGCCATGTGATGGACATGGGATTGACAAGTGATCGGCATGTGATTGACATGTGTTTCACATGTGACTGACTTTGCTCCAACTCTAAAAACACATATAGTTTTATACACAGATTTTCACAATAAACTGATAACTCACCACTGCATCCTGGAACAACAGTTCTAGGCGGAACCTTTGGTTCATTGATTTCTTCATAGCAGCACTTTTCATCTGTCCCATCACGGGGTTTTACATCAGGGGCGGTCTTTTTGACAACAGCCCCTGGAAAAGATAAATTGGTAGCAATTACTTCAGTAAAAATTGAAATTGAAATTAAAATAGTGTTGGTTGGATACAGGTATGTAGACAACACTTTAATTAACAGTACTGAATCCACCAATCACAATATGATTTTAGGGTTTATGACATAAAGTAACAACTTGCGAGAGCTTCTGCAACAGCTAACACTTAAGCAGATACAAATTTGAAGGAAACCACTGCAGGGCAAGAGGTTTTTGTACAAATGAGTTCTCAAATACATTTATTCAAGGTAAACATATACTTCTTTTACTTCTGCAGCCTCTTCTGGTGTGTTTCAGAATTGAGAAAACTTTCCACCGCTTTGGTATTAAAGATAAATTCATAACCAGCTCTGGCTTAATTACCAGAACTTTCTGCCTCTTGAGACCGATTGAATGTCCTCACTGGAACCTCAGGGCCACTTATGTGTTCGTAGCAAACCATATTGTCAGTTACAGCTGTAGATTTCAGTTCTTCTGGGAAGGGTGGAATTTTCTTCTTGGAGGTATCTGATGTAAGAAGTAAAAATGATAGGTGACATTATGATTAGTGGCATCTTTCATGTCCTTTAAGAAGTTTAAAGGAGGTCGCCTAAAGAAACAACATTGAATTCCAAACTTATCTGCTTTATTGACACTGGAAAGGAGATAAAGGGAAGGGCAAAACCTAATATTAAATTTACATCACCCTGACGCAAATTCCATCTTATGAATAGTTTCAATGTGGTACCCGCTGCTGCAACCAATTCGAACCGGTCAACCGATCCCACAAGCTCGATGGCTGAGTGGTGAGACATCTACACTAATAGGTGGTCGTGGGTTCAAGTCAATCCCGAGTGATAATTTCCAACTTCAGGAGGTAACACACTGAGTATACAGTGTTATACGTCGGTGAAGGGCAAAACCTAATATTCAATTTACAGGAAATCTAGTTCTGCAGTTTGGAATATACTAGAACCTCCACATATCTGCATCCAGCTTTTGTCAAGTAAAGGTGTAATTTTTTTATTTTTTTTTATTGAAGGTGAAAGGGTTTAATTCTTAAAGATATGCAGTCCTCTTATTGTACACCAGAAGGGAAGTCGTTTGATGAACTTACTTCGTGGAATCTTTGCCAAGAGACCCCTGATAGCAGAGCTGTTCAGGATCTTTTCCAAAAGCTGCCTCCCACCTAGTTCCTCTTGTATCATCTCTAGATCTTTGTTCTCCTGGAGAAGGATCTCGACATCGTCATAAACGGACTCTGGGATTGATCCAATTGAAGCGATACTGTGGCGTCGTACTTCAGGATCTGCTTCCTCCCTTCCTGTTGCCTTGAGTATTTTCTTCATCAAGATGTCTTGCAAAGCTTTTTTCTTCAACTGGAGGGATGCTGCATACTGTTGATGCTCCTCCACTGAAGGTATTTGATCAGGTCCTTGATGGCATTCATAAATGACTTCTTCGTCATGTTCTCGTTCATGCTGAATCTGATCACTGGCAGGCAGGATGTCAGGAACTTTTGGAAGTGAAACGGTTGAAGGCTCAACCTGTTGGGAACCATGCGGCATCTGAAGTCTTCCTTTTCTCATCCTGACAGATGTGGTACGCTGCGGTGGAGTTGGGGCTTTCAGTCCCTTATTGAACGTCTTCGTAGGTCTAATGCTTTGAGGTTTCTCCATTGTCCGAAGAGGTCCAACTTTGTCTTTGACGTCAGGTTGTAAGTATGGATTCTCCTCATTAGCGGCTGCTTCTATCGCGTCTTCGTTTGGTGGCAGAAGTGGGATCGGGGGTGGTTGCTCTTCAAAGCCACCTTGCTGTTTTGCATCTTGACAAAGAGTGCTGTTGCTGCCATCCTCTCTTTGGGGAGGGGCACCGGACTGGGATTTTTTGTGTTGTAAAACATTGTGTGCTGTGTTCCATAGAGTGGGCTTGGGGAGCTGTGTCAGAGGTGGCTGGTAGAAAAACCCTGTTGGACTTGAAGCCGGGCTTATAATCCTCTCGGACCCAGAGCTTGTGAAGTGCAGATTCTGGTTGAAGGGGCTTTTGTGTTGCCGTTCTGCATCTTGGCGGACTGTTGTTTGATTTTCAGTGTCCGGCATATCTTTCTTAACCTGATGGACTGGATCGTTTCTCTTGATAACAGTTTTGGGGCTACTTCTTGGACTTGGAACAGGTATCCGACTTCTCTCAGAAGGTGCCTCATATGAATTCTTCCTTTGTAATCTGGGGCTGCTCTTAGCTACGCCCTTGTCTACAGCACCTTTCATAGCTTGGCTAGCATCATCGTCGATGATTTCGTAACATCTTGGGGGTTTTGTGCTCCAGTCCTGTCCTGGATCGATGTTGTCTGTGTTTTGGATCTCTCTCGTTAGGATGGTCTGGAGCTCTGGCCAGTCCATATCTCGAAAAAGGTCAAGGAGTCTTCGTAGCGCTTCACGTGTTGCGACCAGAGCAACCTGTGCAACCAACAAAGAAACAGCCAAGTGAGTAAATAGCAAGATAATATCTTTTATTGGGATTAGGTCATTCATTTCAATTTGGTGTCAGTATTTAAGCCAGGTTTCTTTTACAGGAATGATAATAATGCATGCCGCTGTGGAGTTTTCAATCATAACCTCATACAACCAAACGTACAATGACAAGTTCAATTTACTGTAAAGTGTTTTATACACAACTTCTAGGAAACCATTTAGTCATAAGACAATATCAATATTGTTTTCACATAGATACCAATTTGCTTCTAGATAGCTTTAAGGTACAATTGTATGTCATGCTGAGGGACACAAGTACCATCTGTAATCAAATCCATATTTGGAAAACTGCTGTCCCATGCAGACTTGTCAAAAAGTTATCACTGTTTAGAAAGAAATGTTTTCAATGGCTGGCCGTTTGCTGTCAGTCTGCCCCACAGGTGTTTTTTATTCAAATAGATCGACCTACCTGTTGTCCGAGGTACCAGTTCAGGAGAGCCTGCCCGGGGCAGAGGTATCTCTCCCTCAGGCAGCAGATATGAGGAGCTGAGAGACCCATCTTCTGTGCCAAGAGTTTCCAGCCACGACCTGAGATCACACTGACCTGGGAACAAAGTCGAGATTTAATCTAATTATTGATAAGTGTTTATTTTCTCAGAAGTCATCAGTCACTAGAGTCAACCACAGGTCAGCTTAAAGGCATCCATTGTTAAGTATAGGATCAAAACTATTCAATTGAACAGTGACAGATAAGGCATTACTTGTGACCTAATATTGACTTGTGACCTACTAATAATTTGGTTGCAATTTCGGAGCCAGACAGCTCGAAGTAGGCCAAAACAAATAGTTCTGCTTCCGATTTCATGGCATCTGAAGATGGGGTAGGTAGGTATGGAGGTGTTTGCGTGTAGTCAAGGGTAAAGGGTAGTAATTGATAGTTTTCGGGGGGTTTTCCCCTGATTTTTTTCCTAAAGAATATTAGGGTAGGGGCTGTCAAAATAGGGTAGGAAGAGTAACCAGAGGCAGAACTATTTTTTTGTTTGGCCTTATGGATCAACTTCACATTGAGCTTTATTGGGTGGGACTCGAACACAAGTCCTTGCCTTTAATCTGACTTTGGTTATTAAGTCTACACGGTGATGGACCCTCTCTGTCTGTGAAAAAAAATTGACATATACCAATTAGATCATATTAATGTTTTTTGTCAGGTGCCCTATCGCCGTTTGCGAGTTAGCCACGCCCCTTAGACAACACTTCGGAATTTTACGTTAAGTTTTGTTTGTCTGCGCGTTCCGCGTCCATTTGTAAAAATTGTACAATTTATTTTGCAAGTTGCGTTGACCATGACGCAATTGACCTATGGCCGTTTGCGAGTTAGCTACGCCCCTTAGACAACCCTTTGGAATCTGTGTACGCAAAGGTTTGTTTGTCACCGATGGTGCGCGTTCGCGTTCATTATTTTGTATATCATGTAATTGGACAATAGTTCACAAGCTGCGTTGACACGATTCTTCCACGATAAGTTAAATAGCTATGTCAAACTCGGTCACAGGTAAAGATCCTATAGCGCCGCTATAGGAACTTTGGTCACAAGAACTGTGAGAAAGTTGGGTGGGGCTGATGGCCAAATCCGGAACGGTCTTTTCCTCCTCTCCAGCTAGACACGCTTGAATTATATTACAAAAGGCCCCCTTCAATGGCAAAAGACATTGTGCCAGCTGTTGTTCAGATAATGTGTCATGGGGCAGTTGCGTTTTACAATAGCGTGCAGAATGGTTTCTCCATTGAGGGGGGGGGGGGGCTGGAGAATGTACAGTTCTCACGTATCCGGATATAGTTTCATTCGAGGGAGGGATCTGGGGTATGGCATCTCATCCAGGATCTACCCACCTCTAAATGAAGGGATAGCTCCCCTAGTATTTTGTGCCTGAGACCAGCTGGTGGTTTGAGAAGCGGTGTGAAGGTGACGATGGATGCCTTCTGGTTAAGAGGCGCCCTTTGTGGAACCGATGGGGACATTTGACTGCCAGGGAGGGAAGGCAACCTGGGCGGGATCACTGGCGCTGTGGACTGGAGCAAATTTTTTAAAGATAATAATTTGAATAACTGAGAGGTGACTTGGGAAAACTAAATTTGCCCAAAATTTAAGTTTAAGGGTTTAAGGATGTGGGGTCCAATCGTTTTGTGTCCCTGTTACATCTTATATAAGATATTGTTGGTTTAGGGCACATTATTTAATGCCTTCTATCTCCAAGAGTGATTATGTAAAGCAAAAGACTGCTCAAAAATAGTTTGAAGGCAATTAAAAACTTGCATGGCAAATTACACAGGTCAGGTGAACACAACAATGTCACTTTTGGAAGTCACATTTTGGAATGCCCTTAAAATAAACTGCTTATAGAGAACCAAGTCACAAAATTTGGTATTGTGGTCACGTGATGCCCCTTTCTACAAACTGTTCTATTATCTCCTGAAATGCATATCTCTTGAAACATAAGTGGTTTAAAAGTGTTAACATTTGTTATATAAATGTGAGGAAATTTACACTACAGAGTTGCTTAGGTGTTTGTTTTGCCTGTTGGACTGCCAGCTGGCTTGAAGTAACAAATATTATGGTATATTATTTTTGTCCTGGGAACAAGGTCAAAATTCATCACACGTAAGCCTACTGCTTCTTCGTCCACGACGGCCACAAACTGCACGGTTTCGGACTCTTCCTCTTCCACCTCGTCCGCATAGCCGCCATCTTGAGACACCTCAATGGTGCAGCTGGCCACGCGGGGGGCCTGTGCGGATGCGGAGCCCCCTGTGTCCCGATACAGTGCGAAGGTGCAGGACGGTAGACAGCCGTCTTTTCGATGCTGGGAGATGAAGCGCTCAATTGATAACCTCTGTGCAAAGAAAATTTGCGTGCAAAGTTCTTCTTAACAAGTACAATACAATTAATCGAAATACTCATTTCGGGCTTAATTTATTCATAGAGCAATTATTAAGTCCTTGCTTGGTGCCAGAATTGTGGCAATATGGTATAACCCACTCCGGTAGGCACTACTTTTAAGCTTGAGGTTTTGCTTTGATTTTTTTTAAAAAAATGAAAGTTTATTTAAATCCCATGACTTATCGAGTAATAAAAAATGAGTGCTGAACACTAAATCTAGAGAAAAAAAAGGAATATCGGTAACATTATTTATGCTTAATATACAAACATTATGCATGCTTAATTTAAAAAAGAAAAATTCGCATTATTCAAACTGAAAAAAATACCAAGGTAGGCCTACTGTTATGTTAATGTTAACGTTAATTATCAGCAGGGTACCCGCGTTTAGCTATTTTATTTATGCTTATATTTCATCGTGTTGCATTTTCTTGAGCGATTCAATCGGGCCTTCTCGGCATTTCCTCCTTTGTCTGATGTAATAGATTTTTTTCTCTTTTGCCCTTTCCAGGCCTTTTATTATTCGCATTTCTCCAACATTAAATATTAACAAAACACAAAAAAATCACTTAGGTACACATTGAAACAATACTCTACAAACTTAAAATCACAGAAGACAGACTTAATTTGATAAGACTGATTCAGTAAATTTAAGTTCATTTACAAATGTCGTCCAAAGAAACCCGAGGTTAAGAATTTTCTTAGAATTGTGTGTATTGATGACTCTACATTTGAAAACAGTAAAAGAGGCAGTTATTATAAAAAGGTTGACATTATCGAAATTTGTGTCGTTAGTTCTATTACCTAGCACAATCTCTTTGAAACTGATGTGTTTCTTAAAGTTAGAATTAACAGATAAAATAGTGTGATTTACACGTTTCCAAAATTGAACGAGATGTTTACATTAAAACAAAAAAATGGTTTAGATCGTCATACTCATTGCAAATGTCGCAGTTCCATGAGTTGTTGAGATTCTACCTGGATAAATTCGATTTAGTAGGAAGTAGGTTGTACAGGACCTTAAAACAAAAAGCTTTATATTTATTTATCGGCACTTTTTTTAATTTTAAAACTCCAGACTTGTTTCCAGTTAAAGTCATGGGGAAGCTGAAAAACAGTTTTCCAGTAAATTTCACTTTTACTAACCATACACTTTTTCTGATGTAATAGATATGTACAGGTTCCAGGAGCTTTCAGCGAAATAAATTTCAATCACTTCCTGCTGTCATTGCTTTTTAGTATACAGTGCGAGTCAAAAAGAAAGTGACCTACAGAGAAATAAATGTTTACAAAAAAGGTGGCTCGTTCCATTTGATAAAAAATAACAGAGAGATAAAAAATATATTTTGAACTAGTAACTGTGAAAAGTTCACGTAACTTGCTTACTAAGTGCACAAATTATGTATATTTTAATACAAACATCACACAATTTAGTGATGATCATTTACCGTTTAAATACAATGAAACAAGGACGTTTTCCTGAACGAAAATTTGCTCAGGAAAACAGACAAAAATCACCATCGGTATTTCAGAAAAAAAATTCTGATATTCAAAACACAAAATCTGACAATGAAATAATGTCTCGGCTGTTTCTCCGATCAGATCGTGCAATAACTTCAAATGGAATTCCATGGACATGCAGCTGTAAAAATTGATTTCAGTAAAACTGAATTTTCAAAACTTCTCATAGCATGGATCAATTTCAGTAATTTGTTTCCAAGTGAGTGGGAGACCATGCTCATTTATTATGTTTCGTTGATGTGTCAAATAAAATTAATAATAATAACGGAGTCTTATATAGCGCACGTATATACCAACAATTAGGTACTCAAGGCGCTGGAAATTATGTCAATTATTAAAGAAAGGTAAATAAAGTTTATGAGAAATATGAGACCCATTATGTAGCACCTTATAGTGGTTTACAAGGTGCTGCGGCGCACATTGCTTTTAAAGGGTATAACAAATCATTAATCCTCATCCAGGTCACTTTCTTTTGACTCAATCTATATAGTGCGCTCGAAACGGGGATATAAATAGCAAGATCAGTGTTGTGTTCTGAATATCATTGCGAAATGACGTCAAACGAAAGTACAAATGAAACTTGTATACCTTGCGTTGATATGAATTTCTGCCGTGCTGGCAGATTTTGTTTCTTTTTCGGACAAAGCTTTAAAGGTGAAAACAACAACCCCGAAAAAAACTGGAGCCAAAATGCTACTACCAAAATGAATCTTCCTTGTCTTCAAGAAACGAAGTGGGGGAGTGGTAATTTGGTGAAAATTTTACAAAGATAATGAAATTGCTCGGCTTTAGTTTCAATGCTTATTAACAGAATAGTTCCCATGCTCACATCATGTGAGTGAACGAACATTCTGGGGAAATCATACAAATTTCACGTAGACGGGACTCGAACCTACAACCAACTGTTAAAATGCATGTGTCTTAACCATTCAGCTATTTGGCCAAGCATATTTAGATCCAGGCAGCCGCGTACCGTACAAACGAGGTTGTGGGGGTCGTGGGTTCGAGTCCCGCCATTATTATTGTTTGTATTATTTTTATGCCCCGGCGAAGCCGAAGGGCATACTGTTTCTGTCATGTCCTTCCGTGTGTGTGTGTGTGTGTGTGTATGTCACACTATTGCTTTCATCACGATAGCTCATAGAGACTTGGGATTGTGTCATGACTTGGCATTTAGTTTGATAGTGGATTCCCCAAGAAAGAAGCCTATTGAATTTGAGGGTTACATGTACAAGGTCAGGTCAATCTGGCTAAAAAGAAAATGCTTTCATCAAGAATAACTCACAACTTGATGGATTGTTGTCATGAAAAGAGTAGTGTTTTTAGTGGGTGGTTTAAAGAAGCCTATTGAATTTGGGGGTTACCAGTCAAAGGTCAAGGTCAATATGGCTAAAACAAAAAAAAACAAAAAGGATGACGTAAAGAAAACGAGTGCTTGTCATCACGATAACTCAAATTAGCATTCATTGATGTATTGTCATGAAACTTCCTGCTCAAAGAACCCTTAAAGCCTACCCATTTTGGGGGTGGGGAATTTGGGGGTCAAGTCAAAAAGGTCAAAAACAAAGAAAATAAAAAAAAGAAATGCTTGTCATCACGATAACTCAAGGAAGACTTGATGGATTGCAGGACAGGTGGCAGGCCAGGGGTTCGCCTGGGAAGCCAGTACGCCCAAAGGGGTTACCAGTCAAAATACAAAGAAAACAAAAGTAAAAACAAAGAAAAACAAAAACAAAACATAAACAAAATTAAACTATTGTCAACATTGAAGTCATGTCATCACAAAGACAAGATGGTGATGATGTCAACTCCCAAAAATCAAATTTAATTTTATGCACAAAGCAAAATCTCAATTCAATTGGGGGTCAAGGTCAAAGGTCAGAAAGAAATGCTTTCAAAGATAAGAAATGCTTTCATCACGATAAACTTGATAGATACTTGAGGGATTGATTGAAAACTTGGCTGTAGTTTTTTCAGTTATTTCTCCAATTACAGGCACAAGATTCACTAAACAAGTCAATACTTCAAAATCAATAAAACAAAAGTCAGAAAACGTACATTGTCACTTCTTGTGGTATTTGGTGTTTGTATACATTCTCTGTCAGGTAGCTTACAAGTGGTACATCTTTTTCTACTTCATTCTGTTTTCACTTCACATTTAATTACACAACACCTACCCTGTGACACCAGTTTTACCAGAGAGAGGGGGTGTAAGAGGGACAAATCAATGTTAACTAAACAAATCAATGGTAATGTAACTGAATAGTTCCACAGAACCAGATAGCTGTATAAAAACCAGATATAGCAGGGGTATTAGTATGTCAAGAAGGCAGGTGGAGTTATGGGAGGAGGTTGGTTTTGTTTATTTTAGGTTCCAGAGAGTAACTGATCTTATGGATGGAATGTATTAATTTACTCAGTTGGTAATTAAATTTCTAGTTCTTACTTCCTTATCCTTTGTCAGCAGAGTCCAGCCTGGTATCACGTGACTGGCCGTTACCCATACTGCTTTGCGGTATTTACTGATCACGGCCACGCGAACTCGGTCCAGCTTACGGAAGCGATCTCGCCCCTCTTCGGCAACAATGCGCTAAAGCAATAATGGACAAAAAAGGGGTCTGGTATAAAACGCCGCTATAACGAACACCGTTATAACGATAATCATTATTTGGCTATAACGAACATCCGCTTTGGCTCCCAAAGTGTTAATTTAGATATTACACAATCACTTTAACGAACGACCACTACAAGGTGACCCCTGTTACAACTGATGATGTAGTAACGAACGGATAATGTATCACCAACCGATAATGTCACACAAATTGACCGATACTGTATCACTAACCGATAATGTAACAGAAATTGACCGATAGTGTACGGTTGGTGATACATTATCAGTTGGTTACTACATTATCAGATGTAAACCCCCCCCCCCCCCATGCAATCCTGAAACATTTGCCTTTTAATCCCTTCAAAACACGATGTGTGTGTTTTTACGTTTTGGATATCAAATCAAGGCTGAAATTTTTTACTTCAAATACTGACAAAATCACAAAAAAACAGTGCATTGGGTCCGGTTGCTGAGAAAATACCGGTACTAATTATATCAAATCCTTTTTTTTTGTCCTTTCCAATGACATTACCATAGTTAGATGTACACTGTACCTATTTGTGCATGAAATGCATGTGGCGCAGTTGTGTCCTAATCCTTACAAACACAGCACACAATATGACAAAAGTAAAATTCTATTCGACCTAACTGGCATTTCCTCAACAACCCAATGTGCTGTTTCACAGTGATTTTGTTTCAGTGTTTGAAAGCAAAAAACTCTCAGCTTTAAGCGTATATCCAAAACATTCACAAATCACGTTTTTGAAAAATAGGTAAATGTTTCAGGGGTAGTATTTTTTTGGGGGGGGGGGGTTCACCTTGTATAACGAACATTTTTTCAGGACCCCATCATGTTCAATATAGTGGCGTTCTACTGCTTGATTTTCATTGATAATCGTAATTACGAAAGGAGAAGGTGCGGCTAGAAATCGGTAAGAAGTCACCGTCCTTAGCCGATTCTTTACGATTCATCTGTGCTCAAGTCTGTTGCATCTGTGCTCTCACAGTTGTGTGAGAATGGAGTATTTATGTAGCACGTAAAATATATGTGATGTCGTAAATCGTTGACGAGTAGGGGGATGGGGATGCATCCATACCGCAAAATTCTGCAATTTATTGTCCGGCCGTGGACCATTGGAAAGTTATTATTATCTCAGAATCGGCATTTTGGTTTCTTACCACAAAATCTGGTGCGATGATCAAAATGACCTTTCATATGGTCAACACGTGTGGGGGATAATCCCCCGGGGTTTACGCCCATGGGTCCTTTGTACTTGGCATTGGCGATTTTATAGTGAGGATTTGAGGAAGTTGAGGGGCGGAGGTTGTACTACAACGATAAACTGTATGTTTTTGAAAACCTTGCTTTTGTACCTGTTGTTAGCAAAATCGCCGGGTACTACGATTTAGACCCACAGTATTTTAACACGGATCTTATAGTAACGGGACGAAAAGACAGATTAAAAGTTGAATTGTAAAATAGTACCACAATCTATTGTTTACCTACAATTATGGCTTACCTGCGTTTCCGCATCGGAGTCTTTCCAAAATATCACCCTGATTTGAGCACTTCCGGTCCCCGCTAGCTGCCTGCCGAACACGCCCACCCGATAGTTCAAGAACTCATCCGAAGGCTGACTCGCGTACCGACCTCGGAGCTCTTCGGTCTTTATCGGCGCTTGAGATACGACAGTGAAGCTGCCAAATTGGTTGACCATCATCGTGCAGCGATTGTCGTCCACGGAGAAAAAACAGTCCAGAATTTTGTCCATGACCTGCTGTTTGGGTTTTTCCGAGGGGGAGGTCTGCTCCGAAACGATGATCTGATGTCTGGCCGCAGCTCTTGTATCTTGGGTTTTCACGGGGAAGGATAGAACGACATCACTGGAGAACTTGAGGCCTGTTTTACCGCAGACAACAGTGGGGCTGATGGGTTTAACTCCCGTCTCCAAGTCCAGGAGAGCAGTGGGCGGGTCGGGATGGATGTAGATGAAGATGGGTTCAGGGTTGTCCCCCACGATGGCGTGAGGGGTGACATAGAGGGTTATCTTGTGGTTGGGGAGAGGGAGGAAGCCGCCACGGTGGTCGAACATCCCGCATGCAAAGCGGTCCGTGGTGAAAATGATTCGGCCCTCCGCCGCTTCGGATGCATAGCGCTCCATGGCCGTTTGGCACTTCCGGAGGACCTCGTCAAGGACCGGGTCGGGAGTGTGTATTTCCGTCAGGAATTCCGTCCTCCGACGAGAAGCTGGCATCGGGTTTCTAAAACACAAAGGTCCCTCAATTAGAGCTTGGCTCGGTTTTGCGTCGCTCGCATCTTTTTGTGACGAGTGGCTCGTTGCCTCTGATCTTGGGTTGTGGGTGACCAGGGACTTCCGAGCAAGTTTGTGAGGGGTTCTGTTCAGCCGCGGCTGTACCGTGGGGGCGTTCCCCATGCTGCCTTGCTGAGGGTGAGGATGGTCTAACTCTGATCTCTGTGGCTGAGTACTGGGTACACCTTTGGACGAGGCGGAGTCAATATATGGGCTTGTAGTTCGGAGTTCTGCGTATCCAGGAGTCTTGGTAGGTACTTTAGGTGTGTTTTGGTAGTGCACTTTAGATCCAGGATTCTCCTTGGATGGAATTGCTGTCTTCAAAGGCAGCAAAGGTGGTACAACGCCTGAAGATCTGCCCAGTCCCCCGATCGCTTTCCCCTGCACCTTGCTGCTTCTGAAGGAAGGCTTGATCTCCTTGAAGTGTTTGATGTTTTGGTAATGCTGATCCAACTCAGCTGGGAACTTACCAACCGGAGTGACGTACCCACCGGCGGTCTCTGTGGGGGTTTTGTCCCGTGGCAGCGCTAGCGGCGGCGATCGCACGGTGTCGTAAACGGCCGCCAACTCAACAGCCAGCCGTTTTCCAGCAGATGATGACATGTTTTCGAGATTGCCTGGAAGATTTCATTGATCACGAGTAGGCTATATTTTGCTTGGGAACGCAAAACCTGATTTTAATTTGACTGTCGAGTGAAAGCCAGAGCTTGTCCTTGACCGCGATTTTTCCCAATCCACTATTTGATTCAAACTTAAAAATTGTCTTTCCTGTGTGTGTTTACGAGGAAACTTTACAAAGACATACTTTTTTATATGCTGGCCGAGAAAGATCTGGATCATAATAATTGTCTCTCTCATACCAAGAGAGAGTTTACACACTACTTATGTATACTTTATAGCGAATGTTGAAGCTCCTTTCATGAACAGTCGACATGGAGGTAATCTATAAAACCATGGTCCACCCATGTTATTACGCCTGCGTGAAGTCAGAAAAAGACTTGGTCATCTTTCTCCTTAACATTAATGTGACAGTTTAACAGAGCGCCAAAGGCGTAGATCACCAGGAAGCGTGTTGGGTCTAATTCCGCTGCTCTCACAAAGTGTCCACAATTCTAACAGCTCGATCCGTGCAAGTGCAGATGGTATCGGCTTTGGACTTCCCAGATGGACTGCATTTTGTGTAGGTCTATTCAGCGAGAGGTTTTTTCAGTTCCTGTGCCGAATCGAAGTGCCACTTCCTTGTTGCGTCATGCAGTAAAACCCCCTCGGTTTTTCTTGTTAGACTTCGATGGCCGACTGCACTCTCGCAAGAGTTTGACGACTTTGGGTTATGGTGTGCATGTATTTACGAAGCAAGAAGTCTGCACATCATGAAGTATGCTGCGTTAAAAATTATTTATTCACTCTCAAGATGCTGGTTAGAATTTTGTTGGTTAAAAAAGTTACTTAAAATTTTAACCAACGTTGTGTAAAATTGCCCGTTTGCCCAACGTTTGCCCAGCGTTGGGCATATTTTGCCCAACGTTGGGCATATTTCTTTTAACCAACCGTTGGGCTGTTCACCTGTTAAGCAACAGTTGATTAAAAGTATTCCTTTTACCCAATACTGGTTAAGTGTACCCGATTTTAACCATCGTTGGTTTAATTGACTACTTTTAACCAACTGTTGCTTAACAGGTGAACAGCCCAACGGTTGGTTAAAGAATGTAACCAACGACACGTTTGGCAAAATATGCCCAACGTTGGGCAAACGTTGGGCAAAATTGGACAGTTTTACACAACGTTGGTTAAAATTTTAAGCAACTTTTGTAACCAACAGAATTTTAACCAGCGTTTTGAGAGTGTTGTGCAAAATGGTCGCATTAGTTCCTTGTTGCAATCTGACCTGTGTTCGAAAGTAGGACTACTCATTCCATACCACTGTTAGTGTACGCCTATACTTAGTGCAGATTGGTTTTCAAACAATAATGCCAAATTGCCAGTAAGTCAAGTGTTGTGTGAGCCTAAGTTCACGTAAAATCTATTTTCACTTTCAAGTAGGCCTAACTGAGAATCGGTTTCAGATTTGTGAAATTGAAGGTGCTATCAAAGCATGCAATATTTTTTTTTAAAGAGATGATTTCATGGATATAGAGTGTTTTTGTTTTGTTTTGATTTTTTGATAAAAAAAGGATGTAAAGAAAGACTCATTATTTTATTTCACACATTTCCGAAAGGTAACCTAGTGCTACCAATGGGGGAACAAACATGACAAAAGAATAAGCCTATACGCCAGGAGGAAATTGACTTTGACAATAAAGCATATTAGGCCTAATTGAATAATTGCAACACTAAACAAATTTTATAAAATCATAACGAGTTAATAAACAATGCACAAGTGTCTCAGGTGGTACATGCACACCCCCATTTCTCCATATAACCCAGCCTCAAAACCTTCCGAAAAAAAGATGATCGTAGACTTAGTACAGAAGAGGAATGATGATTGAATTAGAGATAGACCTACATACTGTAGGTAAATACGGACACATCTTTAAAAATTCCACAGCTCCCAAAATCTTAATAATGCTTGCTAGAGAAAGTCGGGGCAATTTAGGGCCCGGTTGCATGTTGTACACAATTTTGATTCGCGTAACTTAGCCTACACCCGGGTACCGCCGCGCCACGCATTACTTGCGACCTGACGATTGTCAACTTAGATCTGGCCGTCTGTTGCAATGGCTATAATTATTTTAGCTGGAGATGCAACCGTGCACGGTCAGACTAGAATTATTCACCCATCCTTCGAAGCGCTCGAATGGTCACGGTACCACTTTTGAAATTTATGTTGCAGCCAATTGATTTTTTCCCGATTCAAATCAATGTAACCAAAGCGAGGCTGGAGGGGAAAATATTTTGGTTCCTCTTTGCACAAAAACGTTTTCATTCCAGTACTGTTATTGGTGGCAGCGTGAGGGTGCATACCGGTAAATAGGCTTAAATCCACCCGCCACGCTCATAAATAAAACTTATACCGTCCCTCAAATTTAGACTAGAGAATTCTGAGAGCCATGAAATTGGGGAATTGAAGAGATATGGCAATGAACCTCTGGCTCGGACTCGGGGCTTCCAATTCTGAGCATTTTGGATGCAATTGGGCTCGAAAGTGGTGCTATTTTGCCTTGTGGTGAAGGATTTTAATTTTCAATATGGCTTATTTTCCGCTTTGGGGAAAAAGGGGTCGCGACGACTTCTTTGGGTGCATGAGAATATCTCGAAAAGTCAATGGTCAACCCACCAAAAAATGAAAAGAAAATGAAGATGACATGTTGATCATCATTTGTCTGTGCAGCTGAAAATACCTGTATTGAGTATTTTAAAAAGAATGTTGAAGTTTGGGCATTTAGCACTAGCGTCTATGGGAATTTTAATACAAGGTTGCATCCATGAAAAGTCCCGAACTCATGATCAGTCGTCAGTCGACATGCAGGTAAAATTCAAGGGACGGTTATTGTTAAGGGCGCCACCAATGGGCAAAACTTGGATAGGCTGATTGTTTTGTTAATTGCACAAAGCTAGCTGACGAAGGTACGGTACGGGCTGACGGGTGGACGCGCACTTCCGTGGGACAGGTAAATTTAATGTCATTGGTTTACTACTTAAACTTACATTTGATGATTATGCTTTGTGGGTATGCAGACCCCGTTGTGATGATTTGTTTTGTTCAGATCTATGGTATGGGGAGAAGTGTAAATTATGAAATGTATGTTTCACCACACTGTCATGACTGTGTGACTGCTGCAATGCTGGTGGTGGAGTCGTGTCGAACGGTTGCAGGTCAAGTCGCCCCTGGCCGACTCGCCCCTTACCGACTCGCCCCTTACCGACTCGCCCCTTACCGACTCGCCCCCTGACTGACTCGCCCCCTGACCGACTCGCCCTAGCCGACTCGCCTCGTCAACCCGCCTCCTAGCCCCTGACCGACTCGCCTCCTGACCGACTCGCCCCTGGAAAAAGATGCACCGTGGGACATCGTGAAAAAATAATAAAAAATAAAAGACAGTTCAGGGGAACACGTACATTGTAACATTATTCGAACACCAATTTGAAGGATTTCTGGTACAAATGCAAGCGTCATTCTTCCGGAGTCGCTGACCGTGGGGCCTGCGCGCGCACGGTCTATCATCGTTCGGAGAGCCCGTGGGGCCTGTGATCCAGATGGGGCACACGCAACTGTTTTTATTTTTTTTAATTTATTTTTTACGAGTCGTCTTAGGGCGGGCGGGCATTAAATACATCCCTTTGAGAACATGGCTATCTTTTTCGTTTTTGAGGAGTCATTATATGGCGGGCGGACGGGCGGTCATCAAATCAATCGCTTTGAACATAACTATCATACATAATTATCAACAAAAACTTATACAATGTATAAGTTTTGAAGGTCGCCTGTCAATCATTGTCTCAAAATTTCTTTCAAAGCAAGAATATATTTTTATAAGACACTTTTCTATTTGCTGGAATAGGGGCACATTTAATACAGCACTTGCATTTAATGCTTCATGTCAAAATATATTCCAAAATATATTCTAGAGTAGAACATGTACCGGTACACGAAATAATGTAGGCCATGTGGGGTTTTTTTAATAAATGAAGAATAAAATCGTCATCCCCTTTTTTATTTTCCCGGCCTCAGAGAGAGATTTACTCTAAATATTTTTTTAAAAGCAAAATGATTAAAAAAAACCTAGCCCGTTAAAGTTTGCACTCTAAGTTAATTCTTTTGTATATTCCAGGGAAATTTAATACGAATTATGCTCGGTTTTTCTTATTTTTAAATGAATATGATCAGGATTAACAACATCCCTCAAATAATAGCGTCAAAATATATTCCAAATAATAGGCCATGCGTTTTATTTTTTAAATACACGAAGAATTCATCGTCATCCCTTTATATTGTCCCGGCCTCAGATAGAGAGAGACATCAAATAAATAGGGGTTATTTTAATACGATTTAGTATGTCTTGTTCTCTCGATTTATTTTTAAAGTAAAACGATTTCAAACAACCTAGCCCATTAAGTTTTGAACTCTCAGTTAATTTTTTTGTAGATTCCAGGGGAAATTTTAATACGAATTCTGCTTAGTTTTTCCTTATTTTAAAACGAATACAAATAAGATTATCAACAGCCCTTTGACTTCAAACTTAATTTCAAAATGTATTCCGAAATAATTATATTCTAGAGTAACATTTACAAAAAAAATGCAGGCCATGCAGTTTTATCTTTTAAAGCGAAGAATAAAATCGTACTACGAAAAAAAGACATCGGGAGCCCTACATTTAATGAATTATTTGGACTTGGAATATCATCCCCTAATCGTTTATCTATGGTTGCTTAGAAATACTGTTGCTAGGAGGCTCCCCTGTGACGCCTGGGACTGCCGGTTGCGTAGCCAGAAATCTTGTGACTATTTTGAAACCTTGTATGTGAAAGCGGCAGCTCAGGAATGCTGCCGATTTCGGGAAATTTGTGCAGGCAAAGTTTTTCATATTTTGGAAATTGGAATTTGGATGCAGTTTGCGTTAAATATGCATTTCCGTTAAATAAAAGGTTGTTGTTGTTTTTTTCTTTTTAAGAAAATCGGAGGCCCCCCCCCAAAAAAAATACAAATAAACGATTTTCCTCAGGCCTTGACATTTCTTGAAGTGATTCGACAACACTTGCAGAATGCAGGCGATTCATTTCGTCTTAAATTATTTTATAGCCTGCAGACTTCAAAAGAACATGGAAAAAATGGTGGTTAAACTTAAAGTGTATACAAGTGTATATACAAAGTAAGTATAGTGACCGCAGTTACCACACATTATACCGGGCAATGTGTTCTCCTCCACTGTCTTTTATTTTTTATTATTTTTTTCACGATGTCCCCGTACGGTGCATCTTTTTCCAGGGGGCGAGTCGGTCAGGAGGCGAGTCGGTCAGGGGGCGAGTCAGCTAGGAGGCGGGTTGACGAGGGGGCGAGTCGGCTAGGGGGCGAGTCGGCCAGGGGGCGAGCTTGTAAGGGGCGAGTCGGTCAGGGGGCGAGTCAGTCAGGGGGCGAGTCGGTAAGGGGCAAGTCGGTAAGGGGCGAGTCGGCCAGGGGGCGACTTGACCTGACACCGTGTCGAACATTGTCGAATAGCGTAATACTAATGGCCGAATACAGGTCAACTCGTACGCGAGCCAACTCGTATGCAACCAACTCGTACGCAGGGCAACTCGTACGCGGGCCATCTCGTACGCGAGCCATCTCGTACGCGAGCCAAGGGAAAAATTCCGTACTCGGACGTCACTATTTTCAATTAATTTTCTAGCGCCAAAAGTTACATCTTTTATGGTTTTTCCTCCACTTTCCCTCCTCTACTCTCACCCTCTCCTTTCCTTAATTTCTATTTATTAATCAGTCAGTTACTTCATCAGGATTCGAACCTCTGACGCTTGCTTGATACACGAGACTCTTAACCGCTAGGCCGCGCACGATCGCTGTTGCAATAATCAATCTTTGGACATATTTGAAGTATCCATTGAAATAAACTAAATATTCATGAGAAAATAAATTTTCATAATGACGTATTGCACTATCATTGGCAGGCTCATGCGACGTCATGGTTGTTGATGTCACGTGTATAACGTACCGCTGTCTTTTCAACCACTACAATCAGTTTTGACCGGCTGCTTCAAGTTAGTTCTGCACGACGTATGCATCCAAAATGTGCTCTAAAAACACATTTTGAGTAAATTTTTTTCACCTTTACACAGCTTCCTGGATTTCTCTTGGTTCAAATGACAAGGTGAGGTGACAATAAATATGTTTGGCAGCAGATAAATTGACATCCGAGTATGGAACTTTTCCCCGAGCGAACTCGTACGCGTGAGTATAGACTAGCGTAAGGATATATTATAAGGTTTGGACTTCAAATTTTTTTTCAGCAACTCCCAGTCCCATTCCTTTTGTGCTCCTCGTTCTCAAATAATGGACCCCCACTCAGTATCCGCGTAGCTGGCAATGGACTTGAATTGTTTCTTTTCCAGTGATTCCAACCGTGTAGCCAGAGATTTTAGGGGTGTATTTCCGAGTGGCGGGGTATTCTGCAATTACTCCGATTATTTTGTGTTACTGAGGCGTCCCAATTAGGATCAAAATGGATCATGTTTGTTTTTTAATTTATCTTTGAAACTTTTAAACTTGTACATCGTTGTTATGGAATTTAAATTGTTGAAAATACATATGGCTACAATCACAGTCATTCAGTCATACAATCTGACTGTGATAAATCGTTAACTTTGGCGTCTGTTTTGGGGTAAACTTTGGCGATCGTAAACATCGCTCAATTTCTTTACATTTGCTAATTTCGGTCCGCGTACGAGTTGGCTGGCGTACGAGTTGTCTCGCGTACGAGTTGACCAATCCGCGTGCGAGTTATCTCGCGTACGAGTTGGTCCGCGTACGAGTTGTCCTGTTTCCTAATGGCCTAGGCCCACTAATAATAAGCCCCATAAATGTGGCCAATTTACTGGACTACATGTACCTCCGTAAATAAAGGCCACACTTCCACCATGTACAAAAACATGTCGAACTTTGTCAAATTTTGATTTTCACATTTAGGCTTATTTTGTACATGTAGTTTATTTTTGCTTTAGAAGCATACTCATCCTCTTTATTAGGCCTTTATTTACGGAGGTAGTCCAGTAAATTGGCCACATTTATGGGGCTAAGTAATAGTAATAGCGTAACAACCTAACAGTACAACACATTTTGCATTCACCATTGTTCATGGCGGTACTTCATAACTTGCCCATACATGCCATAAGGCCATTTCACTCAGTCGTACAATGTGAATATGTGTCCTAAGCTAAGTCATGTAAGTTGAAAAGAACGTTGCATCCTGACGCCGGTTTTATTTCATCATACGTGTACATGTACATTAATCTCAATGAAGGTCAGTCAATGTAAAAAAAAAAATGTTGAAAAGACTTGAATCTTGGATTGAGAAACATTTCCAACTTTGTTAGAAAATACTTTGAGAAAAATGTATGCACTATTAAACCTCTCCATAGACTTGGTACACAGCCAAGAAGTGGTATCTGGATACCACATTCTTTCCCCCAAGGGTTTCAGGAAAGAAATATTTTAGCAGAATGTAGCTTGAGTAACTCCAGCTGAAATGCTCATATTCATTCACATGTAGCATGTGAAGGAATATGAGAATGTCAGCTGGAGTTACTCAAGCTAAGCAGAATGGACAACAGCGATTGTTACAATCATGACAATACACATCAATTTAATCATAATAAAGACCCGTTTGTTTAAACTTAGAATGACTGACGTGTCAGAGTGTAACAAAGATGTTGCCAGCACGCAACTTGGGCCGCACGAAGTTCCTAATCCCGAAGGATCTCCAAATGCTCAAGATGTCTATGGAAATGTGCCTAAAAGGCAAAGAATGGTAAAGAATTCTTGTCATATTTTTAACTATTTCTCAACACTGCCCATTCCAAAGAACTGTGAGCAGATATCTTCTGTCATGTCTGTTTGTATGATTTCTTGTGTTCTCTTCTGTATCTGTATATCATTACAGTCGGTAAAGCATCCCAGGGGAAACATCACACCAACTTAGAAGACAATGAGAAGAAATTACAGTTTTAGAGGTGGGAGGAAAAGCCCAGAAGATATTCTGGGGAAAACCCACGGACTGAAAACCCAATCCACATAAATGACCCAGGCGGGATTCGAACCTGGGTCACAGTGGTGAAAGGCGAGGAAAGTACCGCTACGCCAACCTGACTCCCCCTACTTCTCTTCTGTTCTTTCTAGTTTGTCGCCGGTAGCCCTCAAAATCACAGTGAGTGGCCTGTGACACTATAACATTGAAGGACCCACAGACTTTAGGCCAAATAACGACTGGCCGGCCGAGCTATTTTTCGAGATGGCCGCCAGCTTTTTTTTTTTAAATTGCCGCCACTTGGACTCGGGAAATGACATACCAGCTTTATATGGGCTAGATGCAACAGAGAAAGAGGCCAAAATAATGTTACTGTTTAAAATTTATAATTTTGTGGGGTTTTTTTAGAAAAAAAATAAAAAGAGGCGGCCTCCAAAAAGGAAGCGGGTGGGACGTTAAACATGTTTTTTTTTTATTTGGCCTGACCCCCTTGCACTACATTGTGTCAGGCAGGGTTAGGATTAGTGAATGGAATTTCTTTTGTTTTCAATTACAGGATGGCAACGAATCGAGCACAAGCGAGCAAAACTCACAGTTTGTGTCTAGCAGCAATGCGCAGCTTTCCACAGACGCTGAGCAGACCTCATCCCAAGCGAGTTCCCAGTGGCAACAATGGCGGTCCCTCTTCAAGGACATTTTCATGGAGACTCAGAAGCCTACGCAGACGCAGTGTCTCGCGTGCGGGGACGGCGAGGGAGATTTAGTCCGATGTCTGGACTGTGGTCCCGGAGTGACGCGATGCATCGACTGCACTCTAAGCTACCACAAGGAGAGTCATCTGCTTCACAATCCAGAACTTGTCTTGGTAAAGAGTTGTCTTTAAAGGGTCCATGCAATGCATTCCTTGGAAATGCACCTTTGTCTACCACTGAACCTTTTTTTCAGTTTACTTTTTGCCATTTTCAAGGGTATATTTGGTGCCTGTTTGGTTTTTATGCTAATGCAAATTTCAATATTCATGAGCAAATATGTAATTTCACTTCAGGCAGAAACCTCTATGTTACAGCTATTTCAGCACCTAGATAGATAACCCTTTAGTCACTGAAGCACCCAAAGCCGCCCTGCCTATTACTCACTGTTGGGCCCAAAGAGCACTTTTTATTGATTTTTCTGTGAATAAACACAATGTGATACAATGAAGTTCAGGTGCTAATGTTTGATGTACAATATGTTAACAGGCATGCAGCTTTGCCTCGGAACTGCTGATTTCCTTGTTTTTTTTACTTCGCATGAATGCCATAACAAATTGAAAAATACTGTACAAACATGTCAAAAGCTTGCGTGGTTTGCAGTTTCCTCATTTTTTCTAAATTCCCAGTTGCATGCTTGATATTAAAGTGTTCCGTAGAATTTTATTCTGACTTTCACTATGATTTGGTTTCAATTATTTTAATTCCAGTGATCGACGTCAATTTTGTTTTCCACCCTCACAGGAGACGGGGGTCAGCCCTTTCCCTCTTCGCTCGCGTTTTGAAAGGAAAAACCATCAGTGTTTCACTACTCACACTAAATCCATACAAATCTTCGATGAAAAAGGTAAGCCAGTTGATTGTTGGTGAAAGGTTACGGGAGTTAGATTTGAAGTTTTATGTTACTTTGTGATATATCAGGAATGTGCTTTCTCAATTTTTCCCAGGAAATCCGGGGTTTTTTTTAGGGGGCCTCAAAAGTCAACCAATGTGAATCATGTGAATCCGTTGAGAAAATGGGGGGGGGGGGGGTTAGAATGTACTAATTAATTATTCATATCGAGTTCTGAATGCCGAAGTTTACTTACATGATTTTTTAATGCACGGATGAATTCAATGTCCTAGTACATGTATATTGTTCTTGAAGTAGACCAATGGAGACCAAATATTTACACACGCGTAGCGCGATCGTGTGCTATGAACGCTTGGGTCCGAGGATGTGATTCTGAAAGTCTAGCTCCTGTGATGGTAACCCACAGTTCACGCTGGTCAGAGGTCACTAGTTACGAACTCGGACTTCTTTATGGCGCCCGCTTTTGTTCAACGTCGTACAGTCATGCGTTCCTGTAATAGTACGGTGCCATCCTCACTACACAGTTCACAATGCACTGTCAAGATTCTAGGCTTGCGAACGTCGTTAGAACCGTGCTATTTACGTTAACCTCGCATTGACAAACTTTCCAGATTTTGACACCAAAAGCCACATTTTTAAAACGCCTTTGGGCAGAAAAAAGTGTTGTGTTTGTAAGTCAGGTGTAAGCTTAGATTTTATGCGACAGCGATATAGAAAGATGACTTACGGGGATGTTTTTTGCTTCAAGAAGAGAGGGACCGTTTTCTTTGTTATACATGCATGGGGTGTGTTTTGTAATTTCAGCTAGACAATTCACTAAATTTCAAGCATCGTGTAGATAGCAAGATTCACTCTGGAAAATGCCATATCAGGGGAAAATGTGGTAGAAATATCAAGGAACATGAAGATGGTGCTCTGGGAGATTTTGACACACCATCCAGTTCAGTATGTTTAGAGAAGGTACGGTAGCTAGTTTGAAGGGACGAATTGGAAGTCTTGAAGCAGAAATCAAACGACTTAAGAAATTTGAGAAACATGTCAGTGAACAACTTGGGGTGGATGGTTCCATTGAGGTGCAACTGAAAAGTGTGGCCTGTCATTACATTGTCAGACATTCACAGAGTCAGGATGCAGACATACTCAAAGTTCAGGGCACAACCAGGCGTGCGGAAGTTTATGTTTGGGTTCCTGTAGCTGAAGTAGGAAGTTCTACTTGTAGTGAGAGAACACTCAGGAAGAGAAGCCAGATCATAGAGACGTTGGGTTCAGGTGGCAAATCTCTAAAACCGATGAAGTCTACTGCTTCCAAAGATGGAATGTGTTAATTGCTAATAGATTAAGCAATTTAACAAAAATTGTTTGAGTAGAATAATCTCAAATGTTTCATTTCTTCATGATTCTACAGTGGTGATGATACTATTGCATTTATTGCAAATGAGTAGCAAATCAATGATGATGCTGATGAACTGAAATAGAATACAGCAAAAGTTTAAAAAGAAATAGCAAAACTGGCAAAATATGGTTGCTCAAAAGATGTCCTGGAAAGGCCCAGATTGCACCACAGAGCATCTACATTTCAAAAATGTCCTTCCTCTAAGACTATTCGTCAGCTCTTGTCTTACATATGTAGGTTTCTTCAGGCTTTCAAGCTGCAGTTATTTGGGTAGCCTTTACAGGTAGCCTTGGTTTGAACACGATCAAAGAAAGTTCATGAAAACGAAAACCACGCCATATTCTGCCCTTGATATTTCATGGTCTTAGGCCGTTTACACAATTGCTGGTTCACCTCCTGTGCCTGCGAAGCCCCAAGTGCCACATTATTACGATGGAATCTGTGGCCGGCCACACCGGAGAAGCCTAGGCTGGCCTTCCACGAAGAGTTGCTGAGATGGTTCGAATCCCTTCTGGCGGAAGGCTTGTCTCTGAGAGCGGCCTCCGAGGCTGTGCGCAGGAGAAATTCACTCAAAACTCAAGAGGTGAGGGATAAGTACGGGTACTTATGATGGTTCACAAGTCACCATAAGTCATCATCCAGTCCCAAGACAACTCAAAAGTCATCCAGTCCGGAAAGTCGACTCCCAAATTATCCAGTCCCAAGTCAATCACAAGTCGTCCTGTTGCAAGCCAATCACAAGTTATCCAGTCACAATTCAATCAAAAGTCATCCAGTCCCAAGTCAACTCCCAAGTTTTCCAGTTTCAAGTCAACTCACAAGTTATCCAGTCCCAAGTCAACTCCCAAGTTTTCCAGTTTCAAGTCAACTCACAAGTTGTCCAGTCCCAAGTCAACTCCCAAGTTTTCCAGTCCCAAGTCAATCACAAGTCATCCAGTCCTAAGTCAACTCACAAGTCATCCAGTCACAAGTCAATCACAAGTCAACTCAAAAGTCATCCAGCATTTTGTCAACTCACCAGCTTTTCAAAAATGAACTATGACAAAGGCATTCATTTGTTATTATTGTCCCGATACTTTTAATTGGACTTTTGTATTGACTTGTGATTTAGTTGCAACAGTACTTTTTAGTCCCTACCTGATGGTTGGGTTTGCCGGAGTATAGTGTCTATTATCCATTCTCCTATTCAGTGTGGTGGGAGTGCCACCATTAGGTACACCTGGTGATACCACTCACTGATCCTCTTGAGTTTGTCTCATCTCCAAAAGTGATGTTCTCTTTCTCAAAGTTGGGACCAGAGAGATAAAGTCAAGCTTTCTTTCTTATTCTGTCAAGCATTTTCATGCCAGTTACTACACTGTACCTAACCCTGCCTTTCATCTCTCCAAAGTATCTCCATTGCCGCTCAGTAATACTTAAGCCATAAAGAGTGCCCTCTGGAAAAGACCATGCACAGAGCTATTAAGGTCTCGTAACTTTTCATACATAATAAACATTATTTTATGTTCAACAGGCTGACATCCTCTATAGAAATCTAAATAGTGGATGTTTTGAAGAGTACAAGTTCTTCCGGCGCCACTGTGCCAACCTCGGCTCTGAACCCTCCACGGTGAAAAATGGCTCCATGTATGTTGCCTCACCAAAGGTTTGTACATGTTTGTATACATGTATCTTTGTTTTAGTCTAAACGTTTTGGGGGTTATAGAATCACTGTTTGGTGGTATTAAGAAGTGAGAAAGGACTATTTCAAGAAGAGAACAAACTTGGTATTACTGGTGACCATCATGTCATTATTTTTTTGTTAAATGTGTAGAGTTCAGTCAGTGAGTTGAGGCGAGAATCACATGTACCAAACTCCGAGTCCATGAATGAGGATAGGATGACCCGCTCAGACCCCCATACCACTTTGCAAGGTCCCATCTCTACTGTCACGGGGATGGAACCACAGTTCCGTGTAGGATCTCCTGGTTCTTCCGATCCTAGTTCTATTGAGGAAGCGGTCAGGTCAGGAGTCTCGGTAGACCAGAACTGCCAAGAATGGAAAGTTGAACCATTGGATGGGGATGACGATTCGGAAGCCGAATACATCTTAGTACCGGTAAATGAAGCTTCTGCTCCCAATCAAAATGGCTTGGATGTCAAACCAATCTTGTTTCCTGCTTATGGGAATGGGAGCAACCAGGCCGGACAAATAATCCCGTTTCCAGGAATGCCACCAAGAGCAGATCAGGATCTGAATCATTTTGATAATCTCGGCAGCAGCGAAGTCGCAGTCATGCCCACGGCCAACATTGGCAAAACACGAGTCTGGGACAAGAGGCAGTACTGCTTGTACTGCCGCGAGTCCTTTGCTAAGCTGCCAAGACACTTGCGGCATGCACACCGAGACGAGCCTGACGTTATTTTCCTGAGTAGAACCCAGTGCCCGATCACCCAGCGTCACTTGCTGTCCAAGCTTCGCAACCTGGGCAACCACTTGCAGAACTCTGACGTGCTTCGTCAGGGGACGGGCAAGCTCATTGTGGTCAAACGGCCCAGCCCTGGCGAAACTGTTGCTCGGACCGCGGCCGACTACCAACCGTGCCCATACTGCTTTGGATACTATGTCCTAAGGGATCAAACGAAACACAACTGCCATTTGAAGAATTTCAGGGCCGAGTCAGCTTTGTGGCTTAACTTGACTTTACAGCACTAAAACAACTCACTCCTTACTCACAGAGGGCACTCTTGATTATTAACTGTACTCTGAATCACATCAAGACCGACAACTAGTACTTTTTAAAAATTAACCCAAGTCCCTTCTTCAGTACTAAACAAGACTTGCTGATAATGCCCAGTGCATTGATGAGGAAGCCGTCAACTATCCTTGGTCGCCCTTAACAAATACGCAGTATATTTGTTATGCGTAGTTGGTATATCGTTTTTCTTTATGGCATCAAAAATGTACCTATTTGTAGGACAGGCCAAAATCCGATGATGACTTGATTATTGGGGTAGTCCTTTTGTTTTAAGTGAAAAAAAATACCCCAAGTGCAGACTGATGTTCGTTTCAAGTCCTGGCATGACGTTTTGGTAATCCAAGATGGCGGATCAGGTGCTTCATGGTGCATTTGCCAATTGGAGTGCATGTACATGTAGCATCCCAGACTGGGACCTTTAGTGCTGACAAACATGCAAAACGAAATCAGGCCAACTTCATTCTTTGGCTGACACAGTTTTCCCAACTTTTCAAGAGGCAAATACAAGGTCCTTGGTATTTCACCAACCAAGTTTGAAGTCTCCATTCAATTTTTAAAGGAGACTTTACTGCAATTTTTCGCACATGAGAGGGAAGTCAAGTGAAATCAATTTGAGGCCAAAGCCTAGACTGGTGCATGTCCAACTGTTTGAAAAGACTGACTTCGTTAGGCTGTCATTAGTCTGGTGGCTGACTATGGAAAATATGCAGAAATCAAGACCAGTACCAGACATGCCAGATGTTTCTTTTGGCGCAGTTCATTGATGCAGTACTGAAAGGTTGTTGGACTGGTCGTTTCAGGTTGCCAATCTGTTTTCTTGTGTTGCATGTTTTCAAAACCTTATGTTTTGGGACCCTCATACACAGTATTGACAGTCCCAAATTTTTGGACTAGTCGCATCCAGTGCAGTTTAGGCCCAAAAAAAATGTCTCCGGTTTCTGGTATGCGCGCGCGTCGCCATAGCCATGCGCGTCGGCAAAATGAAAAAGTTTTTTTTTCAATGAAAGATGATGTCTCAAAACCGCCAAACTCACTGGTTTGACTGGAATCCTGCTGCTGCACAATTTTAACGTGTTTTTAGATGGGGTTATGATCGAGAATAAGCTTTATGTGGCCTCTCTGGTCTCCCATAATATTTGCACTAAGTTTAGTCGGGCACCATTTGCAGTCATCAGCCGACATTTGAAGCAAAAAAAAACAGGTTAAAAAAAAAAAGCCGCGTCGCCGCACCACTTTTTGGGCAAGCTCCATACCAGAAACCGGAGACTTTTTTTTTTTGGCCTTGGACATGATGGACGAATCCAGGCACGTGATAACCACTGATCTCTATATAAAGACTGGATAGCGGATAAAGAGCCGCACAAAGAATGAAAATGACACCATATTGGTGAGACCGGATGGTGATCTACAAAGGACAAGTTGCCGTCTTTACAGACAGCATGATTTCTTTTGTAACATTGCGTTTCACTTTAACGTATATTTTGGCCACCACTACTGACCAAGGTTTACAATTTTTCTAACGTCGTGGTTTACTTTTTTAATTCCACAGTTTACTTTTTCGGCGTTTTGGAAATAATAATCACTACGGAAATGTGTCCCTTTGAGATCATCATAACATTTGTATGTGACCAAAATGCGCGTCAACTCTTGATACAGCGTGCGTATATACGCGTAGAACGTTCGTATTGGCCATCTTTGTGAAACCATGGTGAGACCGGGGGGAATTGGTCAATATGCAAAGTCTACTGTGTGAATGTTGTATGGATGTCCGCTATCCAGTCTTTATATAGAGATCAGTGGTGATAATTGTACACTCAGGAGGCCCCCTTCAATGGAGAAACCATTGTGCAAGCTATTGTACAAAGCAACTGCCTCATGGTGGATTATCTGAAAAGGATACTAGACTACCACGAGCGGATTGGTCTGTAGTGGTTTTGAGGTATTATGGCCTGAATAGCAAGGCCCTATTTGGTTTTATCAAACTCTTTTTTATTCACCTTTTGATACTTTTGTATTAAACCGAGCCGAATATTGCTCCCTCTATTTGCAGTTACGTGTACCATATCTCAAAAAGGCTAAAGATGTATAACAACCAAAAGATTTAAATATTTTCTTTTTGATGATAACTCCCATTTCACGTTTAATTAAGACTTTAAATACTTGGCTTTTGCCCATGCAACTAGTATCATCATGTTTTGTAAAAATTCGGTTTTGTGTTTGCTTATTTTTTTTTCTTTCTTCATTCAAATAAGGTAAAGGATATTTTACAAGTTTTATATTTGTACATTATGTACGATTTATTTTCCACTTTGTCGTTTTACAGGTATGATCGGTGGTAATCATAGTTTTGCCTATTTATACATATCTTTCGGTTTCAGTTAGTTTATTTATAACTTCATGTTATCGTTTACCTATTTCAGAAGTTTTTATTTTGTTTTAGATAGGTACTTAGGCCAAGTAAAAAAAAAAAAAGTTGATCGTCTCTGCCCGCCTGCATCCTTTGATAAAGCCGCATCCGTTTTGAAAAAAAAAAAATCCCCTCACCTCAAAAAAGCTAACATTTTCTTGCATTTCGCTTTAATAAAACACATAGAACATATGTTTAACATTAGGATAGCTAATTTAGCTGGCGGTCATTTAGAACCAAACTTGGCGGCCATTTTTAATTTAAATACTTGGCAGCCATCTTGGGGAAAAAATAAAAAGGCCCCCATCCTCCTCTTTTTGAAAAAAATCCGGACTATCAACTGTCTGTTTTTAAAGCTATTAATTTTAAAACTTTTGATTTAAGCTATTGAAATAGGCTTATTGTATCGCGGAAACGTTCAACGAAAAAAAAAACACGAAGGAAGTAGGCATATACGGAGAAAAAAAAATGTGCGAGAAACTTAATTTTTATCCTAGGATACCATGAAAAAGTTCGTAACGACGTAATCAAAGTCAAAGGAGATTAAAAAGGCTTAGGGACCTAGGGCCTATCTGTTAAATTATAACTGCTGAACTTAAGAAGATCATGACGCAAATAGCCTAGCTTGACTAAGATGCCTTAGTGACTGCCAGAACGGAATTTGCATCTGTCTGGACAATTTTACACATGCTTTATAATATATATACCAATCTCTTGACGTACGTTGTCGAAACAAATTTACATCCTTAACGGCGGATCGCGGGTTTTCTCCACTTCTTCGTTCGTGTATGATTATTCATTATGCGGGACTCGCATGGGAATATGTCCGTTATGGGCCTTATTCACGAGTTGGCCATTTTTGTCGAGTTCCCAGAATGTATTTCATTAATTGTTATCTGTTGAATGGGACTCGGCGGCAGACTATTTATGCAGGCACAATTTTACTGTCCGGGTCTTTTTTTAATATGGCTTATAAACATTGGGGAATATTTAATTACAAATTTAAAATTATTTATTAGAGGCAGACTGGAATTGATTATAAATTTAGTTGCTTTCATTTCTATTCGCAAGTTCAAAAAATTAAGATTTTACCTAACTCTCAATCCAATATGGCCGACTCGTGAATAAGGCCCATACAGCCAGCCACGTGGTGGTGTCTTCGTCGATTTCGGCGATGCCTTTGGCGGCACGATTGAGGAGCCTTAGAGTAAGTTTTTCCCGACCAAGCGCTGTCCCAAAGTTACATTTTTTTACCAGCTCAATGTATGCAGCAGTTCTTAATTTTCGTTTATAGGTATTTTACAACAGTGTACCCGTATGATAACTGATTTTCATAGGCCTACTTTGCTTTCGATCGAGTGAAAATTCAGATAAAGGTCGCTAAAAACCTACTCCCAAAGTTCCTCATTTCCGATCAGGCTTAGTTCTCAGTGATTGAATTTCCTATAAGTATACAGCATTTAATACCTTAATTCAAAACGGCATTATTTGGCAAATTGTGAAATTGCAATTGTCGCGCCAACTGAACAAATTATTTGTGGCTGCATGTACAATACCTTGCCCAAAGATCGATGGACAGTTGTATACCCGCGTCCATAATGTACTGATAAAACGACAGTTGATATATTTTCAATTCAGTGGTTAAAGCAAGAAGTCCCGGTGGCCTGGCGGTAAGACACGTAACTTCTGTTCCCGAGAGACCCGGGTTCGAAACCTGTAGGCGGTTTTTATCTTTTATTTCCTTAGTCGATTCTATAAGTTAAATATATGAAACGAGCATTTTTCACGGGGGGACCCAGGTAGCGCACCCGGTAGAGAGTGCGGCGCAGAGGTGGGTGGCCCGGGTTCGAATCCCGGCCAGACAAAAGCCGATTGGCAGCAGGGAAACCTGCGGCGGGTCCGAGTTCCGTGGCGCTCGTCTACTCCAACTAGATAAAATAAAATAAAATAAAATAGAATTTTGCTCTATTTTACAGTGAATAAGTTGAAGTAAAAATGTGTAAAATGCTAGAGTTGGTCCGAGCGGGAATCGAACCCACGATCTCCGGCATGAGCGTCAGAGTGCCTACCACTAGGCCAACACGCTCTCCTTACTTGGATATGTTTGGAAGTAATATATAAATATTCGATTTGAATTATCAATGCGAAAAAGAACTAAGTCGGCGCGCATGCGCACTGCTAGCATCTCAAAGCATAATTGCCTAGTTTTAATAAAGACTTCTCAATACTTAAGTTTCCAGTGTTTTCAGTAGTATCTTGATGAAGGCAAGGGGAAACTTCCCTAATTTGGTTCCTGAGCATATATCTCGAACAAACTTTATTTTACACCTGTTCTAATAAATTACACAAAGAAAATGCAAAATCTCATGTCCATGTTTCATTTTCTTTCTTGAGGTAGGCACATTTATTCACTTGTTCAAACAAAATGCCAGTACAGGTAATAACAAAATGTGTAACAAAAGGTTAACAAAAGCTGCCTCGATTAACAAAAAGATGTGAACAGTGAAACAGTACAATTATAAAATGCACACACGAACTTGACAAAAAAATCAGTAACACAGATTTGTAAACCAAGATATGACAATGAAACTAAAAACTCGTATAAATAGTTTCAAATTGCAAGATGAATCATAGAATCAAGCAATCTACCCTATTGACTCATGGTGCACAGGAACCCGCTCATAGTGACAAAGAGAGCATATATTGCCGCAATATAATGCTGGTACTCATACACAAAGGCAATATAGTCTAGGCGATATTTCAACAAGGGCTCATTTAGGGCAAGAAGAGGCATTTTTTTGGTAGAGGTTGGTAACATAGCTATTTTACCTAATCTGCATGGGTAACTGTACCAATGAGCAACATGGTGAATTTGAAGCTCATAAATACTGAGGTTTGGCAAGACTACTTCATGATATCTGGAGACAAGGTAAATGCGCGCAGCTTTAGGGTATAATAGTAGCCATTCTGGAATGTGACTATGTCCTCATAATTATTCAGTCACTTATATGCTTTAGAAAATGTTATTGATTTAAGGAAGTGTAAGTAGAATCCCCAAATTAAACTTTTCAAAATAAAATAATAGAAACAATATACCCAAATATGGGAACAAATATATTACACGACAGGTATTAAAGATTTATGAAAATTAGGCATACATGTATTTCCACTAAAAATCCAGCTTGGTAACCATCATTTTCGGATTCAACACCCCACAACTTAGGTAAAATAGCTAAATATGTTGCCAACTTCTGCTCGGAAATGCCTCTTCGTGTAACATTTTTTGAAATATCGCCTAGACTAATGCAGGTTTTTTTCAAAAATACATATAAATCTCGTGTAATTCATGTAATGAGCCTGTGTACGTGCGCTACATACACCCCAAGGTCAGACAGACAAAGAGAGAACAGCTTCTTTGTTGTCCTCCAGCGTTCAGCTTTTGTTGAAAACGGTAATCCATCGTGGGTTTATGTGCTTGGTCCATGGAAGAGTGTTGTATTACATACAGGACAGAGGGAAACACAATGCCTTGTCCTCGGGAGTAAAAGTATGCCCTTGAAACCAATATAGGCTGGCTGTCCAGTACACGAAGCTCTATTACAAGTAATCACAAAGGGCCTTCTACCTAGCTGTGCCCGAGTCCATACTAAAAGTGCATCATATACAGTCAAACACCTTTATCACAAAGTCTTCGGGACTTTGAGAATAACCTTGTTATAACAGGTACCTGTGGTATTAACAGTTATGGAAAACAAAGAAAAACAAAGACTTGGGACCTAAAATGTTGCTTGTTATAAGCAGTATCTTGTATTAGCAGAGCTCTTCTTATACTGATAACAATCTGTGTCCAACATCAATTTGTTTTCCCTTTTTTTTCCAAACATAATTATATACTTTACAAACTGTACATAACTGACGTGCTTATAGTTTTTCCATTTCAAAAAGGTGTGCAGCTGTGATTAAGCACAACGTGTAAGTATAAGAATAGCATATGAAGTCAAAAAACATTGCGTACACGTACAGGTAGAGCAAGAAATGCACAAAAAATGGCAGGACACTGATTTGTTTTCTTCTAAAGCAATTGAGGGCGCTGTACCATTTAGGTGTAAACTGACATGAATCAGTAACCTTTGAAAGGTTACTGATGCACCTTTAAATATTGCTACACCTCAAAAATTAGACTATAGTTTACCTTCCTTATTTTTAAGTCTTTTTATTAAAACTACATGTACTTCAATAAATATGACACCCACAAAATGCCGTCATCGCAGCACCGTCATTGTATTCCTTCACAAATATGGCCTATTTGTTACTACATAGTGTAAACATTTTTCATTTTTCTCTTTTTTTAGATTTTAGATATTCTGAGAATTTCCTGACTGTTATATTTTCTGCACCAAAATCTTCTAACTAAAATCTTTTTATAAAGCAAAGGAAATAATACAATGTCACAAAAGGTACAGATATTTCTTGCTTTTAAGAAAAAAGGCCAGAAACCTTAATTCAGTATAATTTCAAGTAGTCAGGGTGTAGTGGTGTCGGGAGATCAGTGTGTCAAATACAGCATTGTGCTGACCAAACAAATAATGGGTTTACAGTAAACTTCAGCAATGCATGCTGGGAAGGGATATCATGACCTTTGACCTGCATTCTTGGCTTGCCAGGAGTTGAACTTGGTGTAGGCGGTGGTCAGCAGTTCCTCCATGTGTATGGTCATCTGGAAATTAATTTTACAAAAAGATAAACAGTTGAAAAAAAAATAAAGTTTTGGACTGGTATAGACCATAGAGCGGTCATACTAAAAAGCGTCAACACAGCGTCAACACACTCCAAAGCGTCAACACAGCGTCAACACATCCAAAATGCATTAAAAGTGACAAAAGCAGTATGTAACCCATATAGTATGGTCAGAAACAAGATTTTGGCTTAAAATCAATAGGTTAAACGTCTGAAAATTGCGATTTTCAGTTCAAGAAAATTGGCTCTCCGTGCTGCTCCGAAATCGGCTGCCATGTTGCCTCAGTGGCAGTGAGGACCATACCATTATGCTAAAGGGTGATAGCGTTGTACAATAAACCAACAGAGAGGGCGCGGCCGGCCAATACCAAAAGATGTCCATTTCAATAAAGTAAATGAAACATAAACACAACTCATAAAATAATGATTTACCACTCCGATTCTCAGTCCTCACAGATCTGGTATCCCTCTGTTGTTTATGACAAGATAATGTCATTACCTACACACCCCTACTAAAAATGGTGTAGTCCAAGCTTTGTGCAAAGTCAAGATGGCGGACAACGGCCGTGCAAGCGAAAGGTCATTTTTTCGCGTGAAAGTACTATATTTTTAACAACGAAATGGAAACTCAAACCAATGGAAATTCTCTTTTATTCTATGCTTTACAATTATATACCATTTTTGTTAATTCAGAATGTGTTTTGGATGTGTTGACGGTGTGTTGACGCTTCTGTCATGTGTTGACGCTGTGTTGACGGTGTGTTGACGCTTTTTAGTGCGACCCCCATAGAGGGCGCTTTGCAGCTTAGCAACAAGAGTGAGTGAAACAAAATGTTCACTGGTCGATCAACATACGCTTTTCACCCATTTACAAAAAAATGTACATTTGGAATCAATGTGCGCACACCGGGGAAGGCAAGATTTTAAGTTTCTGCAGCTATTATAATTATTGTAATCCTATAGGTGAGGGCAGGATTACATCGGCCGGTCAAAACATCTTTTCATTTGTGCACTGGTTTTCACCGGTGCCAGTGTTGCTATTCAGCACTCCAGACTCCAGAGCCATTGAGTTTCAAGAAAATTGGTTAGGGAGCTAGATAAGCCAATGTAAAATAATTCCCCGATGTTTGCGCTCAGCCATTGTGTTTACAATTTGGTTTAATGGTAACCATTTACTGACCGGAAAAGTCACCTCTGAATGGGTAGAGTTTCCTGACAAATTTTGGTTAAACGACTAACTGACACAAAAACTGATGAATAACCAGTTTTTAAATTAACCATAAACAAAAACCGATGAATAACCAGTTTTCACATTAACTGTAAACTCCCAGCTCTAACGTGGACTCACATTAGCACCTATGTGCTGCTTTGCGAGCGACTCGCGGAACGGCTGCAGTTTCTTGGCTTGGAATTGCTCCAGCGTTCCCTTCATACGCATCAGTTTTTCCTCAACGGATTTGTTGGCGACGGGGAAGCAGGACCAAAAGTGGCGGAGGATTTCCGCGAGAGCTGCGTAGAGACGTTTCAGCTCCTCGTGGACTTCTTTGTTATAGAGAGCTAAAAAGAAGAAAAGTAAGTCTTATAACCCAGAACTGCCCTCAGCACTCTTTGGTTTTACGGATCCATTAGTGATCAAGGGCCATCAGATCCCGTTCAATTGTAAGCAATTGAAAAAATTCCAATTTGTGGGGCGCTGTGGTCCGATGGTTACGGTGTTCGACTCATGTGCCGTGGTGCATGGGTTCGAATCCTGACCGTGGGAACATGGTGTTTGTGCTCTTGCTTCATCCTTCGGATGGGACGTAAAGCCGTAGGTCCCGTGTGATGTGAAATGCACGTTAAAGAACCCAGTAACACTTATCGCTAAGAGAAGGGGTTTGCCCCAGTGTTTCTGGCAGTAGCTGCAATGGCGCCGCAGCACCTTGTAAACCATTATAAGGTGCTACGTAATGGGTCTCATATTTCCCATAAACCTCATTTACCTTTCTTTAATAATTGACATAATTTCCAGTGCCTTGAATACCTAATTGTTGGTAGATACGTGTGCTATATAAGACTCCATTATTATTATTATTATTATTAAGCAGCTCATTCTCATAAGCCGGAAGTTACAGTTTAATCAAGGCCATGCTCCTTCGGAGCACAAGATGTGACTCCCACAACGGGCAGTGCGTGTGCATGTACAGTACAGTGCACACGTACAGTATAATGTGGTCCAGTTTCTGGGCGTCGTGTGTAGGACGGATCACGGTTTTGCCATGTATGAGGAGCAGGGTTATATATGTATGGCTATCAATGCCCGAACACTGATACAACACATGCACAGCCTTGCATTCAAGGCGAGTGCTAAAGTCAAATCAATGAAATGTAGGTTCAGTTTGTCTGAGAAAGATTGTAAATTTTACTTTGCAAGCTTTTGGACAATTATGAGCATATTATCTTTAAAATTATGTCTTAAAATGACGCTACGAATATATTTTAACAACCAATTGCCAACTGTTAAGACCAATTAAACAGCCAAACTATTACACACAGATGCAAATTGCAGACCAAAGCATGAAAATGTATTACTTAAAATTCACTGTTTTTTTTAAAGTACAAAGATACAACATTATGAAGCTGCAAGATAGCTAATGCGATAACATGTTACATGTACTCACTGTGCAGGGGCTGTGTGGTATTGCGGCCCATCAGGGCGCCCCCTGGTGTCAGTTCATTGGTGACTGATCGCGCGACACCACCTCGCAATACCTGTGAATCAACCAAAAAAATCCTTACAGCATGAACTAGCACCACAACTCACGCAGCTGGTAAATATACCAAATATCCAAATGTTGGATCATCCACCTAATATACAAAAAGCTTTGTATTACATAGAACATTGGAAAAAAGGCAGTTGTAACAACATGACCAAGAAAATTAATCTGTGATGTAGCCTTATTCATATAAGTTCAGCAGTTTTATTCTTTGACAAGTGCTAGATTTTTGTGAACAGCCACTTTAAATACATATTTTGAGAGCTTTGTGAGGAATATTGACACCAATTCAAATCTTAAATATCTGTCAAATATCATATACAGGTAGTCTGCTTCCTCAAATAAATACATCAATACATGCATAATCCTTTTTTTATCTCAATGTCAATGTTCGAGTTTTTTAATATTCGATCAAATCTAAAAATAAATAAATAAATATATTGTAATGCTTATATAGCGCTTTCCATCGTATCAACAATCTCAAAGCGCTTTACAATTATTCCCCCCGTTCTTCAGGCCACAAGACCACGCAGCAGCCGATATCAGTGCACATTACGTCCTCCACCCTCACAGGTACCCATTTATACTCATGGGTCAAGTGAGGCAATAGTAGTTAAGTGTCTTGCCCAAGGGCACAAACACCATGTTCCTGGCAGGGTTCAACTCTACGTACCATCGTACATAAGTCAAACACCATAACCACTGGACCATGACATTCTACAAGTAATCAAAATACTCAATTATTCAAAAATGCACTATTTATGTTTTATGCGTTGCCTGCAACACCTCATCTACCGCCCCCTCCTTGAAAAATCAACCGCTAGCTAATCAATACTTTTTATTGCGGCTCGGTGAAATTGGGCCCTGATTTGAGTCCAAAACTTGCCATAATATTCGTCAAAAGGTTTTGTTCCAATCCATGGGCTTCGTGCGCCAACGAAAAAGGGCGCCTTTTTACGTAGCAACGACGTCCCATGACGAGCACCGTTCCTTGTGTGTGCTGAACGTACACCAGGGGATTTGTACTATGTACACGCAGTAATACAGCCGCACGTCGCGGCAAAATTGCAGTCAGGCAAGATGGCGTCGGTCAGTCACCCCCAACTGTACTTTCTTTGCCGGTGAGGGGTACTTGTGAACGGAGCGGATAAAAAAATCACCACTTTTTTTCTCTACCTTGGTCAAGCTGGTCTGTTGTGCGCTAAGCTGCTGTTCCAATCGCTCCACTGCACCGACCACCTCACTGGATGAGCTGTACTTGGAGAGGTTGACTGGCGTGGGACCGTGGTAATACCTGAAGAAAATATTGAAATTTGAGGAGAATATTGGTATTCGTGGTAATGACTAGATAGTGCTTCATGACCCCTTTGTGAAGGCCCAGTCAGTGGATGGGACAGACCGTACATCCACATGGTTCCTTATGGGGTAGTAAACACAATTAACCTATCGCCGTTTGCGAGTTAGCCACGCCCCTTAGACAACCCTATGGAATTTTGTGTGTTAAATTTTGTTTGTCTCAGATTATGCGCGTTCTGCGTTCATTTGTACATCATGTAATTGGACATTATTTCACAAGCTGCGTTGACGTGATTCTACCGCGATAAGTTAATAGAACAACTCAAAATGATCTCGGAAGCTGCGGGCCAATGAGTTTGTGATATGTGTACCTTCTGCCCAGTCTGTATGAGATAGATGGCGCTCTTACATGTTTCTGGCATTGAAATATGTGTAAAGGATTTCCCATTTGTTGAACGTCACAATGCAAACTTGACGTCAATAATGCAAGTCTGTCTGCCCTTCCTTGAGGGCCATAGAACTGGCACAGGGCCTCAAGCAGGAGCTGGGTATAGTCCATAGGTGCGCATTCCAACGTTTGTTACTAACTAACCTACGGAGTAACGGAGAGACATGAGTACTTGTACAGCTGCTATCTGCAGCTAAAGGAAGTCTTTAGAAATCTATCTGCCCCATAAGGGAAACGCTAGGGAGTTTGGGATTTCAACAGGAACAAAAGAAAGGAAACAAAGGTCTTCCCACAGGTATACGAATGTAAGGCTGTATGTGTGTACGTGTTCTACATAACTCCCGCGGACCGACAAACAAAGGGAGAACAACAGATCCTTTCAGTCCTCAGGCGTTGGGTCCTTTGTTGAAAACGGTCCTCTATCGTATGGTTGTGTGCTTAGTCCAATGGAGAGTGTTATATTACAGGGACAAAGGGAAACACAAAGCATTGTCCTCGAGAGTATAGTAAAACATGACTGTGTGCACATACAGGCTCATGGGTATGGCGCTACTAGCGTACTTAAAGTATACATGACTTATTTTATTCTGAATGGGAATGTGTTGATTGGGAACGTGTTGATTGTTCCTCCCAGTGGTCTCCCTAACCTCTGTTATCGTTGAGGGGGGTGCTTGTACATAGTGTCCATAACGCAAATTATGTGTACGTAAGATTAACAGGCAGGACACTTTTGGACAGAACACAGACTAATGGGTTAATTCTATTCTTAAGGCCAAAAAAAAAAGTCTCCGGTTTCTGGTATGCGCGCGCGTCGCCGTAGCCATGCGCGTCGGCAAAATGAAAAAGTTTTTTTTCAATAAAAGATGATGTCTCAAAACCGCCAAACTCACTGGTTTGACTGGAATCCTGCTGCTGCACAATTTTAACGTGTTTTTAGATGGGGTTATGGTCGAGAATAAGCTGTATGTGGCCTTTCTGGTCTCCCATAATATTTGCACTAAGTTTAGTCGGGCACCATTTGCAGTCATCAGCCGACATTTGAAGCAAAAAAAAACAGGTAAAAAAAAAAAAAAGCCACATCGCCGCACCACTTTTTGGGTAAGCTCCATAACAGAAACCGGAGACTTTTTTTTTTTGGCCTAACCCTTACCCTACTAAAATGCAACAGAAAGCAACAAAGGAAAAAAAAGTTGTTGCATACTTTGGCAGGCAACTCAAGTCCCCAATCTTGTTGCAGTTAACAGGGGAATTGCTCATAGTGCCAAGGCAATACAAGAGAATCCACTGTTGCATTTGGTTGCGTTTAGCAGGGTTACTAACTGCTTGGTGCCAAGGCTGGTATGCACTGGGTTCACTGCACAATGCAACAGAATCCACTGTTGCAATTTGTTGCATTCAGCAGGGTTCTATTTCAACTAAGTTGCATTTTGTTGCAGTTTGGCAGGGTGCCTAGAGAAAACCTGTTGGAGGTTAGAGTTAATGTGCATAAACCCATATCATCTTCACATTAGTGCCAGGCATACAGCGACAATATATTCAAGTCCCTCCCAACAATCTCTGTGACTGGACTACAACACAAGAATTGAACATTCCCTTCCTGAACATGAACAGGTTTGTTCCACATGCCTACCTGTCTGTTCTCTCCAGTCTTAAGGTCACGGGCGTGGTGCTCGTGGTGGGAGCCAAGTCTTCGATCTCGATGGCTTCCTTGAGACGCGTCCGTTTTGCCGGCCGCTCATCGCTCTGAGTCGCTTCTCGGTGGTTGTTGGACGGTGTGGTTGAAGAGGATGATGGGATACCAGGTGTAAGACCGTTAGAGGTAGGCCCACTGAAATAAGAAAAAAGAGAGACAATTTTTAAGGATGTTTAAAAAGAGATTTGGGAAAATTGATTGGTAAAGGGATAATCTTGATTGCTTTTTTGTATGATCTATTATAGCAGATTTTTCATCAAATCATCACAAGTTTATCACAAAGTAACACAAGTCATCACACGTTAATTTCAAGTCTTCACATGTCATCACAAGTTAAACACAAGTCTGCAAAAGTCAATCAAGTGTCAATCGTAAGACATCGCAAGTGAATCACAAGTCATCACAGGTCAATCACATGCCTTCACAAGTCAATCAAGTGTCAATCATACATACATTAAAGGGATCAACTTGATTGTTGTTTTTTGTTCGATCTATTGTAGCAGATTTTTCATCAAATCATCACAAGTTAATCACAAAGTAACACAAGTCATCACACGTTAATTTCAAGTCTTCACATGTCATCACAAGTTAATCACAAGTCAATCAAGTGTCAGTCGTAAGACATCGCAAGTGAATCACAAGTCATCACAGGTCAATCACATGCCCTCACAAGTCAATCAAGTGTCAATCGTAAGACATCGCAAGTGAATCACAAGTCGTCACAGGTCAATCACATGCCATCACAAGGTTTCACAAGTCATACGTCTTCATAAGTCTTCATAAGTCAATCAATAGTAATCCAGTCTCAAGTCAGGTGACAAGATTATCAAAGGTGTTTCTCCAATTGTGAGAAACGCAAAGGGGTTTCTCATTATGCTCCCCGAATTACATGTATTCTGACTTGTGATTTGACTTATGATTCGACATACATATGTATGGATTGATTTTTGATCTGACGTGATTTACTTGGGAATTGACTTACAATTTGATTTGTGATTGACTGGATAGCAGTTCATATTTCATAACAGTAGATAATGACTGAAAACTGTCAAAGAAACTGAGGTTTATTATGTAAAGTCGAACCCTGATAAGAAGGGCACTGTAATAATACAACATCCTGCTTACAACAAGGAAAATTTTAGGCCCCAAGTCTTTGTTTTCCTTTGCTTTCCATTACTGATAATACAAGGTACCTGTTATAACAAGGTAATTTGTAAATCCCAAGGACGTTGTTATAAAGGTGTTTGACTGTAGTCTGGAAAACATTATCAACATTAAATACACCAGCTTGATACTTCTTTGTCTTCCAAATACCAGACCAAGATGGCCGATTTTATCTAAAGAACTCACCCTTCTTGTTGTGAGATACTCAAGACTCTGGCGTTGTGATGGTTGAATCTTTTGATGATTGACGCATTGACAAGGTGGTTGTTGGACTGCGATCTGGGACCATCTTTTTTGGAACCATATCCCTGGAATTTTACACAAAAATTCACTTTTTTTAAGACCAATAAATTGAGGAATTTGGATAAAATTATCAGGAATAAATTTTTAGGAATAGGTTTCAAATACGTTTTGCATTGTATGGAAAAAGTCAAGCTGCTTAGTTTTGTTTTCTTCTTATCTTGACTTGGTCAACTCACCTCGCCCAAAGTGTTGTCTGACATGGCTTCCATGTTCAACAGAGGATCGCTATTGTTAGTTTCATTCTTCATTTCTGTATAAAAAAAGGAAATAAACGAAACTAAGTATGGAAGGTTTACGGTAACACCATGTGAATTTTATCTTTTTTTGAGTTGTGTCTCCTGATGACGAACAGAGCACACTGTTCAAAACGTCTTCTCAGAACCACACAACTCAGAAGAGATAAACTTCATCTTTGGTGTTACCGTAAGGCCAAAAAAAAAAGTCTCCGGTTTCTGGTATGGAGCTTGCCCCAAAAGTGGTGCGGCGACGCGGCTTTTTTTTTTTTTACCTTTTTTTTTTTTGCTTCAAATGTCGGCTGATGACTGCAAATGGCGCCCGACTAAACTTTGTACAAATATATGGGAGTCCACAGAGGCCACATAAAGCTTATTCTCGATCATAACCCCATCTAAAAACACGTTGAAATTGCGCAGCAGCAGAATTACAGTCAAACCAGTGAGTTTGGCGGTTTTGAGACATCATCTTGTATTGAAAAAAAAACTTTTTCATTTTGCCGACGCGCATGGCTACGGCGACGCGCGCGCATACCAGAAACCAGAGACTTTTTTTTTTTGGCCTAAACCTTCCGTACTTAGTTCATGTCCACCATGCAAAACCTACAAGTCTCAGGAAACAAAAATGTTAGGCACAATTTTATTGAGTGTTGTTTAGATGTCATTCATATACAGTGGTTAATTAGGGGCGAGAAGCCGTCTTCAAAGCTGTGAGGAATCAACCACTAACGGAAAGTGTGGGTCCACCTCAACTGCCCGCGCACCGTCTGGGGCAAGACGCGCTGCTTTCTGCGCAAAATCGGAGCTGCAGACTCGGATAAAAGCTTGTGTGGCAGCCTGCAAACTGTTCACCACATGGCAGCTGACGGCCCGGTATTCAGCCCTCTGAATGGCATACAGGGACTTATCGACCTTGACGATGCCACCCTCAACAGGTTGCAGACGGTGGACTAACCATTGAAAGGCCAAAAAAAAAAAGTCGGTCTCTGGTCAGCGCGCGCGTCGATTTTAACCATGCGCATCAATTTTTTTTTTCAAAAATGTTCCACGGTAGCTCCAACAGCGCCCTCTATTGCCGCACCTCCTCATTTTTTTACCAAAGAGCACCAAGGAATGGGAAATTGCACCAAGGCAAATAATAGAGGGCACTAAGGCAAATTATGCAGGACACCAATGTACATGAGGACACCAAAAAAGCAAAATAGTACCCCACCTTGTCTGTACAATCCAAGCTTGAAAAAAAAAAGCCCCCGCCCCCCAAAAAAGCCACGTCGCAGCATCAATTCCGGAACTTTGGTCTAACCAGAGACCGAGTATTTTTTTTTTGTGGCCTACTGATCACAATCTTGATTCGTATGAAAGCAGAAGATACATGGGTACTTCTCACTGCTGCAACATAGCCCTAACAGTCCTGAATCCTCCAAATTCAATATGATTTTGCACACCCCCTAGGGAGTTAGGGTACTATACCCTGCCTAATTAGGACTTGAAGCTTTACATGGCGAAAGACATATAAAAGGGCAATTCCACGGTTACTCACGTTACATTTTCGTAACGTGAGTAACCGATTTTGTGCGTCTTGTTTATCATTCATAACACATTTTTCTGGATGTCATCTTTGGTGCTTAGGTAGGTCTGGGTCTACTCTATCTACCATGGGGATAACAGTTATTAAACCTTTTCAGTAAGGTAATTACAGCCCAAGGAAACTCAAAAGTGCATCAAAAATGTAACGTGAGTAACCGTGGAATTGCCCAAAAGACAAAATTGCAGGTAACACCATATGGAAAAAAAATCTCTTCTTGGAAGAAGTGTGGTTCTGAAAAGAACCGGTTGGTCGAGTGTAGAACTGTGCCCTGCCTATTTATTACTCATTGTAGTGCCTGAAACTGCCAAGCATTCTATGGTTTTATTGATTCTTCAGTGAATAAACACGATGCAACACAATGCAGTACAGATGCTAATAGGTCCCTCTCAAATGACATCATTTTCTACAGACCATCCACGTGCATCAGCATTTTGAGCGTCAACTTGAATGACGCGCATCGGCTGCGTCGTATTTCGAGCACATTTCGAGCAACAAATGTGTGTGTTTGGAACATTTTCAACACTGCGCAATGCGTGCTTGATTGCGTAAAATATGCGGTTGCAGTTCTCCTACAGAGTCATTGAGGGAGCCCTATTGTTAAGTGCTGTTAGCACCACAATGCTATTTTCTGTGTGAATTCGAATGATTCACAATGCAGTGCGCCACCAAGAGTTTGCCATGGAGAGTCAACTTTTCAAGTTAACGGTCGACAAAACATGGCCCATTTGAATGAGTGTCAGTAAACACTTGAGCTAATTTGTTATAGATTGAGGCATAGCGTTCTGCCGCCTTACCAAAAACCACCATAGTGATCCGAAGAGAAGAAAAGGGCAAACATATACTCAAATCATATTCTTACGAAACTACTGACCGGAAAAAACGAACATTTTCCAATGTCCCGCGGTGCAAATTTGTCAACCATCTCCCACAATGCACTGGGAAAAATGAACTCTCTGCGGCAAACTATTGGTGATGCTCTGCATTGTGAATCGCCCGAATTGCATGTTGTGGTGATGTTCCAAACTGAACATTTCAAGAGTTTCCAGTTCTCTGACCTTTTTCGTCATCCTTGGCACATTCGGTGAAGATGTCTTTATTGTTGAGGTGGATCCTGTCCCGGTGGAAGTACTGCGACTGAAAGAATCGCGTCCAGAACTCCTTCTCCGTCATGTTCTGCGGAACGTTCTCAGCGTGCTTCTTCCTTACTGGAAAAAAAATGAACGCAGAAAAAAAGCGTACATTTTGAAAAAGATTGAAGAATGGACCGCTCAGGTTTGGGCTCCATGTATAAGGGCCCATGGGCAATTCCGTAAATTCGGACGTACATCTCAGACACTTCAAGGTAGCTGTTAAAAAAGTGAGTGTGATACATCACTAATATGTGACATCTAATGATTAGAAAACAAATACTGACCAAACTAAGGTACTGCCTTACTGGGGGGGGGGGGGGAAAAAAGCGAAAAATTTGTACATTTTAAAATTTAGTGAAGAATGGACCGCTCGGGTTTGGGCCATAAGGGCCCATGGGCAATACCGTAAATTTTGAGGTACATGTCAGACACTCTGCTGAGCTGCTTTTGAAAAAGTGAATGTGACACATCGCTAATACATGTAATGTGACATCTAAGGGCCCCCAGGGAGAACAGTTCATTGACAACTGATGAGGCTACCCTGGTAAAATAACACGAAATAAATAAATAACTAAACAAGTAAGGTGTGTTTACAAACACAAATGCCCCGCAACCGTGACTGTTTCCATGACATAACACATACTCTTTTAACATCAACTTACATGTACCTTGGTCACATGGAACATTCATTGACAGCATTAGTGTCTTCTGTAGGTTTTAAATGAATTAATCCCTAATCCCTATGATCTCAGAATAAATACAAGATTTCTATTGTTTTAGCCACTGTGACCTTGACCCTTGACCTTTCGACCCACTTATGTGATAGGCCTATTTGGATTACCAAGAACGATCCACAAACCAAATTTGAAGTTCACTTGTAAAGTATTTCTCAAGTTATTGCGCTGACAAAATTTCTTTTGTTTTAGCTACTGTGACCTTGACCCTTGACCTTTTGGCCCCAAATGCAATAGGCTTCTTAGGATTGCCAAGGACAATCCACAAACCAAATTTGAAGTTCATATGTAAAGTGTATCTCAAGTTATCACGCTGGCAAAATTTCTTTTTTTTGCCACTGTGACCTTGACCCTTGACCTTTTGGCCCCAAATGCAAAAGGCTTCTTAGGATTGCCAAGGACAATCCACAAACCAAATTTGAAGTTCATATGTAAAGTATTTCTCAAGTTATCGCGCTGACAAAATTTCTTTTGTTTTAGTCACTGTGACCTTGACCCTTGACCTTTGGGCCCCGAATGCAAAAGGCTTCTTAGGATTGCCAAGGACAATCCACAAACCAAATTTGAAGTGCATATGTAAAGTATTTCTCAAGTTATCGCGCTGACAAAATTTCTATTGTTTCAGCCACTGTGACCTTGACCCTTGACCTTTCGGCCCCAAATGCAAAAGGCTTCTTAGGATTACCAAGGACAATCCACAAACCAAATTTGAAGTCCATATGTTAAGTATTTCTCAAGTTATCGCGCTGACAAGATTTGTCCGGACACACACACACACACACACACCCACCCACCCACATACCCACCCACCCACCCACCCACCCACGGAAGGACAAGGCGGAAACAGTATGCCCCTTCGGCTTCGCCGCGGGGCATAATAAAATTTAATTAGCAGAGAACAATAACAATGACCAAACTAAGGTACTACCCCCTTAATGACCTTGTACATGTACATCATTCGGTCGGATGTACACAATGTATGTTGGTTTTTATGGAAGTGCCCCCCCCCCTCCCCTCTCAATCCATATCTGGAACGAGTTCCGGACAAGTTGCGGACATTGTATCGGGTATATAAGTTGCAGGATTCTGAAGAACTTCCCTGTAATCTTCCCATGATGAAGTTATCAGTATTGGTGAGCCAAGAAGTTGCTAATGAAAATTTCCATGGAACATGTCCGCAACAAATGCAGAGCTTCTTCTGGACAAAGTGAATGATTTTACCGGCAACTTTTCCGGAGCTCGTCCCTGATAGTGAGACGGGCCCAATGTCCTACCTACAGTTGCTTATTGTGCATTTCACATAGTACTTGTGACCATGTTTGACCAAGATGCCATTGTCACAGAAGTCCTAGCCTTGATGCAACGGCATACGCTCATTATGATAATAAGTATGCGCTATGGTAAATAGTCTTCTCTCATTGGATAATGGCTGAGAATAAAATGAATCACTACATGCACGATGCAGTCGAAGGTCAATAAACTTTGTACACGTGCGTGTGGTTTGTTCTGTTTGGGTCAAAGTGCACGGGCTCTGATTGCCTATCGTGTAAAATATGTGCATCAGACATTTTCGGCCGATATCGGCCGAGAATGTGAAGAAACACATTTTGGAAATGGTTGCATCAAGGCTGTCTTTCGCCTCAAATGGGGCCGCGTAGTGGTTACTGCATGGGGTGTACCTAGTACGTACGTAGGTAGGTACTGTATACGTACGGGCAAAGTTCTGGGTACATACCGTAATTATATACGCACCGGCAAAGTGCTCGGCGTACGTGTGCCGTGACAAGTAGGGTAAAATGGCTGCCGGAACGAAAGCTTGGCTTGACAGACTTGGTCAAGGCTACAGAAGTCCTGATCTAATTGTCAATATGTAATGTTTGACAAACAGGCAGGAAGGGCCCATGATGGTTATTGTCCCAATGTTGGATTATCTGAACAAAAGCTGACACAATACTGTTGCCATTTAACTTAAATGGCAACAGCATTGTGTCAGCTTTTGTTCAGATAATCCAACATTAATCCTTAAATTAAGGCGGCATCCGTGAGAATACAGTGATAGTGTGCTTCTGCTTGAATTGGTCTAAAAAGTATGAGAGGCAGCAAATCTGGTAGAGTGAATATAACTTCAAAATCGAAATATAAAATGAATAACCAGGGTTTCTGCAACTTTAGGATAAAAACATTTCTTGACTTTTCACCACTTTTCCATGACCAAATTATAAAAATCCATGACCTAGTTCATCAAAATGCTGATCAAACTGTAACATTCTTAATGAGGATATCACGGGGCAAAACAATTGAAATTAAAATGCTTGTATCAGCAAAATTTTGTCACATTAGGTCGGGTATAAAAATCAGTTTTCCAATGCTAAATTTTGAATACAAAGTTTAAAATTTAAGACAAATAGGTCCTACTCCTCACAAAATTCTATGACTTTTCCATGTCTTCTGTCATTTTTACAAATTTCTGTGACTTTTACAGACCTGGACATTGAAAATATAATTTCACGACTTCCAAGTCCAAGCCACGGGAAGCCTGAATAACTTATCTACCTGTTGGGTATATTCTGAAGATGGCTTCGATGATGTCTGCCGTCAGGTTGTACTTCACTCCATTACACCCGTCTGTTTGAGGTTTGATGTCGGACAAGAAGGCCGCTGACACGCCAACATCCTGCTTGGTCTTGGCGTTGCTGAGGCTGGGTTCTTTGGGAACAACCTGAAAAACAGAAGATCCAAGGAAGGAGTATAGGTCACAGGAGATGCTACATAGGGATGATGCTTGTGGGTTTTTTTGCTCCAGGGCCAAAAAAAATGGATATGATCGCACTGCACCATACTTCTATAGCCCCGGTTCGATTCCTACCTGGGTCCATTTCTAGATTGGGTTTTCAGTCCCTTCTTGATTCCATGGTTTTATAATATTAACCCTAACTCCCTAGCAGTTTTACGGTTAACTCCATAGCGTCTTTTACTAGGAACTGGACCAAGTCCATCAAAATCCATCAATCACTGTGCGTCCAATACAAAACTGTACATGACATAATGGAATCCACCACTGACGCACTGGTTGACATTCATGGACTTGCTACACATGGCTTTTATCAAAATAGCAGTACAGGAAGCAATAGGCAAAGTCAATCGGATACCCCTAGCACTGCTTCAGGCCATTAGGCCCAAGTCCAGCATACTCCATCAATATTAAGTCATGCCAGGCCTTCTGGACCAAGTCCCCCAAAATCCACCAAAATGGGGGATGGATTTTGATGGAGTTGGGGTGGTTTGGGTAAATAATAATAATAATAATAATAATATCGGTGCTTATATAGCGCAGTTCCAAATTAATGATCAATGCGCTTTACGAAATAATTACAAAAGTAACAAACACAAACAATTACACTGCAAGAAAAAAATAGCGAGGAAAAGCAAAAACAAAAAACATAAGAGATCAAGCAAACAGGTCTGTTTGGAGGAGACTTTTGAAAGTTTGTGGGCTAGGAGCCAGTCAGATGGTTGATGGGATGTCATTCCACAAGCTAGGGGCACAGATAGAAAATGACCTCTCCGCAACCACCCCTTGACCTCTAGGCACCTCGAGCCGTAGATTGTCTGTGGCTGAGCGTTATCCATGTCGTGAAGACTTGTACAATGTAATGCTACCAGAGAGGCATATGGGAGTGAAACCATGGATTGATTTGTATACATATAGGAGGATATAGGAGGATTTTGAAAATAATGCGTTTTCCCAGAATATTCTTCTTGGGTTTACCTCTGGCCTCTAAAACAACATTTCTTCAGTGTCTTCTCCCTATGGACTCCGTGCACAAATAGTAGATGGCGCTTTGTGTCTGTGCACTGGTTTGTGCACTTATGGCACGTTAGTATTTAACTAATGTTATTCTGAATGTGCACAAACACATGATATCTTTGCGTGAGTATCAGAAATCACCGGTATTGCATTTGAATAAGGGAATAACAGTGTGAGGAGCCGGTCTTCACTGCGTGATAATGACCGGGTGTGGGGGTGATAGCTGTTAATGGACCGAGACGAAGTCGAGGTCCATTAACAGCGGTCACCCCCACACCCGGTCATTATCACGCAGTGAAGACCGGATCCTCACACTGTTATTCCCATTAATAAATACCTTTTTAACGAAATAAACAGTTAAAATGCTCCAATTTTGTGACTTTCTTTCGGCGATATTTCCAGACTTTTTTGTGTTCATGTTCATGGGCCATATTTTAGCTTAACAGCTATAACGACGTAAACTCAACAGAAACTGCTGCCGTAGCGAAACAAATTACAACAATGTTTTCGTATCTTTACCTGATGGAGGAAGCTGAAATCTCGTTTACACATTCCTTGTGTCCGGAATTACAAAGATGCTTGGTGTAGGAAAGGTAAATATGTCGGTGGGTGAAGTGTTCAAAGAAAATAAATCGTAAATCTACGCTTTCGTCGTAAACATCCTCAGTATATACTGCACCGGTGTACAATGTCGTTTCAAAACTTCCTTACGCGCGCGCATGCACGCATCCCTAGCAACTGTGTTGCGTATGCGCGCGTCAGTCTCACGCGATGGGGGTTGAGCGCATGTGCAGTGCTCTATTGTTACAAGCTACCGCAGGACGGTTACTATATATTGACCAATCATTGGCTTGCATGGGGCTGAACGGGGCTGGATCAATGCTGGTTCAGGGGCCATTTATTCGCTTGATCTTTGAAGCCGGCCATTATCACCGTTAATGCCCGGCCACGTGATCGAGTCTCGACCAATCAGAAACCATCAACTCTCCAAGGTATTTATTAATGTCCCTTCTAGTGGTCTTCCCTAACTCTCCCTTTGTAACCGTTGAGGGAGTACTTGTGCATGGAGTTCGTATACGTTTCTTCAGGGTTGCAAGCTACAGTTTATGGGACATCTTTGAGGAATCCTTGGTATTTTCACCAGAAATTAAAGTACTTTTAACACTCACTGTTGCCTTTCTGTTAGCCCAGAACTCGTCGGCAGTCATGACCTTACTGATGACCAGGTCCTTGTAGAGTTGGAAGAGTTCCGGATCCTCCTGCAGGATTCGGTTCTTCTCCTCCAACTCCTTGTTCACCATCAGCCTGAAGCGGGGCAGCAGCTGCTGAAGGAGCTCCTTAGCGGTGGCCCGGTCCCGCATCTGAGCGGCATGGCCTTCTCGGCTGGCAAAATGGAACTTGGAGTTGCGGCCGTCGTGCAGGACCACCTGGAGCTGGACTTTGATGCTGGTGTCCTGGCTGATCTTTTGCTCTGCAAAATCGATCAAAAACGAAAGACATCAATCGAAGTTCCCTTGTCCACAACAGGGAAGTACTACTCAAGACTTTTTTCTTTTGTGGCCTTACACAAGAGATCGTATACTGAAACATCAGACATGTCAGATTTGTGTTTAAAAAGTCAAAAGTGAATTTGGAAAGACTCCAAATGGTTTGACTTTCATTATTTGATCCAGTTTGGGTCTTGAGGAGGTCTTGGTTAGATTGTGGCTCTGGAACTCCCATTTTACATGTACATGCACCTTGCAATGAATGTTGAAACAAATGTCAAGTGTCAGTTTGTGATAAATATCACATGCAGTGAAGCATTTTCGGCAAATATATGTACATGTTCATTGGTTTGTTAGCTTAATTTAGCAAATATTTTCTGTGCTGAGCAAAATTATTTTTATTAGCAGCTCAGTAGCAACTTACTGTGGCTACTTTCACAAAATGAGTCACAAATATCAAGTACTGGGTGGCATGGGTGGCTTGTGCGTAAAGCGCTCGCCTCTCACCACTATGGCCCTGGTTTGAATCCCGTCCACAGACCATACATGCCATGCATGTGTACACGTCAGTAGAGTTGTGCGTTGATTCTCTCCTGTGCCACGAGGGTTTCTCTCTGGGCCCTCCAGTTTTTCTCCCTCCGGAAAAATAACACACTTTCAATCACTGGCTGTGCTCTGTGATCATATACATGTATGGGTAGATGTGGCTGGCTGCCATAGGTGCCTTTACATGCCAGCAGCCCGACCACGTTGTAGCTGCGTCCTTCGCAATTTAACTTTCTCAGCTGCCAGTAAGGATGATTAGCCTCCCAAATTATTATTATCATTATTATTATTATTAAATATCATTGAATGGAACAGTAAAAACAAAAACCTTTTTCAGTTCGTGTATCATTCTAACTAGTAATCTTACGTTTGATGTCCCTGTAATGCTGACTGACAGTGAAGTGATCTTTATTATCGTCCTGCCAGGCCAGACGTTCAGTCATGAAATACAAGGAGCCGTCGCTCTTGTGCAGACGAACCTGGTTGATAATTAACAGCACTTCCTCCGAGGATGTCGCCATTTTCCCTGCCATTTGAGAGAATAAAATATGACCGTTAGTGTTACTGATTATTTTCAAAAATTCAAATTCAAAGGCAACATTTATTTTCATACTTTCCACAAACAAGTCAAACTAAGTTTCAAATAAAAAGAAGGTACAATTTCGCCACAAACACATAGAAAGACAACATATATTGCAACTGTTAGATAAAAAAGGGAGAAGGGTGGGCTGAGAACTGAAAAGTGGGCTGGTACAAGAAACTCTGGTTTCTTTTATATTTTTTGGCTTTATTATTTAATATTAAGGAAAGAATTCCCTACACGGCCTCCACTCGGACCTCCTACACAAAGTCTATGGGCCATGACAGAAAAAGTTGAAGTATTAGGCCCTATCACAAAAATATCAAAGAATTTTTGCACTCCTAAAATAGTGTTTCTTCATCAGATGTACAACTTTTGGTACTCTTCAGGTCATATTAAGGAATATTAGTGGAGGCCGCGTATGGAATTCTTTCCAATATTAAAATTAAGTGAAAGAAAGCAAAATTGTTGTATTGGCCGCAAGGATCGCTTTACCTCACGTCGGGGTGCGTCTCGTACACAATAACACGACAGGACAGAACGGAAACGTCTTCACTGAATGATTTATTACACAACACACTACAATATTCAGACGCCACTTCCATGTGTCATACTCCTGTTGTGTACAAAGTCACCATAGATGGAATAGGACTTTGCCTATGTCTTACTATTATATTAAACTCAGGAGTCGAGTGATTTTCAAAGTATTTTCTAACAAAAATTGGAAACGTTTCTCAGTCCCAGATTCATGTCTAGTCAACATTTTTGCGATGACTGACCTTCACTGAGATAATATATATCATATAAAAAGTGGCATCAGGATGCAACATTCTTTTCAAATTAAATTTGCCCTAGCTAGGGCTAGGGGGTAGGGGCTAGGCTAGCCCGACTGGGACGTACGGCCCCGCCGCACGCACGTCCCAAAACACGAGGTCATACGTCACAGACTGTTTATGCATATTCATGAGTTTGCGCGGGCGCGCCTGCATATTGCATACATTACAGCGCAGCCGCCATTTTGAAATCGCATGGGGGATCGCATGGGGAACGATATTTGTGGAATCTGATGACTGAAATTCGTCTTGTGGCCAGATGGATGAAAATATTGAGACCAATCAACGTTTTTTCGAAAAGGTATGAGTTGCTCTACGACTACGAACCTTAACTTTGGAAATTTGTGTCCTGGATGAAAAGATAATCGCGATCGAAAGATGTAGCAAAATCGCTACATCGGCGGCCAACAAAATTCAGTCTCTGTGGAAGCATCGGGCGTCTGGCCGTACTACAGAGCTTGCGATAGTACTGTACGGCCAGACGCAGTCGGGCTAGGGCTAGGCCTACACTACACAAAAACAAATTGTCTGAAATATTTGTAGCCGGGCATAGGCCCTATACACATGATACATGCTATAATGCTATATTGTTTAGCATGTTACTGTTAGTACTTTTTCAATGTTGTAATCAATAATGTGTTTTTCACCAAGTTCCCCTTACTAAAATTTGAAGAAATGGCCTCCCCCCTCCCAACCAACCCAGGCCCGCCCACCCCCGGCCATGCCGCGCCGCCGGTGCGTGATGACCACACTGCCACTGCACTGCGTGCAAGCATGGAGGTAGGAAACAGTGTAATGTCATGAACGTGGGGTATCAGGTCAACTCGGACCCAAACCAAGTCGGACCCATGCCAAGTCGGACCCATGCCAACTCGGACCCACGCCAACTCGGACCCACTACCAACTCGGACCCACTACCAACTCGGACCCACTACCAAGTCGGACCCACGACCAACTCGGACCCACTACCAACTCGGACCCACTACCAACTCGGACCCAAGCACGACCAACTCGGACCCAACAATGACTCAATCATTAGTTTCAGAGATTAATCATTATATTTATAGGTGATATTAATGTTAGTGCTTAGTGAAGATATTCTGTAATAATATTGGGCAGAATGAGGCTTTTAGTTTTGTTGTTTTCTTGTATTGCCGCTGTGTGGAGCGCTATTTTATGAAGCGTACAGTAAATACTGTTGCTAGACGCTTATCGTTTTGAACGTCATGAAACTAAACGTGCTAATAGCTTTTTGAAACCGTGACCTGTGAAGCTAAACCACGAGATATTTTTAATTCACATGCTGGCTTTGAATTTTGTGGGATTTTTTTATGAATCTTTTTAACTTTTAATAATTTTTTGATTTAACTTTTTTCCCCCGTGGCAATCATAGTGGAACATACAGGCAGCTACCCGTAAGGCCTTGAAGGATAATCTTCCCAGAGCTCCAATACTCCGTTTTGATGATTGACATTGCATCTATTTGTAGGGGATTAAACTTGATCGTTTTTTAATTCACATGCTGGCTTTGAATTTTGTGGGTTTTTTTACGAATCCGATTAACTTTTTATACTTTTTTGATTTAACTTTTTTGTTTAATATGGAACCTTCGTTTTTCTTGCAGTGTATGTAATGGTGTTCATGTGTTTTTTTTTTTTTAAATAGAGATTAGAATAGACTTTGTTTTTATATCTTATTTATTTTATTTATTTACTTACAATGTTTACTTATATTTATTGAGTTAATAATGTTATGTTTGAAAGTGTTTATGTTTTAATGCCATACTTTCAAATTTAATTTTTCTATGAAGATTTGTTCTTAATTTGAATACTCGTTACGTTGAAGTTTGGATTAAAAACGAAATAAATTGCTGTTAAATTTAGCAAGATGGTGTGAACGATGTCAATTAATATGTTTTAATGAAAATAAATAATTGGTTAAACTTTTAAAGCGCAATATGTTTTTAATGGAAACAAATAAAAATAATAAATAATTAATTACACTTTTAAAGCACATTTCAAAATAGCATTTCAATGCGCTTTACAACGACAAAAAAGTTATACTGCTGCAATACAGATATGAGATAATTTACCTTACAATTACAATGAAAATTTATACTAAACAGCATCACTGTAATAACAGATGAGAAGTGGACAAACTTTATGAAATGAATGATTGAAAACGATGTCGAATGATTGAAAACGATGGGTCCGAGTTGGTCATGCATGGGTCCGAGTTGGTAGTGGGTCCGAGTTGGTTGTGGGTCCGAGTTGGTAGTGGGTCCGAGTTGGTTGTGGGTCCGAGTTGGTAGTGGGTCCGAGTTGGCATGGGTCCGAGTTGGTAGTGGGTCCGAGTTGGCATGGGTCCGAGTTGGCTTGGATCCGAGTTGGTTTGGGTCCGAGTTGGATCGAAACCGAACGTGGCACTGCCACTGCACTAGCGGCAGGCGTGAAAGAGTTGCAAAGCGCCTATAACATTTTAAACACGACACATACTCGTCCGATTCACTAGGATTCAGATTCGCCTTCCAGGAAACGGAAACGTGGGAATAATAATGTGAATAATGACGTACAGTGCAGTGTTCACGCGATTCCGATCACGCAGGCGATGCCTATTATGAAACGTCGACGACATCGTCTAAATTGTAGCGCCCTCCTTCGGCTGGAGTTCACGCAGACTAGACTAAACTAGACTATAGTCGAGTCGACTTCGAGTCGACTATAGATCGCCCTCTATATAAAATGACAGGAACCTTTGTGAAAATGTTATGATAAAAATTTATGTTTTACGGATTTATGATATCATAATCAATGTATTTTTGGTATAAGAATCACTAAGTGTATATCGATCAAGCTTATTTGGATTGTAAACGTTCAAAAAAGTAGCAATACTGGAAACTTTATGGCACTTTTGTTGTCTCCATGACAACACATAAACTCACCATGCATGCCATACTATGTGTAAACGTACGTACGTACGTCCGGGCCGCACATACACTTGCACTACAGTTACACTATCGAAGAACACGAAGCGAAGAACACGAAGCGAAGAACTGTATCACGAATTGTTGAACTGTTTATTCCCTGTTTTAAAACATTTGATGAAGATTTATTAGCGATTGGAATTGTCTCTCCCCGTCAGTATGACAACCACATTGCCATCGTTAGACGGTAAGTACAATTCTAGCCTAATTTTCTATTCCGTTTTGCCTGGTGAGTGAGTGACATCGACACAGTCAGCAATCGCCACATCTGCACATGCAGCGGCCTGCCGCGGGCAATTGGTCTCGCGCCGCGCAGTCTAAATGGCCCCGCACTGCAGGTGGAGTAGACTTTGTGCCATAGTTAGTCTACGGGATTCGTTAGTCTACTCCATGTAGGGCCATAGGCTAGGGCTACTCTCGCAGCTGCCGCGCAAAAATGTTCAGTAGCAGTTGGACTCGGAGGTATATAGGCCTAAGTAGTTAGGCCGCCTAACTAACTGTCCTAGCTAGGTGACGAACATGACAACGACAGTTATAAAGTTTTTAAGTGGCACAAAATAACATTTCAAAACACAGAAAATGAAAGAAAAATTGGAAAAATGTTGCAACCTAACACCACTTTTTTTTTTCATATATACTCTCAATGAAGGTCATTCGTTGCAAAAATGATGACATTAATCTGGGACTGAAAATCATTTTTCAAGTTTGTTAGGAAATAGGCCTAGGCCTACTTAAAAAAATGTCTTGACTCTCCATAGACAAAGTCTAAATCCTTATTTTTTTTTTATAGACTTTGTACACAATCGCGGAAGTGGCGTCAGGTTGCAACATTTTTTCGGAAAAATTTGATGACCAATAACAGCTGTTCGACTGGTGGCAGCACATGACAGATCGCACCCAACATATATATAGTTTAATTTTCAATAGATAACTTACTGTTTTCAATTTCATTATGCTGTTTAGTGTTTACTCAACATGCTTGATCAAATTGAAATTCTTTTTCAAATTCAATTTTCTTTTCTTCCATAGCTCTCCTCGGTAAAGAGAAAAAGAGCAATGTCTCGTTTGGGACGACTAAAGACAGACCACTCTTCCCTGGAAAACTCCCACAGAACCGGATGGGTGCCGGAATGGGACTGGAAAATGCCCCCCACAGAGCGCCATGTAGCTATGACAATGATGAGGTCAGAGTTCACACCCTGGTCTCTCTCATGGCCAAGGGTGTTTTTAAAATGTTGGTTTTGTTTATGGCTTCGGCTTCAAGATATTTTATAGTCCTCTGACTTGAGGACTGTACAGTGGCTCAATGTTGGTCAAACTTTTAACCCTCAGTAAAACTGCCAAAGTTTTAGAGTGTTTCCAATTTGCTTCTGAACGGTTCTGAAACCAGCGATGGAGCTGGAGACATAGCCATGGCTTCAAAATCTTCCTTTGTGGATCATTCATCTCATATGAAGATTTTCCCTCTATTTCAAGTAAACTCAGTAGAAATGATCACTAAAATTTTCAGTTAGTGGGAGTTTTTTTTTGAGGGAGTACGATATATATTTGTTTTTGGTAGGGGTGCAATAAAAACAAATTGGGTAAAGCTGTACAAGTATGGAAATGATACTTTGCAAGTTTGCTGTATTTTTACTTGTTTTATTAATATTAATTTTGGTTCAGTTTTAAATATGGATCAATATCTAATATTGCTTCTTTAAAGTCATTACTTTTATTTTAACAGAAAACTACATTCCTGTATAATATCGACAAGCAAGTGACAAGCAAGAATGGGTACACCATGGGGGCGAGGACAGGACCACGATTCAGAAAAGAATTTGCGGTAAGTTGTCGGCAGATCTCTTTAAATTCTCACATTCAAGGTTGGTTTAAAGTACTTCACGCACAAAGCAAAATGTGTTTTTGGGTGTAAGCAACTGTACATGTACATGTAGTTTCATTGTAATGTTCCCATAACCTTGTGAAATATGCTTCCAAGTTCGAAGCCTTGACGTAAATTCCCATTTTGCACTCTGCGCCCAAAATTATAATCACACATTAACCTCTTGCAGTTGAGAACATTGCTCATGGACACAAGTACCATGATCCCTTTGCTGGGTTCGAACCTGCATCCAACACTCTTAAACATAACAAATCTTACCGATTATCTTTCCTACAAGACTGTGACACCCTGCCCGAGCGCCTACCAGACCAGACACACGGACCCTATCACCTTCGACACTAGCAAGAAACCATTCCATGTTGGCGCCAACAGATTCTACCGAAACACGGTTGATCCCGAGCTAACACCTGGGTAAGTCACAGCTTTTTTCTGCATTTTGTTTTCATTTATGAAATTATAAGTGTTGAAATTACAAGTGAAATTATAAGTGTTGTAAACAAAAGGTTGGTGCTGGCATCCAGAAACTTCGGAAATTTACTTATCCTGTTCCCATACCCATTTTCTAGAGACAGAATGGTTCTTTAGTCTGGAGTGCTGAATGGCAACACATAGCATCTGATGAAGACTGTTGGGGAAACTAGACCATCGGTCCTAACTTAAAGCTAGGATCGTCCCAACTGAAGAGTTCCACTTGAAACACTTTAGTCGGGACCGTCTTAACTTACGTTGGACTGACGGTCTAGTAGAGGTATAACAAATACCAAAATGTTTTTTTATTCTCACGAAAGAAGGTTTTTTTTTACTGTACAGTATATCCTATTCTTTCACTACCCCCAGTGCTGGAACCTACGAGCATAACGTGCCCAGAAACCGCAAAGTAGCCTTCCATGGGACCTTCGGGGGTCCCCAGCTCCTTAAGATCCAGCCCGACGATTCGGTCCTCCTCCCTGAAGACTGCAAAGGAACTACCACCAAGAGCCGTCTCATGACGTACAAGGACAAGAGGAAGTTTGCTATACGAGAGGCCTACTTAAGTCTTTACTATTAAAAGAAAATAGAAAAAAATCCATCAAAAAAAACCCCAAAACTAGAAAATGGTTCTTCACACAGGCATGCAACTTGGAAGTCACAAAAACAAAAAAGAGACAATTCCAAGCTTGATATACAAGACTTGCTACATTATTTTTGCAGTTTAAATGGTATACAGGAGTTTAAAAAAAAAGAGGAAAAAAAAAGAACTAAGCCGATCCGAGGAAAAGTTGCATGCCTGACTGTTTGATAAAGGTTTGTGCCTTTTTTTTGCATCTTAAAGGTGTTGTCATCGAGGATGGATGAAAAGTATAATCTGTATGGCATGGGAACAGACCAATCCATATCCGGTTGTTGGTCAAAGGGAATATACATCATTTGCTTTTGCTGTAATTTTCAGAAATGGATGGAATTGGGGGGTTGGAAATATATAGCAAATATAGTTACACTGACTTTTTTGAGGTTTTGGGTTCGAAAATGCTATAAAAACCAAGAAAAACAATCATTTTCCTGTAGTCTGGTTCCCTGACTCCATTTAAGAAGAAACAGAGCAGTTTACATATATTGGGGAATTGTAAGGTCAGGGAACCAGTCTAGCTGGCTTGTACCCGTTCATAGGTGTGTAATCGATTGCAAACAAGTGCGATGGTCAACTGGGGCCAGTATTTGAAAAAAGCCAGTTTTTTTCCAACACTGATCGGCCGATCAGCGTTGGAAATTGATACAAAAATACTACTTTTCTTGAAAATGACAATATACCAGGTGCCATGATTTTACAGGATGCTTTACACTGTCATTCACTAACAGTCCAGCAAGGTATTTCAAAATGATTTGGTAGTTTTATTTTTTGATGTTTGCAAATGTTGTATTTTCCCTTTAACATGTCATACAAGCGCGCACCACTGATTACTAGCGTCCATTGGAAACGCACACAAGTTCCATAAGCATCCGTTTCCAATGCAACTTACATGTAATTGCCAGCGGGCGTGGTTTAAAATGAACTGACGTCACACTAACGAAACAGATGGTGTTTTGACCAATCACAGCTGTGCTTGATGTCCTACATGTATGCAAAAAATTCTAACAAGTTTGCAAAACACGCACTGATGTCCTCTGTTAAAGTTTGTGTGCTTAGTCTATGGGAGAGTGTTATAGTACAGGGACATAGGGAAACACAAAGCATTGTCCTCGAAAGTAAAGTTAAACAAGAGTTCGTGGATCATGCAGTGTGGTATAAGCGAGCCGCATGTGGTGTTGCAGTGGTGTGGTCTTATGGATAGGTCTGTTCTATTGAGGCACATTACAACGTCCACATTTTGAGAATTTTTTTTTTTAAGGGGGGTCTGAATTTCAACATTCAAATTTTCAAGAAATTCTTGAATATTTTAGTTCATTAGAGAAACTCATGAATGGAAAAAAAAAACCTGTACATACATAAAATGGATGAACTTATGGTGAAACTGGCTTCCATCTTTTGTAAATCCTGAGGTGAACTAAGATGAACAATGCATCATGATGGAAATTGTTACTGATTTTCCGATAAAGCCAAGGTTAATTTTCTTCATCAAATATTGGAATGCTTGAAACATTCAGATTTGAGCCGAAGAAATTCAAGTTTGGTTCTTATTACAGTGATTTCTTTGGGAAACATGCACCTCCTGTAAGCAGCATTTCAAAGAAAAGGTGCTGACTTTCCGTCCATTTCTAAATTTACATGTAAATTATGAATTTTTGTGTAGAAACGCTTCAAATAATGTGTACATAATTTGTGTAAATAAGTGGGAAAAAGCATGTCAATAAATCAAATAAAAAAGATACCAAATGTGTACAAGTGTTTCGTTTTATTGAATGACTGGATTTCTACATTTGTCAGATACATCGAATAAGAGGTTTATGCTATCTGCTATGTTGAACGACCAAACTTAACATCACAAACAAATAGTTCATGTGAGCTTAAAAAACTTGTGAGATAATGTGTGAAATGAAATGGCTGAGGATACACCAGAAGATAAGATACATGTATTAACTGCAAGGTTCTGCAGTCGCACCTCAAAAGTTGATACTATGGCAAAGACTGGCCCACACCTCGGGTAGGAGGCACTTGAAAGTACTGAACCTCACAGTTTTTGTTTATCAGGGGCAACAAATAAACGGGTTTAAGTGATTCAATAACTGAAAACAGCTATCATCAGAGTAGTGCTAAACCTCACAGTACATGTATATATGATGGAATACAAAGTGAGACTGTAGAGTGAAGGGAAGCCCTTAAAAATATAAAGATCTAAACAGAGTGACCGGGAAAACAACAAACAAGGTTTCAATAGGGTTACACAAATCAAGAATTAAGAGCTGTTTGATGTGTGAGGTACTATACCTCACAAGTTTGATATCAATTTTCAAGAGGCTTGAGTAAGGATTGGTGTTTAATCAGTGAGAGGTCAAAACCTCACAAATGCCTTTGTGAGGTTTTGAGTGATATCTGTGAAGTTTTGCACCTTGCAGATGATACACCTGTACTGATCCATTAAGCCCCGCCCACGGTCTGTATTAACCAATCACAGCCTTGGGGCCTAATGGATTGGTCTATTAAATATTGGGTAGGATAGGATTGAACCACTCATGGAATAGGGATGGGCACAATGTTCTCCATCCGTGATTGGACGAGGCCGAGGTTCTCCTGCCAGTCGACGAGGTGCTCCCTCAACTGCTGCCACTGCTGCTTACCGAAGGTACGTAATGTCACATAGCTGAGAATACAAAAGGAACATGTCAACATTGACAGGTTTTAACCTATAGGAAACTCATCTTTAGTATTGATGCTGAACCTTAAAGAACCTCAGAGGTAAGGTTTAACTGGTTCCCTTCTGCAATTTGGATGACTGTTTTTCTCAAGAACTGATGGGTACCAGTGCAGCATCATTCCTCAACACCAACTGGAAATGTTTTGATCTCAGGAGGGCCACAATGTGCACAATTGGGATATCAACTGAATTTTTTTTAAAGTCTGAAAATTGATGAAATGTCTGAAAGATGCATTTGTTTCTTTTACTAGTGTTTTTCTATCAGATTCAAAAAGTCTGATTTCAGACAATAGTCTGAAAAATCTCAAGCCTGACAATAGCTGACGCAGATACTGAAGTGATGCCCATAAATCCAAGAGTCCCTTTTTTAAAAGCTGGCTCATTTTGACTACTTCCAATAAATGCATGCATAGCAAAAGCAGCCTTTCCATGTGCCAATGTTCAGTTCATCTTTAGTCTGTAGTTTAAATATTGGCAAACGTGCAATGAACACAAAACATGTACTTAAAATGAAAGGTGGCTTATTAACATATCCCTTAAAATTATCATCATTATTTTATTTTTTCATTTCATCCTCTTTTTTGGTTTCAATTCAGTTAATAGTTGTGAAACAAAGTGCACAAGAATGAAGGAGTAATTCAGAAAAAAATATCATGAACATAAACTTTCTAGGTAAACTTACTTGATGGTGACTTTTTTCTGCAACTGATCGATCCGTGCTCTAACCATTTTGGTTTTAACAACTGTAAAGAAGAAACAAAATTGAAAGATAATGCTCACTATTGAACTCCCCCTACTAGTGGTCATATATTTGGTTGAATTTCATCATAAATAGTGACCAAATTTGGCCAATACACTAGCTCTCCCTAACTAAAGTGAAAAAGAAATATATATATGTACATGACATTTGCATCAAGTGTGAACTAGATAGGAACAGGTATTGTGTGCATGCGAGTCGGACACTATACTATTTAAGGATCATCAAAACATTAATTAATCATGGTTTTGTGGATTATGGTGTGCTATATAAAACATATTGACTGGAATATCAGTCACTAGTCCACAACTATGTCCCTCGGGCCTGTGGGTTACTACAAAAGGGTCCTACTTCCCTATAGTCAGGGATGTTAGGGCGTTATAGGGGCCGTTTGGTTCAGTTTCTTCCAAAAGCACCAAATTTGGCACAGATGTCAGTCATACCATACTATTTCGATTTTTGACGGGCGCCAAGACGGGCGCCCCGAACGCCATATTGGCAAAATCCAATATGGCCGCCAACCGGGTCAGAGGTCAATCGAACTAAACGAGCTAAAATCATAAATAATACCACTTTTCAGGTATTTTCGGGGTCAAGCAATCTGAATCTGATGTTATTTTAACGATTTGAGGCAAGACAGATGCCTCAAGGGACCACCATATTGGCAAAATCCAAAATGGCCGCCACATACCGCAGTTAAAAAACTTAACTTAGCTAGAATCATAAGTACTACAACTTTGGAGGGGTTTTTGGTGGCAACGAATCTGAATCTGAGGTTATTTTAATGATTTGATGCCAGACGGATGCCCCAGGGGCCATTATTAGAAAAATCCAAAATGGCCGCCAGCCAAGTTAGAGGTCAGTCACAGTTAAAAACTAAACGAGCTAGAATTATTAATAATACCATTTTACATGGATTTTCAGGGTCGGAGAATCTGAATCTATTGTTTTATTAAAGACTGTATGTCACATTTTGCCTTAAAGGTCATTAAGGATTGGACTTATCAATAAAGATTATTGTTTGAACTATTTTCATTTAAATATTTAGAGATGATGTCTGCAGTGACAAAATGCTATATGCCGCTCTGTGCGTTTAAATGGAGCTGTTCATTTGTAGAGGACCTTGCATATAGAAACCTAATGTAATTGCATTTCAACCTTCCTTTTGCATGAGGCAGCCGCAGTGCCACATGTCACTGAAGCATCATTGAGAGTTGGTCCATAGTGATTGTCATGTACCGGTACCATCTTTGTGCCAGCCCCACACGATGAAGTCAGGAATTTCCTGCTGGACCGAGGTGGCCTGTAGTAGTAGCGGTTGCTTTACATGTTCAAACAGCACGGCAGGTAGCTGGGATGCTTCCGACAAGCTGCTTCCAGTAGTGAAGAAGCGATGTCTGGCCCATTTGATACCTACAGTTGCACCACACCCCTTGTGCTCTGCATGAACTGGCGAAGCAAGTTGTGTCGCACCATGTTAGGCTTTGGAAGAAGGGTGGTGCCAAGGACTTTGTCAGACCTAGATCGGAGTAGATGCTTTGGACTAGTATGTTACTGTACTTTTCACCACTTCTGAAGCCCACCCGGATCTCCAATAAGCCAAGGATCTCCAAAACAAGCTTGAAATTATCTCGAAAGTGATCGCAGTGACTCGACTCTCAATCCTTCAGTGGCTCAGTGGGTCGCATATCAAGTTACTCCGGTGCACCCATAAGATGTGGATGCAGCCTTGTCTAGGTATAGGGCGTAGATCCCGATTTTGGCATGGGGCTTTGCCGACTCGTTTGCTAGCACTGAGTTAATTGTATCCCAACCAGGTGAGGATGTCACCATCTGCAAACTTGTTATGATGTGTCGAAGAAGTCAAGCTTGATGAGCCCGCCTCACTGCAGGGTTCTCATGCGAGAAATGAATATTTACGGTTTGGGCATATTACTGGAACTCACCAAGTGAGAGGTTCACTGAGCCTTGGTTATCTGTGATCAACATCTTGGGTGGTATAGACAATGAAACGACCGTTGGTTGATAGCTCCACCCATCCTCAGCATGGCGGGCACACACCACACGCGCCTATACATCCTTACAATAACTTAGGACAATTTTATCGCTCCAATCTAAGATTGTTTCTGTGGTATGCGTAGAAAAGTCAAACTGTCCGACATGTGCAGCTAATGAGAAAAGGGTTTTTTTTTATGGAATGACGCACCAGAAACACCAGGTTTGACCGGAATGATCTCGAGTGGTAAACTTGACATCAAATAATTAAAATAACATCAGAATCAGACATTTGGACCCCATCCCCCCCCCCCAAAAAAAACCATTGTATTGTTTTAACTGCGAGTACCTCAAACCTGGGTGGCGGCCATTTTTTTCAAAAAAGGCGGCTCCTAGAGCAGTGATGTAGTGCCTTGATGCTGGGCCTTGGCCTTAAGGCTGCCTTAAGGCTAGACTTTAGGGCCTTGGCCTTGGCCTCAAGGCTTGAGGGCAAAATCCTTGGCCTTGGCCTTGGCCTTGAGGGATCAGTGCCTTTCAATTTTGAGTCAAGGCTCTTCAAGGCCCATAGATTTGGGCATTTTCCAGATAAATCTGTTTGAAATGTTGCTGTTACTATTTTAATCGTGTTACCATGGAGGAGGGAAACACCCTTTAGATTTGTGTGTTGGGAACACTTCCACTTTTATAGCATCATATTTTGTTACCATTGTAGTAGACTTGCTGCAACAATATTCTCAGTACACTTGTGGGGCTAATGAGATGATCACTTAAACTGTATACAATTATGGAATAGATCTGATTGGTTGTATATGTCTCCCTGATAAGTGCTAAAGATTTGCATGTATCTGTTTTAGATAATGCTAATATTTCTGGCCATGTTGGCCCAGCAAATAAAAATTTCCCAAATCAGTTTCTTGGATCCCCCTTTTGTTACACTCGGGAGAATTGTGCGTCAATATATCGTTATTTTGTTTTAGTTAAACCATATTCATGAAGACCTGAACTTATACTTTAATAGATACAATGCTGTCATAAAACAGTGTATGCGAGCATGTTGATTGCAATTAAAGACAAGTTGTTCTTCTTAATGAGCGATTCGTGATGATGTGTCATGTGACTATAATTAGTTCTATATTAGTGGTCATTTTATAAAACAGGGCCTTGGCCTTGGCCTTAGCCTTGAGGGTTAAGCCTTGGCCTTGGCATCGAGGCTTGAGGGTCAAAGCCTTGGCCTTGGCCTTGAGGGTCAAAGCCTTGGCCTTGAGGGTCAAAGCCTTTGCTCCAACACTGTCCTAGAGCATCTGCCTTGCCTCGAATCATTAAAATGACATCATATTTAGATTCTGTGACCCGAAAACCCATAAAAGGTGGTATTATTTAAGATTTTAGCTCGTTATTTTCTTAACTGTGATATATGTGGCGGCCATTTTGGATTTTGCCAATATGGCGGTCCCTTGGGGCATCTGTTTTGCCTCAAATCGTTAAAATAACATCAGATTCAGATTGCTTGACCCCGAAAATACCTGAAAAGTGGTATTATTTATGATTCTGGCTCATTTAGTTCAATTGACCTCTGACCCGGTTGGCGGCCATATTGGATTTTGCCAATATGGCGGCCCCGTGGGGCGCCCGTCTTGGCGCCCGTCAAAAATCGAAATAGTATGGTATGACTGACATCTGTGCCAAATTTGGTGCTTTTGGAAGAAACTGAACCAAAATATCCCTAAGACCCCCGACTACTAGGCCTTCAGTCTTGGGAAACAGAAGACTTTTATGGTCACTGACAATCCCTTTGGGTGTACAGTATACACCTGGCACAAAAAGACACTAAGCAGTTTTTATAACCATCCTTGTTTGGACATTTCTCAGTGATAAAAAAATCCGGAAATTTTCCGATTCAATTTGATGCCTCATTACCTTGCACTCTCGTTATTTCTTTAAATAATAATAAGTGAGGAATCGAATTCAACCGGAAATTTCCGTGACAAAATGTTGACTTCAGACTTTTTTTCACTGAGAAATGTCCAAACAAGGACGATTATAAAAACTGCTCAGTTTCTTTTTGTGCCTGGTGTAGATACATGTGCACACTAGTGACCTCATTGCCAGTCAATATGTGTATACTATAACATGCCAATACATCAACCCCATACGTAAGGTTTATTTCTAGAGTAGGATGCAAATTAGGCCAATAACAAACAAGAGTTCTTACCATTAATAATAAATCCTTCGACCTGATCCGACGTGATATGGAGTTCATTCTCGATTGTTGCGAATGGGATTTCCTTCTGTTCAATAGCCATGCTCACAAACGTCAACACACGCATTTTCTGCATGTTCTGATCATGTGACAGTCCTATGCGCAGAAATTAAAATAAAGGTTACGATATCACAGCATGCAAACACTGATACAAAGTAAAAATTGAAGTTTTAGTTTAAGTGGATCTGAATATGTCTTTGCATTTTCTAGCAGGTTTTTAATGCGTACATAAGAACATGTAGTTCACATCACAATCATCTGCATTGTGTGGTACAAAATTTTATTAGCATTTCCTCAACATGAACTACATGTATGACAAGTGTAACTTTTATACAGACTTGGCCACTATCTGCCATGACTTTTATCAGGCATGCAACTTGGAATTAACGAAAAATGAGGAAATTCTAATCTTTACAGGACTTTGTACAGTGTTTTTCAATTTTAAATGGCAAAAGTCTGCAGTGAAAAACGAGGAAATCAGCTGATCCGAGGAAAAGTTGCACGCCTGTTTTATGGGTCAAGGCCCAGTCTCCGGTGGCACAAATCAGCAATAAACCACAAGGCTCAAAAACAAAACAGCTTACACGATAACCTGTTGGTACCTCTAGTTCCCCCTTTCCCTTAACTTGTCCCTCTCAACACCAGTACAATCAATCTTACCCAGTGTCTTGATGAAATCTTGATTACTCTTGAAGAAGTTTATGTAACCTTCCAGTTTCCCCGACACAAAGATGTTCAAGAGCTGAAAAATAAACAGGGAGGGGAATCGAGGAATCAGCAACAATCTGACGCTCCGTGTTCAGGGGTGTGAGTGACCACTGATAAAAATAGCTGAAAACAGCTGAAAAAAAGGGTAAAAAAAAGCTGAATTTTGGAAATCTCCTATACTTTTGTACACAGCAAGTGAGGGGAAAAAAGCTGAAATCCAAAACAAAAAAAAGCTGAAATCAGCTAAAAAGCTGAGATTTCACACCCCTGTGTGTTATTGTGTAACAAACTGTTGGTTTACACAGGTAATATAAGAACCAGGACAAAGGAAGCCTAGGAACGCCGGTCACAGATTGTACAAAACTCTCATCAATTGATTCAGAATGGTTATTCACTGGAAGTATTTCCATGCACAAGGCCTACGCAATGAGCCGGAGTAATCCCATTCATTAGGGCAATTCCACGGTTACTCACGTTACATTTTTGAAGTACTTTTGAGTTCCTTGGGCTGTAATTACCTTACTGAAAAGGTTTAATAACTGTTATCCCCATGATAGATAGAGTAGACCTAGACCTACCTAGGCACCAAAGATAACATCCAGAAAAATGTGTTATGTATGATAAACGTTACATTTTTGATGTACTTTTGAGTTCCTTGGGCTGTAATTACCTTACTGAAAAGGTTTAATAACTGTTATCCCCATGGTAGATAGAGTAGACCTAGACCTACCTAAGCACCAAAGATAACATCCAGAAAAATGTGTTATGTATGATAAACGTTACATTTTTGATGTACTTTTGAGTTCCTTGGGCTGTAATTACCTTACTGAAAAGGTTTAATAACTGTTATCCCCATGGTAGATAGAGTAGACCTAGACCTACCTAAACACCAAAGATGACATCCAGAAAAAATGTGTTATCACTGTTATGTATGATAAAACAAGACGCACAAAATTGGTTACTCACATTACATTTTCGTAACGTGAGTAACCGATTTTGTGCTTCTTGTTTATCATAAATAACACAATTTTCTGGATGTCATCTTTGGTGCTTAGGTAGGTCTAGGTCTACTCTATCTACCATGGGGATAACAGTTATTAAACCTTTTCAGTAAGGTAATTACAGCCCAAGGAAACTCAAAAGTACATCAAAAATGTAACATGTGTAACCGTGGAATTGCCCATTAGCGTTACAGGGTAATGAAAATGACAGACTGAACCTCTGAACCCCCCCCCCTTTCTCTCTCTGGTCCAAGTTTCTCAGATTCTCTTCTTTCTACCTCATGGATCAATTCTCCTTCCAGAAACCGTACAGGCCTGAGGGTGAGCAAGTGATCAAACAGAAAGGCCTTGGGGTCGGCCAGGGTGTTGACGATGCATCTCTGAGCTTCGTCGCGCGCCTGGGAAGCGTTGTCCTCCGTGTAGGTCCCCAGAAGCTCCACCATGACTTTGTTGGAGGCCTCACTGTACGGAAACCGAAACAGAAAGGGTGCACTTTTCCTCAGAGAGCACCAACATTTTAAGGTTTCATATTGGGAACTAGCCATATTTAAAAGATCCTGGTCACAGAATATCTGCATAATCAGCCATGTGGTTGCGAAGGCCAAAGCATCGCTGTTGTTAAACAAAGTTAACCCAACGTACTTGGATGCTTTAACAGAGCAGCCAAATTCATGCACCCCCAAAAACATGGCTTTTTTAACGTTGTGTTTCAAATCAAACTTTGATTTTCAAACATTTAGCCCCCGAACATCTACATGTCTGTGTGCATGTTGTTTCATTCAAAATAAAGTATTACGTAACCTTTAGAAATCAGCCTTCGCAACCACACGGCTGTAATGTCTTATATTTTACATTTATGGAGAAAATTTTGAAAAAAACACCTGTTTGTTTACATCTATAACATGGCAGCCAGTTTTGTTTACATTGCCCACAGTGTTTTAGCAAGCGAGCCGTGCAGCCGTGATTTGCACGGCACAATGTCTGGAAAACACGTCCAATTTTTCCAAGCAAGATCCAAGGCATCTGCAAGATGCTTTGCTGTTGAGTAAGAAATTGAGTGAGGAATTGTGAAAAAAATGCAAATAGGCCTAAAATTGACCTATCGCCGTTTGTGAGTTAGCCACGCCCCTCAGACAACCCTATGGAATTTATGTACACTAAGTTTTGTTTGTCTCAGATGTTGCGCGTTCCGCGTCCATTTGTATATCATGTAATTGGACGATAGGTCAATTAAAATCATTGTCAAGGCATCATGATAACGCCAAAAGGTTTATCGCGTTTAGTATTTTGTCTTCAAGTAGTACCTCATTTTGCTTTCTTTGAGTGCGTCGTAGAGCAGTCTCAGCACAATGATCATCTGGTCCCTGTTCAACTCCCACTTCTTGGTCCATTTCTTCACCTGAAAGAAAAGGAAGAACACAAATCAGAAATCAGTGTAGGTTTACATTTTTGCTTTTAATTATTTAGTTGAACAAAAAAAAGTAATTGGAGCAGGATTGTGAACCTGCAACGTCCGGTTTATTGTACCAACATTCTACCAACTGAGCTATCCAGCCCTACATGTATGTTGGTGCGTGGTTTAAAACTGCCATTTATACATCAATCAGCCATGTTTAAGACCAGTCACGATACGTTGCACTTTGCGCCATATGCGCGTAGTACACGACATGCGCAACTACAACAAGCCGCAGGTGCTTGTATGCTTGAGAATGACTGACTGTAATCTCCAAAATGTTGAGCAAAACACCAGCAAGGTGCACACCATGGAATTGGCCTTAACATGGAGTAAACTAGTTGAACAAAACATCGTCGGAAATTCATCAATTTTTCAACGTTTCACTGTTTGACTGAAAAGGTATTTATGGATGGAAATAAACACGGTGTTAAACTGGTTTTAAACCAGACGTTTAAAACTGCTCTCCCAGATAATTATTCCCTGAACCCTAACCCTGCTAAATGCAACAATGCACCAGTGGTAAAAAGTTGTTGCAAGTTGTTGCATTTAGCATTCTCCCGATCTGTTGCATTCCAACGCTGCATTCCGTCGCATTTGGCAGGTTTAAAACTGTAGTTTAAAACTGCTCTCCCAGATTATAATTCCCTGAACCCTAACCCTGCTAAATGCAACAGAATGTACCAGCGCTAAAAAGTTTTTGCAAGTTGTTGCATTTTAGCATTCTCCCGATCTGTTGCGTTCCAACCCTGCATTCTGTTGCATTTGGCAGGGTAGGTACTTGGTACCAAGGCTGGCATGTATTAGTTCACTGCGTTCTGTTGTATTTGGCAGGGTGCCTAGAGAATAACCCGTGGGGGTTAGGGTTAATAATAAGATTCCAAGTGGTTTCCTCCAACTCTTTGTAACTGACTGGGAGAGCAATTGTGCGCAGACTCCACTGATTCATCAGGAAAGGGAAGTGTGGCCTAGCGGATAGGGTTCGTGACTCATGATCCGAGGGTCAGGGGTTCGAATCCAGCTGCTGGCCATACATTGTGTCCTTGGGCAAGCCACTTCATCCCCACTTGCCTCTCCACCCAGGAGTATAAATGGGTACCGGCATTAGCTGGGGAGTTAAACCTGTGATGGACTGGCATCCCATCCAGGGGGAATAGAAAAATTCTGAGTCGTTTCATGCCACTGAAACCGGAGATAAACGCCGGCCTGATGGGCCATATTGGCTCAGGACAGACTTTACTAGGAGCTGATGAGTTAAAAAAATCCAGAAACTGATAAAAAATTGTCTTACTACTTCTAGGTCTGTCTCGACGTTTTCCGTGTTCTTGCCCTGGGCGGCTACTTTCAGCATGCAGGTGTAGATGTGATGGCACAGGATGTTCTCCACGCCGACTCCGTACAATAAATTACTGAGACTGTGAAGATAAAGCACCAACATGGCTCAAACTTTTTTGGAATTAAACATTTTTAAAGGCCAAAGGATTAATTACATTAAAATTTTAAAATATTTACATAGAAAAAACATAAAAATAATGTGTCCTTATAAAAGTGCATGTATCCACCAGTATTGGTGCTCAAGGCGCTACATCATTATTACCCTACTCATTGGACCAATGAAACGTTCCAAAGACCAAGAGAAGGAACAAACATGACAGAACGTTAACCTTGAACAGAACTCAACCCATCAAACCCCAATGGCATGTTTTGTTGGAATCTGTCAGGATGGCAGTCCTTCATTTAAAGAAAATCCAGGAGAGCTATAAATCGCTCTCCTTAAAATCTACGGATAAACAGCGGTAAAACGACGGGTTACAATTGTTTTCGTTTTATTTTGAATATAAGGATTTATTCAAGGGGCTGCATTATTATTAGTTTTTGCATAATAACATAAGCTGAAGTTGCGTTACTTTTTTCGTTTTTGTAACTGTAAGACAAGGTAAAATGTATTGTCATTTTTTAATACAGTTGTCAGTTGGTTCATCACCTGATTATACTTGGAAAATGGAGAGTTAATAAAGGGCACATAGAGCAACTGAATATTTGCTTTCAGATTTGTTAAAATTATATGAAATTTTCAGCCTGAACTATTTCAATTGCTCTACGAAAGCTATACAAAAAGGGCCCCAAAATGACACAAACTTGCCTTAAGTTTTATCGAAAATATCTGCCGTCGATAATCTTAAAAATAATGGAAAATGCAGGTCAAGTATGCCATACACACAATGCTAGTCACGACGAGAAACTGGCTAACAACGTCTGAACTTCGCACTACTACGAGCGTTTGTGATGCACTGTGTGTGGTGGGCCGGCAATGAGACTCGTTTTACGGTATAGGATTTTGGTGAAACACGCTGCATCGTTTCACTTCACATACCATCAAAACTTCCTCAAAATAAATTCATGAACACGGGAAATACATACACAGACAAGAGAGATCAAGTTCTGTGAATAAGCTTGCAAAGATCGTCCTTCTCAATCGTTGTTTTCTTGGCATTTTTACGATGTCTATTCCGTCCGGCCTGCACGTACGGCAGTGCGCTGCACCGCGCGCGACTATAACATTGACTGGTTACCGCATTTTCATCATGCCTTCATTGGGACTTAATGCGCGGCGCAGCGGGAACCAGTCATTGCTGCACTCGCACGTACGGGCCCACGTGTTTTCATGTTTTAAGTTCTATGCGATATGCAGATTGTGCACGCACAGTATACAACCGCTGTACACACACGATCTGACAGTACGTACAAGCTCGGTGTTCCGCGTTCATTTTTAGCGATGTCCAGCGGCATATTAACGTGAGTTAGGGCATTATACCAACAAAAAATACGTGTAGCTTAAGACTTAAAATCCTTTGCGTTTTTATCACTTCTTATTTTGAAACTTCCCGTGTTTGACGAGCCCTCTTTTGGATTTCTGAGGAGCGCTATTTTTGGCGCTCCTTTGAGACACTCGAGGAGCGCAGTAGGAGCGCCTGCGCAATCGCGCTCCTTAAAAATGAAGGACTGGGATGGGTACAATGGTTACTCCTAAACTGACAGTCATTTACATTGGGTTGGCACACCTCCAGAAATATGTGTGTGCAGTTTCCCATATGGTGTTGGAATTTGCCAGGATGGGAATGGTTGGTAGTAAATCATGCTAGGGAGTAAGGGTTAATAGAAGGAGGTTCTAGAGATGATGCCAGGTCCAGTCCTACTAAATGAATAGCCCGTTGATGGATCCTATCAAGAAGGGACAAGTAGCAGACCGGAGCACCAGCCCAGATTATGACTGCAGTATTCCATGACTGGTCGTATGGTGGTATTGTACAGTTGGAACATGGCAGTTGGTGGAAGATATCGACGTACACGATACTGAGACACTGAAATGGTCTTATTGATAATAATCCTACATTCATAAATACCTAAGACAGTTTACCCATTTCTATTGGTCAAGAGCCCATCACATGGCCGGTCTTAAACAGATGATAAAGACATGGCTAGCTGGTCTTAAACACATGAAATTTGGACTCCTAAAAATCCAGTGCCTCTTACCGTTTTACTGATTGAACGTTCACAATCCTCACGTAGGCATGCACAATACTACCAGTGAGTCAGAATTTTATAGTCCTAAATTCACAACGCAACGCCCCAGGTGCATTCTGCGCAACTTCACGTAGTACACGCCATGCGCGCACCAATCTATATCAAAGGAGTTGTTTACAGCTTACTTGCCAGCTGGACACTCCATCATTTAGCTAGAGGTTTGTTTTTTTACCTTCGGCTCAGGTAATTATCAGCACACAGACTCCAAGCGGTCTTAATAGAGTGATTAAAACCTCTCGAGCACACGTTTTCCCTTAATTTAACCCTAACCATCCCAAATCCTCCAAAATCCTTTTTGCAAATTGGAGGAATTTGCAGGATTACATGGCAAAAGTGCACTGCTGATTTCGGAGTACGCACTGTGTCATGGTCTTGGGCCGGACCTTGTGTTGTTTATGCTCTGCCGTGCATAAATTTAGGCCTATATTATACTTGAAATCCTCAGCACTGCTCCAGGATGTCACCGCCTCTGCCTCAGCCTATTGACAGACATAGCCGGAGGATTTTGCAGGATTCAGGCAGTGGTCACCTCTCCATGGACCATATTCAAGAAATAATGGAGGAATTTTGATTGTAAAGCGCCACGGAACATTTTTTTAATGGATTTGGCGCTATAGAAATTTACATTATTATTGTTTTTTTGTATTATTAATTTGCAGGATTGAGGCTATATGCTATTTTTCCATGAGGCCAATTGGAGGATTTTGCACGATTGAGACTACATACTAGCAAAAAGGCCTGGGAGTTAGGGTTAATCAAATATGGACTCCATGAGTCTGAAGGGACTCTTGAATGCATTGCTGCCATACAGCAGGTGGAGACGGCATATTTAGTGCAACATGTATGTGGCTCTTTATTTGCTCCAGTGCCCCTTCTTGTGGGACATGTACACCTCAAAATGAAAATGGTTAATTTGATTTAAGTTTGCACTTTTCTGGTACTGTAACATACTGGGTTTAAAATGATACTACAGGGAAGATAGTTTAATGAAGGAGTTTATGAAACCGAAGCATTTTTGATATACTTGCTGCTAGTCACGTAACAGGACAGACATATTATTTTCTACAGTATTGCACAACTGTCATGCCTGAACTTGTCATTATTTATAATCTAAAACTGAACAGTTTTGTGAGTAATAACTTATTTTATCAACTTAAATTAAAAATAAATGGAAATTCATAACTGACCATGCTTTATATATCAATCATTTTGATATTGCATATATCAAAAAGTACACATTGCTGATCCAAATACAATGTTTTCAGAATATCCAAGTATAAAGTATGATATTCACTGCAACAGTTTTTGTCACACATTGATAAGGCTTAAAACACAAAATGTAAATGATTTGACTGATGTTTAATAAACACAGAGCAAAAAATGGGGATGGTAACATGTTACTGCTATTCACATAACAGGACAGACTGTCACGTAACAGGACAGACTGTCACGTAACAGGACAGACTTTCTTGCATGCAGAATTATCATGCTGTAATATTTCTTTAACTTGAAGATTTTGTGAACATTATATAACTACAATTAAAGAATGTGAGACATACTCAATAATAATGGGTTTATTTTACACCTTATAATTAATCAACAATAAAGCAATTTGAAATAAATATTTTGCATCTTGCGGTATATTTTTAATGCATTTATTTTCTTAATACAATAATGGTCTTCTGGAACGCCCACAAAAATGGGGCCACTTGTTTGATTCCACCAATAACATCAATATTGCATATGAGCTTTTCATCTTGCATTCCAGAGGACTGTTATTTTTAAAAAGTTAACAGTTTAGTCCACCCCATGAGTACATTATGGCGGCCTAATGCATTTGACGTCAGTGGTAGGATCGGGCAAGTGGCCTATTTTTAGAGGGCGTTCCAAAAGAAAAAATCCATTAAGAATATACATGTACCTGCAGACACAAAATGTTTATTTCTAATTGTTTTATTGTTTAATAATTATAAGGTATAAAATAAAATCATTATTATTGAGTACGTTTCACATTGTAAGCGTGTGATTTTTTTTTGATACTGTGATGCAGTGTTAATTAATTATGATGAAGTGGAAATAAATGTAAAATAATGTGATCAGTCCCAGTTAAAATCAGGAACGATCCACTCCCGACAGCTAGATCCTTGCGGGAGCAGAGAGATGGATTGGACGATCATGGAAATGTGCACTGTTTGGACGTCATCCATCTCTGGGAATGTGAAGCGGCCCCGGTGCCTTCTATGTGGTTGAAGAAACTTCACAGTTACGTGCTGGTGGTCTTCATGGACTTCAACAATTATCCCTAGGTTTTTAGTAAATGAAAAGAAAAAGAAAAATCAAGCTACAGGTTTTAAATAAAAGTTGCATGAACAGTTCATTTTCTCAAACCACCATTGATATTCCCATACTTGACCTTTTGAACCAGAACGTGCCCCCCCCCCTGCAAATTTGACCTTAGTTACACCGCTAAGTATGGAGCCAAAGATTTCCAGCTATATCCAGAGAAGGTTGGTTGTATTGGCAAATCATAAATAAAAATTGATTCCAACACATTTTTTCCCAGCCATTTCTGGGTGATGACTTTGAAAATAGGTAAAACTCATTGAAAGTTTTCATAGCAACCAACTAATATGGAAATGGATGATCATTGGCTGTAATACATGTACAACATAGTAAGGTTTTACCTGGATAACAACGGTCAGGGTATCGAACAACAACACAGGAGTTGACAGTCCATAGATGGGGATCTGCTTGTGATGTCAACACGGGAGGCGTCGTGGTAGGCATTGTGGTGCGCTGTTTGCAAGGAGGCATCTGCTCTTCCAAATGGGAGCTGGATGATCGAGATGAAATAGCTGGCTGGGAAGATGACGATGGTAAGTGTGGCAATGGAGGTTCAGGTAAGTATGCTGATGCAGTTGGCTGATGAGGTGATGCAGTTGGCTGATGAGGTGTTGCAGTGGGCTTAGGAGGTGATGCAGTGGGCTGATGAGGTGATGCAGTGGGCTGATGAGGTGTTGCAGTGGGCTGATGAGGTGTTGCAGTGGGCTGATGAGGTGTTGCAGTGGGCTGATGAGGTGTTGCAGTGGGCTTAGGAGGTGATGCAGTGGGCTGATTTGGTACTGGCTGAGAATGGGCGGTCGAGGGTTGAGCTTTCATGCAGACGGTTTTCCAATTGTTGACATACGACTTGTTTGAACAAAAGGCAACATTTGTGGTCCTACATGCATAGCAGAAGCACGATAGGCGCCTTGTCTTAATAGTGCCTATCTTAACACCCAACACTGAGTGTATCTTCCGTGTTCCTGGTACTGTTTTGAAGTTGCGCTCAGGCCTTGAACGAGTGATTGAGGCCTTACCGACCCAAAGTATTTTTCGACGTTTGTGCATGCATTTCCCATCCTGATCAACTGCAGGTTTCTCTAGTGCTTTCTCGCAGAAACTTGCAAACTCCCTTGCATGCCTGATAAGAACAGTTTCATTTTTAACTGCTCTCGTAGCAGCAACCTTCACTACCCCACCTTCTCCATCACACCTGTTCTTTCCATGACGGGACCCATAATAGACTCTTTCAACTGAGAAGCCAAAATCTTCATTACTGAAGCTTACATCGGCGAATGGTGTCTTTGATTTATATTGAGCTCCACATCCATCACTAACTATATAGGCATGGTTGATGATAAGCCCTCTGGTGACTTGAACATGTTGAAAAATAGCTTTGAGAAAAGCATGTACAGCATGACAGTCATGGTTCAAGTCATCGCTAACAATGTCTATGGCTTCTTCTACTAACTCACCATCTGCAGGGCAATGATAATAAGCAATGCCGGGATGAACTGTCACCGAGTCCTTCGACCAGTGTGCCCCCTGTACTTCTTGTTGTGAGAAGCACTTATAGTTTTCTGCGAAGTCAACTATCACTGCCAAGGTATTTGGTTGAATGTTTTTGGTCAGTTCACTAACTTGCAAGACTTGCCATTTAGCTTCGAACAGGTGTTTGGAAAGAAATCCGATTTCGTCAATGAACTCTGCAAATAACTCAGATGAGGGTCCACTCTCGGTTACCAGCTCACGTCTACAAACTTCGTCACCTGTTTTAGGGTTTTGCCGCTTTACAAGCTTCCAGACTTTCCATGAAACTTCATCATCTGCTTCAATCTGTCTTAAAACACCTGCAAGTGTATCTGTCCCACAATTCTTGCACCGTCTGTCCACACATTCAAGTTTGTGAAACTTTGCGCCCTCCTCCTTTCCACAGAGTGTTTGCTCGATGACTTCTAGTTCATTTTTGAACTTCAACTCTTTTTTACCCTTTTTGTCTGCCAGCTTATTTACAGCCTGCAGCTTTAGTTTAGTGTTTTCACAGTATTCACAGAGACACTGGAACAGTTTTTTTTGTTTCTGTGGAAGGACGTTTTTAGGTCTCAGTTTACAAAATGTAGAGAAAGACGATGACATCTCAGGGTTTTCTTCCTTCCAAACACTGTATGCTGATGACATTGATGTGCGCATGACATACTTTTCCTGGAGGTCTTTCAAGCACTTCTTGTTTGGAACACAAGCCGACACCTCTTTGTAGAAGTCTTGTATTGACTGAACAATGTTAACTGGCATACAATCTTTTCGCTTTTTGGTCTTTGTCATGCATCCTTTGCGAAGATATTTTTTTTGCACTCCAGTAGCTCTGCACATGAACTGTTGAAGCCCGTACTTCTTTTTGACGCCTTGAGCCAGTGATCTCACAAGTACTTTTCTCTCCATTCGCTTCTTCTTTGATTTTCCTTTTAGTCCTTCATGGGCATCTTTTATGACGTCCAGTACTTCATTTAGTCTTTTCTTTGCTGTTGGTGACTCAATACCCTCACTGTGCAGAACCTTTTTCTTTTTAGGTGTAGCACTTTTAACCAACCGAGATACAATTTTACCATATCGATGGGGTGACTTTGGTAGGTTTTGTTTGGCTCTATAGACTGCCTTTCGCAGAGCTTCACTTGACATTGGTGAAGTGGTACTCGAGCTTGGTGCATTCTTTTTCTCCGTACTCCTTTTGGCTTCCCTTTGTTTCCGTTTCGAGGCAGCATCTTTCTCTCTCGTCCTTCTCTTTTTTTGTGAGGAAAGAGACCTGCGATATTCTCTTTTATACAGTGTTTGCTTTCTTTTCCTTTCTTCTTCCTTTCTTTCCTGTTGTCTTGTTTTCCTAGAACTCTGTCCATTTTTCTTTGCTAAGCGGAGTTCCTCTGTTTGCTCCCGTAGTCTGTCCCTGTATCTCTGCATCCTGAGTTTTGATGTTTGTCGATTTCTGTCCCGTTGTTCTTCTGTCGAGGATTTTCTGTAGTTTTTCATGTAAGCAGCATGTTTTTGGCGGAGTTCAGCAGGATCTGACTGCCTGACCTTTAACTTAAATGAGAACCCTCGTCCATGTCGTCTCTCCATTGCCTAGAAAAACAAAAGTGTGTTCATGTACATTAGTACAGAATTTATAAATAAATTAAACATAAAATTGTCATTTCACAGAAAGAAAAAAAATTAAGTGTCTCTGTGAGCAAGGTGAGTACAAAGTTCATTTGAACATTTTTTAATTGTGAAAGCAATAATAACGTATTTAAACAAGTTAAATTAATCACAATACAGTTCTTCCAAATCAACTTAAATTTTGGTTAATTAAACATTTTTAAGCATAACATATTTTCCCCAAAAGATCAAATTCAAGGCCTACCTTCAAGCTTTATAGGCCTAATAAAAATAGCTTAGTCGCCCCCCCCCCAATTTTTTTTATAAATAAATGTTTTTACCCAATTGCAATTTGCCCCCTACATGTACAAAGCCCATGAAGGGACAGATGAAGAAAAAAACAAATCGAAGGAACAAAAATAATTGAAGGGAACTACGTGTACATGTTACTCCTTGGGAATGAAATAAGATAAATAATTCAGAGTGTATGAAAACGAAATTATTTTGTTGGAACAACATAAGTCATAATACTAAAGTCAGAGGAAATAGGTCAACTCGTACCCGAGTTAACTCGTACCCGAGTCAACACGTACCCCAAAATTGACACCCCAGTCAGTTAACTCGGGTACGAGTTGACCCAAAATCAAGTAAGACAGGGGCAGGCTTAACAAAACATTATTAAGGGAAATAAATAATAATAATTTTTTTTTTACCGGGCAAATTTTCCCTCTCCTGCTCCTGCCCCAACCACATCTATTAACCCAATCATGAGACCAAAATTTGAAACGGGTGATTTTTTTCACGAATTAGATGCAACCAGCAGTCTAATTAATAAGTCGTTTTTTGTTGATACTTGCTAGTTGCATCTAATTCGTGAAAATTTCACCCGCGTCTAATTTTATGGTCTAATTCATGACATTTTGTGTGAAATAAACTTGACTCTAAACTCATTTCAGTATCATCACAATTTAAATTTTGGAAATAAGTGAAATCTAAACGGACAAAATAGGTAGCGTAGCTTATAAATTCTAAAGCCGCCATGGTCCACGGCGCGGCGCGGACATGGCAGCTGACTAACGTGTAGATGGTGGTCTGTCCGTCAGAGTTACGTGAAGATTGCTCCAACTTCTGTCATTTTATTGCTCTAAAGAACTTTCTGCCAAATTATTATCGACAGCGTATGTTTAATTGAAAAAAATACCTTGTCTGTAGATGTTACGTTGTTCACTGACGAGTTCTAAAAGAATTGCATGGGAAAATACACAACCGGGGGACGACCGCGAGCTGACAAATGCAATTTTCCCGCCATTCACGTAACACACGCGGTTCACGTAACAGCATGACAGACAACACAAACTCGGTAATACCATAGCGTTGTTGTAATTTGGACGGGAACCAACGATGGATTGGGAAAGGCCCCGATGAGAAAGTCCATACGTGAATTAGAAACTCCAAATGGGAGTACCAGTTAGCAGAGAAGCGATGCACAAGTAGTTCACGTAACTGAACTCGGCCCGGACAGACTTGGAACAGGTTGGAAAACTTCGCGCCATATTTCGTGGGTTAATTAAAAGCTCAGTTTATAATAGTCAAATATCTGTTTAGTGTTAAAAAATGAATCAAATTATGAACTTTGTTGGAAATATTTCGTTCTCTTTTTCCAAAATTGGGCATTTGTTTTCACGTAACAATGTCGGACAGACAGTTACGTGAATCGTACTGTGGTTTTCTGATGAAATTTTTTGGACGATGATGATTTAGCTTCACACAAAAAATGTTTCAGCTTAACTTGACATACTTGTTTTTGTGCAATATCAATACAGAAATGTAAAAAAATACTGGTATTATTTTGAAATTGGATTTGTTTTCACTAAATACAGGCAATGTCCCATTTCTAGAGTCCCAAAATTGATGTTCACGTACACATTGAAACTCATAAAGAAATAACAAGAAACTCGGGCAAGCCCAATTTGTTTTTATTATCTGAACAACATATATTCTTCAATTTCAACACAAAAATCATTCAATAAATTAGGACTATTCCATGAAAACACCCTTCTGGAAATTTCATATGTAAAAGGGGCCCTGGAGCAAATAAAGAGCCATATACACCTGCCAATCAGTGCACAATGGCAGTGTGTTCGGTAATCATTATCTTTAGCACACCTATATTTTTTAAGAGTCAAGTTCAAAACTGACTTTTGCAGATGACTGTCCAGTACCAAAGTGACTTTTGCAGGCTGAAGCAGTCTTTTTTCTTCAGATGAACTCATGTTTGTTGTAATATTGAAAGCACTTTCAAAGTAAATGTGACTTTCCTACCTTTTTTTCACGTTTGCCATCTTAGTCAGGTTGCTTTTTGAGTCTGTTTTCTGGTTGTTATCATCGTCTTTTACTCCTTAATTTCCCTCATAAACCTAGCCCTGCCCTCTTTCCACAAAATTAAACCTGCTGATATTCAAAAATGTGCCATTACCAGCTGTTCAGATATATCAAGAAATATCAGAATGTCCTTTTTGAGTGTCATTTAGTCAGCTGTTTTGGTGAATCTTTTAACCTTATATAGGAACGGGGCCCTAAAGGTAAGGATTACAGCATATTCCGCACATGGAACTTTCATGTGTGATCACAGCGCGCCATCTAGTGCTCATGCAACCACTGATCTCTATATAAAGACTGGATAGCTAATAAAGAGCCGCACAATGTACGAATTTGACGCCATATTGGTGAGACCGGCTGGTGATCTACAAAGGACAAGTTGCCGTTTTTATAGACAGCATGATTTCTTTTGTAACGTCGCGGTTCACTTGACTTATATTTTGGCCACCACCACTGACCAACTGACCAAGGTTTACTACAATTTTTCTAACGTCGTGGTTACTTTTATAATGCCGCAAATCACTTTTTCGGCGTTTTTGAAATAATAATCACTACGGAACTGTGTCCCTTTTAGAACATCATAATATGTGTACGTGACCAAAATGCGCGTCAACTGTTGATACAACGCGCGCGTATTTACGCGTAGAACGTTCTTATTATACGCGGCCATCTTCGTGAGACCGGGGGCGAATTGGTCAATATGCAAGGTCTAACTGTGTGAATGTTGTATGCATATCCGCTATCCAGTCTTTATATAGAGATCAGCAGTGTTCTCCAACATGTAGAACAAACCTGGCGCCCCGCCATGCTTTCTGCGGCGCCCGCCATGTTTAAGAAGTCCCCGCCAAGCTTTAAAATCATGCCGCCAGGTTTAATTTGTTTGACTCTACAGTGTACATTTACAACTAAAATAATTGATTTCAGTTGTTTTTCCACACATTAACAATGTATTTCGATGTCATCCCAGCCCGATCGGGGTTGTCTTAAAATCTCGCTGAATCAATCACACGCACGGCCGGCCGTGCAAACACCAGCGATTCCCGGCCCCATGCACTGTACGTACTATACTATTAGGTACGCGCGATGTACACACGCTGACAACTGAATCCCCAGTTCCGCAGTGTGCCGATACTTCAAGTAGCGACAACCCCGCCGCAAAAATATACATCTGTATTAGTACACACACACACCAGCAGGAGTATGTACGGCAGATCTTACGTGCAGCCAACCGACTTTCTTTTTCTCAGTGCTTGCACGCGCGGTACACAATACGCATTGATGTTTTTGTACGAGGCAAACGAGCTCGAGGCCAAAACACGCGTGCACATGGTGTTCCGATCATGCCGATTGTCAAAAGTTATAATTGGCGATCGTGTATATGGGCCCGGTTCCCTAAGGCCAAAAAAAAAAAGTCTCCGGTTTCTGGTATGCGCGCGCGTCGCCGTAGCCATGCGCGTCGGCAAAATGAAAAAGTTTTTTTTTCAATGAAAGATGATGTCTCAAAACCGCCATACTCACTGGTTTGACTGGAATTCTGCTGCTGCGCAATTTCAACGTGTTTTTAGATGGGGTTATGATCGAGAATAAGCTTTATGTGGCCTCTCTAGACTCCCATATATTTGCACTAAGTTAGTCGGGCACCATTTGCAGTCATCAGCCGACATTTGAAGCAAATTTGAAGCAAAAAAGTCGGGTAAAAAAAAAAAAAAAGCCGCGTCGCCGCACCACTTTTTGGACAAGCTCCATACCAGAAACCGGAGACTTTTTTTTTTTTGCCTAAGAGAACAAAATCCACTTTTAATTTATTTGACTTACCAAACTAGTTGGCGACATTAAGAACATACAGGTAGGTCATAAATAGAGGGAAATTTGGGGGGAAAATGACGATGACAACGACAAAACGCAACATGAAAATAAACATGACGATCGCACGGCACTGGCACCACCCATAAAATTGCGTAAAAAAACAACGTAATTTGTATCCCATTTTGTTTTTCAAAATTATAAAAAGGTGTCATTTGATCTGAGAGAAGTCTGCCTTAGGTTGAAAAGGAAATTTTTGAATGCTAAAAAAATCGGGGGAACTGGCCTGGAGAATCGCCTCAGATTGCACCACAGAGCATCTAGAATCCAAAATTTTCCCGGGGCCCTTAAGCGGGCCCCGGACCCCACGCCGTAAAGGGCTTCGCGCTCCGCGCTCGCAGGAGTCCCCGCCGACCTCAGCGCCAACCTTTAATTTTCAAAGTTGGAGAACACTGGATCAGTGCATGCAATGAGTCCCTGCGTTCCTGCAGAGCATTTCACGTGTACAGACTTACACGCGTATCTTGAGTGGGGAGTGCTCTTCCTTCCCCGCTGACACTAAGAGGTTGCTGAGCATCTTAGCCAGGTTGTCCAGGCATTCCGGAGGCTGGTAGATGAGGAGGGAAAGGATGCTGTTGAGGATGCCTTCAATCTCTGAAAACATCAAGGAGAAAATCAGGTTTTACAACAGTTGTTTTTTTCAGAGCGCTGTGGTCCAATGGTTACTGTGAACATAGTGCTTGTGTTCTTGAGCAAGACACTTTACTACATTTACCTCTCTCCACCCAGGAGTGTAAATGGGTACTGAGAAGGCAGAGACCAGAATGCGCTGATCACGAGCTGCTGCAAGAAACTTGGTCTCATGGCCTGATGAACAGGGATAATAACTGTGAAGCGCTTTGAGACCTTGGGTATAAAATGCTTTATAAGCACCAAATTATTGTTGTTATAATCTCATTGACACATTGTTGTTGGCCTTTTTTTTTTAAATGAAAAAAACAACAGTTGCCAAAATTTGTTTGTCAATTCAATTTAAATGTCAATGAAAGACCAGTGTTTTCCTACAATTTTCAAGGTTCAATGTCCACATCCGTTTAGCAGCTTAATTGCCTTTACAGTTATAAAATACTTACTGCAAAACACTCCAGCGCCCTATATCAATCACCGTACGCAAATTTCAACTGGCGCAGTTTTCGTTCAACTTTGTACTCGCGCATCACGCAGATGCAGCTGGCACTTTCGAATATCAGAATATTCGGTCAAATCCTGTTTTGAGTGATCCAATACTAAATTATTTGAAAAATGGACACCGCTAAAATATAGCTAGTTTCATAATGATATTTATTAATGTCTTCTCCACCTGCTGGATCCGAGAGATCCCAGATGACTTTTGCCGCCCGGATAATCTTCTCCAGGTCATCATGGATGCCTTGTTCTGAGTTTTCCTCGGATATTTCAGCACCTCGAGACTTCAGGAATCCCCTAAGCTCACTGGCCTAAAAGTATTTTTAAAATAAAATAAAAATACGACAATACAGATGTAACTAACTGCAATAAAAAGATAGTTATTCATGGTTATCTTTAAATTTCAATTTAGAATGCGAAGATTTAAAAGACACTTTGTAGGCCTGGCCTATTAACATGTAGGCTAATTACCAAAGTTATTCAAATCAAAGACAAGGGTGCTGTTCATGTGATGACAAATGTTCTTCTTAATACTGCAAATTGTGATTAACATTTCGCTTTTTACAGCTCTTTTTTAGTGTTCCATACACTGTGCACTAAATTCAAATATCAGAATTTTTGATGATTGACGTCTTAGTGTCTAGCTTTTATTCATTTAGATGATAAGGCATGAATAAAGTTGAAAGATTTGGAGAAAGTGTGAGATTTACAATGATTTACATGTAAGTATTTATTTAGTCTTAATAATCTGCATTCTAAAAGTCAAATTTATATGCAAAATAATCACACTTGACTCTGCATTAACCCTAACGATCCCCATCCAGCCCAACTCCAACACAAGGGTTTGGTGCTTAGTATTATTATTAACTACAAAACTTAACTATTATACTTACATGACTTACAAAACATGTTCACTTAAACTACGGCCCCTGAACTTGTAACTTAGCCCTAGCAATATTGACCAATTTTTTTGATCATGTTGATATCAATTATCATCATTGCTTTTCCTTTGCAATTTATATCAGCATGAATATCAGCCAACACAGACAGATCTCCTCTGTTATAATTACTAAAAGAAACAGATTGTAACCGACTAGGCCTACAGGCTACATCATAGATGAAAGCTGTAGCCCCATAAATGTGGCCAATTTACTGGACTACCTCCGTAAATAAAGGCCACACTTGGAACATGTACCCGAATATGTAGAACTTCATCAAGTTTTATTTTGGCAGTGGATATTTTGCCGGAGACGGCAAACCTTCAGTAAACGTTAGTTTGCCGGATATGCACTGAACATGCGCAGTTACTGTTTTTTTGCACTTAAACATTTTCCGGTGACAAATTTTAGTCTGGCTCCATGCCAATATTATCGTTGTATTTTTGTATTAACAAGATGGGAATCAGACCATTTTATAATTTCGGACAAATCCTTCAGAGCCACAAATCTGAAAAAGAAAAAGTAATACTCTGCAATAAAATGTTTGAGACACATTAAAATAATAAAAGAAGAATATTCTTATTTATTATTTATTTGGGGATTGGAAAAAAAAACCTTAAAATTGTGGCGGGGTCAGGATTTGAACTCGGGACATCCCACTCACTAGAGCTATTACTTAACCACTGCACCGACTACACAACTTTGGTGGGAATTCAATACATGTTATAATTCAGCCCTATCTTAAAGAGTACAGCGCCCTCTGTTGATATGAATTGCCGCCGGCAAACCTTTAGTAAACGTTAGTTTGCCGGCGTTACCTCCGGCAAAATATACACTACCTTTTATTTTCACATTTAGACTTTGTTTGTAATTGTCATGATTGTAGTTTATTTATGCTTAAGAAGCACATTCCAACTCTTTAATTAAAGCAATAGAAAACTGTTCCCCCCTTTTTCAGACGTCTATATTTCGTGTAATTTCCAGGTTCATTTGCACACGTTAGCGTATCTAAATTCCAACACGAAATTACACGAAAAATAGGCCTAGCCGTCTGAAAAAAGGGGGGAATGATTTTCAATCGACAAACAAAGTCTAAATGTGAAAATGAAAACTTGACAAAGTTCTAAATATTCGGGTACATGTTCCAAGTGTGGCCTTTATTTACGGAGGTAGTATAGTATTAAATAATTAGACACATGGCGCTAATGAAAGCTGATGATGCTGTTGCATTTATTTCGTGAGAAAAATTTCACGTGCCCTAGAGCAACCCCGCTGTTCGATTGTAAAACATTTTTGTGACATTTCTGTCATTTAATTCAAATGAGAACACGGTAAATTCTCACCTGTTCGGACTCAGCAACATCAATAAACGCCGGAAGACTCATTTTCGGCACACAATCTTGGACAAAATTCGGCAGAGTAAGACAACACGAGGGATTCCTGTTCTAAACAGCGCCCTCTATTGACTGAGAAAAATAATCGCCTTCTTGCTTAACTTTTTTTAACTGCATTGTGTGACGTCAAAGTGATCAGAAATGCTGATTATGACGTCACAATTTGTTTTAATAAATTTATTTTGTCCTGTTTCAATCAAACATAAAATCCTAACTACATTACTACATTCTGAAACTACCACGAATTATTTTGTCTAAAAACAAAAGCAACAGTTTTCCACGGTGTTAATTATTTCTGTGAACTTCATTTCAATAAAATTAAAAATGTCCGCTTTCGGTGATCGGACCAAAGTTGTGTTACGTTTTGTAATGATTTTGGCAAGTGAATAATGTCAAATAACTTTGAGGATTACAACATAGTTGCAATTGGAGATAGTGATGCCTGGCAGATGTTAGGATGTGAAGTGTCGAAGATAAGAAACTGCAGACTTCTACAAGTAAGCGTACAATATTTGTCCCATATTAATTCGCCCTTGCCCCACTGCACTACAAACATAGAGTCGGTAGTTCATCTCTAATATTTTACAAGTTCCGTTTATAAATCAAAACCCTGCCTCTTTCCACAAAATTCTCTTTGCGAACTACATATTTAGATGATTCCAAACACATGGAGTGACTATATAAACAGCCCCATACTTTTCACCCTCCTTTAATATAATTATTTAGTTGTTTGTAATTTCAGATAATTTTTATGTACTATTGTTATTTATACAATTGATATAATTACCTGCTTTTATTTGAAAATTTAATTCGACTTTACTTGTGGAAAGTGTGGAAATAAATGTTGCCTTTGAATTGAATTGAACTACTCGCATATCACGGGCGCCATTTTTTTTGTTCTTCATAAATACATTGATTTCAATGATTTTTACAGTCAGTTGTGATTTTTTACCAGTCTTGAATTTCCCCTAATTCGGGTTTATCATCATCTTGTCTTGCTGGTACCATTTCTATATTGCAGATACCAACCTTACAAAACCCGTACAGTGTTACCGACAATTATAGGCTAAGGACTATTTTTCTTCTTCCGGATGCGATCACTGTATACCAAGGAGCCTGCAACGCATGGATACAACGATTAAGGTAATCTTGAAAACAAAACGTCAGCCGGGAAATAAACACGACTTAAAATTACAAGCGCACAAAGTTTTATTATGATCTCACGAAATAGCACAGGCATAAGCCATCGGAAAATCAACACAAACCGTTGAGCTGAGGTTTAGTCTAGTTTACTTTGTTACATTATTAAGTCTACATAATGCACAAGAAAAAAATAAACGACAGAAGCAAAACCCCTCCTATCATTATTTCGTGTTCCATATTTTGTTCTCTTTTTATTTTTCATATAAGGTTTGGACCGAATGTTAATACACCGATCATATGCATTGTCCAAGTTCCTGAAAGAAACAATGGTAAGTGCAGGGTGATGAATTTTTGGTAATTTTATTGATCAAACTTTAAGTAGGCCTCCATGAGACTATAATACAGTCAATTCATAACTAAGCTCCTCTAGCCTCCTTCGCGAGGGAGTGGGCCGTTACGCGGCCAAAGTTCCCTCGTGATAATGCAAATCGTGAACAAATCGCGAACAACGCGCGAACGCGAATTTGTGGCGTCACGGGGAGTTTTCGAGCCCCGAAAAATTAGCAAAAGTTGAACACATTTTCATCTCCGGCAAATTTTGCAGCGAATGTTTCGTGACGTCAAATTCGCTTCTCATTCGCGTTAAATGCAAGTTCCTAGCCTACACTATCAAAAACAAAAAGGAAGCGAATGTCATGAATGTCAACAACTGAAGTTTCAGTGTAACCTCTGGTATTACCTCAAACGAATTTGCTGCGCATCGACATTCGCGTGCATAAAAGAATGAACTCTGGTCTTTAGTATGAACCGGCCTTCATAATTGACGCGAATGCGAAGATAATTGACGTCAGGAAAACATTCGACAGGCAGTTCGCCGTAGTGAAAATTCGCGTTCAACTTTGGGAATACTTGCCGTGATGTCACAAATTAATATAATTCGCGTTCGCGTTTGCTGTATTGCGTTGACATTATAGAAACTGCCAGTACACACCCTTTGCGAACTATTCATCGTTTGAGCGGTGGGTGTAAAGGCCATTGCCAAGCGACATTAGAGCCTGTTTAAAGTCGTCTCAAACGGGCTTCCAGAGCTACGGCTGAGCAATGCGCATTGTAAGCATGTTCCTTTTTCTAGTATTTCTACCACGTCATTTTCTGCGAGCAGACAGTACTAACACCATTAATTGAAGCATTATCACATATAGGACATAACTATCTGAAATAGGACTTATTCTAGAGCGAATGACGATGATATGATGAACTTTTTGAGGGGGGGTATAAATAGTCGTAAAATCATTGATATAATGGACCGATCTAGTAAGCCCCTCCCACTGCGCACTGGGCAAATTAACACGTGCTCCTTTCCAATGCCACACTGCATTTTCCTGCTGCGCGCATCATACGCGCGTGCACGCATGTCGGACTTTTGTGCACGCATGTCGGACTTTTGTGCACGCATGTCGGACATAAATCACGGCTGTAATTGGTCAGAATACCATGGGGTGGTGCTTACTGGATCGGTTCATCACACCCACAACTAGATTCTTCAATTACTGCAGCAGCATTGGTGTAATTATGTTACGCTTTTTTTTGCGAATGTTGGTATCCATTTTTTAAGTCGAGGAGCTGAAGCAACTGATGCAGGCGAACATCATCAACTGGATCATCACAACTCAGGAGATCTCTGCCTTGAACCTCGTGCGCATCATCCGATGCAGCCAAACCAGCATACAAACATGCTTGGACACATCAGCAGGGCAGATAGTCGGCTACGCGACACGGAGAGCAGAGCAACTCCGAGAAAGCCGAACTGCAAGCGTAAACGCTGACGGTGCGGTGGCCGAAGACATGCGCGAATGGACGGGTGAGTTTCGCGGGGTTTCTCGCTGATTCATCAACTTGTAAAACACCATTAGTGTAGATTATGGATGTCATGTTTGATAAAGCAGCGGTGCATGATTAATGGCGCCAATCAGGCAAAATTAATGTATACGGCGTTTTGGGACTTGCGAGATGGATTTTCGTTGTATTTTATCACTATCACATTTTACATTTAGAATTAGCAATTATTTAAATGTGAATACTAAATTAAAGGTATACACAGCGGCATTCAAATAAAAATAAGCCAGCTTGCCAGTAGGCCTAGATAAACTAAATTGAACAGCTTTTTTTGTTGTTGTAACTATTCCATGCGAAGAAGATACTACACAGGAATCAAAGGGTGACAATGAAGTTGCTATGACTCCAACAATGACGTCATCCATAACCTCGCCTACGCCACAGTCACATCAAAGGACCGCGCGTACGCGTAAACGTCTGCGCGATGATTGCGCCAATCGCAGTCCGACATGTACGCAGACTCAGAGAGATGCAAACAGTGATGAAACAACACAAAAGTACGTTTTTACCAAGGACAAAATTAATATTCATGTTGTTGAACTTGAAATTACATTTGTTTTCAATAAAATTATTTCACATAATTTGTATTAAATTCACTAAAAACAAATGTATAAATTAAACAGGTCAATGTTTTGTTAATCACCTGAATTTGAAGACACCCGTACTGACTTTTACAAATGTGATTTGCATATTGCATTGGTCTCAAACTCTCAACAGAAAAATGTCCCAGCCAAACCCATCGCAGAGAACCAAGCGAGCTAGACTCCAACACAAGGCGAATGTGCTGAACAAGAAGCTTGACCGAGCGCTGATCTATATCTCGCGAGTGCAAAGCCTCCTGGACAGAAAGACTAATCATGATTAGAGCATGTTGTACAAAAGACATTCACAAGTCTTACTGATTACCCGTGTTTAAAACAATTATCATGACGAAACTCAACTTCTAATATTCTTGTTTTCAATTTAATTTAATTCAATTTCAATTCAAAATACTTTATTTATCCTTGAAAAGGCAATTACATATGGTTGGACAGCCGCATTAAAAACACTTAGTAAATTACAAGTCGAGTAAATATAAATATATATATAAATATATCAAACTTACATCAATCACAAACAACATGTCCTTATCTCAATTCGGGCGATTCACAATGCAGTGCGCCACCAAGAGTTTGCAACGGAGAGTCCATTTTTCAAGTTCACGGTCGACAAAACATGGCTCATTTGAATGAGTGTCAGTAGACAACTTGAGATCCTCGAATCATACGCTTACGAAACCACTGACCGGAAAAACAACAATCTCAAATGTCCGGCGCTGCGAATTTGTTGACCATCTCCCACAATGCACTGGGAAAAATGAACTCTCTGTGGCAAACTCTTAGTGGCACACTGCAGTGTGAATCGCCCGAATTGAAATTGATGTAAAAACTCATCACATCTAAAAACATTTATTTGTAATTTAAATGTACACCTGATGAATAACGTTAATTTTCAAGACGATGATCTCTAGTTCCCCAAAATGCAAATAATATAGATATTTCCATTAAATAAAAAACAAAATTTCTAAGTAGGTCTCTTTATAATCCGTTTACCTTTGCACATTATGCAATACAAATTCTCTTACTTTAATATAGGTAGAGCTTATAATGTCAAAACCATGTTTAGATGGTAAGGTTTATATCCAAGTAAAAGTGTTGCTGCGTACATGTAGCACTTACAAATGTGTAGAATAAAATAAAGACATTAAAATGCTCACCGATGAAAACATACAGGGAGCCAAATTCTGTCCTTAATTCATTGTTTGCAACTGCCGCGTCAGGCGGATGGAACATGTTAAATTCTACACGAGGCATATACTACCGGTATGCATGGTTTGCAATCGTGCATACAATATATAACGGAACAAAAGTTGAATACTACAAGGCTGAATGTAGCTCAGGTTCACGGGATCCAGAAGACTTAAGAAAGGCAAACTTAGCTTTGATGGGCAGGTGGTCGGAGGGGAATACGGCATTAGGGCAGGCATGGAGAGGTAGAATCAGGTCTTCGTCAATCATCTTGAGAACGGCTTCGCAATGCAACGAGTCAGAGCTGTACCACACGTAGTCCAGAGCTGACACATACTTCTCTGATCCGTAGGCTTCCGGGTCAGTTTTCCTGACCTGATAAAAAAAAACACACACACACACAATAAAAAGCTAGTCCCAGAACTGCGAATAAAATTCTATTCAATCGATTCAGTATGGCTATGGGCTCCCTGCGGCAACAAAAGAGGTTTTTTAAAAAAAACTTTTGAGAGCCCCGTGGATGGGACGCACCGTACGAATTTCTCTTTTGATGATCTCCAAGACTAATCCCCGACCCCGTAACTATGGATACATTCAAAGTCCGCAGTGGATGAACCGGAAACCAGTCTAGGTCTTTCCCCCCCCCCCCCCCATAACCAACTCTCCTTTTCTGGCCGTTGAAGGGGTAGGCCTAGCCTCTTTTTGCGATGCGCCCATATATAGTGGAATCCGGCGACCAGAATTAGAAGCCGTTACTAAGTTGGCGTCACGCTCGCACGCATGCTGCACGCGATTTTAAAGACGAGACGCGCGCATTTTGGTATTCCTATTGGTCAAAGGAGCCCGGAATACGTGCGTATACTCCCCGAGCGTGACCCACCCACCTCGCGCAAAAAATGGCTGCCGCTGGATTTGTCAATTCACTGCACGTGTTTTCATCTAAATCATCTATACAAGTAATGGGCAGGACTTGACTTATTTATTTGCGTTACATGGTGCCCGTATTATTTCAAGGTTTTGGCCTAAGGTGAAACTTAATTAAGCAACTCTTATTCACACGTGAAAATCAGTGAGTGGATCAATGAGTCAGTAAGGTACAATGAGCACAATGTGCTGTCCCCCGGGCCCCAGTGAAAATTAGGCCAAATGACAGTTATCGACTATGCACTTGAATGGTGATGTGTTGCCAAGCAAGTTTTATTTTCTGCAACCAACTATTGTCACTAATCATAATGCACATCATCACTTGATAACGAAATTGTTGTACAATTTTAGTTTTCTTTAAAACTAATTCTCCCAGAAACCATGAATCGGAACTAAAAGATGATTCCATGTAAAAAGTGGACTTGATTAAACATGATTTAAGTAAGGAACTACATTTTCGCCAGTTGGATTTCTAAAAAGTAAACCTACCAGCTTAAACCACTAGGCAGTATTGCTGCGGTATTTCTCGAAAATCAACCCTAAATAAGTCATCTGAAATCCTGTGATGTATTATTCCAATGCTTCATGCATGCGTAATATGGTAGGTGACTATACTTGGTTAGAAAAAGAAAAATTGGTGGACCGGCCTTCTTTCCCAGGAGGACCCAAAATCTGAAATCAAAATCTGGTCCACTCGTACGTGAAGCACGCACGGAGTTCACGTGTCTGCTAGTATTAAAACAAAAATGATGGACCTACCTTAGGATGCGTTGGTGTTCCATCAAACAGTGCCTGTACGACCTTACTGAGTTTGTCCCTCTTGGGAATATTAAAGAAGGCCGAGGAGTCTTCGAAGTTGGAGAATGGTACGTCATGTCCCTTAAACAAAACAAAAAAAAGAGCAAACGATTAAACAACGATTGACCACAGAAACTATCGGTTGTGTTGGCTGAATCAGCCTCGACTCCACAGGCGCGTGCGCCTTCCTTCGTCAAGATCGCGCAAGGCATGATGGGAACAATTAACATGGCGCAGCAAGATCGTACCCATGGAAACGAGGTTGTGGCTGAATAGAATGATCTGCATTATACACGTGTAAAAGGTCGGCACCAATCAAAGTCGTGATTAATGTTCAACACGCGTGCACAATTGACCTATCGCGATAGAATCGCGTTAGAATCAAGCCAACGCAGCTTGTGAAACATTGTCCAATTACATGATATACAAATGGACGCGGATCGTGCAAAATCTGAGACAAACAAATCTTAGTGTACAAAAACCCCATGGGGTTGTCTAAGGGGCGTGGCTAACTCGAAAATGGCGATAGCGTAATTTAATCCAGGCGCGGTTCTAGCCCCCAAAAAATAAATTCCTTAAAAAAAAAAATTGCATTAGCAAAAAGAAGGATTGTGATGTACATGCGAACGATCTCCCCCTAAAGAAGAAATAGCCGTGACAAGGGTGCATTAGTTAATATAGTGTGAATGATTTTAGGATTTTATTGGCGCTCCCCATTGAAAATATGGCATTTCCCCCCCCCCCCCCCATTGATTTTCAAAGGCCTAAGTGTCTGCAAAAAATAACCGGTCAACATTTCAGCACGCCTCTCCCTGAAAAATTCTGGATCCACCGTGCTAGCCCCCCCAAAATATTGGTTCTAGAACCGCGCCTGATTTAATCCCAAAATGCATGCGCGCGAGAGTAAGACGCGCCCGTCTTGAATGTACAGTGTGACGTTGGAGAGACGCACGTGTCGTTGCCCACATGCGCAGTGGATCGGTCCACTGCGGTTTTAGTTAGTGTAAATTTGTGTCCATTCTTGTAATACTCTTAGCTCACAAAATCACATTATTTTAATTTAAAAATTAGGCTTGAGTCTAAGTGACCAAATTTCCGTTACCAAAATTGGCGCATTAATCTTTATATGTTTTCAAGTCACTTTGTATTTTTTTCTCTCGTAATTTGATAGATATAGATTCTTCACTGTTACCACAATTGCTTCATAAGCGCTCTTTAGGTTCCTAGAGTTGTGCTTGAAACAAGAAGGAAATACATCCACCAACGAAGGCACCTGCAAAAATGATAACAAGTGAAAACCATGTGACAAAGATAGACAAAATGTGGCATGCAATATATTTGTTGAGCGTGATTGGACACTGTGCGTGATCAGTCAATCGCACTGCGGTATCAGTCGATTATGTAGGATATCTCGGATTATATTTACCTTTTAAAAGAAATCCTCGAGAGCCATGAATTAAGCCCGGTTCATACTTCACGCGAAAGCAAGTGCGAAGCGAAATCCATGTCTTCGACAATGGTGTACGCGCTCTGAATGTATTGTTGACGTCACAAATTTCGCTTTGTTTCGCTTTCGCGTGAAGTATGAACCGGGCTTCAGAAAGAAAAATTGTGTTCTACTGGTGGCAACGCGATCGACCGATAGCATCATGATCGACCAATAGTGCAATTGATCCATCGCACATATAGACCGATCGCGCCCAACATAATACACATCTTAACCATTATGTCTGATGCAGAAAAAGGCACATGTGTTTCCCTAAAGCTTTGTCCCTATAACAATTATAACACTCTTCATAGACTATGCACACAGAATTTCGTTTGAAAATTAACCGTTCTCAACAAAAGATCTGTTGTTCTTTCCTTATGTGTTTGTAATCAGGATGTTTGTAATACAAGAGCATCCAGTGAACCAACAAAAACCCAATTTTGTCTTAATTAGGCAACTCAATGACCCCACAACTTTTCCAACAAAGTGCTAAAATGGTACCTTCCCGTTTTCTTCAGACTTGAAGTCGCGCAAGTACGTTGTCATTGTTTTGTTTAAACTCCCATCATGCAAAAGCTGGTACCCCGGATGGTGTGGTTCCTGATTGAAGTCGCCGCATAGGATGTGCGGGGTACCAACACCACCGGCGAACTCAACCAGTCCGTTTATAGCAAACGCAATCTGTGAATTAATTGAATATTTCAAAAAGAATCTTATTTTTAAGTTGTTACGGGAGCCTCCACAAAATGTTCCATTTCCATCTGCAACAAACAAGATTTGTTTTGGTTTTGCATATTGAATAGTTGATCAACATAACAACTAAGTAATTTACGTTTTAAAAATAAAAGAGAAAAAAGAGAGACTTGTTGCGAAAAACATTATCCATAGCTGTTTTCTCGAAGTTTTTGTCATTATGCATTTACCCCCATCAGGAGAAGATGATAATCTTTTTTTGAACGTAGACAATTTATAGGAACATCTTGGAAATATTGTGTTTTGAGTGGTGTGAGATTGTGGTTCTGATGAGAAGAACACGGACCATCAGCGTCAGCATGCATCGGTTGCCTTCAGGAGAAAAAAAACTTGGATCGGGAGTGGATGTTGGTTGCAAGAAAATTATCACAGTCACTTCTCCAGCATACAAGACCGTCCTGGAAAGGACTGGAAATTCAAGACATTTCGTTAACTTTCAGATGGCTGGCCAAGTTTCCTGTGATGAAGCTACATGTACTTTCTCAAACATACAGGGTGAGTCAAAAAAAGCGGAACCCAAAACCCAAAAAATTTATTTTCATATGTAGCGGGCATGATATAGTCAAATGCTATGTATTTTGCTTGAAACCAGTGAGTTTTATTTCATTTCCGGCTAAAAAGGGATAAGATTTCAAATGCTGTATGTCAAATACAAATATTCTCGATAAAGAATATCTATATTACAAAAAAGAAAAGAAAACCCAGGGTTCTAATAATTACAAAACAATTAATACAATTAATACAATGAATATAGAAAGAGACTTAAGGGCCTATCTTGATCCGTTGTTGTACACTTGACGGGACTTGCTGGACTTGACGGAACTTGACGGGACTTGCGGAACTTGACGGAACTTGCTTGACTTGATGAAGGGAAACTTGGAGACTTGAAGACTTGACCTGACTTGACTTGACTTGATGAAGGGAAACTTGAAGAATTGGAGACTCGACTTGATGACGCTCTCAATACTTTGAACAGTGAGAGCAAGACAACTGGACGAAAAAAGGGGTCCAAAAGGATATGTCTATACCCCTTCTCTAGCTGTCAGTTGATGAATGCAAACTGTCCAGTTAGTTCAGTTGGAGGGTTACAGAAGACAGTTTAAACAGTGAAGCTGGGTGCTTCCAACTACCTGTCTCTGTTAATTGCAGTTCAGTGGTCAAGTCAATGTAAATATTAACTTCATAAAATACTAAGTAAGTGGAATCTACAAATAAGCAAAAGTGAAAGTCCCTTTAAACAATAGGCTGTGTGTAACGTTGTCATGGTCACCAGTGCTGGTCAATGCCCTCTATCACTAGTGTGCATATGTACGTACATGCACATGTACATGAGGACATTATACCAAGACCAATGCCTCAGGCATGACAAGGTTACACCTGTTGCATCACAACACTTAAAACAATTCAAGGAATACAAATGACTCATAATAAGAAAGTAAAAGTTGACCAGGATGGGAAATACCAAGATCCTGAATAATCAAATTAATCTTAAAACAAAAAGGAACACAGAAGATGAAAAACTTGGATATAGAGAAAATAAAGAAATAGGCTAGCTACTGAAACAAACTAAACTAAGATAAAACTTAAAAAGGCTATACTAGATATATCAAGAAAAATGAATACACTTGTCAAATAAACAAAGAGAACTGTTACATATTCACAGAATTTGTACTAAGGAAATAATTCCTCTTTTCACTCTAGTCAAAAGTAACTGGGAACGATTATAAGATGGCTGATTGTCTTTTGGAATATGCCAAAAGTTAACTGAATAATCAGTGGATGTCTATAATAATAAATCATGATTTTTGTACATGTAGTCCTACAAACTCTTCTTTCTTAAAATAAAGTTTCACTTTATTTAGACTATTTTGTACAAAAATGGCAAATCTTAGTATGTAAACTTTCAGATCAATCAAAGAAAATCAAAGATGACTCAAACAATTTAGGGAATCGATCAATTTGGAACTTGTTCTACTTTCAGAGAACATGGCTACTTCTCACATCAAGTTATGTGAAAATTAATGCATCAAACATTCAAAAGAAAATAGAAATGACAGCAATAAAAATGTCAACTGCAGTAAGAACTTGGCCAAAGTTGGAATGTCCAAGAACTCAATATTCATCTATTAAACTTAACAACACTCTCAACTCAAAATACAGTGATGGCATGAAAGGAACATAATAGTAATAATAACAACATGTGACGACTCGGTCCAAACTTTGAGTAAAGAATAAACACTTCCTAGGAGTAAAAGTAAGATAAAAGTATTATTAAACTCACCTAGAGCAGGACAGAGGATGAATACATGAATATGGCAGGTTCAGTTGGAGGGTTACAGAAGACAGTTTAAACAGTGAAGCTGGGTGCTTCAACTACCTGTCTCTGTTATTTGCAGTTCAGTGGTCAAGTGAAGGGAAAGTTCACTGGCCACCGAATTTATACAGTTCCTCCTCAAGGACTATCGTGGTTGGTTGCAAGTTCTGCTACCAACCGCCCACACGCGCTGCCAAGCAACCCACACACTTCTAAGAAAGTGAATGACCTAAGTCTGGGGGAGTTAGGAATTCGAAAAAAATGGGGGGGGGGCACAAAATTCATCCTATTACACATATAAAAAATAAAATATGTAGCACCAAAAATAATAATGACTGGAAAGCCAATTTCATAAGCTACTGTTAGATAAAAAAAAATACTGAAATTGCTCAATCCGTTCAAAGAATATCACCATTTAAACGCAATGACCCCAAAACCTGTTTCGTCCAAAAAAAGCAATTTATTGTATTCTTACTGTTTGGAACAACAAAGAAACCGACACAGAATACTTGTTTCAACAACTGTAGTACACAATATCTTTATTAACTACCCTGGTTAGGCAAACAATATGATTTAAAAAATCCACTTTTTTAAAAGACGGGCCTTCAAAATGACTTTGATGAACATTTGTAACTTTTAAACTGAAGTTTTATCGCTGGTGATGTTTGAAGACAATTGTGACGACTGTTCTTGAAATCCCATTTTTGGACGAAAGATGTTTTAGTGAAATTGTGCTTAAATGGTGATATTGTTTCAACGGATTGAGCAATTTCAGTATTTTTTTCATCTAAAAGTAGTCTATGAAATTGGCTTTCCGGACATTATTATTTTTGGTGCTACATATTTTTTTAGATATGAAATATAATTTTGGAGTTAGGCCTATGGTTCAACTTTTTTTGACTCACCCTGTATATGTGGCATTTCATCCACGTACCGATAGAAAGCAGTTTATTGATACAGACAGATTGCAACAGGTAATCATTGAAATCATGCCATACCTCCAATGTTGTCAAATCCATCTTCGTGAAAAAGTCAAAGCTCGTGTGAATGTTTCCAACTGCAACATGACTCTTCGTCTTCAAACAACGCAAAAGGGTGAAAATATACACTCTAGAACTGTCTATCAGGTTGGGTAGTGAAACAGCCGCATCCTCCGGCAATTGATAGTTTTCACTTTCCTGTATGTAAAAACAACACAGTTTAATTGGTTTTTCAGAGAAAAATTAGACAAGAAAAGAGCAGAGGCAGAGCAGAGCAACACACAGTAGAGCAGAACACAGAACAACAAAACACAGAACAGTAGAGCCCAACACAGAACAGTAGAGCACACCACAGCACACCACAACAAAGTATAGCATACCAGAGCACAGGACAGCCGAGCTGAGCAAAGCAGAAAAGAGCAGGGCAGAGCAGATAACAGCAGAACACACCACGGCATGCAGATTAATTACAGCAGAAAAAAGAAGGACATAGCAAAGCAGTGCAGAGCACAGCAGAGCAGTTGCCGTGCTCTGCTCTGAGCAGGGAAGAGCAGAAAAGAGCAGGCTATGGCAAAGCAAAGAAGCTGAGAGCAGTGTGGAGCAGAGCAGTGCAGAGCTTAGAGCTCGGCAGAGCAAAGCGGAGCTGAGCAGTGCAAGACGCGGCATGGCAGAACCGTGCAGTGCCGAACAGAACAGAGCAGCACAGTTCAGCACAACAGGGCCCAATTTCACGGCGCTGCTTAAACAGTTAGCAGAAAAGTTGTGCTTAGCATAGTGGGAATATTTGCTAACCTTCAGCACTATTGCACGGCGTGGATGTGGTAACGGTCGCGCGTTAAGCAAATTTTTCCTCTGAAGTAAACGTGCCTTTTGCTGTGCTTATGCTTACGGTCTCCATGAAGTAGACGGAGGCTCTGTCAGCAGTAAATCGTGTGCATAGCAGCGCCGTGAAATTGGACCCGGAGCAGAGTACGTAGGTCTACAACACAGCAGAGCAGAGCCCAGCTCAACGCAACGCAGCAGGCAGAGCAGTGCAGAGCAGGAAAGGACCAGGGCAGGGCAGAGCACAGCAAAGCAGAAAACACATCAGAGCAGACGCGCGCTGCTCTGCTGCTGGCGCTGCGCGCTGCGCTGCTCTCTCTGCTGCCTGCGCGCTCCCGCAAGCTGCTGCGCGCTGCAGCTGCTCTGCGCGCGCTGCTCTGCACTGCTCATGAGCAGTGCAAAGCACATCACGTCAAAGCACAGCACGTCAGGGCAGAACAGAGCAAATACACAGTGCAGAGCACTGCAGTGCAGCAGAGCAGAGCACCACTGTGTACATCAGAGCAGAGCACAGCGAGCACAACACAGCACAACGTGACACAGCAGAGCAGAGCGAAGTCTGCATACACAGCCTCGAACCTATGGCGGACAGTGGATTTACATTACGCGTGTTAACACTATCATGAGCAGAGCAGAGCAGAAAAGGGGAGAGTAAAACAGAGCAGTATGCAGAGCAGATCAACAGTTCATACTGGAACAGAGCACCACAGACCACAGCAGAGGACAGGAAAGCACTGCAGGTCGAGTTGGGCATGCAATGCATAACAGAGCCTATAGTACAGCGCAGCAATATACCACAGCACACCAGAACACAGCAGAGCACATCACAGCACAAGAAAGTGGCACTATATATATTTTACCTCAACACAACAAAGTATAGCATACCAGAGCACAGGACAGCCGAGCTGAGCAAAGCAGAAACGAGCAGGGCAGAGCAGAGCCTAGTACAGCGCAGCAATATACCACAGCACACCAGAACACAGCAGAGCACATCACAGCACAAGAAAGTGGCACTATATATATTTTACCTTCTCAAACAGGTGTTTAAACTGACCACATTCCTCCTTCACTAACTGAAACCTGTCATCTCGGTAGAAGGTGGCACTACCATCCGTGTTGTCCTTGTCGATATCAACTGTGTCGTCTTCTGGCCTCATAAAGTAACAACCGGCGTAGCCTCTCCTCTGCATATCCTGCCTAAGGACATCGTCATAGTATCGAGAGTTAACCTGTCAATAAAAGCAATTTCAGATGGGCCTACTTAATTTTAACCTTTAGGAATTCCAGCACAAACACTTACTCAACACTTTAAATATTCATATGATTTTGAGCCATGCTGCAGTTGAGTTTTAAACACAACTTCCTCATAGGCAATGTGCGGGATTGCAGGGATGGGGGGGGGGGCCTTGCTCCCCCCTCCCAAAAAAAAGGGCAGTGCACGCCAATAGCGATGTCCCTACGCAATAATTTATACCAGTGTGCGTTTAGATTTTAACACAGTTTACCTAAATTTGCACTGAAATGAAATTATTCTTTCTATTGCACGAACGTGAAACATTCATTATTTGTTTTATATAACACCTGAATAAATCCTCGCCATCTGATTGGTTGACTTTTAATAGCCATTTTATTCAAGTTAAAAATTGTTTACAAGTTTGACGAGTTCAGAGTTATTCAATTTTTCTCAATTTAAAACTTTTCCATAAGTTTAGAACTCAAACAGTTCAATAAGTTCAGAACTTTTATTGCCAATTTAACACCTTTTATCACATAGTAGATAAAAATCCTTATACTCAGCAAACACTTACCGTCAGCGTCTGGCAAGCGCAGTAGTTAAACATTTTTCACGTACATGTACATCTGGTAAACAAACGAATTGACCCTTGACACTGAACATGCTTATAGCACTGGGTTCGATTCATGACCCATCACCCAACTGCGTGTTTTTAAAGTATGCAAATGAGCGCGCTGGTACATGCAAATAAGGCAAAGAGGAGTAATGGCCAATTAGAACATGTGTTTTGGTGTTCATTATTTGTATACTATACCTCTTGCATGCAGATAACATCTGCATCCTTGTGATGATCAATCTCCTTCATAAGCAGAGGGTGTCTCCGACCAGTGGTCAGCAACTCGTCCGGACAGGACAGGTAGATCCCCTCTGGACAGAAGGCCTTGTTCAGAATGTTGTAAGTCATCACCACGAAATCTCCAACGGCGTGCTGTGGGCCTGGTCGGTGTCCGCTCAAGACCCATTTGCGTTGTAGATTTGGCGGTACAACTGGATCCATGGAAGAACCTTTTCTCGACCACAGCAAGAACTGGATTTAGCGTTGGTTCTGTTGGAAGTTAGTAACGGCAGCTTTGAATACCTGCCAGTGATTTTTGTTCGATCTTTGATGGTAAGCACGTGACGAGTTACGGAATATTAGTATAATTAATAGCGGAATAACGTGTGAGATAGCCTTCAGCTATAGTACTCGATCTTATTAAAGCCATGGGAACGATGATCATAGTCCAAAGATCACATCACACTAGCCCGACTGCATCTGGCCGTACAGTACTATCGCTAGCCCCATAAATGTGGCCAATTTACTGGACTACCACTGACTACCTCCGTAAATAAAGGCCACACGTCCACCATGTACAAAAACATGTCGAACTTTGTCAAATTTTGATTTTCACATTTAGACTTAGTTTGTAGTTTATTTTTGCTTTAGAATCATACTCACCCTCTTAATAGGCTAATCAGAAAGTGCTGCCTTTTTCAGATGTCTATTTTTCGTGAAATTTCCAGATTTGTTTGCACACGTTTGCGTATCAAAATTTCACGAAAATTAGACTTCTGAAAAATACGGAAGTGTATTTAGGACATGACAAAAAAAAATTTCCGGCCCTCTTTTTCGCCCGGGTGGATTACTACTTTGCCCGGGCGGATTATACTATTTCGCCCGGGCGTATTAATATTTAGCCCGGGCGGATTACTTATTCGCCCGGGCGAATTACTATTTCGCCTGGACGGATTACTAATTCGCCCGGGCAAATAAGTAGTCTGCCCAGCCGGGAGAATTACAACCTCGTCCCCAGGGTGTCGAGCAGTACGCGCCCACCACTACCTGCTCTCTCACCCTGGTATTGGATCATTTGCATGTGCAAGATTTTTGCACACGTATGCAAATGAGGAACAGTCTGGTGCCTGGATATGCGTTACACATTAGCGTTTGTTTTTGTATGCGGTGTCTGGGGTAAAAACAGAGTCAATTCGTAGCAGCGCGAGCACGGCGTGAGTTACGAAAACACGATTTTTGAAATCAAACTGTTACGATCTTATCGAGACAACATGCAGTATCATATTTCATATTAATATGAGCAAATTGGAAAGGAAATTAGTATTTTCGAGAAGGCGTGGACGAATGATCGCGAAAACACGTACTGCACGTTGTGAATATATAGCACCAAGTACACGATAAAAATCCATTACTAGCCAATTGCGGTATCCAATCAGGATACAGGAAGAAAGTTTCCTATCCAGGGTTTACTATTGGAAACGCGGTTGGAAATAAAGTAAGCACTGGGGACGAGGTTGGGAGAATTAGTAATCTGCCCTGGCGAAGTAGTAGTCTGCCCGGGCTAATTAGTAATCCGCCCGGGCGGAATAGTAATCCGCCCGGGCAGAATAGTAATCTGCCTGGGCGGAATAATAATCCGCCCGGGCAGATTACTATTCCGCCCGGGCGGATTACTAATTCGCCTGGGCAGTACATTCGCACGGGAATAAGTAATCCGCCCGGGCGGAATAGTAATCCGCCCGGGCAAAATAGTAATACGCCCGGGCGAAATGGTAATCCGCCCGGGCGAAATGGTAATCCGCCCGGGCGAAATGGTAATCCGCCCGGGCGAAGTAGTGGGCCTAAAAATATTTTTGGTCATGTCCTAAATACGCTTCCGTAGAAAAAGGCAGCACTTTCTGATTAGCCTATGAACTTTATAATAAAGAGGTTGAGTATGCTTCTAAAGTTCTAAAGCAAAAATAAACAACTAAGCCTATATGTGAAAATTAAAATTTGACAAAGTTCGACATGTTTTTGTACACGGTCATCATGGTCATGATGGTGGAAGTGTGGCCTTTATTTACGGAGGTAGTCCAGTAAATTGGCCACATTTATGGGGCTATAGGGTCATTCCTTGTCGAAATACCCCCCCCCAAAAAAAATTTAAACCCCACCCCCTTCAAATTGGTTCATATTTAGTTTATTGGGTAAGTTAGGCTGAAAAAGCTAAGTTTTAGGGCCGTTGGACAAACGGTTTTTACGCTACCGCCCGCCATTGTTTGGCAATTTTGGTCAAAATGGGCGTGGCTGCCAATTTTCAAATGATGAAGTATAATGACCTTTGGACCTGGAATTTGAATTTGATCGTGTGGATCACCCGACTTTGAGACGAACTTGGATAAAAAATATACCCTAACAACATGTTTTCTACATGTTAGGGTTAGACCCGTGAACGTGGCGTGTATATAGCCACGTTCACGGGTCTAGTTAGGGTATAACCAGAAATTTCCAAAGTTAAGGATCCTAGTTGTAGAGGAACTCATACCTTTTACGTTTCAAGAATACTTACGACCATGGAGGTAGGAAATCTGTACCGCGCCGCTGCCCACAATACAATCGAGATTGTGTACGACTGTTGTATGTAATACTTTGATATGGTCCCCTGCCGTGTACGTGTGTTGTGATTTGGTATGGCCGGCAGATGGAACAAATTATATTGCAATTACAATATTTTGTTGGAATACTCATGTGGCGAAATAAAGCCTTATTGGCAGTTTCGTGTGAGCGATGAATTATGGGAAGTTTGGATTACACGCACGTGATGCCGAAACCAGTATTTTTGAGCATGCGCAACTGCTTCTGACCTACAAGCGGCGTTATTCAAAAAATATGTATTTATTTATTTATTCATTTTTCAGTAGTAGTAGTACATTTATTTCAATGCTGTCCTTGGATGTACAGTGTTTACAATAAGTTGGTACAATATTACAGGTTAAGTTTAAAGGGAAGATACAACATTTGCAAACATCACAAAATGAAATGATCAAATTATCATGAAATACCTTACTGGATTGTTAGGGAATGACAGTCTAAAGCATCCTGTAAAATCGTGGCTCCTGGTGTGCTATCATTCTCAAGAAAAATAGTATTTTTCCAATGCTGGTCGGCCGACCAGCGTTGGAAAAAAAACTGGCTTTTTTCAAAACCTGCTTCAAATTTTTCATAATTAGTTATTCATTGTTTTCTTTGCAATTGATTGCACACCTGTGAAGGGGTACAAGCCTGCTAGACTGATTCTCTGACTTTAAAATTTCCAAAAGTCTATGAATTGCTCCGTTTCATCTTAAGTGGGGTCGGGGAACCATGCATGCAGACTACAAGAACATGATTGGTTTTCTTGGTTTTTCCAACATCTACAAGCCCAAAACGTGAAACAAGTCATTTTAACAATATTTGCTAAAACATACTAATCCTCCAAACTCATTTATTTCTGAAAATTGCAGCAAAAGCAAATGTTGTACATTCCCTTTAATATCAAATTATTACACAAAGAACAACATTTCAGGTTTTGGTGAAGCAAAAATGCTTTTGTACCCTAACCTAGGGACAGACAATGGGACAGACAGGACAAAGGACTACAACAGCATATGAGTGTGCATGCAGGTACTAAGACATAACAATACGAGATAACTTACACGTTACATTTATAAATATGCATCAAGAAGTTGTTTTCTTAGTTTTTTGACAAATACAGCCTGTGATGGTGATTTTTTCATAGATTCACTAAGACTGTTCCAGTAATTTGCACCATGCACGTTGAAAAGAGGCTGTTTTTAAATAAGGACGTTCGACTGTAACAAACATGGATATTTTTTTTCTAAAAGCACTTCGAGTATTACAACAATTACAACAATTTCCTCCCCTAGAACCTCCCCTAACAACTCTCTCTCTCTCTCTCTGAAGAAGGTCACGGTGCTTCGATTTTTTATCTGAACACAAAGTGGTGATCATTTAAAATAAAATTGTGCTTTTAAAGTCTGGATTTTATTTCCAGTAGAAATTATTAAACTATTTTTTTTTTATGTTTATATTTCCAGCTCTTTATCCTCGCTTGGCAAGTTGACCGCTAGCTTAAGAAAGTGTGCGTTTCGTTAAATTTGGGCGAAGTAAAACGCGATGAATTGCTTGTTGAGTCTTTCAACGGTAATCTACCAGATGTTGATAAAACACGAATCCTGAAGGAATGTTCACAACCAACTTCAAGAGTCCGATGTCTCATCTGCACGATTGCATTTGGGATGGGCGTTGCAAGAAGTAGGCCGCATCAGTAGAAATGGGGAGCCTGCCGAAGCTTTCGTATATTTCACGGCCAGCACAGTCATGTCATCCAGGAGAGATCCAGGCGTCAAACGCATACAAGGAAGTAAAGGATCACAAAATTAATTGTCTCACGGGCAGGAAATCATCCGCAATATAGCGTGTTATCCATTCTCTTTGGAAGAAAGTGAGAGATGCTGTGTAGACTTGGATAAAAAAATTCCCTTCATAATTAGAAAGAGGTAGGCCTACAGGTATTCATGATATTGTGTCGCATTTCAAATGAGGAATCAGACCAGGTTCTTGAGTAATGGGCAAAATCATTATACAAATTGATAAATACATGTACATAGTATGGCAAATTAAAACAATTCAGCAATACCAAGTTATTCATTCCCTTATTCTATACATGTTTCTAATTTATCATAACACGTTCGGTGTCCAGTTTCTTACTGTACGTTCTCAGACGTCCAAGAAGTTTGCGGGAATTGGGGATATTGTACTTCATGCAGAAAGGAGCTAAATGCAGGATGTTTTCGAGATGCAACAGTGCTGAACAATGTATCTGCCGCTAAATCGCCAACGATTTTGTTGATATCTTCCCTGTAATGTTCTTTTTTGCAAGGGCTTGATCCGACGTATTTCTCGGTGAGCTGAGTGGTCATTATTTCCTGTAGGGATCTCCCAATTCTTCCAATGCGGTGGACATGAGCCTCAGAATAATTTTCATGGTTGTGCTTCAGTGTGGCTATAAAAAAATTATCGTTACTGAATTAAGTTTTTCTACCCCGATTCTAAACGGACTTTGGACAAACAGCACAAATAATGTACATGTATTATAATTTGATTAGAAACATGATTTAGAAATCACATTTTCCTAGATGATTAAAAAAATTATGTAAAGCTGCGCAGATTTTCTTCCTACACCATTTTTCAATACTTACTTTTTGAACTCTCGATTTTCAAACTCATTTACTAAATCCAATGCTAAGTTGTTGCCTGCACCACCTCTCAAATTCGATGTTCGATTCCAAAATGATGTCGTGTTTCACTCTTGGTTCGAGCCAGCCATTTTTACACCTGTTGTGCAGAATAAATGGGTAGAAAGTAAAAACGGTTGACAGATGAACGGTTATTATGACGTTTCTGTACACTGAAGTTTCCTTTACGCGCTCTATGCTTCCTGCATTCTTCGATAATTACAATAATGACACGTTCAAGACGTGGACACATTTCTATGGGTATAAATTTCAGTTTTTCTCAACACCTTTTACATGAGGTGTTGTGTGTGTGATCAAGAGGTATATAATAAATGTGAAATAGTTATAAACAAAACAAATTCATTACCTGCCAATAACCGATGGCCTAGTATGAGGTACTTATTATGGCCCCTTGACCAAAACAGAGGGACGCATAGCTTCCACAGTCGGATGAGAAACGGCCCATAAGTTTCACGTTCTGCATCATTGTGGACCAGTTGAAACATTTCATGCCATGCAAGAGCCCGCTGATACTCTCGAAGAAAGTCCGGCTTCTTGTTGGTCTTCTTCGTTGTTGCCTCGCACTTTTCTGAACAATACCGATCGTTCCCTAAACAATGAAAGGGGTTAAACATCGAGTCAGTTGCGATTACACACAAGTGTATTTACTGTGTGAACATAACCGGGGTTACTTAACTAAATTAATTTTATTGAGCAATGTGTATCCGGGGCTTACTATTGGAAAAGAGGTTTGAAATAAAGTAAGCACTGGGGACGAGGTTGGTTATGGATACGGCTTTGAAAAAAACCCACGCAATGCGCCGCCAACGGCAGTGAAAAACGTTCTTCAGATTTTTTCACTTTTGTGGGTATTTTTTTTCCAACAGAAATGCATAGGCCTAGTGTGAATCTTGGATACCTTGTTTTAAAATACAAATCAATCAATATCGACTTTGACATGATTTTTCTAGTATATCCGACTTCATGCGTCGATTACTCAAAACAAGGTTTTGGGGGGACAATCCTCATTTTGCCTCACTGTCACATAATGCACCTGAAGAATGATGCATCTCTTGTGGAACTCCTGGGGCGTAAGCTCAAGGCCACAAAACCTGTCAAGTGGTGAGGACGCCGACGATTGTACTAGCCTTGCCTCTACCATCCTCTCCACCGACAGTTGGTCACCATTGCAGATGATTGGATATGGGTTTCCATCAGGTGTTAAAGGCACTTACTGAGATAACCGTGACATTATCCCAAATACCCCTTTGGCACTTGATGGATTTTCGTTGATAACGCCGAGATTGATCTAAGATAGAGGTACCAAATAAAAAAAAGAAGAAAGTCAACTCTTCATTATTCTCACACGAATTTTTTATAGAAATCACTTATCACTTTCAAGACAAGAAACATTCCACACTTTCCATCATTATCGTGTAAATATATTATTGAAAATCAAACCCACCAGTGTACTTTTTTGGCAGGATTCCTCTGTGTACTCATGCGCAATGTGTTCAGTTGTAGTGCCTTCCCGAATTGCCTCCAGACCTGTCAAGGATCCACGTGTGATGATGCGTGCAACGAGAATTTCCATTCTCCTTCGCAAGGCGAGCCAATCCTTTGCTTGGGGAAGAAAGGTATAGAGACTCTGCGTGTATTGTGTTCATGCCGGCGTTGGTCTCTATGACGCAGTTGAATGCGATTTATCGCTGCGAAGGCGAGACCCCACTGTAAAGCCCGGTTCATACTCCACGCGAATGCGAATGCGAAGCGAATTTGACGTCATAAAACATTCGCTGCGAAATTCGCCCGAGTTGAAACATGTTCAACTTTTACGAATTCGCAGCGCGAAAACTTGCCATCACGTCACAAATTCGCGTTCGCTTTCGCTTTCGCGCCGAGTATGAACCGGGCTTAAGAGGCAGTTTTGGAAGATGGACGTATGATGCCGCCTCTCAACAGACACTTGGACGTTGTCCCAGCAAAGTACGTTCCATGTGGTCCATCTGCAACATCCAAACAAAACTAATCAACGACAGAAATAACTAGAAATGAGTTTGTGGAGAAAAACCTGCAAGTATATGTTTACCTTCAATCGTGGACCCCCTATTGTCCCTATCCTGATTCCTTTGTTTGTGCTCAAACTTTTCAGCAACATCTCTCATTGGTTTTATACACGAACTTCAATCGTGGAAGAAAATCTTCGGATAAATATGATCAATATTGCTAGGGCGTCTATTTACCGTCGGTGTACTTCCTCGATGTTGAGTTCTGTTCGTGAAGCTGGTCATTTATTTTGGCCGTTTGTTTTGCAATATTGAATTTTGAAAAAAAAACTCTGCTTACTGCCGAACTGCATCCATTTTTTGTAGAAAATCAGTCCAATCAATGCGGGCACCATGTTGAACTTCTTGGGTATCTTGGCTATCTTGGCTATCTCCGCACCACCGGGTATGAGGATTCCCGTCTTTTCACCTGTAGAGTTGACAAAAAGAACACCAAATATTAATGTCAGGGTATAAAAGTTAACATAATTTAATCGCACCTAAAAGACGATATAGCTACAATGTTTCGGCCATGTTAGGTCTTACAATGATGGAAAGTTATTTCATTCAATCTAGCTTTTGGTTTTACCATTGGAGCTTCTCTTGCAGCTGTCCACTTCTGCTCACACATCCCCTAAAAACTGACCAAAGTAGTGGCAGTGCTGACTGATATTCCTTGATAAAAGGATGCCAGCTAAATGCCTCTGCTGCCTCGCGGGAATTTTTTTTCACTGCACACAGATCGCTTTTTGCAGAAGACGTCCATTTCTTTCTTGCCTGGTTTTCTAGCATGCCTCTGATCTCGTTTCTTGAAGACGTCCTGGTAAGTGCCAAACGAAAAGCGCGTCCATATCTACTAATTTGAACATAGTTTATCATCTTCTCTTTCACAGACCGCTTCTGTAGAATAAAAATAAAGATATACATTTAAATAAATGATGCATTTAATCCTGAAATGATCAATTATTTAGAATTGACTGTATATGAGACAGGGGTAGGGGTTGGAAACAATGTCACAAACATGTTGTTCGTGAACTGTTATCGTCGAGGCGGGGACATTGATGGCGTCTTTTCATTTAGAATATTGTCCAACTTGCATCGCCCTATTATCCATTCATTAACTAAAACGGTGACTCTCGCCAATACAGCAATGAGTTCAATTCGAACCAATCGTGTTCTGCGGCAAAAAGTTGGTTGCAGCCGACTTAAGCGGAGGCGCTACCCACCTCTGGTCAGTGTGTTACGTGCGCAAAATTCAAACGACTAAATCGAACTAAGGCACGGCAGAAACAACGAAAAGAATTAAAGACAAAAGTGAAAACCAGCAATTAGATTTGAACATTTAATTTAATATTTACAAGAGAAATGATACCCAGAAGATTACAATTAAATGAATTAATACAATCATAAAATGTGTTATTAAACTTAAAATACCAAGGCGTTACGAGCTGAGGTCCTACATGGGCGTGGCTATAGCCGGCTACGTACGCCTGTAGGCACGGGAGTGAACTCATACGGAGAACAATGGGCTAGTCTGGCCCAAGCCATCTACGGAGAGCAGTGGGCTAGTCTGGCTCAAGCACTCTATGGAGAGGGGGGCTAGACAGAAGATATATCAGAATGGCGCAATATAAGACCGACAGCGGGCGCAATAATTTTGATTAGGGTTTAAAAAATTTCTACGCGAGTCGTTAATTTACATAAAAAGTGCCCCCACAATTTTTTGTAAAAAACGAGACCGTCTAGTTTAAAAATCGGTGGAATCGTGCGAATATAACCGAGGATCATCTCCCTAGCTTTTGGGCTATTATCTAAGAGAAGATTTGATAAAATTAGGGTCCAAAAATGGGTCCTATTTGCACGAGAAAATGTAGGGATACCATTGGTAACTTTAGCAGTATGCAGGCTCAGCATTACCGGCAGGCTTCAACCCGGCTGATGGGCTTTTAAAAAGAACTTTTGCAAATGGGAAAGACACTTTGGAAACATCCAATCAGTTTAAATATGCTTCATGAATTTCTGAATAAACGAGCACATTTTTAAACAGTATGGAGGGATCTATGTTTTTTTTCTTTTTCAAAACGGCATTGTCGACAGGGGGGGAAGGGTTAGAGACTGTAGCCGGTGCGGTTGTCCTTTTAGGCATCATTCCACGGACCCACTACATTAGAGACCTCCAAAATTGGAGAAATGAAGCTTAAGGTGATAGCATACGCAGGTGCAGGGATGCAAGAATCTGTTCCGGTCACATTGCAACACAAGTAACAATTAAAAGAGTCAAAAGACTGCGTATCGGGCATTCCATCAAACACGACTATCGTGAGAACTGGCACATTAGGGCTTCAAACACTGGATCAGATGGCGTCACAGGGGACAATCTGCATGGTAAACTTGGCGTCAGATGGCGTCACAGGAGACAATCTAAGTTTACCTGGATGGGCGTAATAATTATAATGAGGATTATTGATAAGCATAGATTGTTCACAAGCAATGAGAAGCGGATCCAAATTGGTGCTGCGGCGAGTTACCATTTCAGTTCTCGCCCCATATCGAGATTGTAACTCGCCACGCCGGGGGACATCCCCCTCCCCCCGCGGCGAGTGTTCCCCCCCCCCCCAATAAAAATGTTCCTTGTGGTATCTCTGCTTCCGCACCGTAGATATGCAATAATAGAGATCAAATGACATTACTACAATGCGATCCTTGGTTCAATTATCACGTAGCCTATTTCTAATCGTGTGCAAAAAGTTCATGAAAAACAGTCAATTAGTATTTTGTCACTTGCCCTTCAGTCGGTGAACAATGTGTTTTTTTATTTCATTTTTTATAAAAACTCATTATTTCGAGAAGCGCCACACACAATCTGTAAGATCACCCTTGTGGCACGAAATACCGAACGAAAAAAGTCACACTGCTCTGCAGCCAAGTATTAAATGGAGGAATACAAAAATAATCCTCCATCAATACATGCAGTATGCATGTATCCCTATAAAGATATACTGTGCAGTAAATGGAAGCTCGTTTTGTATAGATCTGCAGTTCGTAAACAATGTCATGTACCAAAGTCCAAGCTGATATCGCTACGTGACAGTGTAAAGCGGGACAATGTATTTTGGAGTCTCTATTCTGCGGGAGCCATTTTGACAATACAAGGCCACACTCATAACTGAAACTGGTTTTGAAAAACAGGTGCCTTTCTTTACTTATTATATTAACTGTTAGGTTTAGTGGTAAGTTGACATTATTGTAATCCATGAATTTTGATTACGTATAATCATAAATAGACCGTTCACCGTGACCGTGTTTCAGTAAGGCACGTCATGTAGCTACCTCACTGTCCACCATATATTTATATATTTATAATATTTTTAGGTTTCGCAATCATGGGGGTTCCCCAAATTTGCTTTAGAAAAAATGTGCTTTCGCAACATATGTTTGTTGCACAATATTCTCCGCCATCTTTCATTTTCAGATGTTATGCCTGAAAAACGCCTACACGTCAAGTTCAGGTTGAATTGTGTGGTGTTTATTCTGCTTTTATACGTGCGTTGTATGGGCATGATAATCAATCAGCACTGCGAAGTTATATAGGCCTACAGCTATAGATATTTACAGTGCCTGTTTAGTGAAAGTGAGGACTGTTTGAGGAGTGCTGGAGCGTCAGTTTTTTTATCAAATAAATATGTTGTTCTGAAAATCATAATGGAGTTGGATGAGAACACTGGGAAACACCTTGAAGACGTCCAGCAACACTTGGAAGAACTGGGTCTGCATTTGAGAAACATCAAAGTGCAGCAAGATGGCGGGGGGAATACAGAGAAGCAGACATTGTGCCTCACTGCCAGTAGCCACAAACCACATAGATTACCAGGTACAGTAACTTGCAAGATTTGAAAACGCACTTGTATAAAGAAAAGACAAATTACATTTTATAGAGATTGAATTATTCCGCCCCTTTCCATGACAAAAATTTGTATTTAAATATACTGAATATAGGAAAGAAGAGGGTCGTTGCAACAAAGCCGAGAAAGAAGAACCCGCAACGTTGCATTCACATCACGCTGTTAATCAACAACAATTTCTACTTCACTAAGAGTCCGGTTAACTTGGGAAACAGTTCGGGAAACATGTACTGTTATGGGAGTTATGAAGGCCACAAGCAAGGTATGGTTAAAAATTGAAGACTGTTGTGAATGGTGAACTTTGCCCCCCCCCCTCCCACACCCCTTGGGGCGAGCCCTATAATGATAATCTCTGTGTACCGTGCAAACTCAGTTACTGACTTTCATTGACTCTCACTTGTAAATAATGAGACTTGCATGAGTCTCTCACTCTTGCCCAAATATAATACCAGTATTCACTCGAATGATCACCAAGACTCTCAGACCATTCGGTCTCGGACCAGATTTACAAGGAATCTCATTTCATTTCACTGTAGCTTGCGTTGTGCAACGTATAGGGCAGGCTACTGCTCACTTTTGCCACTGCCAGACATTTTTGTAAAGAATATTAGTTAAGAACTTTAAATTTAGGCATTACAAGAGACAGTTGTGACAGAAAATCATTTTTGTTTTAGTTTAGATACCACCTCCCCCTTTTCTTGGTAGTGTTTCCCCCTGTTTGTTTATTTTAGCCCACGAGTCCCCCTATAAATTCTGCCACATGTTCTTGCCACACTTCAGCTTTCTCTTAACTGGAGTGGTGTGTCCTGTGTGAGCTCGAGTCATTTGATTTTATTCCTCTTTGAGTGTTCTTTGAAAGATCCACTATTCACCCTATTCACCCTTAGGGTCTGATTTTTTTTATAGGTATTATTCTTTGCTTTTAGTTTTTTTGGTTTTTTTTGGTTTAAGGGTTTTGTAAATATTTGGTCCTTTTTTGGTTTGAAATCTAGAATTTGTGTCTGTGTCTCTATTAATTCAATTTCCTCGCAACTTTTGCCTTCAAAGATCCTGAGTTTAGTTTAGTTTAGTTTCGTTAGTTAATTCCCATAGAGTCTTTAGGTTTTGCGAGTTCCCCCATAGTGTGTCATTTTTCCAGGTTAAAATGGACACACATAATTTGGCAACCTGGCACTCATTACAGTTGTACAACTGAGATCTTAAATAAAATAGGTTAAAGGGTTGATGTAATTTTGTTTTAATGTCATCCTTGAAAATGCACCTTCAATCCCATTTAACCTTATTTTCAATTGTCATGTTTCCATTTCAACGGAATTTTGGTGCCATTTTGTTTTTTATGCTATGACGAATTTCCATATTCAAGGGCAAAAGTGCGAAGTCGTTTCAGGACAAAACCTCAATGCTACAGCTATTTCAGCACCAAAATATGCAAGCATTTTGAATCGTGAAATGTTTTCTTTGGTGATTCGTTCTTGTTTCAATACACGACAGCTAAGCTAGCCAATAAGCACACTTTTTTTTACGAATGTTTTCACTGAGCAAGTTTGGTTCATAATTTTAACAGAAAACCCCCAAACTGAAAAAGTGTCTTCCTGAATTGACATCACGGCAACATTGCCCTCATTTGTGAGGAAAAGCATGAAAAATTTGAAATATAAAAAACTGCATTTTTCAAAAAAACTACATGAAGTTATTCAAATAGTTTTCATCCATTAATAACAGGAGTGGACAGTTGCCGAAACTATATGTTCCCAAGTAAAATCCATGTTATGGGCTACATGTATTTTATTATAAGATATGTTTTTTTTGTGTTGTTTCTTAAACGCTTCAGGGATGGAATTTGATCTTCAGCTTGATGCTCACATAAAATCATTGGAATACGAAGCCTTCAAATTTGCCGAATTTCGAACGGCTGCCGTGACGAAATTCCGTAAAGCAGCTTGTTACGAACAACAACTTTATGATCAGGAACTGGAAACTGCGGTAACGTATAATAAAATTATTTATCCGTTTCATGAAACTCATTGTTAAGTTCGTGAAAGACTAAACTCTATTCACCCCAAATAATTATAATGTACTTTTATGAACTATTTGCGTGTGCATTTCTCGGTCCTTGAAAAAGAAGAAGTCGGTTAAATACTCCAAATGCATGTCATGGTTTTTCTTCTTCTCTCGAGTGCAGGTGATTCGACGCCCTACGAATTTAGTGGTCACAGGATTGGTCATTACCAGTCGTTCAATCCTCGGAGGCACTTCATGGGTCGCTAGAGCCAGGCTCGGAATGCTCGTCGACAGACTGTTGGAAGAGGTATCAGACGCAGACCAAATATTAAACAAATACAGCAAGGTATTGGAAAATATTAAAGCAGCCTTGATGCGAGTCTTCTCGACATGTCAGTCTCGGAGTAACGCCACAGCGGGGGGTAAAGATGTCGGTAATTCAGGTGGTAATTCATGTTATACCTCGGCGACCTCCTTGTATGATTTAGTGAGGAAGGAAATGGATAGCTATCTGCCTCAAACGGCAACTCAGCAAAATGCTTTTGAGGTGGACATTGGGCGGGCTACAGCTGATGCGGGTGTGGCTGCCTTACCGCTATTGTCTCCCACGATTATAGATGGTAGCATTATCAAATTTGAAGCCAATGTGACTTGCCTTACGCGGAAAATTGCGGATGCACTAGACTCTCCGCTGCATAAAGAAATGGAAGCGGATATTGGCCATTTACTAGCCGCTCTCAAAGTTATGAAATAGTTTTGTCTGGAACGTGATTATACTTCAAATAAGGTTTTGCCCTTCCTCGCCATATAAACACTTAATACTCGGTGTGTTACCTCCCCAGTTAATGTTGGAAAAAAATCACTCCGGTGGGACTCGAACCCACGACCTCCTGCTTTCTAGTGCAGATGTCTTCTTATTAGGCTTTGCCCTTTGATTATACTTAATTACCCACATCACCAACGTTATCGTCCTCATCACCAGTTTCAATTTTGCAGCTGCAGCAAAATAACAGCGAAATGTGTAGAGTATACATGTACATTTACATGTTTACCAATATTATTATTAGAATTCGGTGTCCCCCTATTCATTTTGTTTTATTGCATTTTACGCAGGTCTTATTTTTTGTGTATGATTTATTAATTTTGAATTCCTCCGCCTATAAGATCACAACAATTGAAAGATACTTTATCCTTAATTTAGCCGACATTGTTGCTATTGCTCCATCATCAATTACGATCATTTATTACTTGTATGGATCAATGTTAGGTCCACTGTTACTTATTATTTATACAAGTGGCTTTTCTGCTTTTTGAAGAGTGTAATGTGTGACTTGACATTAACGTGTAGTTCTACCACTGGTAATGAGCTAGAGACTACTTGAGCCCTTATACAATTTACAATAAATGCCATCAAAATTAACCCCACGCTCATTGGAACTAAACGAAAATTCTGCAGTACTAAAATTAATAATACCGGAGTATTATTGCTGACATTAAGGTCGCCAGTATCACTGGTAGTCCTGTTTCAAAGGTGAACTCTTGAAAATGTTTGGGTGTTGCTATCGATGAAACTTTAATTTGGGACCGGAACCTAAGCGTTGAATACGTGACTCATGCCATCTTTAGATTGTGATAGGCCTACTGCATGGGGATGATCTAGTGAGGATATCTAACGGTTATATTCTTACTAAATGTCTGAAAAGAGCCGTGCGGGTAATTCTGAAGTGTACATTCTTAACTCACCCAGCCGATATGTTTGCTAGATTTAATTGGATGAAAGAGTTGAGCATAAAAAGGTTATTCCTGTTTACAAATCGTCGATCGTACCACGATCTGACCTATCTCAGTTTTTGCCATTTCGAGAAAAACGCGTTTGAAGTTGGGCCTATTTTGCATCCACTCTTTCACCCAGAACACTAATTTATTGACTCAGTTTGTTTAAATAATAAAGTTGGATAGTTGAATTATGATTTTAAATTGTTTGTAAGGCAAAAACTCATCATTACCAGGTGGAAAATAGGCGCCAAATCCATGTCACTTCGTGAAAATTTCATTTTCATATTTCATGTGCGCGAAGGGCGACCTATCTAGATAGGTCACTTCGTGAAAATTTAATTTTTATTTTTCATGCGCGCGAACGGCGACCTATCTAGATAGGTCACTTCGTGAAACGAACAATTTCGATTTCTCTGTGGCTGATAGTGACTTATGTCATATGCGCATGCGAGCGCGCGGACACGTTAAGTCATATGGAGGTTCGTTGCAATCTGTTTTTTAAATGAATAGTATTGTTATTAGAGATTAATAAGCTCTTACAAATTAAAACGCTGTTAATAGTGTAGGAAATTAGAAAATGAAATCCAATATATACGGGGTGCATAGAAACTTGTTGAATACATTGTGTACACCTCCTAGTAATAATTCTTGAACGAATTCATTGTAAAGGTGTACTTTTATTCCATTATTTTTTTATTCTTATCTGTAAAAAAAAAACGAGAAATAAAATCCGAAGACAAAACAGGTATTTTGTTTAAACAAGACCCACAAGTTCAAGTTACACTGAAACAGAACGATAAACGTACATGTACACTCTCATAATCTTCAAATCTTTGTTTTTTAGTTTTTTTATTCTTCAAAGTGTACTTTCTCATTATTTAAACCTATTATTCCCTAAAAACAGCAATTTCTGCAGATACCTTCTAAGCCTCCCCCTTTAAAAAAAAAATGATATATCTCAATGACATACATAAAAAAAAAATCGGCTTCATTTTAATTAACAATGCTCAAAACGTCGAAACTGAATGTAAATAGGATGTTTAGTCGCGTTAATACAATGAAGATTTTGGGTGTTTTTTTTAGAGTCGACTATCAGAACAGGCCATATTTAAGGGCCACTCAAGGGATAGAAAAGTAAATCTAAGAAACAAATTAATTATGTAGAAAGACAAGTGCTGCCTTGATGTTTGAACTGATGGGACTGACCATAATCAAAAGGAAAGCATGATGCAGGTCTGATGTAAAGAGTTCAACAGAGAGGCAGTGCAAAGAGTTGATCTCAGCAATCTTTCAAATTTAAAAATAAGGACTTTACTTGAAACGTTTTTAGCAATGAATTTCCTTTATTTGTTCTCAATTACTGTTTTAGTTTTTAGTTTTACTTCAAACTATAGGTGCATAAATGAAATAGTGCGAGAACTGACAATATAAGAGGTATCTCTTAATATTTCAAGATAAGTCTGGCATTAGTGAAGGATGCAGATCATAGGTGATAACAGTGACGGCTAAGGAACAGCTCCTGGTTCAAAGATTGTGGAGTTACAAGCACAACACATCGAAAATCTGGAGAAATGCACACCAAAAAAAACAGAAATACATTCACCCAACATGTTATCGGCAATCAATAGTCGCCCTTTGTTTGGCTGAGCATTTTCCCGTTACATTCCGAGGCAGACTGTGGCAGGTGGTTCATGCATTCAGTAATCAATACTTTTTTATTGAATTTAAATTTAGAATCTACATGAACATTTATTTGGATTTTTTTTATTTTCATATAGTCGACATGGAAAATCAATATAAAACAATTACAGTTTGATAAAGGGAATTATTGATAAATCATTCAGAACGTGTTTAATGTCTGGTGTCACTATCCTTGCAGTCTGTGTCTTTTTTTAGATTTCCACATGTTTTGCAATATTAACTAAAACAAATCATAGCAACTGAATTTAACTTTTTTGCAGTTCACCCCATTTATATTGTTTTTGTGATCTGCACTGACTTTAGAATTGTAGCAAGACTGGAGTACTAAATCAACATTTAAAAAGAGAGAAACGAAGCACAAAACGTTAAACCGAAGAACAGATGCAACGCTCTTTTTGATCTGAGCCAGGCAGTATAAAACCAAAATAATAAGCAGCAAAAGTATGAAAGGTTAAATAATAACCTTTATGTTAAAAAAATTGCTTACATTCATGCTCCAGGAATCGATCTCTTTCCTTTCAACGAAGCTTTTTCAAAACTTCATTCAGTTATGTAGACGAATGGTGCTCTGTATAAAGTTTTGGCTGCAATTAACTACTGAGACATCCACATTCTGTAACACAAACAAACCAAACCAATCACGAATCATAATATTAAAAAAGCAACCTTAGTTTGGCCCTTTTGTTTAATAAATATTTTCCCGAAAGGACAGTCAGTGAATCAATGTAAATATCAACCGAGATGTCATTAAAAAGCATTAGTTCGGAATCGAACCCCACTCAAGTGTTATTCTGACTGATTATGACTACCCACTACCGTCTACACTACAGTACGCCAATTAGCTAATTAGTGTAGGAGTTTGTGCTATCATACACACGAGTCTCTGCAAAACATGTATTTAGACAAAGCCCAACACGAACATATTGCAATACCAGTATCAAAATACAGAAGGAATATACTTACAGACGTTTACAAAATCAGAAACTCGGTTGAAACTTGCTAGTTTTGTTCGGCCATCAAACGACATGTATACGCCGCCATTGTTTCTGATAACGCTAAAGACTGGCTCCTAGTAACTCAATTTCATAAGAAAGTGATAGGGACCACATTAAGTCCAGGTACCAGACTGTATAAGTCACTTCGTGGAAAACTGACAGCGTTGTTTACGCGTTTCACGAAGTGACCTATCTCGATGCGTCAGTTCGTGAAATGATAGTTTTGCATTTTGTAGCGATAGGTCAACATTTTTAATTAGCTGAAATAGCTTAATTAGCTAATTAGGCCACTTATGAATTTGAAATTTTTAAAAAATAAAGATTTCATCATGCATAACCAGAATATGCTAAAAACCCAAATTCGTCAAAAATTCAGATAGGTCAGATCGTGGTAATATCGACGAAATGTATAAACAAAATTACTCTTTTTTATATGACAAACGTCACGTTTACCCACTTATTCAGATTCGCAAAACGAGACAATCCACGGACATGGCAGTGGATATCCCTTTTGTGAAAAAGAATGTTGAGCCCCAAACTGTGCTGTAACTTGTACAATTATGGAATAATATGCAAGTGCAGTTGAGAACCATGACTTCTCTAACCGTATTCAAATCTGAACTACGTAAAACATTCAGTCAGCTATATTTTCGCAAATATGTGAGTCCTTTTTTCCCACTGTCTTCACTGATTATGCAAATGTAAATCTGTGCTGTTCTACGGAGTTAACTTATTTGGTTGCCATTATAATAAGGAACCGGATGGGAACTTGAAAAGTTTCTCGTGTATTCTCCCAAAACATTTTTTTTGCGTGTTTTCGCCCCTGCCGTAATCAGCGAATATAATAATAGTTTCTTGGTGTCACAAGATATGTCAAAATTCTTTCTTAATTCATCTTATACTTATAGTAAAGCTTGTCAGAAATGTTGTTTCACACAGCACATGTAGTTGTAATAGTTTTACAATATTTAATACAGTTGCTTGACAGATATGCATTAATCCCATGCGCTTTTATTTTATTATGTTGTATTGTATTTGTTTTATTGTACATGTGTGTACAATTTATATTGTATGCAGAGCGTCAATGGGCTTCATTCACCATTCGGCCATATTAAATTGAAAGAGGGGTAAAATCTTCATTAGCGGAACTAGCTAAGAGATATGAAAGCAATGACGTAAGTTATTTAACATAAATACCAGTCTGCTCTGATGAATAATTATTCAATTAAACATACCCAAATGTTTTAAGCCACGTTAAAAATTGAAAGTGAGGCTAGAATGTATAAATAGTCTGGCACCATCCCACTTAACAGTTCACAATTTATAAAATGCATTCATCAGGGAGCCGACCAAAATAGCTTATCCGTGAATAAGGAACAAAATTGGAAACAAGATTTAAATTGGGCATAGATAAATTCAACAAAGCAGTAAAATAAAGCCTTAAAGTTGTTGCTCTAGTATACTATCATATCGGCAGTATATTTGAGGGATACATCTTCAAATCTATATATTAATTGGTTAATTGCTGTGATATACCGTAACCATTTGAAGCTTGATGAATTGCACAAAACTGCATGTATCTTATAGACCTCATGCGTTATGGCAAAGTTGTTAGAACTAGGGCAATGGTTTTGCATTTCTTTAACTGGATTTCCTTGTTTTCGTTGTAGATTCGTCACGTAATTGCCACTTTATTTCATACAAAAAACGGTATGCATTGAATGTTACAAAAGAGGTACACTTTGTTATTACATAAAGTCGTTGAAAAGTACACGGAGTCCGTAAAGCGAAGCTGTAGCAACAACCTCATCGTGTGCGAGTTAATGCAGCAATATCAATGTGAATGCTCGGAGGCCGCTACTGGAGGGCAATTATAGTTACCGATAACAGGTGGAATGAATATGTATGAGGCTAAGTGCATTTATGTAACATTTTCAAATAATTGAGCGCATTGAAGGGAAACGGTGTTTATGCCCTTAAAATGTCCAGACTAAAATTTATTGTCGAATTCGGTGTGATCAATAATATCAGTGATCACAAACAAAACCATAAAGTGGTTTAACTTTTGATGCAGCTTAGAATCGACTTACAAAAAGATATGTAATCACTTCATTTGCAAACTCTTTGTGAACGGTGACGTTTAAAAACAACAAATATCTTGTGTGTTTACAAGTTAAATAAGGTGTTTATGTTTAACTCTCTGTAATTTTGAGATTGAAGTAAAGATAATGATTCTAAAATGATGCTGATATTTTGTTTGCTGTTGTTTTTAACCCTTAATATTTGCTTTCTATACAGCGCTCTTTTTTTCTTGTGACTTTGCTTGCTTACAGAAGCAGAGATTTACACTACCGAGGGACTTGTTCTCCAAGTCTAATTTTTTTTTTTTAAGTTTTGCAAACATGGGGGTTTCCCAAATTTTCTTTACAATTTTTTTTGCTTGCGCAACGTACTGGTTGCTCGATAACAATGGTTATTGTAACCGTTCTCCGCCATCTTTAATTTTTCAGATGTTATGCCTAAAAAACGCGTAGGCACATCAGGCCTACACGTCGATACGGCGAATTGAATGGTGTTTGTATCGCACGTACTGTACATGCGTTGTGTGGGCACGATACTGAGAAGCATTTGAGCGTTATCATTTTTTGAAATCGGATATGTTGGTCTGAAAATCATAATGGAGTTGGGTGGAAACTTTGATAAACACCTTGAAGGCGTCCAGCAGCACCTGCAAGAACTGGGTTTGCATTTGAGCAGCATCAAAGTGCAGCAAGATGGCGGGGGGAATACAGAGAAGCAGACATTGTGCCTGACTGCGACTGGCCATAAACCACATGGGTTGCCAGGTAAAATAGTTTGCTAGATTTTAAAGGGCAGTCATTCAAAAGAAAAGGCAAATTAAATTTGGAATTGAAATAAGTAGTCCAAATAAATAAGGACAACAGCCTAATGGAAGGGGATGGTAGTTTTTACCACGAAGTTGACCTTTTCATGTCTAAAAAAACAGTTGAAGCATGGAAATATATATTAATTTGAGAAAATTCAATGTCAATCGCGAGAAAAAGTGGATTTTCCGTCGATTTTTTTTATTTCTCTCTCTCTTTATTTTTTTTGGGGGGGGGGGTTGGGGCTGGGATTGGGGTTGGCCCCTCCCCCAACACTCCCTGTCTACGGGCCTGTAAAATGACACTTAAAATGGACTGTCGTCACACATCCTGGCAATTCCTTGGCGAACCTGGAACGATACTGTATTAAATTTTAGAATGTTCTGCCACTTGTTCGGCAACAATAAATTGGTGGCTTATACTGTTCATTTGCCTGTAAAGCACATGTGTAAAATAATCATGGTCATATAGACGCATATAAGTTAAATGGTTCACATGTTTTCAGACGAGTATTCGCCAACTCCTTTTAATAATAATTTTGAAAGTAGCAACTACATAACAATGTTCGGTTTTAGTATTAAAACAAGACGCTCCTTTCTTTGATAAGGATGAGTCAGCTTTTTTATGCATTAAAAATAGGAAAGAAGAGAGTCGTTGCTACAAAGCGAAAAAAGAAGACCAACCTGCAACGTTGCATCCACGTGAAGTTGATAAACAACAATTTCTACTTCATGAACAGTCCTGTTCACATGGGAAACAGTTGGGGAAACACGTACCTTTACGGAAGTTTTGAGCATAAAAATCAAGGTTAGTGTGGATACGAATAAAATGCTGAAAATTGTTGTGAATGATAACTTACAAAAAGTATTTTGTGTCAGAATTTCTTGCGTGATGGCGACGATGGACCATGCATACTTCCAGTGTTTTCACACAATGCAATTTTCTGTTAGGTATTTTAGAGCTGAGCCCAGAAGGGCCAGCATCTAACCTATTTGCATGACTGATGCAGTCGCAGCGAATGTCATGTGTGAAACAGACTAGAGTAAGTCATAATCCATGCTGATCTCAAAATGTAACTTTGCTGTTTAAGTCTACAGTCCTCCCTGTACCAACCCGACCGACTGACTGATTACCTGACCTGACCCGACAGTGACCCAACCAGATCTATAAACCCCTCGGACTCATTATTGTAAGTGGTTTTGCATAACTTTGTTTGTAAAAAAAATCTGTTTTACAAGATAAATTGTCTGTACCTGTTAAATTTCAGAGATGGAATATGATCTTCAGCTTCAGGCTGATCTCCAAGCTTTGGAAGAAGCAGCCTTCACCTTTGTCGAATGCCGAACAGAAGTTGTGACAGAATTCCTTGTTAACGCAGAATCGAGTCTGATGCGTTATGAGGAGGAACCACCCAAACCATTGAAGGTAATGTAATGATATATCGCTATGTAAATGAAACCGTATTTTATGGCATATAAGACAAGAATCAAATTGGTGTCTTGAAGGTCAATATAGTTGTCTGGGTGATAGTTGCAGAAAGAACTAGATTGTTACAGTCCTCAGGAAACTTTCGAAATAATCTTTATAGCGCCAAGGGCCCATGCAATGGTTTTTTTTAAATGTTATCCTTGAAAATGCACCTTTTTGTCTCATTTAACTTTATGTTCAATTTTCGTTTTGCCATTTTTAAGGGTATTTTGGTGTCTTTTTGGTTTTATGCTAATACCAATTTCCATACTCATTAGCAAAACCGTGATGTCATTTCGGGCAGAAACCACAGCCATTTCAGCACAAAAAAAATTGCTAGAATTTTGGATATTTTGCAGTCATTACTTTTGTTTTTTCGGTGATTCCTTGTTGTGTCAGGGCATGGTAGTAAACCAGTGAGCAAACTTTTTTCACCAATGTTTTCCACAAGCAAATTTCTTTGGTCACAAATTGAACAGAAAGCCCTTAAACTGAACACTGTCTTCCTGAAATGACATCGCAGCAACAGCGCCCTCAGTTGTCAGGAAAAGCACGGACATTCTGAAATGAATAAAGAAGTGCACATTTCAATAACTTCATCCAAAAAGGGATGTCGAATATTTTTCAAACATTTCGAGAGGAGTAGAAAGTTGCACAAAATGGGTTCCTAAGAAAATCGCATGGACCCTTTGAAGCGGGTTTGCACTTCGAACAGCTTCCAAGAAGTGAGATAGGCTTACTGCACGGAATAAACGATTCCCACTGCACTAAACCACCTCGCAAGGTGTGATGACTGAATGTGCGTAAAAAATGTTTTCAATTTCGTACACGTTTTTCGACTATAATATAATTTCAAGTATTTCAATACATTGTTTCTTCCAATGCACCAATTATGATATTAATGTTATTAAAATTCCTCCCGGAAGAATTTTGCAAAACTAGTCATTTATTATTCAATTTTAAAGTCTGGACAACAATTATTGGGTCGTATATATAAAAACTAGCATTTGCTTTTACTACCTATTTTGAAGTATTTACTTGCATTTGTATGAATAAAAATAAAGCAAATGCTTTTACTGGAAGCATGTACTGAAATTTATTTGAATAATATTTATACGAACTTTGAATATTGTTTTATTATTAATTTTACTTCTAGACGAAACGATAATTTCGCATTTTGTTCACGATATGAGAAGTGTTAGCGTAAAATTCAGTGCGCCATAAAATGATTAAGGATACATTTTATCCAGCGGCATCCTGGGGACTGAACAAAATTAAATCATTTTTTTCCTTCAGTTTATTAGGTAACCAAATTGCCAAATATTTTATATTTCAATAACAAAACTCTTTGTGTATTGAATGTTGGTATGATTTTACCCGCTTTAATTCATGGCTGTGATTTTTATGCAATTGTGACGTCTACAGGACCTTTACAATTTTCATGAATGATGACAGTATACTTTCTGTATTCTGCAACTGTCGAAAAGTGTCATGATTTTTGCTGGATTTGACGGTCAAATGTACCATGCATTACATGTACTGTATGCATCACCGGGACTATACCCTACGTGCAAACCCTCCGTGTGTGTGGCAGTTCGTACGCACAAAAGAGACCCTATTGTTGACACTCGTTCATCCATGCCAACAATCTAACAGTAAGAAGCATTGGCTACTTGTTGTCTAGTAAATGCTGAAGAGTATTAAAGGATTTTTTTTATTCATATGGAATCTAGCATTTGCTTTTCCTTAATGCTTGTAGTCTAAAGTAAATGCTTTTACTTTTTGCTTAAACTTCCTAGCATTTGCTAGTTTTTAAACATACGACCCAATGACTTGGTCACGGATTTCCTTCAATACTTATTCAATTGATCGAGCTGTTGCTGGATGATAGCATTCATGGATCCAATTCGTCTGAATTCCATCCTTTTAACACTTTACGGTAATTATTCTGGCGTGTGTTTAAGTGTTTTACTTTCATCCTCGAGCACATTCGGTCAAGTTCGTTCGCATGATGTTATCAGACCAAGTATGTCCCGAACTCAGAGTACGGAAGAAAAGTGTAAATATCAAAAACAACACACGTCAAATATTTTAACAAAAGAACGAAATAATACGTGTTAATATAAAAAAACACACATATGATTTCCTAAATACCCCATGTAACATAAATTGTGTTTGTCTCAAAAATTGATTCTAATGTGTTTTAAGAAGATCGAATCCAAAGACACGATTAATTTGATGGGAAAACAAGATGCACGGACAATTATTTATGTCAGCAGGGTACATTGCCTTAGACTTAAGTTATCACAATAACGTATGACGACACTGAACACATTGACAATTAAAACTGTAGGCCCTACGGAATCGGACGAATAATGTTTTGTGAATATAATGGGTATTGGACAACATGGAATCGAAAACTGTTTGACGATTATAATTTTTTACGAAAGGACAACAATGGAAATGCAATAAATAGAGTCCGCGGGACGAACTTGAACATTTGAATCGGTGAATTTTTATAACTGTTTTAAAGTAGCCAGAAAACCTATATTTATACAGTGTATACCCTTTTACTATATTGTAGATGTTCGTGAATTCAAATGGAGTCCTCGTGATTATCTCTTGTGAAGAAGGATGTGAATGCTCGGGACACATTTGGATGGACAATATGGTGGTAAACGCGTGTCTCCAAAGGCAGTATATATGTAGCTTATCCAGGTTTGATAGAAGGGCATACAATTACCTTAAGGCTGCCAAGGAGAAGGTGGACGTGACAGCCTTCAAGGTGGGAAAGACGTCTTGCGAAAGGGTCATACCGCAATCAGCAGCTGATCAAACAGTTAGCTTGCCGGCTATCTTGCACTCAATAGACACAATCTATTTGTCCTTAGATTATATAGATCAGAAAACCGCAGCCGAAATTGCGCAAGCATACCGACAGGTAGCTAACGAGCTAGAGTGCCCCACTAAAGACGAAATGCGTCTGCGCCTCTCCAGACTCAGAAGTGAGCTCCAAGTGTAGACAACTTATCACTTTATAATAATTGTGTTCATGGGCGCCTTTTACTTTTTAGCCTTCGTCAAGGCGTCCCTCGATAGTGTCCTTAACCGATGACCGGTCACTATGAACACTGAAATTAATATTATGAGTCCCAAAGATAAATTTGGAGAAAAAAATTGTGAATGAAAAATGAGAATCAGTGGATTCGAACCAGCGATCTTTCGATCTATAGTCATTCTTACCATCCACTGGGTTTTTGTGACAGCTTAACGACAGTAGAACTTTAAAAGCCTTTAATTTACAGCTGAACGTCAAGTCATCTTTCCTAATGAATAAACATAATACTACACCCGGCTACTGAAAAAAAGGTTCGCGAACTGCTATCACAGATTAGTTAGATTTAGTGTCTTCCCTACAATATGCACCGTACGAAGCGCGAACAGCGACCTCACGGCGGCTATAGGCCACAGCATGCACATCAATTGATGCCCGAGAACGCATTGAAACAACGGATTCAGTCAGTTATATTTGGTACAGTCTGTAGACTCCAAACTTGTCGAAGAATGAAGCCCACGATTCAGCTCCCCATCCACTTAAACATATGAATCTTTAATTTTGAAGATTTTACACTTACATACAATCAGCAAACTTTTGTTTACACATAATTAAACGCAGACAACAAACTTGGCTACCATACTGGGTCCTTTACACTGATGTTCGGCGTTTTTTTATTGCATAACTGACAACTTTAAGAATTTAATGTAAAAAATCCAGTGCACAATAAGCAGAGCTAACCAGAGGTAACAGTTGCAATTATTGTTAAAGAAAATCAAAAATCAATCGAAATACACACAAATTGTGAATTAAATAAAAACATTTTCATTTTGAAAAATCATTTCCATATTACTTTGTTTATAGGTGTTTTCCCCTATTTTTTAAGGTAAAAATATGATTTACCCCTAATACGTAATACTGATCTGATTAAAAATTGATTTTACGCAGGTCGGTCGCTATATTTTGTAACTTTGTTTTCAGGGTGACCCGTAATTTTTGTATTCATAATGTATGTTGTATTCATGCTATAATTTACGTATGTTCCGTTTAAGAATTCCTTTTTTAGTATTTAGTACTCAGAATAAGTGTGTACGTCGGCAAAAAAATTATGCAACGAATATCACCTTTCCCCGCTAGTGTGTAGTCTTGTCCGCTCAAATTTGGATTTGGTGACTGGAAATTGATGGTTTTTTCCACAGGGGACGGGGGGCAGGGCTCGAGTCTTAGGATCAGACTTTCTCGTGTGTAAAGCCACACGAACGAACGTCTGATCTATCCTGGCATACACGTTTTGTGTCACCCCGCGCGCCAGCCTATCGGAGTCGTGTTTAATAAGGACTTTGACGTCATTTCGATCAGAAATGATTGGTTAATTTGGCTGACATGTTTTTGAAATAGTAAAAAGGATCACGGAAGACCCGATTCAAGGCGCGCGCCCGCTGAAATGGCCAGAACTCGAGGTCAAGTCGCAGTCTTGTTTTGCATAATTAATCACCGAATCTGCCCGCATATCATTACTCCATAGACTATAGGGGGTGAAAGAAGTACAAACACAGCCTTCGTTTCACATGTTTGAAGGGGGGTCAAATTGGTCAGGCGATGGATGTGTTGGTACTTTTACTATTCAGTTATAGAAACACGGTGTAAATTACTTTTAAATACCGTAATTAATTTTGAAGATGCAGTTAGTCGAAAAATCGAGGTTGTAGTGGGATGTTGTTAGCTATTCAGAATTCACGTTTTATTCAAATAAAATTTCTTATCATTATAGATCCTATATAACAGTAACGGTGTAGTTGTCCGTTGATTTTTCTCAACAATGCAACAGATTGATCACCTTTATTTTTTTATAAATCTACCTTTTTTTCAGATGGCGTGTACATGGTTGAATTGGTTGTACATAAAAAGACAGGTCATGATACTTATCCTACACAGCAGACCTCATTCTATAGAGTTTAGTAATAATACCACACACGAGGGCTAGGGCTGTAAAAACTCGATTTGGCGTCAAAAGAACACATATCATTCTGAAATCACCAACCATGCATTGTAACTTTTATAGATTGTTTCCATGTTCTTTTTAATGGTCTGGTTGAAAGATAATTGACCTAACATGTCACTGCTTCTTATACAAAATATCAAAAACAAAATAAAAGGAAAAGCCGTTGGTGAAATCTGATGCGGCGTTCATTTTGTGGCATATGTATACGTGTTCCCATCCGTAAATCGTCTTCGTGGACGAGTTCCCCGGCTACTTCTGTGACCAAGATGTCAGACCTCGGACGGTTCACCTCACCATACACGTGTGTGCACATGATCTTGTGTACCGTTCAAGCGTTTGTAATCGCCTCGAATTTTAAGAGTCGATATCGACCCCGAAAATTGCTATCGCAAGAATACAAAAAGGCCAATTTATGATAGTGTTGTCGTTTATATTCTAGGAAAACTTTTAAACGCTCTTTTCATTCAATTTAATTTCGTGGAAAAAAAAAACTCGTGTTGCAGCCCAATTGCATGCTATGCCCATTTAAACATGATATGTTAGCCATAGCTGCCCTGGCCCTATACTCTGTGGGTAAAACTCTTCATCAGCTCCATATTCATCTTCCAGAACCCTTAAATAAAGTTATGAAAGTGAGTTTAGCGAACTAAAATAGTCTCAAACTCATGAATATTCCGTTGTCTTGTTGTCAATCTTCATCTTGACGAAGCAGCTGACCATGGGCCAGTGTTATGTAAACTATGCATGAGACTCGAAGGAAGGTCTGCCAAATTATTACTTTAAGGACATGAGACAGCAAAAAAGTGTGAGGCATGAGTCAAACGTTTCCTTCAATATTGAAATATCAAAGATCATTGTGATAAATGATCTGTTTTTAATAGGATAACGGGAAAGAAAATAGCCCCCCCCCCCCCATAACTAAGTATTACAAATTAAATGTTATAATAGAGTATCTCACATTTTCATGGATTGACCCATATTATTTTATCTTTTGATTCACAAACTTATAATCCTAAGTACCAACATCAAGATGTCCATAATGCATAACCTCTTTAGGTTAAGATTCCCCTTCATATTGCTACGTTATGAAGTTGAAAATTCCCTAGCGTTAAGATGTTTATCAGTCTCGTCAACCTACCTAAATAAAAATAAAAATAATTATGTATATTGAGCAAAAAGCCAAATCCAATTTTAGATATTCAATATTCGCTGTATAAAACCTGACATGAAAGTCACTGTGTACGACACTTTTTTTAATCAGGACATGAACTAAATACCGCATAATAAAGGGGGAAAGAAGAGCAGATGAGATAGATTTAACAATTTTTAGTGTCCCAAGTTTGTAGCTTATTGGGGACACACAATTTCTGATCCGGGAAGGACGTACACACATTCCAAGATGGCCGATCTTATCGCATATTTATGCGCTATACAGTCCCGCTTGAAATATTCAAGAGATTTCGAAAACAATTACAGATATCTTCTCAAAAGTAACTTTAACCATGATAAAACATAACGGAATAATAATAATAATAGGTCCATGTATTCGATAATTACTTTCCTATAAAAGATATGCATTAGACGTGGATGTATATCAATGACGTAATCGTTACATGAATACACTTATAGAAATTATAGAAACACAACAGGGCATCATCACTACGGAGTTCCTCGGGAGATGCAAATAGCTGTATATCTCTTGTGTATGAATTAATTCATACACAATTATGTTCAATGGAGGCCCAATAATGTGCGAAAGATGCTGAAATATCGGGTTGCCCGGCGGTTGCCCTTGCCTATCGGCATGACGTTACATGGTCTATGGACTTGTAATGCCGTGTCATCGAGAACTTTCACAAATCAAGCATAAGACTTCCGTGTTGAGAGAAGCGTTTCCTTTCTCGCTCATGTTGATGATGATGGCCCTATCTTAGTATATATTAAAATAAGAAGCAGCGGTAAACTCCTCACTGAATTCGAACTAAAATAAACAAATCATCGGAAGTTACTTTTACTTCCAATCAGTCAACCGTTTTTGCTCTAACTGTCCCGGGAAAGAACTTGCTAGTGCTACGGGCATTTCCGTAAAATTTGATGTGAGGACGCGTGCAGGGATTGACAATGCGTTTACAAGGGCAACCCTAGCCTCCACAACCCCTCACTTTTGTTTTGTTTTTACAGATGCAAGTTATTTTACAAGTTGTTGGTGGTAGCAGGTGTTTCAAGTGTTCTGTCTGGAACTTAGGCAAACGAGGCAATTAGTTAAATTGCATGTGTGATTAACTGTTTTATTTTGTACTGTTGTATCTCTTTTTGTGGTTTTTATTTATGTATGAGGTACCATGGCGTCAGGCTGACTGCTGCTGTGAAGTCTGGTCAATCCCGTCCTGATGTTCTTTTTTTCATTTGATATTTCTTTAAAATAAAATTGTGCTTTGCTCAAATCCGTTTCTGTTTGCCTTATTTACTGAGTTGAAGACAGAACTATCCTATTCATCTAAGGTCTTGAGAAAATACTTGACAGAGACATTTTAGGAAACTATATTTTTTATAAGCGTCTGAATGCCTTCACCAATAATGACGAACAGCAAGTACATGTACAGTGTTCAGTTTTTGATTCATTCGCTGTGCGCATACCACTTTGGTATCACTCAGGCAAACCTGGTCCTTCGGGTTACCATTCATAAGGCAATCAGCTTCTCTGGTCTGGACACTACCCCCGGTGCTATTATCCACGTTTTTCGGGTCAATTATCCAGAGTTCATGCTTCGAAATTTTTCGATCAAGATTGTTCCATGTAACCAGCTTCTTGCCCTGGAAACAAATGATTGTATGACTTGTAACACTCGAAAAGGATCCGATGTGTTTCCCATCCAGATCCACAACCGTCAGGAAAGGAGTAGGGGTACGACAATTAAGCAATACAGCAAGCATATCGCCATTGAACTTGCAGCCGGCAAGTGACAAAGGACGGTGGTTTTCTGCACTGCTCTGTACCACAAATGTCTTCATGCATTCCCCAGACTCCAGCTCCCATGTCTTCACAATGAGATCTTGAAATGTGCCGATGACGATACCATCCCCTAGATGGCAGGAGATAAGTTTATTACTGTCACAAACTATCTGCTGCATGCAATAACCACTTCGTACATCCCAAATTCGAATTTTTCTATCGCTGTACGCACCAGCTACCATCTTGTCCTTGTAGTCGAGGTCTTTAAGTGCTGTCGATTCGTTGCCACACTGAAGGACATACAGAGAGGCACCGTTTGCAGCACTCCAGACACGTATGTCATGGTCAACTTTTTTTCTATAACGCTGTGGTAGAGCAACACTAACGATTGTGTCTCCATCGAAGAACAGGTGAGTCACGGGCAGACGTCGATGCCCCGACATGACTTGCAGCTGCTCTCCGGTCTGGGCGGAGTAGGTACGAATCTTACCGTCCTTGCATCCTACAGCTATGATGCCGTCCTTCATCTTCAGAGCATTTGGAGCTTCACTAATGTATGCTGGGATGGAATGTCGGATTTTCCCGATGGAGAGATCCCAGGTCTTCAGAACACCGTTTTTGGCACCTACAGCTAGACAATCTCCTTCGCAGGCCAGGTTACATATAAACTGTCTGCGATTGGGAAAAATCGCACCATATTCATCATATCCATGTACAGCCGTTTGAAACTTCAATGAAACGCTATAGTATCGCTTGGTGCTCCAATTTTCTTCCAGGTGCCTTGCTTTCATGTAGACTTCCTTCCATTTACATGTAGCCACCAGTCCAGGCCAGTCTGAACCTTTTACAACTGCATCGGCAGGGAATGTAGGAGCGCCCCCTTCACCTGTCGTTTGGTCCTGTAAAGTTGGTCTAAACGAAAGCTCTTCGCAAAGATCGCAGATTGTACCGTAGCGCTCCCATCCTTTCTTCCGACAAAGAGGGCGCCACAGGGGATTGTAATTGGCCGCTTCTCTCCAGGATCGATTACACATCGCCATATGACAGAGATCTTCAATCACAAGATAGCGAAGTATATGCACTTTAACTTCCCCTGGTAGATTAGTAGAGCTTGGTTTAAACTGCGAAGTATCCATTACGTATCGACAAAATCACCGATTCAATCTGCCGAGAAAACTGCCAACCTGAAATAATACAACAATAAAAGGTACCTGTAGATAGAATCGGATACAGTTTTCTCCGAATATTACAATTTAAATTCCTAAAAAAAATCAAGGTTTGAAAAAACAAACAAACATTTTATCCAAGTGCAATACTAAGTACACCGATATACCCTGCACGTACTGTAAAAAATGACCACACTTCATGTACTTGAATGCACCTGAGAAATACTACTTGTGGCACTTGAAGTGTGAAAGCAACAGTGTATTGACAGGTGAGGTGATTGAGGAAATGTAACACGTTGTAACATAATTATTCCACAAAGAACATTTACAAGATAAATGATAATTAGTACATTCTGACTTCTCCTTTTCGGCTATAATTGACGTGCGTTTACTCACTGACTTCGTAAAGCTTCGAGCCGCGTACCAGCAGATGTGAAGCTCTGTCGATCGGTTAATTGTTGTTAAGCTATGAAAGCTGACACAAGATGGTGTAAAGTTGTTTCAAAAGTGGAAAAGAAAAGAAACGAAAATATTGCGACGATCACTGTATAAAAAAGTTCCGGGTCGGAGGGCCCGTTATCCCGGTTCTATTTGACCTGACACTTTTTAGCGTCAAACTTTAAACTTTTCCGGGTAAAAATGACCTTACTTTGACTCATTTTTTTTGCATTTTGACTTGGAAACCTTCTTAAAGGTGTAATATTGCCCCTCCCTCTCCCGTTTTAATAATGTTACCCTTAAAAGTGGCAGGTATAGAACCCGAATTCCGTGGCAAATCTGGCCAGAGAGTTTTAGAGTGAAAATATCTTGCTGTCAACTTACCTGCGGCCTGACTCCACGATTTCCAAATTAAAGATCGAAGATTCGGTAGTACGACGACCAAAGATGGGCCTACATAATGCCTACACTGTACTATACAGTTAACAGTCCGCCCAATGTAGTACCCTAATGCACCCTTGAACTTTGTATTGTTGACTTTATAATAAGGTAAATAACGGCCTAGTCTAGAATAATGTCATTTTTCAAACATCTGATTCGTCTTTGTCTTAGGTCTTGGAGTCTATAGTTCCTGACTTCATTTGGAGGTTTCGAAGGAAGGCGGTGCCTTGTCTTCCACAATTTTGGGTTAATGCCAAGGGGAGGTTGGAAGTTTTCTATTTGCTTGTTTATGAACAATAAAGGCATACCGATCGGAGATGACGCTGCTGTCAAAAACGTAGCCGAGATTTTTAATTAGAATTTCGTAAAAGCGGGTTTGCACCAGTTTTCTTCCTTTTGCGGTCATGTAGACTAAGTTCTTGTTTACGATTCATGCAGACACCTGATTTGGTGACGTACATTGTTAATCACATAGTACAAACAAGATTCAAATTTGTATCCTTTATAAAACATTTTGCATTTCGTTCGGGCAAACTGCAAGATCGAAATTCATGAGTAGCAAAATTTGGACTTCGGATCTCTCTATTCACTGCATGTATTTGATCTAGGGATTTTTATTTATTCTATGCTGATATTGATTACTAGCACGTGTTAATGGCAAACCACATAATAGCAAAACCGTTTATTTACAAGAGTTGCATACGGAAGCGTATATGACCATCAGAGTTACTGCGTTACTGAGATAAAATATCTTGGAAACATAGAGTTCCATCATAAAATATCTTTACAACTTGGATTGCAGCGATAGTCCATCATGAAAACTGTGAATTCCATGAAAGCCTATCATTGAAACGTGGAAAGTCCGTGGTAGGTTATCGTGGAAACGTGGCATTCCGTGATAGGCTATCGTGAATAAGTGGAATTCCGTGATATGCTATCGTGGAAACGCGGAATACTGTAATAGCCTATCACGAAAACGTAAAATACCGCAATAGGGTATCTCAGAAACATATAATTCCGTGAAGTTTCATCGTGGCAAGGCAAAATGCCATGATATTGTTAGCCTATCACAAATTCCACGTTTCCACGATAGCTTGTCACGGAATTACACGTTTTCACGATAGTCTATCACCGTTTTCTATGTTTCTGTGTTAGGCCATAACGATATTCCACGTTTCCGTGATAAGCTATCACAGTATTCCGCGTTTCCGCAATTGCCTATCACGGAGTTCCACATTTCTGTGATAGCCTATCACAGTATTCCGCTTTTCCATGATAGCCTTTCAGGGAATTCCTTGTTTCCAAGATATTTTATCTCAGTAACGCAGTAACGCGGATGGTCATATGCGCTTCTGTAGTACGCATACACATTAGGCCATATCTTTACTGCTATCTCTATCCGGTTTGTTAATTTAATACGTCATACGCGCGCGTGCACCACTGATTACTAGCGCCCATTGGATAAACACTCAAGTTGCGTTAACTTCCGGTTCCAATGGTTCCAATGCTAAATAATGCCAGTGGGCGTGGTTTAAACTGATGTGACGTCTCACTAACGAAGCGGATACCCGGAGCATGATGGAACGTTTATTTTTAATGATATGCCTGAGATTACCACATGACCAAAGAGGTGGTGGTGTCCATGAAACGTTCTATGGCTGATGGTTAACATATCCTATATCCGGCCCGTGTATAGGCTTCACATTATTGACAAATAAAAAACACAAACATCCTGAAAAAATAAAGTAAATCTCGATGTTGCTTCAGAGATATGGTCTTTCTACGTGTATTTCTAGACTGAACCATCTATAAAAGTGGAAAATGTCATTGGAAGCAGTTACTGAGAGTTAAGAAAATATCAAATTTGTATTTCAGCCTATGAGTAGGCCCTACATTAATATTGTGTAGTAAAGATGGTAAGAATGGTAAACGTTTATTTTCTAAATTTAATAACTGTTAGAATTCCTCTATCCGTCCTTTCACAAAAATTGTATACTTTTCTCATCACGAATTTTTGACACTAACATAACCCCGAAAGGGATTTCATTTCACATGTTGCAACGGTTGCATTAACTTGCTCATAACGAGCAGCCCATTCGGAAATTTGATGAATAGGGACCGAGCACCGAAAACTCCTTCAAAACCTCCTCTTTAGGGTGCGCAAGGGAGGCTCAATCTGTTTTACTCCGTCTCTATGAGGCAAAATGCAGCCGCCTGAGACTCAGTGGTGTAAAAACCATCATACTTTTGACAAAAGGTTTGTTCAAATCGGTCAAAATATGTAGCAATAGACAATGTCAACGTTTGTTACTACAGGACTAACGGAGAGACAAGATTTGTAGAGCTGCTACCTGCAGCTAAAAAGTGCCACGACGACTACAAACCACAATAAATACCCTGTAGTTGTTTGTCTCTCGGCTACAAAGCCAAAACTTTCAGCTTTCTATTTGCAGTGTGGTCCCGAAAGAAATTATGTCGAGTTGCAAACAATTTTACAGAATTACCAAAACCTTCTTAAACTCACGAAACGTTCTTTTCTTAGAAATATGGTGACCTAGCCTGAGGATTAAGACTTCTAATTCAATTGTTACTTCACAACACACAAATTTGCTGTCTATTATTGTACAGCTGTCTGGTTTAGTACATGCCCAATCACTGAAATGGTGGCTGGGCAAAACATCCTGGGACTATATTGCTTTGTTTGTCCTTCATTTCTTTTTTCAACAATTGTTTTGAGGGATCGGAGCTAACAGCACACAAGAGAGCGCTACATCGCCAAAGCCTCCAACATCCATCAAAACAACGTCACAAACAGGCTGCAGTCAGTGCAGTATAGGATGCACCTAAGCAAATAAATTGCCATCAAAACCAGTGACAAGTCCCCATACTTATTATTTTTAAATACTCAAAACTTTCACAAGTGTTCATCAGGCTGCACAGAAAAATGATCAACATGTCGTATTCATTTTCCCCTCAATTTTTGGTGGGTTGATCAATGACTTTCCGAGATATTCTCGCTCAAACAAGACCACCCCTAAAACGAATTGTATTTACAGAACTGGAAAAGCAGCCATTTTGAATAATGATTCCACAACATGGCAAATAAGCGCCGCTTTCGGACCCAATTGCATCCAAAATGCTCAAAATTGGAAGCCCCAAGTTAACCCTCCCAATTGCATGGCTCTCAAAATTCTCTTATACAGAATAATTTCAATGTGTAACTTTTATTTACGAGCTCGGCGGACGGATTCTGTTCCAGTTGACTTTCACTTGTGACAAGGGACAAACCGGCCTAGACAGCAGCAAAAAGTTTCACTACATGTAATTGGAATTTCAAAAATTATTTTAATAAATGATCTACATGTATCTTGAACAAGATAACAGGAAAGACAATAGTCCCCATAGCTGGGTACATTACAAATAAAATAGTTCAGATTATGTCACAATTGCATAGATTGACCCATATTTATCTTCTGATTCATAAACTTCTAACGTGTACACAAACTAATATGCTTTGTCAAAAATGACAACACTCATAAATCAAACCTGTTTTCGGAATTATTTTACCCTCACTTATTATTATGTTAAGACTACAATAAGATAAATAAAAGTAGAGAAAATATCTCACTAGATTCGAACTAGGATCAACAAATCATAAGTTACTTTTACTTCCAACCAGTCTACAAATCTGCTGCCTTGTATCGGTGATTTTAGGACCCTTTGGGTCTATTCCTTAAGTTACTAACTAAGAAAAAAACCACCAAAGTTTGTCTTGCTGCATCCAGTCCTATACTTTCCTCACTGCTATCACCATAATTATCATCATCAAATTCTAATGGTCGTTCGAATGCTGTCACCAATAATGACGAACAACAATTGTAAATCTACCATCTTTTTCCTTTTGCAATATTAATTTTGTATCACTCAACCAAGTCTGGAAGTCAGAGCCCACCCCTTGAACAAGGCATTCAGGGGATGCGCAGTTCACCCCTTTCACAAAGCATTCTGATTCATGTGCCTTGAAACTACATGTACCCTCAGTGCTACTGTTAGTGTCCACACTCTTCGGGTCGATAATCCACAACTCGTGCCCAGCTTCGATTTCATAACCAAAACTAACTGTAACCAGCTTCTTGCCGTGGGAACAAACGAAATCTAAAACATTGTTAACACTAGAGGAAGTTCCGATTCGTTTCCCATCCAGGTCCAAAACTGTCACAGTAAGACTAGCAGATAAAACAAGCAGATCACCATTAAACTCAGCATAACTGATAACTGATGGAGACTCATCGTGCTCTTCTGGATCGATCGGAACCATAATTGTCTTACGGCATTCCCCAGACTCCAGGTCCCACATCTTCACGATGAATTCTTTGGATGTACCGATGACGATACCATCCCTTAGATGACAGGAAATCAGTTCATTCAAGCCACAAACGATTTGTTGCTTGTAAGAACCCGTTGCGTGCATCCCATATACGAATTTTGTTGTCGCTGTACGCACCAGCTACGACCTTGTCCTTGTAGTCGACGTGAATCAGTCATGTCGCTTGGCCACTCGGTAGGATACAACAAGAGGCACCGTTTGCAGCGCTCCAGACCCGTATGTCATTGTCCGCATTTTCTTCATGACCTAAACGTACTACCCGAGCAACACTAACGATTGTGTCTCCATCGAAGAAGAGATGAGACACAGCCATACGATGCCCCGACATGACTTGCAGCTGCTCTCCAGTCCGGGCGGAGAAGGTATGAATCTTACCGTCCTTGCATCCTGCAGCTATGATGCCATCCTTCATCTTCAGAGCATCTGGGAAGAACATATCAAGTATATATTGCTCATCGTCTAGTTTGATGCAGTGTTGAAGTTTCCCGCATGACATATCCCAGATCTCCAAATCATTCGCCCTGGAAATAGCTAGACAGTTTCCCTCAACAACTGCACAGGGAATAAATCCGTCATATGGACTGCCTTCTTCACTGGCAGGTATTGTCAACGATATGAAGCGCTTATTCGTCCAGTTTTCTTCCAGGTGCATTGCTTTCATGTAAACTTCTTTCCACTTACATGTATCCACCAGTCCAGGCCAGTCTGAACTAGATACAACTACTGGGAATGTAGGAGCGCCCCCTTCGCCTGTCGTATGCTCCTTTGACCTTGATTGTAATGAAGGCTCTTCGCAAAGATTGCAAATTGTACCGTAGCGCTCCCATCCCTCTTTTCGACAAAGAGGGCGCCATAGGATATCTTGATTGGCCGATTCTCTCAAGACTCGATTACATAATGCCATGTGACAGAGATCTATTGCTGCAAGATGTCAAAAAAGTGTTCCTTTAGTTCCGCTGGCAGACTAGTCATGTTAACGTCAGGCTGAGAACATTCCATTTCCAACTGCGAATATTTCCACATTAGTCAATCTGAAGAACAAAATCAACAATATTGATAAGCTATTTTACTAATCATAGGCATGCCGTATTACAACAAAACATGAAGATGTGTGATACAAATGCTATGGCAACTTTATTCTCGATAATTCAACAAATTGACCTGACTCCTTACCGCTCCAACTTTAAAAGAAAGATTGTTATGGACAAGCCTAGTAAATATTGTCCCAGATCTGTGTAAGTCACAATTTTAGCCAGTTTAGTCGGTGTTCATAATACTCATTAATCTTCGCGTCGTTCGCGACTGTAGGCAGGATTTCTCCATCCATCCGGGCTTTCGAAAGTCTAGAGTTTTCAACGACACATGGGGAAAAGCCTAGTTTCTAGCAAATTGCTGGAAGCAACCAACTCGCACACGGGCCGATCGCACGCAGGCAGACTCGTACGCTAGCCAACTTGTTGCACGCGTGAGTGTATTAATAAACTGGTTGAGTACTAGTACATGTAGCTATGTGTACAATCACACATCGGACATGTAAGTTTCAATGTCAAAAAAAAAACTTCACAAACGTGGGAAACTCACACACAAATGAATTGCAGGAGACCAGACAAAGAATCAGACAATAAACTGCACCGCTTGATGAATAAACCTCTGTAATTATGATGTCACAATTTGTTTACGTGTGTGCTTTCATTTGGTGCTCAATGGACCGTGGGCCCACACTGGCTCCATATGAAAGTGCACATGTAAACAAAGTGTGACATCATTAGTACAGATGCTTATTTATTAAAGGCAGAGGAAATTTGGCCGGTGTCGACTTTCTTTAAGTAAACAATATTAAGCAGGCACGGCACTGATCATGCGCAGTAACTGTTCTTTTTTACTTAACACACAAGACATTTTTTGTGACAAATCCTAGTCAGGTTCTGCACCAACATTGCCGTTTTGACTTCATATTCATTTGATGATTTGATGATTTGATGATTTGATGATCTGATGACTGGATGATTTGATGATTCGATGATTCAACGACTGAATGACTGGATGACTGGATGATTAAATGATAGGATGACAGGATGATTCGATGATTTGATGACTGCATGATTGGGTGACTGAATGACTGAATGACTGGATGACTGGATGTTTTGATGGTTTGATGGTTTGATGATTTGATGACTTGATGATTTGATGATTTGATGATTTGATAATGTGATTGATGACTGGATGATTGGATAATTGGATGATTGGGTGACAAGCCCGGAAGGCCATTCAAAGTGCGGGTGACAACGGAAAGTATAGAGAAAAAGTTACAGAAGAAAATATCTCTTCATATTACTTTGAAAACAGGTATAGATTTTACGTTGGTAAACAACAGGATTCAGTTAAAGAAGTTCCAAATTGCAGCAGTACGAGGAAAAAAGTGAGAAGAATATCTCCCAGTACTTGGATGGCCTCTTGAACAGATACAGTGAAGGGATGAGATGAAGGTGCAAAACGTGCCATGCGAGTGAATGCTGGAAGCCATACTGAACATCACCTCGAAGATTGTGGTCCTCCAAATGATCCAGAAGACGCTGGTTGATCAACCATTCCAACACTTTTCTCATGATGAACATTTCGCTAATAAGCCGATAAGTGGGATCAGACTTGTCCCGAGAATCCTTTACACAGAAACAAAAGATGCCAACTTCCAAGTATCAGGAAACACAGAAGTTGATAGACGTGACGTAGATTGTACAATTTTGAAGATTTGATGATTTGATGATTTGATGATTGGATGACTGGATGAAAGGATGATAAGATGACTGGATGACTGAATGATTTGATGATTTGATGATATAATGATTTGATGATTTGATGATTCGATGACTTGATGGTTGGATGATTGGATGATGGGTGACTGGATGACTGGGTGATTGGATGATTGGATGACTGGATGATTGGATGACTGGTTTGACTGATTTGACTATTTATGGGAAACGCCCTTCACAAGACCAGAAGGCCATTCAAGGTGCGGGCGACAAAGGAAAGTATAGACAAAAACTTACAGAAGAAAATATCTATTCACATTACTTTGAAAACAGGTATAGATTATACGTTGGTAAACAACAGGATTCAAGTAAAGGAGTTCCAATCGTTCCTAATTATCAATAAATAAATAAATAGTAAAGAAAAAAACAAACGGCCTCCCTTCATCTTTTTGAGGTAGTTCTCATGTGTGTTTTTTCTGATGGAGTTGAAGAAGAAACTTAAGAGTTCAAAATACGCAGCTAGTATCTGATGTAACTGGTTGGTACGGAGACAGCTGCTAATGGTTTGAAACTGCCGAATCCTGAGGGCTTAGCTGTTTCCGATGATGGTATTTGTCGAGTCTGTTGGGCCTGAATTGACTCCTCAATCTTCTCGGGTTGTTATTAGCTGACCGATTATTCTGATGGAGATGGAGAATCTGGAGTGGTCAATATCTTGCTAACTATCTGATAAAACTCGTTGGATCGGAGACAGCTGAGGGAGTGAATCTTAATTTAGTCCTAATGAGTTTAATTTAGTCCTGATGAGTTTGGTGTTTCTGAACCAAGATTACTGGTTGAAGGATGGAGATCAAGTTGTGTGAAGTGCACAATATTGATGGACATTCCTGCAGTTGTTCGGGACGAAGTGCATTTTCTTTTTAAAAAGTGGTCTTTCCAACTCCTTCAATTCCATTTTCATGTGCCATGCCAGTGGTAGTAAATGCTTCGCTACCTGGGGCGGTGGTAATTATTGTGATAGATACATTTTTAATTAAATAGTAATTCAAAATAGTAAAACAAGCCTTTGGCAATTAAGCATTGTACCTAATTACAAATAAACACATAGTAAGAATAAAACAAACGGCCTCCCTTCTCCCCTTACAGCCGTCCTTTCCACACCATATATTTATCAAATAAGTATCGCAACAGTAATCTGAGGCCAGCTCTTCGTCTTACTCTGGCCATGTCATTTCCATTTGTTCATGTATCTTTCTTGCATGCAGCCTTCACCTTCCTCCTGTACTCATCTGAAGACAGAAACTTTAATAGTGACCTGTTGTTGCTTAGTCTGCCCGAGTACTTAATATGTAAGGCGATCAACTAGATTTGGGAGTCTTTTGGGCCTAGATGGACGGAGGAATTTCTGCCCTTTTTCATCTTCTTGGGGTAATTCTCAGATGTTCCATTCTTTCTGATGGAGATGAAGAAGAAACTGGAGTGTTCAAAACACGCAGCTAGCATCTGATGCAACTGGTTGGTTCGGAGACAGCTACAAATGGTTTGAAACTGCCGAATCCTGAGGGGTATAGTTGTTTCTATTGATGGTGTTTGTCGAGTCTGTTGGGCCTTGATTGAGCTATTAATGTGACTCCGCAATCTTCTTCGGTTGTTATTAGCTGACCGATTTTTCTGATGGAGAATCTGGAGTGGTCAATATCCTGCTAACTATCTGATATAACTCGTTGGATCGGAGACAGCTGAGGGAGTGAATCTTCATTTAGTCCTGATGAGTTTGGTGTTTCTGAATCGAGATTACTGGTTGAAAGATGGAGATCAAGTTGTGTGAAGTGCACGATATTGATGGACATTCCTGCAGTTGTTCGGGACGAAGTGCATTTTCTTTTTAAAAAGTGGTCTTTCCAACTCCTTCAATTCCATTTTCATGTGCCATGCGAGTGGTAGTAAATGCTTCGCTACCTTGGGCGGTGGTAATTATTGTGATACATACATTTTTAATTAAATATTAATTCAAAATAGTAAAACAAGCCTTTGGCAATTGTACCATTTTCATCTTCTTAATGTAGCTCTATAGGTGTTCTATTTTTTTTCTGATGCAGATGAAGGAGAAACTGGAGTGTTCAAAACACGCAGCTAGTATCTGATGTAACTGGTTGGTTCGGTGACAGCTCCAAATGGTTTGAAACTGCCGAATTCCTAGGGGTTAGCTGTTTCTGATGATGGTGTTTGTCGAGTCTGTTGGGCCTTGATTGAGCTATTAATGTGACTCCTTAATCTTCTTGGGTTGTTATTAGCTGACCGATTATTCTGATGGAGACGGAGAATCTGGAGTGGTCAATATCATGCTAACTATCTGATATAACTCGTTGGATCGGAGACAGCTGAGGGAGTGAATCTTAATTTAGTCCTGATGAGTTTGGTGGTTCTGAATCGAGATTACTGGTTGAAAGATGGAGATCAAGTTGTGTGAGGTGCACAATATTGATGGACATTCCTGCAGTTGTTCAGGACGAAGTGCATTTTCTTTTTAAAAAGTGGTCTTTCCAACTCCTGCAATTCCATTTTCATATGCCATGCCAGTGGTAGTAAATGCTTTGCTACCTTGGGCGGTGGTAATTATTGTGATACATACATTTTTAATTAAATATTAATTCAAAATAGTAAAACAAGCCTTTGGCAATTGTACCTAGTTACAAATAAATACATCGTAAGAATACAACAAACGGCCTCCCTTCTCCCCTTACAGCCGTCCTTTCCACACCATATATTTATCAAATAAGTATCGCAACATAATCTGAGGCCAGCTCTTCGTCTTACTCTGGCCATGTCATTTCCATTTGTTCATGTATCTTTCTCGCATGCAGCCTTCACCTTACCCCTGTACTCATCTGAAGACAGAAACTTTATAAGTGACCCGTTGTTGCTTAGTCTGCCCGAGTACTTCATATGTATGGCGATCAACTAGATTTTGGAGTCTTTTGGGCCTAGATAGAAGGAGGAAGTTCTGCCCATTTTCATCTTCTTGAGGTAGTTCTCAGGTGTGTCTATTTTTTTCTGATGGAGATGAAGGAGAAACTGGAGTGTTCAAAACACGCAGCTAGTATCTGATGTAACTGGTTGGTTCGGAGACAGCTGCAAATGGTTTGAAACTGCCGAATCCTGAGGGGGTAGTTGTTTCTAAGGATGGTGTTTGTCCAGTCTGTTGGGCCTTGATTGAGCTATTAATGTGACTCCCTCAATCTTCTTGGGTTGTTTTTAGCTGACCGATTTTTCTGACAGAGATGGAGAATCTGGAGTTGTCAATATCCTGCTAACTATCTGATATAACTCGTTGGATCGGAGACAGCTGAGGGAGTAAATCTTCATTTAGTCATGATGAGTTTGGTGTTTCTGAACCGAGATTACTGTTTGAAAGATGGAGATCAAGTTGTGTGAAGTGCACAATATTGATGAACATTCCTGCAGTTGTTCGGGACGAAGTGCATTTTCTTTTTAATTAAAAAAGTGGTATTTCCAACTTCTTCAATTCCATTTCCATGAACCATGCGAGTGGTAGTAGATGCTTCGCTACCTTGGGCGGTGGTAATTATTGTGATACATACATTTTTAATTAAATATTAATTCAAAATAGTAACACAAGCCTTTGGCAATTGTACCTAGTTACAAATAAATACATCGTAAGAATAAAACAAACGGCCTCCCTTCTCCCCTTACAGCCGTCCTTTCCACACCATATATTTATCAAATAAGTATCGCAACAGTTATCTGAGGCCAGCTCTTCGTCTTACTCTGGCCATGTCATTTCTATTTGTTCACGTATCTTTCTCGCATGCAGCCTTCCCCTTCCTCCTGTAATCGTCTCAAGGCATGAACTTTGTGAGTGACCCGTTGTTTTTTAGTCTGCCATAGTACTTCATATGTAAGGCGATCAACTAGATTTTGGAGTCCTTTGGGTCTTTGGCGGGATAAGTTGAGGGGTCAAAACGTGCCCTGTAAGTAAATACTAGAAGCCATACTGAACATCGACGATTGTGGTCCTCCAAATGATCAAGAAGACGCCGGTCAATCAGCTATTCCAACACTTGAAAACATTAGGCTAATAAGCCGATAGTAAGTGGGATCAGACTTCTCCCGAGAATCCTTGAACACAGAAACAGCAGATGCCAACTTCCAAGTAAAAAGAAACACAGAAGTTGGTAGACGTAGATTTGTGACTGGATGACTAGATGATTGGATGACTCAATGATTTGATGATTTTATGGTTTGATGACTGCATGATTGGATGATTGGGTGACTGGATGATTTGATGATTTGATGATTTGATGATTTGATGACTGGATGATCAAATGATTGGATGACTGGATGATTCGATGATTTGATGACTGCATGATTGGATGATTGGGTGACTGGATGACTGGATGATTTGATGATTTGATGATTTGATGATTTGATGATTTGATGATTTGATGATTGGATGACTGGATGATTGGATGGTTGGATGACTGGATGACTAGGTGAGTGGGTGACTGGATGATTTGATGATTTGATGATTTGATGACTGCATGATTGGGTGACTGGATGACTGGATGATTAAATGATTGGATGACAGGATGATTCGATGATTTAATGATTTGATGACTGTATGATCGGATGACTGGATGACTACATGATTGGATGACTGAATGACTACATGATTGGATGACTGGATGATTTTATGATTTGATGATTTGATAATTGGATGACTAGATGATTGGATGGGTGGATGACTGGATGACTAGGTGAGTGGGTGACTGGATGATTTGATGATTTGATGACTGCATGATTGGGTGACTGGATGACTGGATGATTTGATGATTTGATGATTGGATGATTCGATGACTGGATGATTAAATGATTAGATGACAGGATGACAGGATGATTCGATGATTTGATGATTTGATGACTGCATGATTGGATGATTGGGTGACTGGTTGACTGGATGGTTGGATGACAATATGACTGAATGATTGGATGATTGAAAGCCTGGATGATTGGATGACTGGTTTGACAATTTTATGGGAGACGCCCTTCACAAGGCCGGAAGGCCATTCAAGGTGCGGGCGACAACGGAGAGTATAGAGAAAAAGTTACAGAAGAAAATACCTATTCACATTACTTTAAAACAGGTATAGATTTTACGTTGGTAAACAACAGGATTCAAGTAAAGGAGTAATCGCAGCAGTACGAGGAAAAAAAGTGAGAAGAATATCCCCCAGTACTTGGATGGCCTCTTGAACAGATACAGTAAAGAGATGAGATGAGGGTGCAAAACGTGCTTTGCGAGTGAATGCTGGAATCCATACTGGGCATCACCTCGAAGATTGTGGCCCTCAAAATGATCAAGAAGACGCTGGTTGATCAGGCATTCCAACACTTTACTCATTATGGACATTTCGCTAATAAGCCGATATAAAGTGGGGTCACATTTCTCCCGAGAATCCTTGAACACAGAAACAACAGATGCCAACTTCCAAGTATAAGAAAACACAGACGTTGATAGACGTGACGTAGATTGTAAAATGTTGAAGATTTGATGATTGGATGACTGGATGAAAAGATGATTGGATGACTTGATGATTGGATGATTTGATGATTTGATGACAAGATGATTTGATGTTTTGATGATATGATAATTTTAAGATTCGATGACTGGATGGTTGGGTGAATGGATGACCGAATGAATAGATGACTGCATGGTTGGATGATTGGATGATTGGATGATTGGATGATTTGATGATATGATGATTTGATGTTTTGATGATACGATGATTTGCTGATTCGATGATTGGATGATAAGGTGATTAGATGAGTGGACGATTGGATGATTTGATGATTTGATGACTCGATGATTGGATGATTGCATGATTGGATGTTTGAATGATTGGATGACAGGATGACTGGATGACTGGATGATTGGATGACTCGATGATTTAATGATTGGATGATTGGATGACTGATTTAACTTATTTGACTATTCGAGGAAAACGCCATTCACAAGGCCAGAAGGCTATTCAAGGTGCCAGCGACAAAGGAAAGTATAGAGAAAAAGTTACAGAAGAAAATATCTTTTCACATTACTTGAAAACCGGGTCAGTCGGTGTTACAGATTTTGTTTAGTTCCATACACATGGTTTTCGAGCATCATCCAGACTTTCAGATCTCCTAGCACTCTTTCCTGCCCCTGTTCCATGCCTAATCCTTTGTTTGCGCAGACCTGATCTGATGACTATAATGACTTGAGGGCTTGAGGATATGAAGACTTGAATACTTGAAGAGTTGAGGACTTGATAATCCGATGACTTCATAATCTGATGATCTGATGTCTTCATGATTTGCTAACTAGATGACTTGATGACTTAATTGAGGTCTTGATAACTTGATGCCTTGATGATTTGAGGATTTGATGACTTGATGTCCCGAAGACTTAAAGACTTGAGGACTTGAGGACATGAGGACTTGAGGACCTGATAATCAGATGATCTGAGGACTTGATGATCTGATGATCTAATGACCTGATGACTTGATAATCTATTGACCTTATAATCTGATAACTTGGTAATCTGATGATAATCTGATAATCTGATGACTTGATGATTTCTAGATTTGAAGACTTGAAGACTTGAAGGCTTGATGACTTGATAATCTGAAGATCTGATGACTTGATGACCTGAGGACTTGATGACTTGATAATCTGATCATTTGATAATCTGAAGATCTGATGACCTGATGACTTGAAGACTTAATGATTTAATACTTTGATGACTAGAGGACTTACGGACTTTGGAACTGAGGACTTATGGACTTGCTGACTTGATGACTCGATGACTTGAAGACGCGAGGACATAAAGACATGAGGACTTGATGACTGGATGACATGATGACTTGATTATCTGATGCTCTAATGACCTTATGACTTAATATTCTATTGACCTTATAATCTGATGACTTGAGGACTTGATAATCTGATGACTTGATGATCTGATGACCTGTTGACTTGAAGACTTGAGGACTTGATGACTTGAAGACCTGATGACTTGATAATCTGTTGACTTGAAGACTTGAGGACTTGGACTTTGGAATTGAGGACTTGAAGACTTGAAGACTTGAAGGTTGAGGTCTTGAGGACTTGAGGGCTTGAGGTCTTGAGGACTTGAGGGCTTGAGGACTTGAAGACGAGATGATCTGATAACTTGATAATCTGGTGATCTGATGTCCTGATGATTTGATGACTTGATGACGTGAAGACTTGATGACTTGATGGATCGAAAACTTGAGAACTTGATGATCTGATAACTTGATAATCTGATGATCTGATGACCTGATGATTTGCTGACCAGATGACTTGATGGCCTGATGAATTGAGGACTTGAGGGTTTGAGGAATTGAGGACGTGAGGAATTGAGGAATCAAGGACGTGAGGACGCGATGATCTCGTGACTTGATAATTTGGTGATCTACTGAAATGCTACTCTTCGCTTTTTATGGAGTTAGAATCTGATGATCTGATGACTTCATGATTTGCTAACTAGATGACTCGATGACTTGATTGAGGTCTTGATGACTTGATGCCTTGATAATTTGAGGATTTGATGACTTGATGACTCGAAGAATTGAAGACTTGAGGACTTGATAATCGGATGATCTGATGACTTCATGATCTGATGACCCCAAGACTTGAAAACTTGGACTTGATAATCTGATGTTCTAATGACCTGATGACTTGATAATCTATTGATTTACAATCTGATAACTTGATAATCTGATGATAATCTAATGATCTGATGACTGGATGACTTCTAGATTTGAAGACTTGAAGGCTTGATAATCTGATGTCTGATGACTTGATGATCTGATGACTTGCAGACTTGAGGACTTGATGACTTGATAATCTGATGATCGAATGACTAATGATCTAATGACCTGATGCCTTGATAATCTGATGACTTGATAATCTGAAGATTTGATGATCTGATGACTTGAAAACCCGATGACTTGATAAACCGATGACTTGAAGACTTGAGGACTTGGACTTTGGCATTGAGGACTTGAGGACTTGATGACTTGATAATCTGATGATCGAATGACTAATGATCTAATGACCCGATGGCTTGATAATCTGATGACTTGATAATCTGAAGATTTGATGATCTGATGACTTGAAGACCCGATGACTTGATAAACCGATGACTTGAAGACTTGAGGACTTGGACTTTGGCATTGAGGACTTGAGGACTTGAGGACTTGAGGACTTGAGGACGAGATGATCTGATAACTTGATAATCTGATGATTTGATGACTTGATCACGTGAAGACTTGATGACTTGATGGATCGAGGACTTGAGACTTTGATGATCTGATAACTTGATAATCTGATGATCTGTTGACCTGATGACTTGATGATTTGCTGACCAGATGCCTTGATGACCTGATGAATTGAGGACTTGAGGACTTGAGGACTTGAGGACTTCAGGACGAGATGATCTGACAACTTGATAATCTGGTGATTTGATGTCCTGATGATTTGATGTCTTGATGACGTGAAGACTTGATGACTTGATGGATCGAGGACTTGAGACTTTGATGATCTGATAACTTGATAATCTGATGATCTGTTGACCTGATGACTTGATGATTTGCTGACCAGATGCCTTGATGACCTGATGAATTGAGGATTTGTGGACTTGAGAAATTGAGGAAGTGAGGAATTGAGGAATCAAGGACGTGAGGACGCGATGATCTCATCACTTGATAATCTGGTGATATATGAAATGTTATCCTTCGCTTTTCATGGAGTTAGAACTCAATACTGGCAAATCATCCCCGCATTGACGGTTTCGTCGGTTCTTTACAATCGTATCGAAAAAATGTTGCCGTGGTGGTATAGCTGTGAGATGTAATTCTAGGTTGAAGGTTTCTTGATGGACTGTGCACTTTCCATAATCTCGTGAATTTGCGTTTCAAACTGTTTAACTTGCTGACGACGAAGGCTTGGATTTGTGTCATTCACATTGGAAAATTCAGGAGATGAATTCGGCTACTTGTGTGATACATGTGAACGAGACAACTTTGAATGTGCTCTCGACACCATAGTTGACGCAGGTTTTCTTGAATACAGAGTACATTCCTTTTACAGGGTAAACTCATTTTACAGGGTAATCTACATTGCTGATGTTGACAACCTGCTCGGATTGACAGCCAGATGATGATTGAAGAAGGCTTCATCATTCAACGATGAAGACAGACACAGTTCTCTCAGATTTATACACAAAATGATTCTGTCGATGAATTGTGCATCATTTTGAAGAAATTCCATGTTTGGTCTTTAACTTTCTAAAGTATGTGAAGACTCTTGCTCTTGCATATTTAGCGCAACGGCCTCCCGTCTCCCGTTTGAACAGTCCCTTTCCACACCGTTAACAAAATTACATTACGTATATACTATCGATCAATAACAAAACATAACAAAATGATCGATTCTGATATCAGGGATCAATAACTGGCAAGTGTACCAGCGCTAGTATATCATGAACGATGATTAAATAAATATCTGGTTTTTCTCTTCTTATCATGTGCGCTTCCATTATCCACCTGTTCTTGTCATTTGTTATTGGCACACCTTAAGTAACATTAAATATTGATATTAGAATATATTCAAAACGAAACGAAAACTCCCAATGAAATTTTACATCTAAATATTACGAATAAAAATGGCCTCCCTTCTCCCCTTACAGCCATCCTTTCCACACCATAAATAACATTACGAAAAGGCAACTGTTTATCGAAAAAAAATCTGACTTATCAATCGATAACAATAAACACTTTAAACATATATTTGTAACTACTCAAAATCGACCCTTCATCAGTACTGGTTTTGTTTATACCTTAACACAACTATATACTGGAAATCATTGTGACTAACTTACTAAGTCGTGAATTTATTTTCAATTATGAAATCAATTTCCAAGTATTTTGTGTCAAATCATTTTCAATCGTCGATATCTGGAAACTTAAACCGATCGTCAAGTAATCGATACAGAATGACCATGCACTTTAATTGTACACATCAATATGCGCTGCGTTTAAAACAATTAAGATATTAAATTACGAATACCAGTCATATTGATCAATTATACTTTCAGAAATATCCGTCACTGATGTATTACATTCATCCCTCATATAATTAATACTGATATACAGTTTCATAACCCCAACTTCATGAATATTCATTCAAACTTGTAGCCTGTGTTACATGTGGCACGCAGCGCTAAACAAACATTAAAATAAAATCACAATCGACTTTTCGATTTAAATATTGAAATATAACTATAAATTTGAAACGATTGAACAATTTGGCAATGAAGTATTGACAGATGTCCTTGTACCTAAATATTAGGATTAAAAATGGCCTCCCTTCTCCCCTTACAGCCATCCTTTCCACACCTTTCCACACCATAAGTAAAATGACAAAAAAAACAAGTCTGATTACTAATCAATCGATAACACTTTAGAACTTTTTAAACTATTCCAAATCGAACCAACATGCGATCGGATTTTTTTCTCTTTTTACATGGATTTTCTATAAATCCAATTCAGTTGTCGATATCGTGTCACAAAAACCGATCGGCAGGTAATCGATACATAAAGTTTGATGACATAAATAATCAATCATGATATAATACAAGAATGGTCGATAGGACAGTTAAACTATTTGCGACTGAATCCTACGGCCGAGTGATGTTTTTCTCTCCATTATTCGTGAAACTCAAAGCGACCGTAATTCTATCGATACATTTCAATAATATGGAGTGACTACATAAAATGTACAAATTGTTAGTCTCTTTTGAAATAGATTAAGATATTGAATTACGAAACCCAGTCGTAATTGATCAGTGAAACCGTAAAAGACATCCGTCACCGATGTACATTTATCAGCCATACTACTGATACACAAGTTAATTAAGCAATCTCGTTCGATAATATTTCAGAATGCCATACAGTATCACCTGCATTTTCCTAAACCAACTTTATGAATATTCATTTAAACTATAGCAGCCTGGCAGACTGCCATACATGTGGCACGTAGCGTTAAACAACAGATAAAACTTTTCTCGTCACAATTGACTAAACCATTTAAATATTGAAATAATAATATATTTAAATGATTAAACAAATTAGCAATAAAGTATTGACAGAGGGACTTGCACCTAAATATTACTATAAAAATGGCATCCCTTCTCCCCTTACAGCCATCCTTTCCATACCATAAGTAAAATGACGAAAAAGCACTTACTTATCGAAAAACAAGTCTGATTACTAATCAATCGATAATAATAACACTTTTTCAACTATTCAAAATCGAACCAACATCCGAACGGACTTTATTCTTTTTTAACTGTAACACAGCTACTGCAAATCATCGTGACTGTCGTGCCAAGTCGTGAATTTATTTTCAATTATGACACCCATTTCCATGGATTTTCTATAAATCAAATTTCAATCGTCGATATTGTGTAACAAAAACCGATCGGCAAGTAATCGATACATAATGACCACTGTTATTTCTCGTACACGTAAATACGCACTGTGTTTAAATCGGTAAAAGATATTATTACCTAAACCAGTCGTATATATCAATTATACCTTAAAAGATAACCTACAGTGGTGTATTACATTCATCCCTAATAACTATTACTGATACACAAGTTACATATACCGTCCATTTTGTTTACATTGAAGTACGGGTTACAATGATCAATCGTCGGTAGTGGGGAAAATAATACCGTAAAATCGATTACTTTTCACGCGGTAAAGAATCGATCGTCAAAAAAATGATTGACAGTACGGTTTTGACTATTTTCGAGACCGAATCGTAGTTCGTACGGTTTTTTTATGCAACCCGAAAGCGATCTTCATTTAATAGACACAATTCAATAAATACGGACACACTTTTAATTTAACCAAGAACAAAAACTGTAAAATCGATTTAGTTTTGAGACATAAATAATCATGATATAATCAAACAAGAATGATCGATAGGACCGTTAAACTATTTGCGACTGAATAGTACGACCGAGTGATTTTTTTTTCTTCTCGATTATTCATAAAACTCAAAGCGATCGTTATTCAATCGATACATTTCAATTAATATGGAGTGACTATACAAAATGTACAAATTATTAGTCTCTTTTGATTAAATAGATTTAGATACTGAATTACAAAACCCAGTCGTAAGTGATCAGTGAACCCGAAAAAGACATATGTCACTGATATACATTATCCATCCTACTACTGATACCCAAGTTTTTCAATAGGTCATACAGAATCACCAGCACTTACAAAAATATCAACTTAGCCAGAGAAGTTCAAGCGGTAAGAAAGTGATTACATTAACAGGTCCGAATGTGATTACATTAACATGTCCGACTCATCAAATAATAATTAATTTCTTGATCGGTTTCACAGTTTGCGTATATATAGTGTACACCATCTCTTCATTAGCAATTCAACATTTCATATTTAAGGTTCTTAATTTCTATGTATTCTTTAAAACATTATGAGAACTTTGAACGGGGTATTACTATCTATCTAAAATTCACAAAATTGATACCATTTCATTTTACAAGCTCACATTACGTCATGAATCCTCCCAACCGAAAAACTGACAAAATAATAAACGTGAACCCATAAATTAGAATTCTCCTAAACCAACTTCATGAACTTGCAGCCTGACAGACTATCTTACATGTGGCAAGCAGCGCTAAACAAAGATTTAAAAAATAGACTTAACCATTTAAATATTGAAATAATATTAAATGTAACACGATTAAAACAATTTGGAAATGAAGTATTGACAGAGGGACTTGCACTTAAATATCACGATTACAAATGGCCTCCCTTCTCCCCTTACAGCCATCCTTTCCACACCATAAATAAAACGACGAAAAGGCAACTAGGCCTACTAATCGAAAAACAAGTCTGATTACTGATCAATCTATAATAATAACACTTTTCAAAGATTTGGGTTTTTTTAATATCCGAAAAATAAGTCGTGAATTTATTTTAAATTATGACACCAGTATCCATGGATTTTGTATCAATCCAATTTCAATCGTCGATATCGTGAAACTGATTATCAATTAATCGATACAATGACCACTGTAATTTCAAGTACACATCAATACGCACTGCGTTTAAATCGATTTAGATATTAATTTACGAAAACCAGTCGTATTGATCAATTATACCTTAAGAAATATCCATCACTGATGATGTATAACGTTCAGCCCTAATGATATTACTGATACACAAGTTACATATACCGTCCATTTTGTTTTACATTCACGTACGGCATACAGTGATCAATCGTCGGTTGTGGGGAAAACAATACGGTAAAATCGGTTTCTTTTCATGCGGTAAAGAATCGATCGTAAAAAAAAGATTGACAGTACAGTTTTGACTATATTCGAGACCGAATCGTGGTTCGTGATTTTTCTTCCGATCGTTCGTGAATCTCGAAGCGATCGATAATTCAATCGATACATTACAATTTACACGGCGTGACCACCAACAAAATTAGGTACTAAATTACAAAACCCAGTCGTAACTGATCAGTGAACCCGTAAAAGACATCTGTCACTGATATACATTTATCCATCCTACTACTGATACCCAAGTTAATTAAACAATCTTTTTCAATAGGTCATACAGAATCACTTTAAAAAAAAAACCCAAAGAAGATCCAGCTGTAAAACAGTGATTTGGCATTTCAATTCAGGACTCTAGGCAGATCGTAAAAGACACAGATTAATCATTAAAATGTCCGACTCATAATAATAATCGATATGTTCTTTGCGTGTATATAGTGTACACCATTTCTGCGTTAGCAATTCAACATTTCTTAAAATTGTTCTTAATTCTCTATGTATTCTTAAAAAAAATACTTTTGACAGGGTATTAATAACTTTAATTTTTCGAAATTTATACCATTTCATTTAATAGCTCATAACACCAGGGATCCTCCCAACCGAAAACTGACAAAATAATGCATATGAACCCAGACATTGTTTTCTCCTGAACCAACTTCATAACATTTTATATAAAATTGCAGCCTGCATGACAGACTGTCTTACATGCGACACGCAGAGCTAAACAAAGATAAAACTGTTTCCCCCTCCAATTGTCACAACTGATGCAGATTCATATCTCTTCCATGACAAACTTCCGAAGAAACGCGGTCAAAATATCTGGTCTTCATTATTGTAATTTGCATGCAAATATTGCATCACGGGAGATGTTCAATGATGTAAATCTTCAGGATTGAGCAGTCATCATTGTCCTTAGTTTCAAAAAATAGTTTGCTGCTTCATTTGTCGATTCCTTCTTCCTTGTAAGATAACCGGTGGCCAAGATAGGATGGATAGTTTTAACATTGCGATATGGAAGGAACTCCTTAACATAAAAAAAACGACGGCTGTTTGGGTGATTTCTTTCTTGTTGATGTTGTAATCTTTCCATCGCAGTTTTCGGTTTCTTCTAACATGAATATTTACTTTTTGTGGCATACGTGTCTTGGTCGACATTATCTTTGAAGAAAGACATAACGTGACCTCTGGGCTCCTTGGTTGTTATTCTTGACGGTGTCCATGATGCAGTTTTTCTCAGTCAGTATGTTGTAGATGGAGAAGCGAATCCGTAGATGACATTTTATTGATTGTCTTGGAGGCTGTCCTTCAATGCACAGAGAAATTTAAGATGTGACTTTAGATGTTCCCATAAAATATTCAAGCGTTTGCAGATGTTTGATGGAGAAACTATATTCTTGTTTCCGACCTGATAGAAGCTACGACGTACGACTACTCCACTTTCATAACGTCAAATAATCTCCTCACCATGAACAATATAAATTGAAAGACCAGGACATGCAGCCCACCCACTCACATCCACTTAAAAAAAGTGAATTCCTTACACTTAATTTTGAATGTGTTTGTTTGTTATCATTGTGTTATAAATTATTGCATTTAATAATGATTTGAAGCCATTCATGTTGAATTTTTGAGTTAAATAATAAAAGTACTTTATCTCACATTAATTATTAATTTATTCAATTCTTCATGAATTATTCATTATGTTATGTTTATCTCCCTTCTACCCTGAGCCCTTTATATCCCAGAAATTTCCCTAGGCCGCGCTTGGCGCACATCGCTTAGCTTGCTTACGCTGCAGGTGTGTGTAGAACTCGAAAGCGACACATGATTCATCCTTCACCTACACAGTAAAATAATCCATCACACATCAACTTTCACTCATCTCCCTGAAACAATCTCACCATTAGATATTTTACAATTACACATTTTAACCAGTCATTCTCGAAGACGGAAACAGACTGCGATATCGACGGTTTAATCCGAAATATTGCGTCACCGGCGTTTTCTTTCCGATACAGTCGGTGGTAGGCCTACGGTTAACACGGTTTCCGTCTTCGGTACACTGACATTCAATTCACTCTTTACACAATTCACCAATGTGCTAATGTTTTTTATCACTGGACCGCTTCATCATTCACACGCATGTACCACCGCAATCATCAACACAAACAATCATTTATAACCATCCTTTAATTCGCGCGCACAACGCGCTTTTGGGCCGCGTCCGCTTTGCGCTTTAGCTGTTGCGATGCTGCGAGCAGTTTGCCTCACTACCATCCCCACTTAAAACCCACCAGTATGTTTTTCTAATTGTTTAAAGTTACATTATACTCATTATCTAGAAATTCTGTTTAACCTGTTTTATGGTTATGATTTACATTTTTAAGTGCGTTTATGAAAGTGATGTAATAAATTGCATGTTATTCATATGATGATGATTAAATTATTTCCCCATTATCACAACAACCAACAGCCAAACTCTACAAAAACAAATTCCAACACTTTTTTTCTGAAGACCAAAGATCAGTTGCCCAGCCAATTACACACGGCCTCTCCTCCATCGCTTGTCAAAATCCCATAAAAAAACGAGATATGTGAAGATAAATGTTGCTTGCAGGGAGTCATTTTTGAGGATTTCTAAATACAGTTGACGAAGAGCCCGCTGAAACTGCAGTTAGTGTTGAGCGTGAAGAAGACGAAATTAATGTTCGTTAAGACAAATTTCCAACACTTTGACGAAATGTTATCCTCGCTAAAGTCATGAAGTAGAAAGTTAAGACTGCCAAATATCCATCGCACTTTGATAATGAAATCGTTGTTGTATTATGCAACTGTATCGAAGAAAATTGATAGCTGTGGTCGTAAAACCCTGACAAGAATTCTTGACAATTTGTTGCTAGTCTGAGCACATTCCACGACTGTTGTTTTCTTGTAAAATTTGAAGCTGTTTATCTTGCTAACGATAAAGGTCTGGATGAGTAAGATTGCTCGAAGTTGAGAATTCTGAAGATAGTTTCGCCAGTTTCTCAAAGTTATTTTCGCGAGAAACTTGAAGGAGACATCTTTGAATGTGATCTCGTAGTATGAGCCGCTTTTCTTGAATTACAGGGTAATTTTCTTTGAGTTCAATTGACGATTATTATGAAACCGCCTGATTTATTACAAAGAGTTTGTCGAAATTTATAACTTTCCTCCGATGTTCAAAAGCTGTTCTTATTGAGAGACAGATGGTGATTGTAGAAGACAACACATTTTTTTTCATAATGAAGACAGAAGGAATGTTTCCTGAAGTAAGTGGACGGATACCATTCCATACCTTTGCTTCATACTGACCAACTAACTCGATATTCGTCAATTCATCGATATTTTCTTCTTCGGACGATTTAAGTTTCGTAACATTGCGCTCGTTAATCAACTTCTATGATCGATCACTGAAAACGTGTACAGACACTGTCACAAAAGGAAATAAATTATCCCCACATACATTTTTAACTGCGATACTCATTCAGCACTTTATAAAAGGATCTTAATATTTCTTTCAAACTTAACGGGGCATGAACATCTTTTAATAATCCACACAATTTATACCATTTCATACCAGCTCAAAGGGCCATGCATGACCCTCCTAACCGAAAACTGATAAAACAACAACACATAAGCTCAGGAATTAGGATTCTCTACAAGTAAACCAACCACAGGAATAATCCTTTAGATTTGCAGCCTGAAAGACTGTCTTACATCTGGCACGCAGCGTTAAACAATTGTTTTCTTCTGATTGGCACAATTGATGCAGACTCATCTCTCCTTCATACTAAACGTTTACATTAATATTTGTAAAACTGCAGGATTGTGCTCCCAACTGTCCTGAGAAGATTAAAAAAATAGTTCGCTGCTTTAATGGCCGATTTCTCCTTCCTTATGAGAATTCTTTCTTGTTGATATTTTTATCTTACCATCGCAGTTTAATGTGTCTTCCAACATAAACTTTTCGTGGCGTAAGTGCCTTATCTTTTGAAGAATGGCATAACAATACCTCTGGGCTCCTTGACTGTTATTCTTGCCGGTTTCCACGGTGCAGTTTTTCTCAGTCTGGTGTAGGCCTAGATGGAGAACCGACTCCGCAGTTAAACTTTTCTTGAATGTCTTCAATCCAAGGAGAAGTTTAATAGCCGAGTTCGGTTGTTCTCATAAAAGATTCCAGCGTTTGCAGATTTTGATGGAGAAACTCTTTTCTTGTTTCCGACTTGCGAGAGCAATCACGACTACTTCACATTCAGAACGGCAATGTCTTCCATGTAACCATGAAAAACTGAAAAACAAGTAGGCATACAGCCGACCCACCCACACCCATTAAAAAGCACCTTTCTCAATTTGTATTTAATGAATTGATTTGTTTGGTTTTTGTTATTGTCATAATTCTATTTAATGGTTTGTAGATACATATATTCATATAAGTAACATTAGAGTTTAACTAAAACAAAATCTTTTAATAAGTCATTTAATAAGTCATTTATTCGATTATTTGATGAATTATTGATTATTTTATAATTCTTTTCCCTGAGCCCTTTATATCCCATGAAATTTCCCTAGGCTGCGCGTGGCGCATATCGCTTGCTTACGCCGCAGGTGTCCGCAGAACTCGAAAGCGACACATGATTCATCCTTCACCAAAAAGCACAGTAAAATAATCCATCATACATCAACTTTCACTCACTTGCCTGAAACAATCTCACTATTAGATATTTTACAATGACACAAAATTTTAACAAATCATTCTCGAAGACGGAAACAAACTGCGAAATCCACGGTTAAACCTAGATATACCGAGCGATTACGTCACCGACGTTTAACGATGGCGGTAGGCCTACCACGGTTAACACGGTTTCCGTCTTCGGTACACTGACATTCAAATCACTCATTACACAATTCACCAAAGTGATAACTTTTCATTCATTAGGGCTACTTAATCATTCACCTGCATGTAACACCACTATATCAACACCACATTCAACCACATAATAAACATCCTTTATTTCGCGCGCAAAATACGCTTTGTGCTGCATCTGCTTCGGCTTAGCTGTTGCAATGCTGCAAGTAGTTTGCCTTACTACCATCCCCACCCAAAGCCCCCCCCCCCAGTGTGTTTACCTATCTAAACTTACATAACACTCATTAACTATTATGTTTTAATTTTATTAGTGTTATCATTTACATTTAAATGTGTTAATGAAAGTGATGTATTAATTTACACGTTGTTGTTATTTTATGAATACAGATTATCAAATTATTTCCTAATTTGCCCGGTTAGGCAACCACCACCAGAAGCCAAACACTATACAAAAAAAATTAATACTTTTTAGAAGACCAAATTCACTTGCTGGGCTTATTACTGAAACCTCTTTGTCACTTGTCAACATCCCATAAAAAAGAGATCTGTGACGATTAAATGTTGCTTCCAGGGAGACATTTCGGAGGATTTCTTAATACCGCTGACGAAGCTTGCCAAAACTCCTGATAGTGTTGAGCTTGAAGAAGAAGAAATTAATGTTCGTTGGGGCAAACTTCCAACACTGTGACGAAATGTTACCTTCCCTCATTTTAATGGAGAATAAGAGCCAAATACTGACGAATCATACCCACACTTGTTGATGAAATCATTGTTCGATACAACCATTTTGAAGAAAATGTACATGGTGTTGTACATGGTCGCTTGGTGTGACAATTCAGCTCTGAGAAGAATTTCGTGGCCCTTGATAAGTTGCGACGTCTTGACTTCTTGAAGGTTTCTTGATTGTCTGAGCACTTTTCACACTATTACGACTGTATGCTTGTGAATTTTGTGTTTTCAGGCTGTTTATCTTGCTGACGACGAAGGATTGGTTGTGCATGTCACCCCTTGGCGGAGAATTCCGAAGATACATCGAGTTACTTTTGCGAGATATTGAAGGAGACATCTCTTGAGTGTGCTTTCGTAGGCATGGCTTTTATTGAATGCAGGGCAAATTTCTTTGGGCTGAATTTACGAATATTATATGAAGACCATCTTATTAATGAAAACAGTTCATCGCAATTTGTGAAAGTTGTAGTACCCTCCTTGCTGACATCAAAGTTCAAAGCTTGTTCATAGTTGGGCCACTGATGACGGAGATACTTGTGGTTTTTCATGATGCAGACACAGGAAACATTTTGTCTTAAGTTGATGGACGAACACATTGTCGATGATGTGTGAAAATTCTGTAGTCCTTTAAGCATACCTTGCGAATTTTACAATCTTTCACCACAAAAGAAACCTCTTCATTCTCAAAGACGACCATGAAAAGATTAACTGGACAAATGTCATTACAATTACACATTTTAAGCCCCCCCCCCCTCCTACACACAGGGTATTTAATAATTATTGGTGTATGAGAAGTCAGTATAATCTAAAACGTTAATTGACATCAGCTTTTTTATGTACTTTATACAAATCTATTTCAGACTAGGACTTGTAGTTTCAAATAATTTTATTTTTTATGTACTTGATTTATTTTCATACCCTATTTATGATTCCCCTCCCTCAGTAACCTATTCCCCACGCTAGCTTAATCGCTGCGCGAACTATGCATGTTATTGCGTTATGCTGCAGCATATTGCTTGTTTAACTCACTCACTTTTTTACCACTCATAACTCACAACAATCATTCATCACTCATAATGAGACATTTAATTCTACTTTCACCACTCAATTTCACAACTCAACTCAACAACAAACATGCATTAACACAACACACTGTCCAGTTACAGTTTTCAAACTCACGCTATGTAAAATACACGAGACTCAGTATCGACTCGAGTGAACGATTCGATACTCTCACTTTAACCATACCCTCCATGCACTCATCGGCGTTCATCACTCACAAACTGTAACTCATGTTTTCACCAGCTCATCAATTTAAACTCCCACCCCCTAAGACTGAGTCTCAGTATCAACTCGAGTGCCGAATCGATACTCTCACTTTCACTACCCATCACTCATTTATTACTCACAACTATTAATCACACGTATCACTTGCTCATCAGTATTCAAACTCACACGCCATTACAGACTAATAAGTCTCAGTATCAAATCGATTGCTCGACTCGACACTCTCTCTTTCTCATCACTCATTATTCACTGCCCACAAACGCATCTCATTTGCTCATAAATTCAGGCTCATATTTTTACAGACTCGAATCTTAGTATCGAATCGACTAATCGAGTCGATACTGTCGTACCGCTACGGTTTACCGAGACCGAATACTGAGTAGGCCTACTCAGTGACGTACGCGTCCGAATACGAGTTTCCGATTCCGAATACTCGTTTCCAAATCTTTATCGGAAACGGGCAAGTAATCGACACATTTCTCAACAATGACCATTTGTCACTCATTCATTCACAAATGTTTACTCACTTAGAAATCACCCACAAAAGAGGCCCACACATATCAACCTCAACACTCAGATACTCACAAACTCACTCAATATGCAAGCGCTTTCCTAGAGCATTTTTGGTTTTTGCATTGCCGCCGTGCTGCAGATAATTTCCCACAATGTACCCTGAACCCACCCTATGATTCATCTATTATTTAATCACTACAATTTGATAAATTTATGTAAATTATATTGCAAATGGTAAATTAGTTTAACTGGTGTCTTATAATCTACTCTATAATTTACAAGTGTATTTCTCATTAAAAAAATAGCACATTATCATTAACCTTTCCCTCTATGACAATAGACCCAACCAAACAACGGAGAGTTGACACTTTGATATTTTTTGTTTGAAGACAGAACTTGGTGGTGTTGTACAGTTTACAGTCAAGATGAAGTACACGATGTTTATTTGAAGGAGATTTGAGTGGAAGCACGAAATGTCACATATTGGCTGGTTTCAATATTTTTCTTGAAGACCTTAAAATTATCTGTGTTCGACGACGAGAAGCTGTTATTCTGAAGGAGATTAAAACACTTTCAACCACTGTCACTTTTTTGGTCCAAGATTGCTGCGACGAATTTTCCGTTGACAAGGAAGAACTTGGGGGAAAATTTCCAGCAATTGTGAAGGAGATAACATTTCTTGCAATTGGGTTTATCCATCATGCTTGATCAGAAATAGACATTGTTGCCTTGAAGGAGAAACTGCAGTTACTTCGAAATATCTTACAAATATCCCGAGTTGCATTGTGAAGAAGATTAAATAAAGTGAAGGAGTGAAGGAGTGCTTGGTCGATCAGGCTATCTTATATAATTATTAGATTTGGTTCAAAAGGGTTTTTTCTTGAAGAACATTAGACCCAAAGATCGTCAACTTTGACATTGATGCGCTCGTGGAGAATCTGTCAATCACCGAGAGTGCGACCCAGACGAATTATTTCAGAGATAAAAGGCGCGTGCCAGCTGCCCCATAACTTCGCCCAAGAGAACAATAGGACTGAACGCGCATCCACGGCACGTGCCGACTGGGGGTTCAAGGGTCAAACAACTTTATACACGACCCAGGGGCCAGACACTCCTTATAAGGAATTCACAGGTGTGAATCTCTTTTATGTCCAAATAGACCCTCCCGTTTCTCAGACAATACCACGGGGAGGAAAATCAATACCTCGTGTCATGTAGACAAAAACATTTTGACTTGGCTACAGAAAAAAAAGTTCCTGAAGTGGGGGGGGGGGCCAATTAATTTTGGAATGTAAAAGAGGGCAACTTGGATTGCATATTAAATACATTTGGCTACAGACTGAGACACAAATAATTTATATGTATTTGAAATCTCAGAGCAATTGAATTTTTTTTTTTTTGTAAAGCTCGGAGGCAACTAATTGTGGAATGGAAATTAGGGGCAAACTCTAGTAATACCTTGAGCCATGTCGACTTAAAAATAAAAATAAACATAGAACTAGGTCTTTAAATATTGGAACCTGATAACTTCAACTTGCATAAGGTACAATATTTTTTCAATCACGTTGATATTTTTTGAGGTAAAAAAGTACAAGGACAAACTGGAAATATGGATAAAAAATCTTGCAAATATAGCAGACAATTTTACAAGGAGAAAGTATGAAAGAAAAAAATTCCCCATCAACAGGATCATTAGCCTACAAGTGGTCACAGAACAAAGGTTTTGGGATATCATTGAGCCTAGACCCATCTTTAAAAACTTGGGGCAGACTCGGAGACACTTTCCAAAAAGTACCAGGTTTTTTTTGATAATTCACAAAATATAAAGGTAGACACCGACATTTGGACACAAAATCTCATAAATAAGGAGCTCATTCATTTTGAATAAGGATACACAACTGTTCCAGCAATTTGTTATAGAAAGGGGACATACTCGGAGAACATTTTTCAACTATACCCGTTATTTTTGGAATTTGCAAAAAGTTCAAGGGAGACACTCGAAAAATACACAAAATCTCATAAACGGGGAGATCTTTTTTTTTCATTTTCTTTTTATAGAGAATTGTATGGAAAGGACACACAACCTTTTCCCGCAATTTGTAATTTGGGGGAATCGGAGTATATTTTTCAAAGAGGGGGCCTATACCCGGTTTTTTTTTTTTGGGGGGGGGGGTTTGTTTTTGGAATTTGCAAAGGGTACAGGTAAAGCTAGACACTCGATATCTGCACACAACAACTCATAAATGGGGACAGAGGTCTTGTTTTTTTTAACCAAAAGATAAATTTGGAAAAGACTATAATAATTTCCTGGAATAGTTTCTAAAAAGTTTTCACTTACCTCAGAAATTGTTTCTGACTTACCGAATGACGAATTCTCAACTTGTCCACACGATACATTCCACAGAAAAAAATACACACACAAGAATTCCAAGACACTGTCCAGAGTTTAAGATGTTTCTCGGTGTTTTTTAGTTCATAGTTAACTCATGTAATTATCTCAGTTTCTTGCTTCAAATCTTGAAGTGTTCGTCGCATTTTGAAAAATACTATGCCTACTCCAATGAGTTTGTCCCGGACAAAACAAAAGTAAATTGAGAGTTCATGACACAGACAGTTTAGGTAACTTTCCTCAAAGTCCTGGAAACATAGGTTAAAGTTTTAGTTCATTCAGTGTTTCACTCACAACAATTCCATGGACAGAAGTCCGAGAACCCAGTTGTAGAATTTGGAGGGCTGCGAATTTCAAAAAAGCAGTGGACAGGGTGGGACCTCGGCCGTGGTTCATTTTCCCCCAAAATTCACTGGAAGTTCAGTTAAAATTTCTGTTCCATATAAGGTTTATCTCACGACATATGCAAGGTAAGAAGTCCGAGAAGTGAGTGGAGACTGCAGACTCTGGGTGGAGGAAATTCCCAGGAGCAACGGGCAACGGCAACTTGGAAATCCGACCGCCGCTTGATCCTTCGTGAGCCGTCTGCACAACAGCCGAGGTTCATTTTCCTCAAAAATTCACTTGAAGTTCAGTTAAAGTTTCTGTTCCATATAAGGTTTAACTCACGACACATGCAAGGTTAGAAGTCCGAGAAGTGAGTGCAGACTGCAAACCATGGGTAGAGAACATTCCAAAAGAGCAACGGGCAACGGTAGCTTGGAAATCCGACCGCCGCTTGATCCACGGTGAGTTGAGTCGTCCGCACAACCGACCGAATCCCGACCGTAGGCTCGCCGTTGAAGTCCGCCTAATTTCCCAACGAAATACTCCACGAAAATCCACGACTCCACGCAGAAGTCTTCCTCACATTGTTGCCTTCGAGTAGTGAGACAAGTTTTTTGTACATTCGAGAAATTCACTGGAAAAAAAAAATACTTTTTTGTGGACCAAAAAAGAGTGCAGTCCGAACTTTGGGCACGACACAGCAAACTTGCTCGCGCCAATTGCAGAAAGCAACCGATATAATGAGTGATAAGGCTATCATACACAAAAATGGTGAGCTTTACAGATATGTTCATACGCGTCTGGACTTTTCCACCAAATCAAACGAAACTGACTAATTTCAACACAGTTTCAACTCGTCGTAAACCTTGCATGCTGCGTTCGCAACAAAATAAGACAATTTGTTATTTTTACCAAAGAAAACCATCGTATTTTGAATAAAACAGTCCGAACTATTTTCTTTAAACGAGGAGAGATATCACAATAAAGCCGGTTGTGTTCAACTTCGTCCCTAGGGTTTGCTTTATTTTCATCCCCGTTTCAGGTAGTAGCGGTAGTGGTGGGAGCATACTGCTCGACATCATGTAGTCTGGTTCCCAGATCAAAATATTCTGACAATTTGTGATCAATAGGGCGTCGGGGAATTGTGAGGTTAAGGAACAAGACCAGAAATCATGGGAACGAGTTTGTGTTGAGTTAGTCACGCGCTCAGCGTCGAGAGTGATCCCTATTGGTCGAAAGTGGAACAGTAAACGTTTTGATTGGCAGTTGAGAAGATAACAGCTGCACTTGTTTACATAGTGTTTTCGAAACCTCAACTTCGTTCCAGCAACGGTTTCCATCGATGTTGGGCGTCACTTTCAAAAAAAGGCCTAGAAACATAAATTAATAGAAATACACTGGTTTGTGTGGTGCTTTATATTTTATGGCATTTAATTTTGCATAAACCATACGAGCTCGAGGACGCATTATGTCAGCCTAGGGATTTCCCAACGGTCAAAGACCTACATTTTTCCGACTCCACATTCGGAGATCGAACCAACGTTTCGAAAACACCGTGCATACGGCCAGTAAAGCAGGCCGGTAAGCGATATTTTTTATTACACAACTATCTGGGGTACTTTGTGCGCTTTCCTATGGGGCTTGGTTTTTATAACCAGGCTTGAGGGGAGGCTACTATTTTTCAACTTGGTACGGATTTCGGACTTTATTTCCCTTTTTAAAAAAATCCTCCAGAGCCTCAGATCAGGAAAAGAAAAAGGAAATTGCTGCTATACAAGTAGTATCCGACTGAAAAATAACGTTTTTAAGATTCAACTTAAAATTGTTGAAAAAAAGAGCAAAATCTACATTGGCCGAGCGAGGAATCGAACTCGAGACCTCCGATTACTAGCCAGTATGCCTAACCACTAGGCAACGGCGGTGCTCGAAAAATCCCCGCAATTCATAATTTATATACTTTCACACATGTGGAGAGAGTATACGCGCGCGCGCGTAGGTAAAGGGTTACAGGATTGTAGAGCGCCGCTACGCGGCGCTCTACAATCCTATAACCGTGATTCAAGTCGCCTGAAAAATGGATAGCCCCAGATAGTTGTGTAAATAAAATATTCGCGGCCGGTAAATAGGCCCGAAATTACCTTCGCGATCCAAATCATGATTTGCATGGGTTTTTTTTATGTTGAGAGTCGTAAATTGAACATGATCCTTTTAAACCCAATTTTTACAGGGTTGAACCTATTTGTATATCTCCCCACATACATTTTGTACATTTTAAAAAGTTTCCCAAGTTTACTCACAGTCAGACCTCATTAAGGTAGCCTAACTTTTGCATTATAAAAGGCACAAAAGTGAAATTCCAAGCCTTTTTAAGAGGATTGCAGACGCCCAAAATAAATAAAAACTGTCTTCGTTACGATCCGTGGTTAAAGTAAACCATAAAAATCGCGAGTATGGGAAAATTTAGTTTTATGAAGTAAAGCATGGGATATGGACATCAATGTCAGTGTGAAAAAAAAATGCCACGCCCACCACAAACCACAATACATACAAGTGATAAAGCGAAATCGGAAACGAAGCCGAGCTTTAAGGGCCATCAATGTCGTCATGTTTATATTTAGCTACGGAGGCTGCCTGACCGTACCACTGACCTACAATTTAGACATGAGCGTCGGGAATAATCCGGTTAGTAAGTGACTTCGTCATACACGCGCACGCACCACTGATTACGAGCGCCCATTGGATGAAACTCAAGTTGCGTTAACTTCCGGTTCCATTGGTGCCATGCAACACCATGTACAGTAAGTTGAGATGACGTCACACTTACGAACCGGATTGTCAGGTCTAGGGAACCAGACTAAAAAAGCGAGCATGGCGTGAAAAAAAAACACAATTTTATTTTAAGTTAACTGTTACGATCTTATCGAGACAACTGCAGTATCACATTTCATATTAATATGAACAAATTGGGAAAGGAAATGAGTATTTTCGAGAAGGCATGGACGAATGATCGCGAAAACACATACTGCACGTTGTGAATAACAACACCAAGTACACGATATAAATCCATTTCTGGCCAATTGCGGTATCAGAGAGCAGCTAGTGGTTGGCGCGTACTGCTCGACACCTTGAGGACGAGGATAGAAAGTTTCCTGTCCGGGGCTTACTATTGGAAAACGCTGTTGGAAATAAAGTGAGCACTGGGGACGAGATTGACCTGACCTTCATCAGGAATAGTCAGAATCTTTTGGTCTGGGAACCAGACTATAGACATGCATTGTAGATAGAACATGTACATGTAGACCAAGCGTTGTTTGGAGGGCGACAATGACTGGCGTGAGTTGAACTTCATGAAGTTTTACAACGAATAAACCGACCTACGTTAGCATGGTGAGACACTCAAATACGAACTATTTTGAAAACCTTTACTAAATGTAAAGGGGCCTATCCCACTTCGGAATAACTTGGATCCAGGAATTTTCGCAGGGGGAGGGGCGGGGGGGGGGGGTCATCAGCAAACAAATTTGAAAATCACGCAATCTTATGATTGCGCAACTGGATCCTTGCGCAATCTTCGCAAAAAATAACTCTTCCAGATTGAGCGCACATTCTTAAGAACATGAAGAATGCGCGACAAGATAACAGTCTTGTGGATGCCGAGCACCGGCTGCGCTTGGCAAGTCTAGCTGCATCCTCGTTCACTGATTCTTAACAATTAGGCCTATACTGTTGCAACGCAAGGTCACTTTCCTAGGAAAAGATTTAACGATGAAAAGTAGAGTATTCGGTGGACCGGGAAAAAATAAGAGACATAATAATAGTGTAGCGGAAAGAATTCTGATTTTTGGGTTAACAATTAAAGGGGGGGGGGCGTAAGAATGAAGAATGAGTGAAGAATGAGAATGAATACTGTGACATCCCATAGCGCTAATGCTGTTTGCCACTTAAACTGCTATTGTTCACACCCCCAACATTACGCCGCATAGCTGGATTGTATAATACCGGTAGTCAAAAGAGCAATTTTGGCAGCTTCTGGACATCGTTTTTTGTGTGTGTGATATGCATATGATACTAGCCCCATAAATGTGGCCTATTTACTGGACTGCCTCCATAAACATAGGCCACACATCCACATGTACAAAAATCATGTCGACTTTGCCAAATTTTGATTTTCACATTAAGGCTTAGTTTGTAGGGTTTTTTTTGCTTTAGAAGCATACTCACCCTCTTTATAGGCTAATCAGAAAGTGCTGCCTTTTTCAGATGTATATTTTTTGTGAAATTTCCAGATTCATTTTTACACGTTTGCGTATCAAAATTTCAACATGAAGTTTCACAAAAATTTGAGATAGGGCTGAATTGTAAGATGTATTAAATTACACACATGTACCACCAACAGTTGTGTAGCACACTTGGTCTAGTGGATAAGCAACGGCTCTCATGAGCAGGGTGACCCGGGTTCGATCCCGATCCCCGCTGGCAACATTTCTAAGGTTTTTTTTCCCCATCCCAAAAAAATAAGAATATTCTTCTTTCATTATTTTAACATGTCTTAAACATATTATTGCAGAGTTTTCCATTTTTTTTTCAGATTTGTGGCTCTGGAGGATTTTTTTTAAAGGGAAATAAAGTCCAAAATTGTAAAATGGTCTGCTTCCCATCTTGTGAATACTAAGTTACAACGATAATGTTGGATGGAGCCAGACTAAAATTTGTCACCGGAAAAAGTACCAAAAAACAGTAACTTCGCATGCACAGTGCATGTCTGGCAAGCTAACATTTACTAAAGGTTTGCCGTCTCTGGCAAAATATCCACTGCCTAAAAACTATATCCTTAGCATCTACATCGAATATTTAAAATGCGATGTAGTTATTTTTCGCGAAATACACAAAAACGAAGGCCTCTTTTCACTGAACGAAAGCCAGCAACAAGCGGAAAAAGGCCCAAAAGAAAGCATCAAGTAAGTTCAGCAAGCATTAAGCCTGCCATGAAAACATCAATTAGACTTTAAATTTTGTATTAACGGTGATTTCAAAAGAGCAAACCCCTAAACTCGCCTGCAAATGGGGGGATTCCCTGGTGGGTTTACTGAACCTGGAGTGTGGTTTTCCCACTCAACTGCACAATATAACACAGAACTCAGGGTTTGCGATTCAAACAACCATGTGGACACGTGATTGGCCTATGCCCCGCGTGTATACATTTCACAGGGACGGGGATGTATACGCGTAGTGCCGCACCTACATGTACATGCTATATGGATTTGTGCACACATGGTGCCGTTTATTTACATTTAGTGTAAGTATTTAATAGCTGGGTCTTTCTATAAATTTGGGGTCCACTTTTGTTCCTGTCCCTGTTACATCTGACATATATAATTTACGATTTTAATTCACTCCTCTACGCAGTCATTCTCCAAGAGTGATTATGAATAGCAAACTACCTACCCAATAAATAGAAACATCATTTGAAGTAATTATACTTGAATGGCAAATCACAAAGTACCAAGGTAACAGGGACGGGAAAAATGTCACACTTTGGACCCTGAATTTATAGAATGACCCAACTACGTACGTATGTGGCTCCAACAGGGTTTGCTCTCAAAAGTCTTCCACATTGGTATTCTCCTTTATTTACTCTTTCCAATGGTAATTTACTTGATTCGGAATGAACTTCCCAGGGTGACGAAAAATCCCACGAAACGTGACCATAATTTTCGTTCCGATCGAGACATTTATAAACGTCGCAATCAAAGGTAATTTTTCGGAGGTGTTTTCTCATCAAGTGTCTTGTCGAAAAGTTTACAGTCCTATCAGATAAAAAATTATAGTCCTTTTTCTGTCGATTTATTGTTATATCTCTAATATCAAAAACTTATTTGTAATATAAAAAGGTGAAAAGACGTCCTCCATTGAGCTGTTTTTACGCAAAAGGAGACTGGATACATTCAGTCTCAGGAGGCCGTTTTATAAGAGCTAAAGCATGGACATGCGCACAAACCTAATGTCGCCCTGAAAACAGCGGTGCAGAGCAGGAAGGGGGGGGTTCAGATTATTTTTAAGATATTTCTGTAATTATTATTATTTATTTTTTTACAGAGCTAGGGGGAGGAGGGGTTGGGGTTGGGGTTTAGGAAAAACAGCCTACATGTAAATCACAGTACGCTCTGATTGGGTGCCTTAAATTTGCCCAATCGAGGCGCCCAATCTTGGAGCACTTTGATTGGCCCGTCTGATGCTAGCCATGCACGCACACGCACAAGTCAATCGCAAGCAATATTTCCTTGAATGTGTAACTTCTCCATGTTGCTTAGTATGGAACGCTAAATTTTCGTCATTTTTTGCAAAGATTTGGACCGAATCCACTGGTATTTTTTTGGGTGCAATATCATGAGTATGTCAAGAAGTACCATACGGAGTTAAGGGGCGAACTGTGCAGTGGTTTTTCTGGCATGTGGCTGCACTTTGAACTTGTTGAAACTGTTGTTTCGTAGTACCCTGGTACATTAGTCAACAAAACCGTTGGTGATTCATCTATAGAACTCTGCTACACGGAGCACCATAGTTTGTAACGAGTGCCCTTTTTTCACGGATGCCCTTTTTTTCATGAGTGCATTTCTTCACAAAATGTGGCCCAAATATCGGCAATTGTGCCGGCATAAAAAGTGCCACCTATTGTCCAATGGTGTCCATGATGGCCTGTTTTAATCAGCATCCCCATGGGAAGATGGTGTCCAGTTTACACCCCCCCCCCTTCCCCAATGTTAATTATATGGAGGCAGTGTGACAGGTGGAAACCCCCTGTCTACCTTTCAGCAGGGATAAGGCCAGTGCCTCTTTTCACGACTCTACCTACCCCCTCCCCCTCCCCCATCACAATGCTATGCCACTGAAAGATGGTGTGCAACGTTCCCAACACAAATCAACAAATTAACAAGACAGTCTCACTTTACACATCGTTTTTCCATTGCAGGAAAAACACAGACTTCTAAGTCTTCTGTTGGCTATGCAGGCATCCAACAAAACCCCACCACATCTTTCTGTTCAATTTTCTACTCTGGCGACTTTTCAAGACTCTTGCAAACGTTTTTCCTTTGCTGGTGTGTTGTATGGCTTCTTGGTGTCAGTGTCCTGTGCAATTACACAGGGGAGTGACTGTACAGAAAATTGTGGGTTTTCCTATTCTTGATCTGTTCTGGGAATGAAAATGCAGAATTATAAAGAAGTTACTGTGACTGTTTCCAGAGGAATTTGTCAAGTGGTGTGTCAGTAACTGGTGGAAAGGCGGGATTTTTTGCGTAGCTTAGATCATTGAGACTTGTCTGAAAATAGTTTAGACTTTGGCTGTATAAAACTTTACAATGCTGGTGTTCTTTTTGATGGCATGTGCCTCTTGTTATAGCAGTCTGAAGGAAAAATATACATGTACCATAACATTGTGTATACCGGTACATGTGTAGGACTTTGGCTTTTGGTATTTCATTCGTGCCAGGTTAACATTGAACATAGTTTTCTGTTATACCGTTTTCAATTTTTACCCCAAAAAGTAAGATTTTTTTTCTACTTGTAAATCCAAATTTAGGCCTAAATCATTCACTTTAAGTTTAAAGAAGATATTGAACAAAAAAATGTATTATAAGTGTTTTATAAAACCCAATGTACCGGTAACCAAAGTGATTTTTCAACCCCAATTAAAGGGAATGTACATCATTGGCTTCAGTGCTTTAATTTTCAGAAATGAACTATTTGAGGGGTTGGTATAATATATCAAATATTGTTTCACTGACATGTTTGAAGTTTTGAATTCGAAAATGCTGGAAAAACCAAGAAAAACAAAATTGTTCAAGTAGTCTGGTTCCCTGACTCCACTAAAGATAGAATGGATCAATTTATAGATGCAGGAAATATGTAAGGTAAGGGAAGCAGTCTAGCTGGCCTGCACCCGTTCATGAACATGTAACCAATAGCAAACAAAATTTGGACTGAACAAAAATGGTAAATTTGGAGCAGTAGTTGAAAAATAATTAGGTTTTTTCCAACGGTGGTCGGCCATAATTTATAGGACAAAAATACCATTTTCATGGAAATGACTTCACACCAGGTGCCATAAATTATAGGATGCTTTAGACTGTCCTTTACCAACATCATAGTAAGGTATTTCGTAAAAACTTAGTAGTTTTATTTTTCGATGTTTGCAAATGTTGTATACTCCCTTTAAAACAACATTTCATTGATACCCAAGACCTGCCATGTACACTACAGTACAGACGATTATTTCCATGTTTGGAAATAATCTAATAGGCCTATAAATTAAACCAGTTTTTGCAAGTGAAAAAAAAAACACTTTGACTAGATCTAACTGTAACTGTGGGTAGGGGCACTTTCCTTCTCTCTCTCCCCCCCCCCCTTTAAACCTGAAATAGTGATTGTAAAAAAAAATGATACTGAACTGCTGAAATGATAACTTCACTACTCCCACCCCACCCCCCGCATATGCACCCCTGTTTTCCACTGCTCATTGTCTGAGATTAAGAACTAAAAACAATTTTAACTTTGTGTTATAATTTCTCATTCCATAGGACGGGAGTGAAATGCTCGTGATAATATGACCCTGTTCACAATGGGCATCATGGCAGCAAGATATTCTGCTTGGTTGGAATTTGGCAACTTTGCAGCCAGCGGAATGGAAGGAGTAGTCTTCAAGCTGACTTCCAAGATGCTGCATGTAAGTACTCAATAGCAGAGCGGCCGCAAACAAAGTCAATGTACAGTGATATCTCGATAAATCAAAACCTGATTACTCGAAAACCCTGCTTACTAAAGTAAAAGTTTATTTTCAATCAATTGTTGTTGAATAAAAAATCCATTGGATGACTCAAAACTCTGCTATAACTTAAATTTTGAGCCCATTCCCCTGAGGTTTGACTTATTGAGATTTTACTGTATTTGTTATGGGCTCTATACACAAGTGTATACCCCCCTCAATGGTAAAAAAGGGAGAGTTGGGGAAGACCCCTCGGAGAGACGTTCAAACATATTGCCGAAGAGGCATGTCGCTCTCATGCAATGATGCCATGGGTTTGTGCACAAAATTAGCTGTGGGTACTTTGAGCTCTACAAGTCTATGCGCACAAACCAGGTCGCAAACAAGTGCGCGAACCAGTGCGGAAATCTGAAATCTTGATTGGAAAACAATTATAACCAAACTGTTGAAATGATTCAGTTTTTTTTACTCCCTCCCCGTTATAAATTGATGCACCCCTGGGTGCCCTCCCTGAAACATTTGGCCCTGGTTCCACTGCTGATTGTCTGGGATTGAGAACTAAGAAGAATTTTAACGTTGTGTTATAATTTCTTATTCCATAGGATGGGAGTGAAATGCTCGTGATAAGAGTACCGTTTTCACAATGGGCATCATGACAGCGGGATACTCTGCTCGGCTGGAATTTGGCAACTTTGCAGCCAGGGGAATGGAAGGAGTAGTCTTCAAGCTGACTTCCAAGATGTTGCACGTAAGTACTCAATAGTAGAGGGGCCAGAAATGTAAACAAAGTCAATGTACAGTTAACTCTCGATAAGTCAAAACCTGCTCACTCAAAATCCCTGCTTACTCAAAGTCAAAGCTTATTTCCCGTCAATCGTTGTTGAAAAGAAAATCCATTGGATGACTCAAAACTCTGCTAAAAGCAAAATATGAGCCCATTCCCCCGAGGTTTGACTTGACGGGATTTTACTGTATTTGTTATGGGCTCTGTGCGCAACTTCCCCCTCAACAGTAACAAAGGGGAGAGTTGGGGGAGCCGGCTTGGAGAGATGTTCAACTGACGACTGCATGCGATGACGCCATGGGTTGGTGCACAAAATACAAAATAAGCCATACACAGAAAACCCAAAGTGAGTAATTTGACTCATTATTGTAAAAAAATGAGTCATTTTGTCAGTGTAGTGACTCACTATGGCACAAAGTGTGTCACTACATGGACAAAATGGCTCATTTTTTACGATAATGAGTCAAATCACATACTTTCTGTGTGCATACATAGCTACTATCTATGTGCCCAAACCAGTGCGCGAACTAGTGCGTGGAGACCAGCGCGCGAAGTAGTGGGCGCATGCGGCATGTCCTGGCCAAGGCCAAGGGGCTCTCGAAAGTGGTGAAAACTCATCCTCTATTGTTTGCACACAGAGCTCATACAGTTTGTCACATGCATTTTTGACTTTTTACCGGGTATTTTAATATTATACACATGGGTGATTTTCAGGAATTATTTTACATTGTTTACACATCAAAATGAATTTCTTTCGTTTTCAGCCCATGGCTTTAAGACGGCTTTTTCTTTGTTACAGTTGGTGCAGAGGTTATTTTTTGCACTTGTTTTTGATGTATTACAGTTGATACAGTTCCCAATAATTTTGCACATTTGCATTTCATGGTTTGTTGTTTCTGTGTTGTACCTGTTTTGCTTTTGCCAAGACTGAGGGGCATTTTGTGCTTTTGTTTTTAAACTATTTTGTTATAGTAGTGCATTCGATTGACTGTTTTAAGGTATTT